>OX439035.1:126482809-127099947 GCA_949317995.1 Acholoe squamosa
AATACTTTACTCAATAATTTAAGAATGACCTTGCTGAACTCGAGTTATATATTAAAGATTTTATGAAATGTTATTTTTCAGATCAATACTTAATCCAAACTCAATCCGAGAGTGATCTTACTGAACTTGAGTCAGAAAGTTTTACTGTAAAAAGCAAAGGTAAATTTCTTTTGTTTTGGATTTTAGTCATAGATAAGACGAATTGTTATTTATATTTTACATTAAAATTTAATCTAAATGAGTTTATAATGTAAAATTTAATCTAAATGAGATTATTATTAAAAGATTATATTGAAAAAACATTATAATTACTATTTATAATGTTTTATAATAACAAGATGAAGATATGAAACTGATTAAAATAATAACAAGATGAAGATATGAAACTGATTAATTTATATATATCATATTGAAAAAATAACGATAATTAGATGATGACATGAAACTGATTATATATGAAATGATAAAATGCTGATAATTTAAAGAAATTAAGTGTCTTTTTTCTTTTCAGATAGACGTCTTGTGCTGTCTTCTTATTTTTGATTAAGGACTCAGCAGCATCAAGGTCGTTTAGTCTGTGTAACATCAAGGTCGTCTGCAGTTTGCTCTAACATCGAGGTCGTTTACAGTTTACTGTATCAACAAGGTTATTCACAGTTCATTTAGGACGAGGATCTGCTAGCAACATCAAGATTGCTGATTAAATTTGGATAAGGTTATTATTTTATTTTATTTATTTACTTACTTGCTTTTATTTAGTTAGCTTGTATCAGTCATTCAGTTAACGTGCTTCAGTTGTCTTGTTTATTTAGTTATTCAATAAATTATATAGCTGGCTTGCTTCTATTATGGTATAATATATCATTCTTTCGGTGTTATCTAATTGGTTTGCATATTTTTTGGTTTTAATTCTTATGTCAATTCAGTATTACACTAATAATATTGTTTTAATAGCTAGAACGTACCCTTGTGCTAAGTTAGACATAGAGAATTTATATCAGCTGCAGGGGAAAATTTCTAAATATAGAGGTTCTATTGTTATTTTAAAAAAAGATTTTTCTTTAAAATTTACCAAAAATGGGTGTTGTTATATATTTTTAAGAAATGATTTTAACTTTATTGTAAGCAACATTAAAAAGTTTATTTCCTTTTTTTGTTCAAACTTTTGGAATCATTTTTCTTTAATAAATTACAATAAAATTAAAGTATCATTATTAAATATCCAAATAAGTGTAGAAATTAACATAAAAAATAACAATATTAAAGTCATAGAATTTCTTTTAAAAATACGATTTCATTTTAAAGACAAATATTCATATAAATTAAAGGAGTCTAACACATATGAATCTGTTTCGGTAAATTATGAAGGATTAAAAGATTATAATGTGAACAATGTTTCTGTCATAAGAATTTCAAATAAAGATATTACTTTTACTTTAGGTTATAATTTCAAAGGGAATTGTATAACTAAAGATTGTAATATTTTTTTATTTTTATGTTCTGAGATAAAACTTGTGTTAGACGAAATAATAAAGGAAAAGTCAGATAATAAAAATGAAAGAAATTAAATTGATTTCAGAAATTCTTTTAACAATATTTTTTATTTTAAGTCAAAATAATGAATTTAACAGAGTTTACTGGAATGAAATTAAGCTTAAAGAGAAACATTGTTTGTATTACATTTTAAAATAGATTAAAAGGAAGAAGCAAGAGTCTTTTATATCAAAAGAGAAAATATTTGATCTAATGAAAGATGAGACTTGGTTTTTTCTTTTGTCTCTGTTAAAAAAAGAAGAAGCCTACAAAAAAGAGTATGAATTTTGTATAAATCAAGAGAAAGAAAAAATTCTTTTAGACCTTATTTCTTCTCATAGTGTATTGTTAGAATGTATTTCAGAAGTTTTGAATCTTAATATAACTTTTCACACAAAAAATCAAAGTGTAGATTTTTTTCCTTCTGAAAATATGAGAAGCAAACCTGTTTCTATTTTTTTGATTCTGAGAACGAGGAAGTGAAAGAATATGTAGAGACTAAGAAAAGAAAAAAGAATAAAAAAATATTACCAGCTTCTGATAATGTTTTCAGTGAAGAGAATTTGTCAGATTCTAGTGAAAATGAGGATAATGATTCGAAATCTTTAGACATAGAAAGAAAAAAGAGAAAATCTAAATCTGTTAAACCTAAACGAAGCGTTTCTCAAGATACTTCTTCTGATCCTGAATTTAATTTTTTAAAAAAAGATTTAGAATTGTCTGAGAGCGATTCAGATAGTGAAGAGCAGGGTTTAACGAATAAAAAATTTAAAAAAAATGAAGAAATGAAGCATGAGAAAAAAATAGATATAGATGTAGATGATAAAGTAAATTCGTTACGAGAGTTTTCACCTTTTGCTAACTTATTTAAAGAACAGCTAGAACAGTGTAGGGCTAACTTAGAATCTTCTATTAAAGTATGTGATAGAATATATAAGCATTTAATTGTCTTACAAACTAATATGTTACCTGAAAATATAGAGAAATGTGCCAAATGTCCGCAACATTGTTCTGCAGCTATTCTCAGGTGTACTAAAGACAGAAGAGGTCCTAAAAATTGTAAACCAAAAAAATTAAAAATAATGAAATAAATATTATATAAAAGTTGCTTAGCATAATGTTTGAGTGACATTTTATTTTTTTATACTTAACTTTTTGACTTAAAATTTTAGTTATGAATTTTATTTTATTTATTACCTACAGATGGAACGTGAAAACCAAGAGCCAGAACCTATTTTGTCCAAGTTAAACAACCAATTTTTTCAAGGAACAAAATTTGCTAAAAATGTTCATGATGTACAAGAAACATCTTCTCTTCAGAAGCCTGAAGAGGAAATGCCTCTTCTTGTAAGACCGAGTCGAGCTTATCCTACTAAAAGAATGATATCAAAAGAAGAAGATCTGGAGGTTATGCCTCCATTAGTAAAGAAAAAAAAACTTTCTGAGCTTTGCAAAAGCGACTATGGTCCAGCTTCTTCAGATTTACTAGACGAAGCTATTCAGATTTCTGGACTTGAGTTGTCAAAAGATGACTATCAAGTTGTGAATGAAGTTGTCTCCTTAGAAGATAACAATGAACTTCACGTTGACTATGAGGAAATTGGTGGTATTGAAGACAACAATGACCACTACAGTCATCGTGAAGTTGAAGTTATTCTCGAAGGGGACAAGGACGAAATCATTGACAGTAACGAAGTTAATGTTGCTGGTGAAGAAGTAGCTGTTCTCCAAGACAGTGACTTAGTTCCTAGTGAAGTTGTCGTGAAAGACGACAACAACATCACTCTTCCTGATAAAAGTTCAGCCAAAGTTGTCAATGTCACTGAGCCTTTTTCTGATTCTATACAACAGGCTAATACGAGAGACTACCTTCAACGTTTAATTTTGTCTCGCTTGCCTGTTTCTGTCGTCTTCCCTCAAAAGAAAGACACAGAGACAGGATCTCTTTTCTTGAAGCTGATGACGAAAGTTCCTACAAAAACAAGAACAAAAATATGTAAAAAAATCACTTGTGAAACATGCACTGACGAGCTGTTCTTTGGAGGGGGAGTATATTTCACTGCACAGAAAAAGAGCATGATGTCATGCCGTTATTGCTTGAAACTTTTTGGCTCCCCTCTCCTTTTGATTCAGCATATTTCGTCAACACATTTGGATTAAAAAATTCACAAGAAATAAAACATAAGCTTCAAGAAAAGTTACTTTAATGTTTATATGATGTTATATTTGAACATGTGTGCAGCCTATATCATAAATATGTAGTATGAAAATGTCATACAAGAATTTCAATGTTTGTTTTATATCTTAAAATAATCCGTCTTGTTTTTATAGGTTCAAGATGGAAAAGCAACTCTACTTGAACTTTTTTTTACTTTCATTAAGAAGTTTATACTTTAAAAACTATTTCAATTTTTATCGTGAACCTTTGATGGAAAAATTAAACATTGAAATACCTGCACATTCATTATTATCTGTATCGAAATGTTTTTTATACATTTCCTTCTTAAATATTTCATCAAAAAAAGCTTGTTATGAACGTTTTAATGAAATCAAAAACATAGAGTCCTTAGCATTTTTTGCTTTTTTTTTTCAGTCAGATTTTTTGTTTAATTATATATATCAAAGGACTACGAAAAAAATCAAAGAAATAGGGAAAGCATTGAAAGTTTATGTTTATTGCGGAACTATGTTTCATGTAAGCAGTAGAAAATTATTTTGGTTTGCTTCAGATCTTCTAAAAGTTAATCGTTCTGACATATTAGACGATTTGCTTTGTACAAAACACAGCATATTTGCTTATTGTGATTATCTTTGTTATTCGGATAATGAACTACAAAATAAAATAACTGATATGTTACAAGATTTAGACCTTAATGCAGAAATTGTTAAGTTTCGCTGCGGAGGGTGTGGGAAATACCATACTTTTGATAAAAATAAAAAAATTAGAACATTAAAAGTAACATATATGCTGTGTTGTGCTTGTCCAGTTAATTATAAATGTTACAGTAGTTTTAAGTTTGCTTCATACAGTACTCATTATCGGAAAGGTATAGCATGTTATGATTGTGGCATGAAATGGAAAAAAGCAAAGCCAATATGTAGTCCTGAATTTTGTTCATGGCTAAGAAAAAAATTCAGAAGCTTAAGAAAAAAAACTATAAAAAATGCATTACATTATTATTAAAGTTTAAGAAATATAAGGATGTAAAAAAACTACTATGTGATAACTTCTAACAGGTATCCTTTATCACATAAGAGTATATAACCTGTAAGTTCGGTGTTTAGTTAGGCACTGTGACATTTCAGGTTAAGAACCTTAAAACAGAACATTCTGTACCATATTTATCAAACAAGTTTTGATATATAAAGTCTATTGAAGATAATATGCCTTTACCATATTTGTTGTTGGATTGAAATAAAGAGGATTTATTGTAAGTTATTGAGTAGATATAATAAAGTGTCAAGTTTTGAGAAGAGATTTCACAGTAAGTTATATCAGAAAAAAAATTGCTGATATAAAGATGATAATGAAAGTTAATGTTGGTTTGCTTTTAAGTCGTGTTTATTACTTAGAAGCTATGTTGACTTTCACTGATGGTAAAATAGATGATTTAATAGATGTCAGTTTCCCTGTTCAGAATTATATGAGTGTAAGAGAAGCTAAACATATATTTACAGCGCTTTCTTTGATTCAGCCATTTTCATCTTTAAAAGAAATAAGAGTAGAAGCTTTATGCTTTTTCTCTGATTTCTTTCAGTCTTCATATCTTTTAGAAGAAATAATGAAGATTGTTTTATCTGATGTCATGTTATTGCCTAGAATTATTAAAATGTGCTGTATCTTTTTAAAATATACAGATTTTTATTATAGAATAAAGGATTTTTCATGTTTTATTTTAGAAATTTCATATTTTGAAGATGTTATAGAATTGATGAAACCTGCTCACAAAAAACATTACTTGAATGTTAATCCTAATGATTATGTTTTAAGTCCTTTAAAGAAAAAAATAAGAGATCAAATAAGAAAAAAAGAACATAAAATGTCTATTCTTTATATGTTTTGTAAACTTTGTTCTTCAGAGCTGATAATTTCTTCTAACAGCACAAATGTTACTTACATTCATTGTTGTATGCAACCTGTTCATATAAAATGTTTAGAATTTTTCTTTATGAAAACGAATCATAAAATAAAAAAGTGTAAATATTGTGATGTTAAATGGTTTGAAAAGAAGCCAATATATAGGTATGAAAAAGATATATTATTATGGTTATCAAAAAAATCAGAATCATGCTCTTCTTTGAAGAAAGACAAGTTACCTAAAATGGCTTTACTTGAAAATAAAAATGTTGAAAAATATAACAGTGTTATGTTATGATGTTATATAATGTTTTCAATTATGAAATTAATAAATATTTTTCAAGTTTAATTTCTTTGAGATAATCAAAAAAGTATATATCATATAAGTAAAAAAAGAAATGTCAATTTCCTCTCCTTTTTACGTGAATTTACCTTCTAATACTATTCACCCTTCTAGGGAAAACAAAACAAGTTCTTATTATGTTAATTTACCTTCAACTATTACATTGAAAGGGGAATGGGAGGTTGGAGTGGTGGAAGTTAATATACCTATTTCTTGGTATAATTTTCCTGAAAGACCAGAACGAAATAGAACTATAATAGTGGAAAGAAATTTTTTTAAATTTAAAAAAAATGTGTTCATAGCAAATTCTGCAAGTGATGTTACCTTGGAGAAAAGGTTTATAGTAGAAAGAATTCCTTATGGAAATTATAATTCTATTAATAACCTTATTGGAACTATAAATTCTGTTTTAGAAAAAATTGATATTTATCCTGATGATGTTTTCTTTAAAAAAGAGCGAAAACCTTTTATGAAAATAGAACCACAAAATTTAAAACCTATTCTTAAAGTAGGAAAAGGAGACGTAGTAACTTTTTCTTCTGATTTGTCTTCTTTGTTAAGATTAGATTTACATGAAAAAGCTGAGAAAAAAGAAGGAAATACTGTGTCTTTCATGGGACCTCCTTTAGAAAATTTTGAAGAATATAAAAAAATAGCATCAAATTTAGGACCAAATGAATATGAAAATTTCATAGCGGGTGGGGTTCCTAATTTGCATTACATAGCATCTAATATTTATATTTATAGCAACATAGTTTGTAATGAAGTAGTAGGAAACAAACAAGTTCCACTTTTAAGAACAATAAGATGCACAGGAAGCTTTGGTGATGACATAACAGAAGTTTTTGTTACTCCATATTACAAAAAACTTAAAAGAAATGAAATACAAGAAATTCAAATAACTGTCTGTGATGACTTAGGAGATCTTGTTAAATTTGAATACGGAACAGTGTTTTTGGTTTTACATTTCAGACCGATAGTCTAATGATTTATCGTCGTAGAGCATTAAAAAATCTTATCACAGAATATGATATCATTCCTAATTCTTTAAAATATGATCCTGATTTATTTTTGTTCAAAAATTTTAAAAAAGTGAAGAAAAAAATATTAAAAGTAAAGAAAGAAGAAGGTGGAGTTAAATTTCAGATAGGACTTTGCGTTATTTTAGGAAAATATAACTTAGAAACTAATGAATATTTTCAAATAGAACCATGGTTTTTAAGTCCAGTTCAATTTGGGTTTGATTCTTTGAATTTAGAAGAAACAATTAGGTCTAGTTTTTCTATTATATTAGGATTTTTTGATTCTTTCCTTCACATGGGATCAGGATGGTTTCTTAAAAAAATCAAAGTTCTTAGAATTTCAATTTTTAAATATAACCCTTTAGGAGGAAAAGAAAGACAAAAGACTAAAGACTTAATAGACAAAAAAAAATCAATTTTAAATATAAAAGGAACTGGTAATAAATGCTTTCTTTATTCTGTTTTAGCTGGTCTACATAAAGTAACAAATAATTCAAATTTAGCAAAATCTTATGATATTTTTTTAAATGAATTGAATCTTTCTTTTATTACTTTTCCTGTGAAATTAAATGAAATATCACAATTTGAAAAAAAGAACAATCTAACAATAAATGTATTTGGTATGTTAGAAACAGAGCAAAAGATTATTCAACCTTTCCCTATGTATATTTCTACTAATTCGACTACTGTTTCTGAAGGAAGACATGTTGATTTATTATTATATGATGATCACTACTATTTGATTAGGAATTTACATAAGTTTATAAGACCTTTTTTCTGGAAAAAAACTAGATATTTTTGTTACAAATGCTTGATATCTTTTTGCTCAGAAAAAAAATATAAGTCCCACATAACTCAGAATTGCAATAAAAATCCTTACGTAGGACAAGGATACTATATGCCACCTATAGGTTCACATCTTAATTTTTCAGATTTCAAAAATAAAGTAAAAAGTCCTTTTATCATTTATGCAGATTTTGAATGTTATAATTATAAAATGAAAGAACCAATTTATAAAGGTAAATCTTTATGTGAACGCGAACATAAATTAAATGCTTTCGGTGCTATAATGGTGTCAAAATATAAAGAATACAATCAAGATCCATTCATATATGTAGGAAAAAATGTCATATCAAATTTTGTCTCTTATTTATATCAAAAAAGAGCTGAAATATCTTATATTTTACACCATAAAAGAGAACCTATGAAATTAACTCCTCAGGATATTTCTCATATAGCTAAGCAGAGAAAATGTTACGTTTGTGGGGTTTCATTGACTCGTAAAGGTATACGTAAAGTTTTAGATCATTCTCATATAGGGCGAGAAGGTAAAGGGAGAGACATAAATTATGCTTGTAACAGATGTAATCTTACTTATACGTCTTTAAGGATGGATAAATTAAAAATACCTATTGTTATTCATAATAGCATGAACTATGACACTCATTTTCTTATTCAAAAATTATATAAATATGTGGACGAGAAAAATATATCTGTTATAGCAAAATCGTCAGAAAAATTTTTGACTTTAAGTTTTGAAAATTTTCGTTTCATAGATTCTTTTCAATTTCTTCCTACTTCTTTAGCTAAATTAGCAAATCTTATGAATGAAAAAGGAACTGATGACTTCTATGAAACAAAGAAGCATTTAAAAGATAAAAAATTATTACCTTATGTTATCCGTAAAGGAGTTATGTGTTATGATTATATAAATTCATGGAGTGTTTTGAAAGAAAAAAAATTGCCTGCAAGAAAATATTTTTATTCTTCTTTAACAAAAGAAAACATTTCTGACGAAGATTACCAGCATGCTCTTTTTATGTTCAAAGCTTTCAAATGCAAGAACCTAAAAGATTATTTGAAAGAATATTTAAAAATAGACGTTTTGCTTTTATGTGACGTTTTCGAATCTTTTAGAGAAAAGGCTTTAGATTATTATGGATTAGATCCATCACATTTTCTTACTTCACCAAGCTTAAGTTATCAAGCCATGTTGAAATATACTGGGGTTAAATTAGATTTATTTTCGGACATAGAAATGTACAATTTCATAGAAACAGGTGTAAGAGGAGGGATAACTAATGTTTCGCACAGGTATGCCATAGCAGAAGAGCCTGATGAACATATTTTTTATATTGATTGCAATAATTTATATGGAAAATGTTTAGCAGATTTTTTACCTATTTCTGATTTCAAATGGTTAGAAAAAAAAGAAATAAATAAATTAGAAATATGTAACATTCCAGACGATAATGAAACAGGCTATATTATGGAAGTAGCTCTATCTTATCCTGCAAACCTTCATGATAGACATAATTCTTTTCCTTTAGCACCAGAAAAATTAGAAATAAAAAAGGAAGATTTATCCACTTATGCTGAACAAGTACTCAAAGACATAGGAATTTCATATAAAAAAGGAGGAAAAAAATTAATATGTAATTTAAATCAAAAGGAAAATTATGTTATACATTACCGTAACTTAAAGCTATATCTAAACCTAGGAATGAAAATTAAAAAAATACATAGAGTTCTTTCATTTAAACAAAAAGATTGGATGAAACCATACATCGATTTTAATACAACAAAAAGAACCTTAGCTACTTCTTCTTTTGACAAAGAATTTTTTAAACTTTTAATTAACAGCACTTTTGGGAAAACGTTAGAAAATGTTAAGAAAAGATCAACTATGAAATTAACTTCTAATCCTTTAGTAAGTGAAAAACTTATAAGAAAACCAAATTTTAAATCACTACATATCTTTCAAAAAGACTTCGTAGGTATACAATATAACAAAGAACGAATTCTTTTAAATAAACCTATATACATAGGATTTACAGTATTAGAACTATCAAAATTATGGATGTTTAATTTTCATTATAATATCATGTTACCTGCTTTTTCAGAAAGCATTATTCAATTGTTATACACGGATACAGACTCATTCATTTATTATATTAAAGATGAACATTTCTTAAAAAAGATAAAAAATATTGAAAATTATTTTGATTTTTCTAATCTTAAAGAAAGTCATCCTTTATTTTCCTCTAAAAATATGAAAGTTTTAGGAAAATTCAAAGATGAAACAGGAGGGAAAAAAATAAAAGAATTTATAGCATTAAGACCTAAAATGTATTCTATTCTTTATGAAACTGGAGAAGAAGAGAAAAAAGTGAAAGGCATAAAAAAAAGTTGTATACAAGAAATAAAACATAGTAACTTTAAAAAAGTCTTATTTAAAAATAAAATAAGAGAAGATCAATTCTGTAATATAGTAAGTCTTAAACATAAAGTGTATACCATTTCCCTACATAAGATTTCTCTTTCTCCTTTTGAAGATAAAAGATATTTATGTGATAGTGGGATAAAATCTCTTGCTTATGGACACTATAGTATACCTAAAAGAAAGAAAAAAAGAAAAAAAAACGAAATACCTTTTCCAGAAATAAAAAAGAAAAAAAGATCATGAGATAGCTTGAAAAAACTTTAACCTTATTAACATTAGAAAGAAAGCCTAAGGCATAATAAAAGAAAAAATGAACAAATCAGGAAAATACCCTACTTTGGCTTTTGGTCGGAGGAAAAGAATAGATATAAATAAATTTAAAGGAAATATATATTTACATTTTCATGACTTGACTAAAGATAAAAGTATATCTCTTCAAAAAGAAGAGTTTGACCTTCTTCTTCGAATGAAAAATAAAATATATAAAAAAATTGAAAAAGTTAAGAAATTGAAGAAAGAAAACAAGCAAGAAAAAATAAAAAAAAAGAAAGAAAAAGAACAAAATTTAAGTAGTGATAGCAACAGTGAAAGTGAAATGGAATTAAGTGAAAATGATAGCAGTGAATAATATTATGAAAATATTAATGAGATAAATGAATGACTTACCTTATTACCTTTAAAATAATATTATAAAAATATTATTGAGATAAATGAATAACTTAGCTAATTAGCTTTATATATTTCGTTTTCAATTTTTTATGATAAAAAATGGTTTCTAAATGTGAATTTTGTGGTAAAAATGCTGATTTAGTAAAAAATAAAAAATATTGTTTAAAATGTGCAGAGTCAATGGTACAAGAATGTATAAGGTGTCATAGACCTTTTCAATCTTATCATTTTTTTACGTCTGATGAAAATCACCTGAGATGTAATGCTTGTTACAATAAATACATGAAAGAAAAGCTAAGAAGCAAAGCTAAATCCGCACAAAATTTCAGTATAAAAGTCATGGAAGATATGAGCGAAAATGAAGACTCGAACAGCATATCTTCAGAAGAAGAAAAAAATGACTCCACCAAAAATATTGAATCAAACATTGTTCGTCCTATCAAGAAAGAAGAAAACTTGAAAAGAAGAAAAGAAGAGAGTGATGATAATGTAAGTCATAACGAAAATGAATATGAAGAAAAAAAAGTAAAAATACAAGTCAAGAAAAAGAAAAAGATGAATAAGACTTCTAGCAGGGTGGAAAATAATACAAGTGATGATGACTTAAGTCAAGATGAAAATGAAAAAGCAGGAAGAAAGGAAAAGGTGCAGGTTAAAAGAAAGAGAAATGTGAACAAGCAGCAATCTAATACCTCACGAAATAAAACTAAAATTAATTCTAGTTCAAGGAAAACAAAAACAGGAAACAAAAGTCTGATATTTAACGTAGATGGAAACATGAAACCGAGTGGCTTCATCCCAATTTACATGCCTGTTAATCAGTAAACATTTTTTTATTGGATGAATAAAATTAAAAAAATTTCATGGATAACCGTGAAATCTGACAGTATAATATATCGACACACTTTCTATTACATTGAGATGGTTTAAAATCACGTGATTATATGTATCGTTCTATTCATGTATAAAAATTATTTGATATATTAGAACGAAACCATGCATATCGGATTTCCGTCTCTGTAATGTAATACAGGAAATATGTGTCAAAAAATATGAACCAACAAACTAAAAACAAAGAAAATATTTTAAAAGAAATATTTTTCAATCCGTCTGATCCTGCCTCTTTCAGTTCTGCAAATAAATTATATGAAAGTGCAAAGAAAAAAAATAAAAATATAACTCATACGGATGTATCAGCTTTTCTTCATAACACTAGAACCTATACTTCTCACAAAAAAATAAAACATAGGTTTTTACGAAGAAAAACTATAGTGAAAGGTATAAATGATCAATGGCAAATAGATTTAATTAGTATATTTAATTTAAAAAATGAAAATGATGATATCAAATATTTACTTGCTTGTATAGATTGTTTTTCTCGTTATGCTTATATTTTTCCATTAAGAAACAAAACAGCTTCCGTCACTTTAGATGGCTTTAAAAATATATTAATGAAAAGCAAAGTTAAGCCTAGAATTATACAATTTGATGACGGAAGTGAATTTAAAGGTGTATTCAGAAAATATTTAAAAGAAAATAACATTAAATTTTTCAGTACATCACAAGACACTAAAAGTGCAATAGTAGAAAGATTCAATTGACTATACAAGATAAAATATATAAATATCTTACTTTCAAAAAGACTTTGAGATATATAGATGTACTTCAAAATTTAGTATATAGTTATAATCACAGTAAGCATAGAACTTTAGGTATAAGTCCTTCAGAAGTAACTAAAGCAAACGAAAAAAAAATATGGATAAAACAATACGGGAAATATTTATTCTCTAAAAAACATCATTTACCCTTTAAAGTTGGAGATAAAGTTAGAATTACTAAATATAAAACTACTTTTAGAAAAGGATATTCTTCTCATTGGAAAAAAGAAATTTTTCAAGTAGCTTATGTTCTTAGAACTTGGCCTGCAACATATGTATTAATTGATAAAAACAATGAAATATTAAGTGGTAATTTTTATAAAGAAGAACTAGTTAAAATTGAAGGAATTTAAAAAAAAAAAAAAAAAATGGAGCACATAGAATTTCCTATTTTCAATGCATGTATTAGAATACCTTTTTCTATGATAGTAGCAGGTCCTAGTAACAGTGGTAAAACTACTTTTGTTCATAATTTAATAGAAAACAGTGATCGCATATTAGACAAAAACATAGATTATTTTATTTGGTGTTATGGTCAAACACCTCCTAAAAAACCTTCTATAATGCAAGATAAAGACGTTATTTTCATTAATGGTATTCCTTCTTCTTTTGATAAATACATAAAACCGAACTTAAATGGACTTATTATATTAGATGACTTAATGAAAGAAAGCAGTAATAATGCAGAAATAGGAAAATTATTTACTCAAACTTGTCATCATGAAGGTTTAAATGTGATATATATATCTCAAAATTTTTTTTCTGAAGGGAAAGAAAGACAAACTGTGAACAGAAATGCTACTTACCTTGTTATATTTAATTCTCCTTTAGATCAAACAGTGCCTCAAATATTAGGAAGAAAATTATTACCAAAAAATCATAAAACTTTTATCAATATTTTTAATGAAGCAACTAGAAAACCACATTCTTATCTCTTAATAGACGGACATCAAAAAACTCCACAAGAATACAGATTAAGAGGAAATATTTTTGATGTAGGCCAAGATGTTTATATTCCAAATAAAACTTAAAAAAATGTACGTGTGATAAATGAAATAAAGAATGATATAAAAGACAAGAAATAGTTTTGTTTATTACGTTTTAAAAAATGCCTAAGAAAAGGAAATCTTTGTTATTAAAAAAAAGACCTATATTAAAAAGGAAAGGGAAAAAAAGAATTTTAAAGAAAAAGACTAAAAGAAACAAAAGGCCTAATTTGTCTAGGCAATTAGCTTTCCTTACGGTCTTAAGTAACACTAAAAATAAAAAAAGAAGAAATCTTCTGATAGAATATGCAGGAAAAGAAGACATAGATGCTATATGTCAATGCATTTATAACGTCCTGAAAGGAAACATTAAATTAAGTCCTTTTTCTTATGCTAAACTTAAAAAGCATAAAAAAATTTTAAGATTTTTAGTAAATAGACGTGTGAATAACAAAAAAAGGAAAGCAGTATTGAAACAAAAAGGTGGTTTTTTGTCTATGCTTATTCCTTTAGCCGTAACTTTACTAGGAGGTTTAGCAGGAAGTAGACAATAATATGACTGCTTCTTTCAAAAAAAGTATTGTCATTCCTTTAGTTACATATAAAAAACTTAGAGCTATAGAAGAAATTAAGACGAAAGAAACTAAAAATGAAAAAAATCCTATTCTTGAAAGACAAAAAGAAATATTAGCAGAAAAAATGTATAATATTCAACCATATAAAGTTGTAAGTACTAATCAAGATATATCTAAACAAAATCCTACTTTTTTTTCTTATTTTCAAGAAAATCAATCTGAAAAATCTTTTCATACAGGTATATCTATAGAAGAAATATTATCACATATAAGACAAGCACAAATACCTTACATAAAAGAAATTTTAAAAAAAATGTTAGCTTTACAATTTTTTTGGAATGATCAGGGTGAAATAATAATGAACGGAAAACTGCTAAAAAATTCTAATGTGATAGACATAATGAAATTTTTTTCTAATACTAGCATAAAAAAAGAACCTCTTGGCATTAATGAACTTTGGTATAATTTATCTCCACATATACCTAAATCTTGGTTTCTCAATAAACCAGGAAAAAGCAAGCAAGATGCTGACGCTTATAAAATAAAAAAATATCCTATAGAAGATCAAAATATAGACAATATAAAAAAACGACGACAAATACATAAAAAAATTGAAAAAGGAAAGATAGAATCCATAGAAGCAACAGATGATGAATATTCAGAAAATGATTACGATGATCCAATTGAAAAATCATTATTTAAAGATTCTGACAGCGTGGACGACGATAATTTAAATTATCCTCCAGAATATGGTAAACAAAAATTATTTATTCCTTCAGGAGAAGAAAAAACCTTCACAGAATCTGAAGAAAATAAAAAAGATGAAGCAAGTGGAGGAATAGGAGAAGAAATAAAAATTAAGAAAATAAAACCAACTTCTTTTGAACAAAAATTCGATGAAGAAAGTGAAATAGAACCTATGTCCTCTACCCCTCCTTCTGAAGATATTTTTGGAGAAATAAAAAAGAAAAAAAGTTCGTCTAAAGCATCACCACGTAAAACACGTTATGGGAGATCAAAAAAAACCAACCCTAAATATTATGGGAAAGATTGGGACACGAAATGGAAAAAATAGTAATAAATAAAGAAAAAGCATTTGAGATAAAGAAGAAAAAATCCTAGGAAAATAAATAAAAATGTATTCGAATTGTGCTCATAAAAAACTTCTTTACAGGCAATTTTTACGAGAAAATAAAAATCCATTATTTTACAATCAATATGGAAGTGGATATAATACACTAACTCCTTTCATAGGAAGCAGAAATCAAAGAGGATATGGTATAGGTGGCATACTAAAAGGTTTATTTAAAACAGTCGTACCTCTCATTACTCCTGCGGTGAAAAGTGCAAGTAAAGCAATAGGAAAACGAGCTCTTAAAGGAGGAATAAAAATTGCAAAAAATGTTTTAAAAGGTGAAAATATAAAAAAGGCTATAAAAAGAGAAGCTGAAGAAAGTTTGTCTGATTTAGGTTCTCAAGTTATTTCAAACTTTTCAAATCGAAAGAAATTATCTCCTCAGCCAAAAATTATAAAAAAGAGAAACAGAAAAAAGAAAGGAAGGCATGGTGATATTTTCGGATAGAATAAATAGCTTGAGATAAACCGATAACTTGATCTTTTTATGTTGTCAAAGTAAAAATAAGAAGATACACCTGAACAAAAAATATGTCTTTTTTAAATGAAAATTTACATCATTGTATAAGCTCAGAATTGGATTATAAATATATACCTCCTACTGATACTACAAGAATAAAAACATACTATGAAAAAATAGATCCTACAGCTTCACCAAACAGCAACACTGTTCAATTTACATTAAAATCTAACAAAAAAGATTATGTTTCTTTACATAACAGTTACCTTTACATAAAAGCAAAAATATTGAAAGCAGATAAAACAGCACCTGACGCTCCAGCTAACGATGGAACTATAAATGATAATGCTAAAGTTTTTCCTGTTAATTATTTTGGTGCTACTATGTTTAAGAATGTAAAAGTTTTCGTAGGAGGAATAAGAATATCAGACAGCAATGATTTATATGGTTACAAATCAATAATAGAATTTACTTTAAGTTATGATCCTCTTACAGCTAAATGTTTAGGACCATTAGGTTTTTACATAAAAGACAATAAAGATTTCAATGAAGTTAACACTTTAACAGGTACAGCTCACAATGCAGGAGCTAAAAAAAAGATATGAAAAAACAAAAAACGGAACATTGTTTGAAGTGCATGTAAGAATACATGACAGTCTTTTTTCACAGTCTAAATTATTACCTGGGGACTTGCCTCTTTCTATTGAATTAGATAGAGCAGATGAAACTTTTTGTTTAATGTCAAAAGTAGAAGCTCAAAAATATATTATAGATGTACAAGAAATAAACTTGTACGTGAAAAGAGTTAGATTAACAGATGATTTTCATCAAGAATTAGAAGAAGCAAGAGCTACTAATTTACCTATATGGGATATTCCTATCCATAAAATAGACATGAAATATGTCACTTTCGGTCCTCAAAAAGCTATTCTTCAAGCTTCACATGTTGTGAATAACACACCTTTACCTAAAAGAGTCATAATTGGTCTCGTGCATTTAGATGGCTTCACAGGCACTCATAATCGTAATCCATTTAAATTTGAAAACTTTAAAGTTAAAGAAATAGAACTTAAAGTAAACGATGGAGGAACTCCTTTTTATCATTATGAATTAGATTTTCCAAATAATATGTATAACATGGCTTATCTTGCTCTCCTTAAATCTACAGGAGATATATTCAGAAATGAAGCACAAAATGTAACCATAGACGAATTTAAAGAGGGAACAACATTATTTTGCTTTGATATTTCTAAAGACGGAGCAACATCAGAAACTTTTGAATTAACTGAAACTGGTACTTTAGGTTTTGTAATAAAATTAGAAGAAGAATTAGATCATGGAGTAGCAGCCATTGTATATTTAGAATATGATGAGATCATGAGATTAGACTCAAGTAATATGCTAAAATTTAAGTCTGAATTGACTAACCTAACAAAATGAATGGAAAAGAAATAAATTTTTATCTAAATCTCATAAAAGAAGAAAAAAAAGGAGAATATGGAGTGTTTTCAGCAGATACCATACCTGAAGTGACGTATTACCCTACTAGTTACATAGTTAACACTGACAACAGTGATTCTCCTGGTGAGCATTGGGTAGCTTTATATTATGAAAAACCTAATAACTTAGCTGAATATTTTGATTCATATGGATTTCTACCTCTTTGTGAAAGTTTTCTTAAAGCATTACCTGAAAAATATAAATATTCAACTCATGCTATACAAGGTTTATTTTCTACAACTTGCGGACAATATTGTTTATATTATCTTGAGAAAAGAGCTAACAACATGTCCATGCAAGATATAATATCTAGTTTCACGACTGATACAGACTGGAACGATAATAAAGTAATAAATCATTTCAAAAAGAAAAAAATACCTGTGATAAAAGAAGCTTATTTCCCATATCAAATTTGTCAAAGCTGCTTACCTAAAAACGATTTCTTAAATAACAATTACACTTTAAAATCTAAAAAATTGAAATGACGGAATCAAACCTTTTAAGTAAAATCAATAATGCAACTAAAAAGAAACTACCAGCTATACAAGCAAGTAGTATTTTAGTTATGTTTGTCTTAGCTATAACAGGTATCATATATAATGAAACACAAAAAAAATATTCTTCTCCTTTACAAAAAGGAGATGAAATATTCCTATGTTGTACAGAAACTGGCAACATTTTTCGCAATGGAGAAAAAACACAAAGTTTTTTAACTTGTTACATAACAAACATAAATGAGAGAAAAAGCTGGTCCTATCCTTACTTAGGACAGTCTGTTTCAAATAATTCTCAAACAAACCAAAGCTCAAGAGTAAATCAGTTTACTGATATATAACCATAAATTCCTCTCTTAAAAATAGATATGTTGTAATACATATACCTAAACAAAGAAAAATCGCTGAGATAAATACCACATCTCCAACTTACAACTGATCAAAAAATATCACGCTGATCCTATAAACAATAACTTATATTTTAAATATGGATTATTTAAAGATTCAATTAAACTATGAAAAAGAACGTAATGAAATCCTAGAAAAAATTTGTCACCATCAACACTCATACATTTGCTCGTTAGAAAAAGAGAAAACTGAATATCAAAACAAAATAAAAGAAGAAGAAGAAAAAAATTCTTCTCTCTCTTATAAAATAAAAGAGACAGAAAAAGAAGTCATGAGTATGTTAGCACATAGAAAAGCCTATGGCATAGCTAAAATGGAGAGGGAATACAGGAAAAGAAAAGGTCCGATTTACATAAACACTATAGTATCAGACAGTAATGATAAGGATGAAGAAGCTGCTGAAGATATAGATATAGTAGATCTCCCTCGTGAGAGTTTATTAAACATATATAGAAGTATACCTGATGAAGTGTTTTATGAAGAAAAACATGAATGTGATTAGGTATACTTAATCACTGCTATATAATTCAAAATGAGTTTTCAAACATACAGCATAAGAAATCTTTTAAAAAATAAGAACATCAGTGACGAAATAGCAATCAAATATGTTAATGCTAAAAAAGAAAAAAATATATGCAATTCTGCTTTCTTAAACATACTCCTTGAACACTATAAACAGGTATTCAAGCATAGGCAAATAATATCTGCAGCCTTTTTCGTTATAGGAGAAACAGTATTTAATTATGCAGAAAAAATATGTCTTATAAAACGATTAAATATGCATGATTTATCAAAATTATCAGTAAAAGAAGCTATAGGTTATACCTTAAAATTCTTTTCTACTGAAGGTCTTAAAGATGAAAAAGACAAAAAAATTTGGGAAAATGCATTAGATCATCATTATAAAAATAATGATCATCACCCTGAATACTATTCAGGTAAAAACATGGAAAAATATGCTTTAATTGAAAGTGTATTTGATATGATAGCCTGTCATATAGAAAAAGATTTGAAAATTAAAAATATAACTGTGAATGATATTTTAAACGGAGAAATTACCTTTCATGAAATGTTAAACATTAATCCAAATTTCTTTAGTAGATACACTATCGAAGACAGAGAAAAAGTAAATTTTTATCTTGCTTCGTGGAAAAGTATTCTAAGTCAGCAATAAAAAATGCTTAAAATAAAAAAATATATTATTACAAATTCTGTAAATAAAAAAACAAAAACACAAATCACAAACATTAAATATACAAGTTTTACGATATCTTTACTGGCTATATATTTGTTTTTTACTTACTGTATCATATATGAACTTATGCATATTGTAATATTATGTCCTTTTTTATATATCATATATAACCTTATACATATTATATTATTTCTGTTTTTGCATCATAGTATACTTGTTTCCGATACTACTTTGTGATACAGCTAACATAACCAGTTTCCGATACTACTTTGTGATACAGCTAACATAACCAGTTTCCGATACTACTTTGTGATACAGCTAACATAACCAATCTTAACTTTACATCTGATTACATATAACTTCAAAATGCCTTTGCCATCCTATTATTTCAATCAAGACTTAGGTTATTCTGATCAAGTCTTACAACAAATATCTGTACTGTTAGGTACAGACTGGATGAAACTAGGTATTTATCTAGGCATACCTGATCACCGTTTAGAAAATATTTTTAAGTCTAAAAAACCATGCGAAATGGCATTAGAAATGTTAAAAAAATGGTGGAGAAATGTTCCTCCATACAAGAGATGGGAGGAACTAGAAACAAGTTTTCTGGAAACTAGCAGAAGAGACTTAATAGAATTCACTCAAAAATATTTTGGCGAAAAATTATTGGAAAATTACCATACTGATTCCACTGCTATATATCTTTTCTTGAGCAAATTGAGCGAAAAAATACCATCAGACTGGAAATATATCGCTATTTATTTAAACATATCATATAAAGATATAAAAAATATTTCTTATGAACCTGAACGTGACTTAACTCAATATGCCTTCCAAGTGCTAAAAATGTGGCAAACATCTAAATACAGTGCAACTCACCATCTCATAAAAGCTCTGTCTGACATGAACAGAAAAGATGGTTTGAAAATTATCTTCGATGAATTCGATAAAAGAACAGGAAGTGAACAAGCAGGCTTTAATTAAAATGTTAAAATATCTTTGTGATAAGCTTTAATAACTACAATACAGTTAGTCATAACAATTTATTAGTTATAATATATTATCATGTTATCTGATTATAAGATTGCTTTAAATATCTTGTGATAAGCTTAAATAACTAAATATTATAATAAATAATACAGCAACAATAGTAACAACTGTCATAGTTATAATTCTTTATCATATTGTCATCTAATCATAAGATTGCTTAAAATATCTTTATGATAACCTTAGATAACTGTATATCATAACTAGTGATATAACAGTTGTAACAAGTTACTATTATCATAATATAATATTGTTATCTGTTTATAACTGCTTTTAATATAGTTGTGATAAGCTAAGATTGTAATAACTTGATATAGTTATAATTTTTTATCACATTGTCATCTAATCATAAGATTGCTTATGATGATCTTAAATAACTATATATCATAACTAGTGATATAACAATTGTAACAACTTACTATTATCATAACATAATATTGTTATCTGTTTTGTTATCTGTTTATAACTGCTTTTAATATAGTTGTGATAAGCTAAGATTGTAATAACTTGATATAGTTATAATTTTTTATCACATTGTCATCTAATCATAAGATTGCTTATGATGATCTTAAATAACTATATATCATAACTAGTGATATAACAATTGTAACAACTTACTATTATCATAACATAATATTGTTATCTGTTTATAACTGCTTTTAATATAGTTGTGATAAGCTGAGAACTAAATAACTATATATCATATAACAAGTAGTATAGCAATAATCATAAGTACTTAGTATTATACATACTATAGTTATAACATTATATTGTATTATCGCTTTAAATATCGCTGAAATAAGCTTAGATAACTATATCATAACAAGTCATTAAACAAGTCATAAGTACTTAGTATAGTTATAACTTCATATTATTACTGATATTAGTTATAACTTCATATTATTACTGATATCTTTATATATCAATATCAACAAAAATGTCATATTCACACGAGTCTTATTATGTAACACTTACGGATAACAGAAATACAGCATTAATAACACCATGCAATACTCCTGTTACCACGCCTGATATAAATCCTATAAGTAAACCTGTGATATATTATATAAAAAATACAGAAAGAGCGATTGAACCAACAAGATCAACTAAAGAATCTGCAGGATTTGATTTATACAGTGCTTATGATTATATTATTCCTGCTAAAGAAAGAATGTTGGTGAAAACTGATTTAACGCTTGCTATACCTCCAGGATGCTATGGTCGCATAGCACCTAAATCAGGTCTTGCAGTTCATCATTTTATTGATGTTGGTGCAGGAGTAATAGATGGAGACTATAGAGGCACTGTTGCCGTCCTACTGTTCAATTTTGGTAATAAAAACTTTGAAATAAAACATGGAGATCAAATAGCTCAAATCATCATAGAAAGAATTTGCATCCCTCACCTTGAAGAAGTATCTGTTCTTAATGTAACTGAAAGAAACAAAAGAGGATTCGGATCAGGGAAAGAAAAAACAACTAATGAAACTGAAGAAAAACCAGTTGAAAAAATGGATGAAGAACCATCAAGAGAAAACCCTGTCAATGAAGAGGCTGCAGATGAAGAACAATTCTTTGATGCAGTTGAAGAACAAGCCTATGAAGAAAAATCAAATTAAGAATCAGCAAAAGAAAAAACGAGTCGATGCAGTTAAAGAACAAGCCTATGATGAAAAAGCATTAAAAATAAAAAAAATCAACATCATATAAACCATTAATAAAATCAATGAAATGCCCTCCATCTCTCGATGTGAAATTATCCCTAATAAAAAAATTAAATAAAATCGAGTTATGTTTTTTATGCATACAATATAACAAACAAAATATCCTTGGGATAAACTAAAAAATCACACAATCTCTATGATAAACTAAAAAATCATACAACCAAAAAAAACATAATGGGCAACAAAGCAAAAGTAGATGAATGCTTGCTTTATATTTTACAAGATTCTGATTACAATGATCATTCACCTCGAAATAATATTTTTCCATATGAAAACGCTAAAATAATTACTTTTATTTTAAAAAATGAAATAGCAGAACTTTTTTTAAATAAATGGAAAAACGATGAAGTTCAAACTTCTTCACTTTTAAATGAAGTAATAAAAAACTTAAAAAAATTAATCAATGTCATGTATTACACAGATCACTTTGGAGTTAAATGGCAAACCCGAGATAATTCAAGATACAGCAAGATTTCAATAATATTCCATGGAAATAGTCGTATCAATGAAACTACTACAGTACTTAAGTCTAAAGAATATAAAAATTTTATCCAGTCATTGAAATCTGCGAATATACTATTTTTAGATCAAACAATCACTTTCAGAAGTCAATTTCAAAGTATACTAGAACACATATGTAACTCATTCTCTGCCACTCTGTTCATAAATGATGACTTAATTCTTTATTTTCCCGGCTGGAGACATATAAATGAATCAATACCAGCAGAAATTTATGATTTAGATCGTCTTTGGTATCCACTCTCTGTGTAACACGGTTGCTAAGGTATGCGCTACAAATCGAGTAAACACTCGTTACTAAGTGTAGCTATGACAACATAACGTAGCAACATAATTCATTGCGTCAAAAAAATGGCTGACAACGAAACTATAATGAATAACATTGAATCATCAACCTCAGAAGATGAAACAAGTTCAGAAGAAAGTCATCATCGGTATGAAACCAATTTCACAGTGCGAGCACATAGTTACACGGATCAAGGTGAAGTGAAAACGTGTTTGCGAGGATGTTATAACATTTCCTACAATCTCGATTTAGTTGTTATGTACGATGACGTGCCGCACGAAGACAACACACTCGTATACTTGGATGTAAAAGAAGAACAAAAGATCGAAATTTTCGAAGAAGAATGGACCGAACTCTCATCTAAAATGGATCAAATAAAACATCTGTTTAGTTCGAACGTTAACATGAACTCTAAAATTGAAATAGAAGGTTTCACCGTCACCAAATTAAACTGGGATACGTTACTGTTCGCATCAAAGAACATTGAAAGCCACTTCATGTTAAAACTAAATCAGTTAGATAAACTGAATACTGCGATGGAAGACATTCAAGACAAAGAACTTTTTGACTATCTTGATATACTGTACATTTTAGAAGAAGAATAAGAAAAACAGAATCCTAAAGGTAAAACACACTTCATGTCTCTGAATGATATAAATGTCTCTGTGAATGCACGCTTCTTAATAGTCTTAAAGTACAGTCAATAAAAAAAATGGGAAACAAACCTGTTTTAGGATATACTAGATATGATTCCAATACATTTCCTCTAAGCAAAGAAAAAACTAACGCTGTAGGATTTAATTTATATAGTGCTTTCAGTTATATAATTCCAGCCAAAGAAAAATGTTTAATTGAAACAGGCATCAAAGTTGCTGTCCCTACTGGGTATTATGCACGTATAGCACCATTAAGTGGGCATAGGTTTAAGTATACAAATGTTAAGGCAGGAATCATAGACAATGATTACAGAGGACAAATTCATATCCTTTTTTTAAATTTTGGTGAAAAAGAATATAAAATAAATTGTGGAGATCCGATTGCACAACTTGTGTTGGAAAAAATATATAATATTACATTAAAAGAATCTAACAAACTCAAAGATACTCCTTATTCGAAAATATGTTTCCAATTAAGACACAGCAAAATATATGAACAGTGGCGTAAAGAAACACATATGTTCTAATGATATGATTTTATAATAATACTTAACTCTGTTCTATTACATTATTATAATAAAATGTATTATATCCAAACAACTTGTTTCACTTCATTTTTATTTTCACTTATAGACAGCATAATACTTCAATCAAAGTGTCAAATGATCTGTACATCACATATTTTATTTATCATCGTAATACAAGAATTGCTTTAAATCCAATGAAAATGAAAATCTATCGTTTCAATTGTAAACTAACGCTGTAAATTCCTCTAATAACTCAGGAAATGTTCTTTGCTGATATCAATGAAACATAACAAAAAAATAAAGGAGAAAAAACTCTGTCCCTAAATCACTCAAACTGTTGAAAAAAAATCTATATCCTCTTAAACTGAATGTCTATTTGTTCATAGACTTAAAGGTGTAACACCACATTTATGATTTCACTGCTGAGGTGGAGTATAAAAGGAACGCAATGTCTGGGGTTAATTGGAGAGGTCCGGCCCTCATGTCACAAACCTCCACGCCTGTAGCTCCAAGTACTAGCTTCAGTGTGAACAAAATCACGACTATTCGTGCGACCTTATCAACTTAGAACGGCTGATACTCTCATTGTTAGGTGATGCTCCCACTGTTGGTTGAAGCGTGTATGCTCCCATCAGTTGGTAGAAGCAACCATACATAATGGTCCTCCTGTTTCAGTAACGCTCACCGTTCCTTAGAGCACTGATCTGGAATTGAACGTGTTCCACAATCCTCCTTCAATTCTTCAATCCTCCTTCAATCCTTCAATCCTCCTTCAATCCTTGGTGCACTTAGTTCATTCCTCTGTACCGAAAGCTCAGCTAAGAACCGTGTGACATGAGAACCACTTGACCTCTCTTTTGTATTTAAAATGTATGATATGATTACTATTTCCAAAAATAATCCTAATATCCAAAATAATAGGTATTTTCTGGATATTCAAAAAATATAGGTCTTCTTTGGATATTTTTTTTTAAAAATATCCAAAGAAGACCTATATATATACTACTTTGGACTATTCCAATATAATGTAATGCTGTTTGGTCTGTGCAATGCACCAGCAACATTTGAAGCAATGATGGAAACTATTCTAAGTGACTTATTGTGGAAAAGATGTCTCGTATACCTTGACGATGTTATAGTCTTCGGAAAAACATTCGAAGAGTGTTCTAATAACCTCAAAATGGTATTAAAACGCATTATTTCCAATGGTCTCAAATTGAAACCTAAGAAATGTCACATGTTCAGAAAGTCCATAAATTATTTGGGCCGCATCATTAGTGATGAAGGAATAAAAGCTGATCCCGATAAAATCGAGTCAGTAACAAATTGGAATAGGCCTAAAACACCCAAAGAAGTGAGGTCCTTTTTAGGTTTCTGTTCCTATTATGGGGAATTTATTCCAAATTATTCTAGAGTCAGTTACCCATTACAAGTAATAGCTAACTGACTCCAGGAAGTACTAAGGAAAAATTTCCTTGGACCCATGAACAGGAATCCGCTTTTCAAAAGCTAAAAGACCTGTTCACGAGTACTCCCGTATTACAATATCCGAATGAAACGGACCATTGCATACTGGATACTGATGCTAGCAATGATAGCATTGGCGCAGCTCTCTCGCAAGTCCAAAATGGGAGAGAAGTACCTATTGCCTTTGCCAGCAACACACTGAGTAAAACTGCACAACCAAAAGAGAGTTGTTAGCAGTAGTCGTATATACCAAGAAGTTCAAACATTTTCTATGGGGAACGAACTTTACTTTACGTATGGATCACTCCTCTTTAAGATGGCTACTGAACTTCCAAGATGCTGAAGGGATGTTAGGCCGATGGCTAGCCCATTTATCCGAATATGGGCTGGAACATCACCAAATTCAGCATAGACCCGGAGTTAAGCATTTAAATGCTGATGCTTTATCTCGAATACCAATTTGGAAATGTGATAATCCGGATTGTACTGATTGTGGAGCTCATAAGGCAGTGTTAGCAGGGATTCAAAGACCATTCGAACCCCTAGTTGCCAGTAAACTGGATTGGTCTATGGATCACATACGACGTTTCCAGGAAGCTGACTCGATAACTGCGCAGCTACTGCAATTAGTACCAAAGGGTATACGTCCAGTTAGACCTGAGGTCTCTCTGGAAAATCGAGAAATGAGAAGGTTTCTTGCTCAGTGGACCGAGCTTGAAGTCCGGAAAAGCGTGTTATACCGTTGGAAGCCATGTAATAATGGTGAGAAAATCATGCAAGTGGTGATACCACATGCAATGAGACATGACATTATGTATTTCTGTCATGGGCATCGGACCAGTGGTCATTTCGGAAGGAAGCGCTCATTAGCACGACTTTCCAAGAAATACTATTGGCCTGGCATATCAAGAGACTTGCAAAGATGAGTAACCACTTGTCCGGATTGTTGTAAGAACAAACCCGGACCCGGGATGGGCAAGCTCCCACTATCCCAAGAACTTTTCGGAGTTAGGTTCGCAAGAATCGGGGTAGATATCATTAGCGGATTGAATACAACCGCTAATGAGAATACCTGTATGATGGTAGTGTGTGATTATTATACGAAATACACTAAAGTATTTCCGCTACCGGACCACAAAGCAGTTACTTGTGCCGAGGCCTTTGTAAAAGGTTGGGTACTAAGTTTCGGTGTACCCTTAATGTTACACAGCGACCAAGGCAAGGAATTCGAATCAAATCTCTGGCAAGGTATGTGCGAATACTTAGCTATCTGCAAAACTAGAACCAATCCGTATAGGCCACAAAGCGACGGATTGGTGGAGAGGTTCAACAGAACCCTTATCCAGGTCCTGAAGTCACTTGTTAATGAACACATGGACGATTGGGACGAGCAGTGTCATTTTGTGACACATGCTTATAACAGTACGGTACATTCAAGTACTAACTGTACTCCGAATCTACTAGTTTTCGGAGAGGACCTGATAATGCCTGCAGACTTAGTATTTGGAGTCGTAGGAATGGACCCGGAACTACCTTGTCATGTAGTTTTCGTCGAATGCTTAAGAGACAGGTTCAGAAAAGCATATGAGTCTGTCCGAATTGATTTGGAGAAAAGTGCCAAATGGCAGAAGATTGGATATGATACTGATTTGAAACATCGGAAATTCCAATCCGGAGACAGAGTTCTAAGATTACATGAGCCACTTAGACACATAAAATTAGCGTCTAATTGGGACGGTCCTTTCACTGTAACACAAGTTATTAGTGATTGTATCGTAATTATCAAATCAGACCTTGGTCGACTTTATAAGTCAAACGTGGCCAGATTGAGGAAGTGGTGTGGGAGGGAGACCTCCACAGAAATGTATGGTGAAGGATTAGAAAATATCCGGAACCAGAATCGTATATTAGACCAGGTAAAGAACACTATAGTGAAACGAGGCTGGGGTAGGCCTAAGAAGTGTTCCGAATCAGTACCACCTACGCCAACACCGATTAAGCGTGGGGGAGTTAAAAAAGTCTCGGCAGGTGAAGACAAAAAGAAGAGGAAGGGTGTTTCAAAGGCTAAGAAGCACCCAGAAAAGACTGTCAGGTCCGATAAAGAACTATCCAAGAAGGGGATATACGTTCGCCGCAGCCCTCGAATTGCCCAGAGGACTGCAGTGACCTAACCTGTATACACAACGAGTGTAATGTTTACATTTAGAGGAACAGAAGACAACTGACCCGAAAGGCTTATTTGTCGCCGCCGCATGATGTACCAATGGGTAGTGGACGGATAATCCGGTGGATTTGCTTAAGCTTTCCATAATCTCCACTTAAATCCTCAGACGAGTCATCGGCGTGAGCGATAATTACTAAAAAAAAATCAGTTTGTTGATGTTCCGCTGGTAGCACGTGCGTATCCGCATGACGTCACCGCGTCCAGTCTCGGCTGACCTCTCGTGACCCCGCAGGGAAATGACGTCACGAAAGCTGGCCTGTCGCCATATTGTTTTTCGGTAGCGTTTGGGACAGTTGGGTCACCCCTTCTCTCTTAAATTCTACCGTCTAGCAAACCTCTTGTGCGCCCTCAGAGTCTGTCTCTCAGCAGGCAGACTCCATCTGTGTTGGCCCCGGCGCCGTAAAAGCCGGAAAAAGGAGTATCACACTCCCGTGATCGATTCCCCAGTCATGGCTGAGGAATCCGTAGCTGCAGCCAAGCTATCCGGTGACCCGGATAAGCTGACTCCCTCCGCAGAAGCTTTTCCGGAAGCTTTGTCACCTGTAACACAGGAAGAGAGCGAGATGATGGATGTGGAGGAACCCATGGATCGCTCGTTCGAGGAGAAGCTGGCCTCATTCTCGCTGAATGAGCCCGAGAAAATGTTGTCGCCACTCCCACCCGAGGGATCCAGAGAGGCTACGAAAGCTGAACCCGCAGCAACTGGGTCCGAGACTGCGCAAATCGACAGCCCGAAGGATCAGTGGAAGCCAGCAGTGGCTGACCCGTTCCCTGCAGAGTACGAAGGTCGGTACCTGTACGTCCACCCAGAACTACAGGCATAAGTGACCTACACTGACGGTACACTGGTTAGGTTGGACCCGAAGGTTAGGATAGCTATCGAGGGCGTCATGGCTCCCGAACAGCTGGATAGGACGCCTCCCGAATGGCTCCGAGACTGGCCATGGTTCCAACGGGGACTCATGGTGGACGCTGCTTTCTGCGAAGTAGTGTATGCAGCTAACAGAGCTTTCCTGCTCGGAGCGTATCCGAAGCCGGACAAGTCTCTGTGGAACGTGAAACAGATGAACATCGATTGGGTAGGCTGCGTCTCGGAACCCACCGGCAGTACTACCGAGCCTACTTCGGTGGAAGCATCAACCTCCAGTGAGTCCGGAACCAAGGACCCGGATGACTGGAAGGTGAGCAAAAACAGGAGGTCCGCTGCGCGGAAGCTCAAGAATCTTCCGGATTCTGCTAGAGCCGAACCACAAGCTAGCACCTCATCCTCTGGTAGTACTGCTATGGAAGTTGTTTCTTCAGACGAGGAATCAGTACACGAGTCCTCGGTTGAGTATGATGAGAAGGCCAACCCATCAACTCAAACCGAGGCTGAACGGTGGGCTAACGCCAAATCCGGATTCAAAACCCGGATTCCGACGTGTTTCTCCGACTGCGCCTACGGAGTAAAGAAGGACGGCTCTACTCTGTACGCCTGCCCGGACTCTGTGAACAAAAATAACGAGTCGGATGATGAGGATTGGATGCGCCTTTCGGACGAGGATCCCAATCCGAGCAAGGCCTATCGCAAGATGTGGCTTATGCTTAACCACACCAAAGGGTACTACACTTATACCCAGAGGCGCAAGCTGCGTTGGGCTCTTGAGAAGTGGTACGGTGACCCTTCTCTATCTGCCAGGATGCGAGTGATGTCTCAGTCCCGACTTGGAGTACTCCAGCCCGGTTCCAAAGGCATCTGGTAGAGGCCCACTTCCACCATCACCCGGTTTACATTTGTGATCCGAGTTATGGTAAGAAGGGCAAGAAGTGTACTACGAAGGTTCAGTATAACCGACGTAGCGATCTGGCTAGACACCAGAAGAAATGCCACGCAGAAGGATTAGATGGAGCTCGTAAACGTATTATGGAGCTCCATCAGGAACTCGTGAAGGAGTTCCTGAGCGAGGATGCTTGGTCTAAGATCCGACCAGGGGACCCAGTCCTCTGCGAGGTTCCGAAGACCAAGGATTCGAAACTCCGCGCCAAGATAGTCCTGACTCCTGGAAAAGAAAAGCTTGACATGCACGAGTCCCTCTGGCAGAAATGCGAGGAATCCGGTAAGGAGGGAAAGAGAGCTCGTGAAAGGAGCAGAAGAGACCAGAACCGTGGTGGTAACGGTAATGGTCAGACCACCACTACCAAAGCCAGAGTAGAAGACCGCTCCAGGTCTCCTTTGGCTCGCCACCCCTACGAGCAGGTTCAGGGTACTCCCGTCTTCAAGAGACCCGAACCTGCCGGATACGCAGGTGCTGTATCTAAACCGGGGAAAGTTAGCACCTGCAACTTTCCGTCCTTGACCCAGGGACCTGGACCTGAGAGCCAGACCTTGGTCGTTGGAAAGGGTGGTCGGCTTGTCCCCAAGAAGACCTCAGCACCTGCTGCCGCCGGATCCGCATCCGCTGCAGCCGCTCTTCCAGCTAACTTCACCCCGGAGCAGATAAACCTTTATATGCAGATGGGGTTGAAGCAGAACCAGCCTCCAACCTACTGTGTACCAACAGCAGGCGTATCCGGAAGTCCCACACCCGGAAGTGGTCCTCAGGCCGTATCGACTCCCCCCAAGCCTGTCGCTACACCTGAGAAACCAAAGGACGCTATCACCATCAAAACTGGTAATGCGGAAGTCTGGTTCGAGAAGTCTCGCCAGGGGGAAGCAGATGTCCAAAAGGCCATCTACACCCACTGGGAGAAATGTGTTCGCGATAGAGCGACTGACTTTCATCAGGGTCTCCTTAACGATACCCTAGGCCTGTTATGTATGAAGGAGGTTGCGGATGCTGAAAAGGAGCGCCTTGAGACCCTCATTCGGGACGATGTAAAGGCCCAGGAGGATGCAGCCGCAGCTGCCAAAGAGCAGGCAGCTATGGACGTGCACGTTCTAGAGAAGCGTGTAAAGGAGGAGATAACTCGGAATACCAACTTAAACACTAAGTTTATGAGGGTATTCGGAGTCGATATCGACGAGTGGGACAGCACTCCCGAATCGGCTCTAGAACTCCTTAAGAAGAAGCATGCCAAGAAGTCCGCCTAGGCATGCTTTGGGTTATTTCTACACACACCCTCATTTTTTTCTAATAACCAGATCTAGCCTTTGCAGAATTATACTACCTGCGAATGTCTTCTATTAGGATATTGAACACCTGCTATTTTGTGTTCCGGGTTCCATTGATAACCAGCTATTTGTGTATATTCAGGACATATACCACTATTATATCCTGAAATGTCTATTCGGATTCATAACTTATAACAAATCCGATAGTAGGATGGACTTTACGATTCTGTGGTACCTCTACAATTACCTCTACTCCCGAATGGACTAAAACTACATATTACTACTACTTCTGGACCAGCCTACATTGGACTTTTACTTATGTCAACTATACTTAAATGGATTACGTTTCACTGTTGACAAAACCGGACTGATACTCTACTTTTACTCTACACCATTCGGATATACCTATGAACTATAGCACTCCTAGAGGATTGTGGGTAGCTGCCCCAAATTCATCTACCGTGTTCACCCATCATATAAAATGAACTTTAGCACGTCCATCCTGTGGTTAGCTGACCACCATATCTTCTTTCTGGCACCCGAGACACTGCAGCGCAGGATTCCAGCAGCAATTACTATTCTTTGTCATGTATATAACATCACATAACTATTTTTCTAATATTATTTGTATGTGTACAGCACACTGTGGTGATAAACTATTATATATTTTGATACAAGTATATGGGTCAGATTTTTGATTTCTACCCAATTGGCATTTTCATGGTTTTACCAGTTTCTATCAGGCCTGGTATAAATCAGCTTAGTCCCAACTTGGCTTTCTTTATGTCATTTGACAGAGGACATGTATACCTTTCAGAAAAGTATAACTTTTTGCACCTGGCATGATTATTCCCTGAGATATGGACTCTCAAAGTTGAAAAACACCCTTTTAAACCACTTTTTTGGTCATTTTTCTAACTTTGGATGCATGCAGGGAGTCCAAAAGTAATGCTATGATCACTATTTAAATTTTATTTTTTCGTTCTGGGTGTTAGTTGAGAAAATAATTCTGGTTGATGGTCAGGTAGGTGGGTTTTGTCAATCCCTGATGCCTTTTAATGGAATAGATCAACGATGTAACGATGGTCACTATTATATTACCTCCTCAATGACCATGGAACCACTGGGAATATATTTCACCTTATACCGCCTTCCTGTAGGGTATGTTTGACTTGTATGGTGTGCCAAAAATTTTGGCTCCACTGCAAATAGTTTTCCCTCCACAGTCATTAATGTACTTTTCACAAATATAAATGTGACCATCGTTACATGTAAATTTCCCCCTCCCATGTCCATAGTTTGGCAAAAATAATTCATTCCGTCTTGGAAACTCAAATGTAGGGCTAAAATGAACAATATTGACCAGGTGTTACGTCGGTAGTTACATCCTTTCCCCCCTATCAGAGGCTACCTAGCCGATCGGTAACGATGGTCACTTTTATTTGCCTAATAGAGGCGGGAAAGTGTTCCACGCTGTACGTTATCCGGCCGGAAGTAGAGCGGAGTGCGACGCATGCGCATCACGCAGAGGGACTTTGTTGACATTTTGATGACGATTTTGACCATCTACCTCTACAAAACATACGCCAAAATCGAGTTCAAGGTAAGAATTGAAGAAAATCGATGAAATGTTATCATATATGAAGGTCCATGGAACGTTCTGGTGTAAAAATAGTGTATCGAAAACAGTTATTTACGTTAAAAGTGACCGTCGTACGTCGCTTGGCATTGTGTTTTGCCGGCTCCCGCCATTACTATTCGAGTGAGAGGTCAGAAACTAGGTCCATAGCCGACATCACATACTACGGTAACGATGGTCACATTTATTCCTCGGTTCTCTGTACACCCTGTATCCGTTGTCAGATGATTGTAATGCATTTACCAACACATTAATAGGGGAGGGTAGAGATGAATACATGTCATGGTTAAGTTAATTGGGGTATTTTCATTTTTGTCACACTCTACCAACTGCTCATATAAAAAAATACTTGTAATTTTTTGGAAAATTTCTCTTCTGACCCCTCCAAACGTGGGAAATATATTCTACTCCCACTCCTTTTAACCTCTAAAACCTGCCTGTACCTTCTCCTGAACAATTCAGAGCAATGGAAGTAGTAGAATAGTAGTTTAATACATATTAATCCATTTCTACTGATACCCATATAAATGTGACCATCGTTACCGACGATTAATTATTTTTATTGATTCTTCTTCTATACTTACCCATATCATATCTGTTGTGAATCTACTCCATTTATATGTTATATACCAATGCTAAGTACAATTTTGAGTGGTCTTGGTACAGTCTGCACCCTCCTGGGGCCAGCAATAGCCAGAATTTATAAATGTGACCATCGTTACAAAACCAGTTTTCCTGTCAAAATACACAGTAAGCCTTGGTGCAACCTCTCCATATTTGGACACAAGATGGCCCTATGGTACTGACATCCCATGGAATAGTCATTTATTTAATACCAGATACTTCATTTCCAACTTGGTAATAGGGTGGAGTTAATTCAACATTTTCACTTATAACATGTACATGGTTTAGTGTTATATCAAAAATAAAAGTGACCGTCGTTACAAAAGTTTGTGTGACCATCGTTACATGTCGAAAAACAATATTATATCAATTTCATGTGTTGATTCATTTCTATTTCATTTGCAGTATGGGGAGAAAGAAGCTGCCAGATGGGCAGGCTTTGACACCCGCGCAGCGCAAAGCAGCAAGCCGAGCCAAGAAACGTGCTCAGCTGGGAGATACCGCCTTCAAGGCTGAACGCGCGGCAGAGAGCCAGACTCAGCGAGACCGCCTCAGGGCATCTGGAGACCATGACAAGATGGACACTATAAGGGAGCAAACCAGGGTTCGGGTTGCAAACCTAAGGGAGAGGGACAAGACCGGTGAGCCAGCACCCCAGGCCCCTCCACCTCCCGCAGCACCTCCCATACCTCGCACACCTCGCACTCCTGCCACACCTGCAGCTGGCAATGCTGCCGCTGCACGTAGGACTACACCTAGAGCTGGCAATGCTGCTGCTACACCTAGGACTACACCTACAGGACGTACTGGCCGCTCGGCTTTACCAGTACTCCTGTTCTCCAACAAGAATAAACGCCGCTCCCGGAGGAGGACCTCTGACTTGGGTCATCAACCGAATGCAGAGGAGACAGTTGTGCCAACTCAACAGCCTATTCAACCTCATGACCAACAAACTGACCGGGAGGCCGATGTGGTAACCCAGCAGGAGGAACCTCAGCTACCTCATGACCAAGAGGCACATGCCTCTGACTCTGACAGTGACGGGGAGAAGGGAAGGCAAGCTGATCTGAGACGTCGTCTGGCGATTGCTGATATTTCAAATGTAAGCATGTTATTATAAAGTAATCTCTTCATAGTACTTTAACTTTATAATTCATTCCAGTTAATTATACAATGTGCTTACAAAATGTTTGAAACCTAGAACTATACATTGCACAATCTGACATAATTTTCCTCAATAAATGTATTCAACTGATGAATAGAAATTATATTGTGCATTCCTTTTTGCAGCCCAAGAAACAAAAGAGGGCAGGTTCTTCATCTTCCTCCAGTCACAGTGGCTCTACACACCCACTCAAAAAGCGCAGGAAGCAGCTCGCAACATCGTCGGGGACAAGCCCACAAGATCCGATGGTTCTGTCTTCCGACAGTGCCGATGACAAGGAGGAAGGTAAAGGGTCCGGGAGAAGCGCCGCCGACCCGATGCTGCTGTCATCGGACAGCGGGGAGGAGCGGGCCCCCAAGCGTCCTCGCAGAGAAGCAGCTGCTAAGGCCAAACTCAGTACCAGGCAGTCGCCGCGCATCAAGGGCGATGATCCCATTACCCCGCAGATGGCCAAGGACCTTCGGTGAGTATTTAGAACATATTCCCCCCTTTAACATTATTTGAATGACCCATAGCATTTGTTAAATAACAAACACATACATTGTATATAAACTTGTTTGATTGATGTTTAATTATTCTTACTTTTGAATGATGATTTACAGTGATGTGGCTCTTCGTTCCGCCCGCAACGTGCTCAGCAAAAAATGAGTGTGACAAATGTAATTGTATAGTAGTGGTAAAATAGTTCCTAGTTGGGTTGCTGCTTAATTGCTTCTTTCCTTGGTTGTCTGGTTACTTTAGTTACTAGGTGCTTACTTTAATGTTTACTTTAAAGTTTCTGGTTATGGTTACTTGAATTCTCCTTTTTGAATTTGATCTAACTCTGAAATTTACATTCTGGTGAATCAAATTTGCAGTTTTACTACAAATGTTACATTGGTTCTAATCCCTATCAACCTCTCCTTTACAGTCCCGAAGGTGGTCCACACACCCCGAGGAAGAACCGGCTGCGTTACAAGAACCGGTTACTCAACGCCAAGTTAGCAACCCTCAAACAGCAGGTAGCTGACTTAAGTGTTGGAGTGCCAGACGAACCTGCTGAACCTCCTGAAGCGCCTGAGGGTGCACCTGAACATCCACCAGCAGTACTTCCAGCTGATGAAGTAACAGTGAAGGCCTACAAACTGTTGACGGAGGGATTCAAAAGCCTTCCACTCCGTGCACGGGTTAAGGCCTTCAAACAGCTGGGTAAGGTGGATGATCTCAAGCAGCAACGCTTGGCATCTAAATTAGCAGAAGACCTTGCTATCACCCGCAAGTCTCTAACATCACCACCTCCGAATCCACGCAAAAACTCTGCCTATGATACTGAACGTCGGCAGCGAGTGTTGGAGTTCCTCCTCGACCCTGAGAACTCAACAAAGCTTGCCGGCAAAAAACAGACCCGGACAATAAAAGGAGTGAAGCACCAAACCGTCGTCCTCAATGAGTTCCTGTACGTGCTTCGTGAGCGGTACAATGAGATGAACCCGACGCACACCTGCTCTTTGGCCTTCTTCAATTGTGTGCGTCGTGCTAACAGGTACATTGTACCTGTATCGTTCACTAGCACCTCGGAATGCCTTTGCCAAAAACATCAAAACTTTGCGCTGAGGCTCCGTGCGGTCGGTATCAAACAACTGCCTGATACCGTCGTACGTGCGAGTACCGCGGATGAGTTCAAACTGAAGTTAAACACCACGGTTGTACAGGAAGATGTTGTATGCGAGACGTGGAAGCTAATCGATGTTCCGATCGGGCCCCCAAAGGATAAGAAGTTCACGAAGAAACTCCGCCTTGTTCCCGAAACCAAAACAAAGAAAAAGTTCATCGCGGACATGGTGGAGGAGTTTTCGACGATCCTCGATCATTCTGAGAGGGCCCGAACGCAGCATCGAGTAGTGCGGGAGCTACGTGCGACTATGTCATTCGAAGAGTGTTCCATCCAAATGGATTTCGCCGAAAATTGGATGGTCACTTACCCCGAGAGCCCGCAGAGTACTTACTATGCTAAGGAGCCTGTGACACTGCATCCAGTGGTGATCCACTATAGGGAGCAGGACACAGGTGAAACTAAGCACCGCTCGCTGGCATTGGTGACGGATGACAGAAAGCACGATGCAGGTGCCATCCTTGCCTTCCTTCAGGCCATAGTTCGGTTCATTGAGAGGAACCTACCTGGGAGGGTTGGGATGCTGCACTATGTTTCGGACTCTCCGAGCTCCCAATATCGAAACATATCGATATTCTCGATCTTGTGTCGACATGAGGAGCTGCTCAAGAAGTACAGGGCAACCTGGACATACTTCGAGAGTGGCCATGGGAAGGGTCCGTGTGACGGAATTGGTGCCGCTGCCAAGCGAAACGCCGACTGGGCTGTGCAGCGTCAATACAAGATCAAGGACGCAGCAGACTTTGCTCGCATCGGGAACAACCCGAACAACCTCGTCAACAGGGACCAGCCCAACAAGGTGTACTATGAGTGCATTCCCCTGGAAGACGTCGCCCTTGCCCGTAAGACCGTTAATCAAGTGAAAGCTGATGATAGCTTGTACGGTACACTGGGGGTGCACGCTGCAGTTCCAGTTCAGAAAGGGCGTTCCTTGGCTGTCCGTGAAACATCCTGCTTCAAGGAGTGTTGCTGGAAGGACTGTGAATCGCAGCGTGGGTGTTCGGGTTGGAAGGTGCATGAGCTAAAGTTCCCCAAGAAGAAGCCTGCTGCCGACGCTGCACGAGCAACTCGCTCACAGAATCCCCCCGTTGTAGCGCAGGCGGAGCAAACGGAGCACGCTGCACGGGACGAACCAACGGAGCCGACTGCTGCCGACAACCCCGTAGTAGCGCAGGAGGAGCTACCGGAGCGCGCTGCACGGGATGAAGCACCTGTAAGTCCTGGTGTAGCGCAGGAGGAGCTACCGGAGCGCGCTGCACAGGCTGCCGACCTCCCTGTACCAGGTCCTAATGTCGCACCACTTGACCCCCCACAGCCTTTGATCCGAAAGCTGTCCCGCTATGCCAATGGATCTTATGTGGCATGTGTGTACGACAATGAAGTGTTCATGGGACAGGTGCTGCAAAGGGAGGAAAAGCAGTACGAGGTGCGCTTTCTCAACCGCAAACAGGACTCAAATGAATTTGTTTGGCCGAGGATAAAGGATGAGCTGTGGATGCGGGACTGGGAGATCCTGGGTAAAATTAACCCTCCCAAGGCATTGGGCACAACTAAGCGGAAGCAGAACTCGGTCCGGATACCACAAAAAACCCTAGATGCCATAGAAGAGGCCTTCAACAGATATAAATAGCTTTAACGGTAACGATGGTCACTTTTATTTTATGTATAGTTGATACAGTATAACAGACTCTGATGTGTATGTCAGGGATATTTTATATTTAATTTACATGCTAGACATCGTTGGGCATTGAATAGAGGTGTATAGAGTGTGGTAATTATATTTTGTCCTGGTCCAACGTCCTTCCGAACTTGCAAAAAGTGGTAAAAAAACTAGCATTTCCGCGTTTCAACGCATGGTGCTCAACCTTTCAGGGTTCAAATTATGTAAATATGTGGTTAAATCAGTTTTCCAACCTGTTTACTATAAATGTGGTGGGTGTAAAGGTGTTATGGCGAGGGAAAATGGTTATATCCATGCTATTACTATGTCATATACATCGTGTAACGATGGTCACATTTATGCACTGAAAGGTATACTTTGGGTAGTGTCTAGTAGAAGGCCTACCATGGAATATATAGTGATCGCATGGTATCTGTTGATGTTTATGCTGTTCATAGACTACTTTGGGCATTGAATAGAGGTATATAGAGTGTGGTAATTATATTTTGTCCTGGTCCAACGTCCGTCCGAACTTGCAAAAAGTGGTGAAAAATCCAGCATTTCCGCGTTTCAACGCATGGTGCTCACCCTTTCGGGGTTCAAAGTATGTAAATATCTGGTTAAATCAGTTTCCCAACCTGTTTACTACAAATGTTGTGAGTGTAAAGGTCTTATGACAAGGGAAAATGGTTATATCCATGCTATTACTATGTCATATACATCGTGTAACGATGGTCACATTTATGCACTGAAAGGTATACTTTGGGTAGTGTCTAGTAGAAGGCCTACCATGGAATATATAGTGATCGCATGGTATCTGTTGATGTTTATGCTGTTCATAGACTACTTTGGGCATTGAATAGAGGTGTATAGAGTGTGGTAATTATATTTTGTCCTGGTCCAACGTCCGTCCGAACTTGCAAAAAGTGGTGAACAATCCAGCATTTCCGCGTTTCAACGCATGGTGCTCACCCTTTCGGGGTTCAAAGTATGTAAATATCTGGTTAAATCAGTTTCCCAACCTGTTTACTACAAATGTTGTGAGTGTAAAGGTCTTATGACAAGGGAAAATGGTTATATCCATGCTATTACTATGTCATATACATCGTGTAACGATGGTCACATTTATGCACTGAAAGGTATACTTTGGGTAGTGTCTAGTAGAAGGCCTACCATGGAAAATAGAGTGATCGCATGGTATCTGTTGATGTTTATGCTGTTCATAGACTACTTTGGGCATTGAATAGAGGTATATAGAGTGTGGTAATTATATTTTGTCCTGGTCCAACGTCCTTCCGAACTTGCAAAAAGTGGTAAAAAAACTAGCATTTCCGCGTTTCAACGCATGGTGCTCAACCTTTCAGGGTTCAAATTATGTAAATATGTGGTTAAATCAGTTTTCCAACCTGTTTACTATAAATGTGGTGGGTGTAAAGGTGTTATGGCGAGGGAAAATGGTTATATCCATGCTATTACTATGTCATATACATTGTGTAACGATGGTCACATTTATGCACTGAAATGTATACTTTGGGTAGTGTCTAGTAGAAGGCCTACGATGGAAAATAGAGTGATCGCATGGTATCTATTGATGTTTATGCTGTTCATAGACTACTTTGGGCATTGAATAGAGGTATATAGAGTGTGGTAATTATATTTTGTCCTGGTCCAATGTCCGTCCGAACTTGCAAAAAGTGGTGAAAAATCCAGCATTTCCACGTTTCAACGCATGGTGCTCACCCTTTCGGGGTTCAAAGTATGTAAATATCTGGTTAAATCAGTTTCCCAACCTGTTTACTACAAATGTTGTGAGTGTAAAGGTCTTATGACAAGGGAAAATGGTTATATCCATGCTATTACTATGTCATATACATTGTGTAACGATGGTCACATTTATACGTGATGAATGAGTAAAGTTAGGGGGGCAACAGAGGAGATATACTGTACAATAAGTGTACAATTGCACTTGATTTACATAGTACAAACCCTAAATATAATTCAGAGTGATATTCAGGCGAATAGAAGGTATTTTAGTGTTGTTATAGAAAAGTGCACAAAGGTTGGGATGAAATCAACAAATTTTCAAAATTTCAAAAATTTGAGATCATCCATAGATTTAGAAGTTTTTGAGAGAGGATATTTCTTTTTGGCATGAACATTGGTAACTATTGTAAGTATAAGCATACCAAATTTAAGGGTGATATGAGCATTTTCAGCTGGTCTGCTATGGACATAGATTATAAATGTGACCATCGTTACACGAAAAGAGATGATTTTCATTGATGGCTTACCAAAACTGACATTTTAGGAGTACAACTTTGGAATCATGTTTTTTGGGGGCCCAAGATGTTGGTCTTCCAATATAATAAAGTGCATTTCATTGATATTAAATTTTACGTGTTTGGACTCTGTGCCCTAAAGTGGGTAGAAATCAAAAATCTGACCCATATGCATATTTATTAATACGGATCTCTGATTAATTTTCATATTTATAATATAAGATCCGATAAACCTCACCAGATTGTTCATATTATTGTCCTGAGAGGCATATTGTATTATAAATATATATATTGGACTGGTGCTATAAAGGTTATTTGGTACATGGTGGTATCACATATATTGTCATAAATATTACTCCACCGTAATTTTTTTCTTTTTTAAGTGTATAATTCATAACGGTTGTATACCTAATAACTCACGAAAGTGAAACGGATTCACTTACTCATAATATATATATAAAATGTCAATAGATAGTGTGGTTACTTTAAAAGTCTTTTTCAAGACTATCTAATCATTCATGAAATTATTAATTACAAACACATACGGATGTTATCATGTGATTTATTCGATATTAACAGTTCCGTTACATATAACTGTTATTATCACACATATGCGAATTGTTATACATATCCTAATACTTATACCGTAAACATAAATTGTTGCTATATGGTATAAAAGGTTAATTAACAGTTCCGCTACATATAACTGTTACTCATTCAATTGATTCACATTATATTACAACATCCGGTTTGTTATTCTGTAACTTTATACACTATCGAATACATATAATTGACATTCGAATCATACTTAACTTGGTGTTAACGTTATATCTATGGTTGTACCTCTATTACTAAGGGTTTAGACATATAGAAATGTTATCCCTGTAATAATACTATAAATATAACACCCTCCTAAATGTCTGGGGGAGTGGTGTAGAGGTACATAACGTGTAACCATAGTGTTGGGTACCGTCTGACGTGGCGGGTGAGTCGAGTCGTCGGACGTTCCTCAGGTTCCGGATAGGTGGCAGCACCGATCCGGGTCTGTGGGGACATCTGACGATGAACACCCGGGTCCTTATATAAAGCCCGGGGCTCAGCCGCTACGTCAGAGGCCCTTCTGGCCTCCAAGCATGTAGAACACCTTTAATAACTGTTAGCTGCCCTCTTGATACTACCGGCTAGCCGTGAGTGTACATTTGTAATAAACTCTATCCGCTGGCATACACTTGAAACACCATCTTACTCTTTCTTTCCGAATCGTAAGACCCGAACCCCCCAGGTCCGTAAGACCACAAACCCTTACAATAGGATATCACCACAGGATGAGCAGAAAGATGCCAAATGTCTCATTTCTTCCTTTCTCGAATTGGGAAGAAAACTGGCATCCAATCACTTGCAATGCCTAAAACCTAAATAGTACCTTATCACTTAAGGAGCATTTGGGAACTGTATTACTATCTCCAAAGGAATGACATCCCATGTAAATGATTGTGTCTCTTATTGATGTAAAAATGAATGATGGAATCATTGGGTTGTATTGTACTGTGAATGCAAAGTTTGACAATAGCAAGTGCAAAGTTTGATAAAAGTGAGTGCAAAGTCTAATGATAGCAAGTGCAATGTTTGATAAAAGCAAGTGCACATTTGATTATAGTTAGTGCAATCTTTGATAATGATGCCCTGACAAACTGTTGGATCAATGTGAAAGCATGAAATACTGAGTCTTTGTCCGTCTCACACAGCCTGACATAGTTAATCAGATTGTGATCAAGTGGACAATGTGAAACTGCTGCAATTTAAATAATGAAGCGCGCTAAGGGATTAATTGAAATAGTGCCGTGTTGTGTTTTTGATCACCCTGTTTTCTGGGCAAATGATTAAATCAGTTGCAAATTGGAGTGGGTGGGAATGATGAAAACAAGTCTAATGTACACTCCAAATAAGGTGATCCCTAACTCTCCCATAGCCTTGACTTTAAGGATTCAGGATTACACTACAAATAGAAGAAGGCTAACCTTTCCTGGTGCACCCCTGACTTTGGCATTGGTGCATCGTGCTGACACACCGGTGCTGCATTGGTGCGCCATGCTGACACACTGGTGCTGCATTGGTGCATCATGCTGATACACTCCTGCTGCATTGGTGCATCATGCTGACACACCGGTGCTACATTGGTGCATCATGCTGACACACTGGTGCTGCATTGGTGCATCATGCTGACACACTGGTGCTGCATTGGTGCATCATGCTGACACACCGGTGCTGCATTGGTGCGCCATGCTGACACACCGGTGCTGCATTGGTGCATCATGCTGACACACCGGTGCTGCATTGGTGCATCATGCTGATACACTCCTGCTGCATTGGTGCATCATGCTGACACACCGGTGCTACATTGGTGCATCATGCTGACACACCGGTGCTACATTGGTGCATCATGCTGACACACTGGTGCTACATTGGTGCATCATGCTGACACACCGGTGCTACATTGGTGCATCATGCTGACACACTGGTGCTGCATTGGTGCATCATGCTGACACACCGGTGCTGCATTGGTGCGCCATGCTGACACACCGGTGCTGCATTGGTGCGCCATGCTGACACACCGGTGCTGCATGCTGACACACCGGTGCTGCATTGGTGCATCATGCTGACACACCGGTGCTACATTGGTGCATCATGCTGACACACCGGTGCTACATTGGTGCATCATGCTGACACACTGGTGCTGCATTGGTGCATCATGCTGACACACTGGTGCTGCATTGGTGCATCATGCTGACACAATGGTGCTGCATTGGTGCATCATGCTGACACAATGGTGCTGCATTGGTGCATTATGCTGACACACTCCTGCTGCATTGGTGCATCATGCTGACACACTCCTGCTGCATTGGTGTATCATGCTGACACACTGGTGCTGCATTCGTGCATCATGCTGACACACTCCTGCTGCATTGGTGCATCATGCTGACACACTGGTGCTGCATTGGTGCATCATGCTGACAAACTGGTGCTGCATTGGTGCGTCATGCTGACACACTCCTGCTGCATTGGTGCATCATGCTGATACACTCCTGCTGCATTGGTGCATCATGCTGACACACTCCTGCTGCATTGGTGCATCATGCTGACACACTCCTGCTGCATTGGTGCATCATGCGTCATGTTTGTAGCTGGGTCACACATGATTTGTCCATGCGTGACGGTATTACATGTGTTGTGAGACATTTTCAGAATTGTCTAGTCCAATGATAAATAGTATAGGGATTCCCCATACTCCATCTTCAACCCCAATTATTGGGTCATCGGGTAACCACTGCCCACTAGTGTGTATTACACAGATCCAGGTGAACTTGAATTGTGAAAGTGTAGAGGTCGGCGAAAACGTACTTGGAAACATCGGGTTTCGAACCCGGGACCTCTCAATTTGCAAGCGAGCGCTCTACCACTGAGCTACATCCCAGGACCTGACGTTCTCTACCTTCCACCTACATCTGGATTGGTATGACACAAGGGGGCAGTGTTCACTGGCTGACCAGCCCCTGGGGGCTGGTGCAACCAGGGAATGGGGACAGATAGCATACCGCCATGGACTCACAGTCAGAGCTGGCCCCTACACTCCTCCCAACCAGCTTCAGCCAACCCTACTCCTCCAACCCAACCTCCAGCAGGTGACTAGTTTATCCCTAGCAGGTTGAAGCATTAACTGTGTCATACCAGCCCAGCCACCGAGTTCCGTAGCCCCCACTTACACGGGCAGGGCCCTGGGGGCTGGTGCAACCAGGGAACGGGGACAGATAGCATACCGCCATGGACTCACAGCCAGAGCTGGCCCCTACAGAAGTATCAGCACAGGGTTGTAGCATAGTGGTTAGTAGGTCTGTCTGCAGATGTAGAGAGCAGGGTTTGATTCCACCAAACTGAAAACACTGACCCTCATTACCTTGGGTCAACATTCTAAAGCTTTGAAAAAAATTTATCTTTCAAAGACATGGATAGAGCTTGTTCCAGTTTTTATTTCATTTCATGAAACATATATGAATGCCAGATTAACAGAATAGATTTTATTTTATTGGGTAAGGTTTATACATTGACAGTCATAGATATGACATATTTCTGATTAAAAACATGAGTTGAAAGCAAGGTAAAGACATAGAGTGTGTTTCTGCTGATAAATCCAGGGAATTTGGCATAAAATCTAAATTGATAATTGAAAAGCAAAGAGAGTATCCATGTACACAAAATGGCTTCATATGGCAACTTTAATATCATCACTAACCTGAAACTACTGCACAGCACACAGATCCGGATAGATGGCTTCTCTGGTGACTCTCAGCTCATAAAGTGAAAAGCGTAAACAGCTGTTACATTCTACAAGAAAATTTCAGGATCAATAAAGTATCAATGTGAATCAATAATTCATTAATCGCCACAAACATCCTAAGTAAAACCTGGAAACAAGGACCAGGTTACAAATATCACATCTTTCTGTCCCCTTTCTCTTCAATAAATCCCTGCCATAAGCACCATAATACACTCACAGAGAGAAGAACACTGATCGCTTTGACGCCTACTACACAGGTCACAATTTGTCTCCCACATGACATGTATGAAGGCATGTCGAATGAGGTTGACGCTCTCATATATGGTTCGTCAACTCCACTTGACATGCGTAATGAAGACAAGTCACATATTTCTGATCCATTCACCTGAGTGTTAGGTAATACTGTGAGACAATTATGTAAGGGTCAAGAGCAGTCAATAACTATGTACCAATGGTTCAATCAAGGCAGGCCTATAATAGAAGGCAGGGGATATCATAGTCCCACAGGCCTGCAACACTAAGGCACCTTTTCCTATCTACAGAACTTCTATTTGACTGAGGACCTCTATGCAGTCCATAAGACAAGGATATGGAGATGCATGGCAATGCCATATGTCTCCCTGTACTGTAGATACTGAGATTATAGATTGTGGGTTAGAATACAGTCCTTTGGTATTTTCACTGACTCACGCATAAGGTATCTAACCTCTCCAGTTGAGGTATTCAGAATGGTGGGTGTCTAGTTTGATATTCACTAACAAATGCAAATTTAACAATGAAATAGAATTCACTACCATTCATTGATAGTATTTACAGACCTTAGTGATCTATTCTTCATGAAAACAAAATGACACAGATACATCAAATGTCTCAAGTGTTGATAGTACTTCTTGGTATTGATTAATCCTGGTACCAAAATGGTTGTTTGCCCCATCTAGTGGAATATCCTAGAACAATTATGTATGTCAAACCATTACATGTCAAGTGCCTTCGACATGGCTGTGACACTAATCAACTTACAGATGACATGGCTTTTTAAGGCATGTCAAATCATATGAGGATTACTGTGTGCTACAGTTGTCATGGTGACATATGTGCACATGTCCCAATGACATGTGCTCTCTGTGTCAAATCAAGTTGACATGGGTATACATGTCACTTTGTCAGGAAGACTTTTTTCAGTGCTGAAGTAAGGAGGGTTGTACCAGACACCTTGTGGTAACCAAGTCTAACTTTGCTATTAATGAAGGAATACTCTCTGTAATTCAGTCTTGCTGTCCCTTTGGTCTGTCTTAGTAACCTTTTTTCATAGCAGCTTTGTGAACAGTTCATATGACAGGCAATAATTGATAGCCAGGCATGGATTAACAGACATGAGAGTTTTCTTAAGACTATCACTGCTTTCAACATCACATTGACACCTGAGCTTGTATCAAAGGATGATATCACTTCATCTGAACTGATGATAAGTTGAGGAAAACTTTGCAATGAAGAGACATAAACCAAGTACACAACGTCTTAAGAACGGATGCCCTCCCCCCGAGAAAGTAGTAACAGTCACATGGCGATGTTCAGTCTGATACATTAGGCAGCATGACCCACATGGGGGAATATGATGCAATAATATTCAATGGTCATGGACATTTGCTTATATATCCAATTCCATTACTTCTCATTATCCCAAATTCAGGCCTGGAGATACACATATATCCTTATATGTAGTTGTAGAGTTTGGCCCCAGGGAGGACATGCCCGTCCTAAATGTACCAGATGCTACATAACATACAGGGCCTGATAATAAAGAATGCTTCAGGTGCCTCAGGTGTAACTGACCAGGTGCAGGTACACTGCCTGTAAGGGGCTGATTCTACATCAATCCGCTGTTTTTTTTAATTGAAAATATTTTATTGGTTACTTAGTATCACAACGTTGGGTGTTTTTCATTTAGCGCCAAACATATTACATGTATACTCGCAATTGATCTATTCAGGGATATATGGTTACTAGTCCATTTGTATATGACTGTTGGTTCAGTGCATTAGTGTTGCCTCTGGCAGTCACAATCATTTCTATTTTGGTGCATTATACATTTGATCTGGGATTGGAGATATTGTAGTTGAAGCAAAACCTGGCTCAAACTTAACTAATGCTGGAATTGGAGGGGGCATCCCAGACAGAGGAGGCATGATCTTGAATTCTTAAAAAAACATTCAAGTGCTTCACTTGAGCTACTGAAAATCACAAACACACCCTTCTTGAGGCACTATGCTACCTCCAAAGTCAGGAATTTTCGCCCAATTAAAAGGGTACCACTGCGGTCAGACCCCACTCAGGATTTCTACTTTGGTGCAACATGACATTTGTCTTCCTGTTCACTCTTTTCATTCTAGGCTGAGGTTTATGGGACAGTAAAAAGCACATCCTAAATGGCACAAAACGCAATTTTTGTAGCTGCTAATTAATGTGGTAGAGGGGCTCAGGTGGCTGGTAGAGCTGGTTTTTACTTACTGTATCTTATTTGTTAGAAACAATGTGTAGACAAATTCAACTTGCCAATTACTGTCGAGCGGCAGGGCCACTGTGATAAATGTCAGTTTTCTGTATGCTTTGTTTAAAGAAAAGCAGGACACTGCAATTGGTAGACAAGTTGTAGTACAACTAGTAGCAGTATATAGAAAAGGCTACATACTGAATAAGGGTGACAAGTTGTAGTACAACTAGTAGCAGTATGTAGAAAAGGCTACGTACTGAAAAAGGTGACAAGTTGTAGTACAACTAGTAGCAGTATGTAGAAAAGGCTACATACTTAATGAGAGTGACAAGTTGTAGTACAACTAGTAGCAGTATGTAGAAAAGGCTACGTACTGAATGAGGGTGACAAGTTGTAGTACAACTAGTAGCAGTATGTAGAAAAGGCTACATACTGAATGAGGGTGACAAGTAGTAGTACAACTAGTAGCAGTATGTAGAAAAGGCTACGTACTGAATGAGGGTGACAAGTTGTAGTACAACTAGTAGCAGTATGTAGAAAAGGCTACATACTGAATGAGGGTGACAAGTTGTAGTACAACTAGTAGCAGTATGTAGAAAAGGCTACATACTGAATAAGGGCGACAAGTTGTACAACTAGTAGCAGTATATAGAAAAGGCTACATACTGAATGAGGGCGACAAGTTGTAGTACAACTAGTAGCAGTATGTAGAAAAGGCTACATACTGAATGAGGGTGACAAGTTGTAGTACAACTAGTAGCAGTATGTAGAAAAGGCTACATACTGAATAAGGGCGACAAGTTGTACAACTAGTAGCAGTATATAGAAAAGGCTACGTACTGAATGAGGGTGACAAGTTGTAGTACAACTAGTAGCAGTATATAGAAAAGGCTACATACTGAATGAGGGTGACAAGTTGTAATACAACTAGTAGCAATATGTAGAAAAGGCTACATACTGAATGAGGGCGACAAGTTGTAGTACAACTAGTAGCAGTATGTAGAAAAGGCTACATACTGAATGAGGGCGACAAGTTGTACTACAACTAGTAGCAGTATGTAGAAAAGGCTACATACTGAATAAGGGTGACAAGTTGTAGTACAACTAGTAGCAGTATAAAGAAAACGCTACATACTGAATGAGGGTGACAAGTTGTAATACAACTAGTAGCAGTATGTAGAAAAGGCTACATACTGAATAAGGGCGACAAGTTGTAGTACAACTAGTAGCAGTATATAGAAAAGGCTACATACTGAATGAGGGCGACAAGTTGTAGTACAACTAGTAGCAGTATATAGAAAAGGCTACATACTGAATGAGGGTGACAAGTTGTACAACTAGTAGCAGTATATAGAAAAGGCAACATACTGAATAAGGGTGACAAGTTGTAGTACAACTAGTAGCAGTATGTAGAAAAGGCTACATACTGAATGAGGGTGACAAGTTGTAGTACAACTAGTAGCAGTATGTAGAAAAGGCTACATACTGAATGAGGGCGACAAGTTGTAGTACAACTAGTAGCAGTATATAGAAAAGGCTACATACTGAATGAGGGTGACAAGTTGTAGTACAACTAGTAGCAGTATGTAGAAAAGGCTACATACTGAATAAGGGCGACAAGTTGTAGTACAACTAGTAACAGTATATAGAAAAGGCTACATACTGAATAAGGGTGACAAGTTGTACAACTAGTAGCAGTATATAGAAAAGGCTACGTACTGAATGAGAGTGACAAGTTGTACAACTAGTAGCAGTATGTAGAAAAGGCTACATACTGAATGAGGGTGACAAGTTGTAGTACAACTAGCAGCAGTATAGAGAAACGGCTACATACTGAATGAGGGTGACAAGTTGTACAACTAGTAGCAGTATGTAGAAAAGGCTACATACTGAATGAGGGTGACAAGTTGTACAACTAGTAGCAGTATGTAGAAACGGCTACATACTGAATGAGGGTGACAAGTTGTACAACTAGTAGCAGTATGTAGAAAAGGCTACATACTGAATGAGGGTGACAAGTTGTACAACTAGTAGCAGTATGTAGAAAAGGCTACGTACTGAATGAGGGCGACAAGTTGTAGTACAACTAGTAGCAGTATGTAGAAAAGGCTACGTACTGAATGAGGGTGACAAGTTGTAGTACAACTAGTAGCAGTATGTAGAAAAGGCTACATACTGAATGAGGGTGACAAGTTGTAGTACAACTAGTAGCAATATATAGAAAAGGCTACATACTGAATGAGGGTGACAAGTTGTAATACAACTAGTAGCAGTATATAGAAAAGGCTACGTACTGAATGAGGGTGACAAGTTGTAGTACAACTAGTAGCAGTATGTAGAAAAGGCTACGTACTGAATGAGGGTGACAAGTTGTACAACTAGTAGCAGTATATAGAAAAGGCTACATACTGAATGAGGGTGACAAGTTGTAGTACAACTAGTAGCAATATATAGAAAAGGCTACATACTGAATGAGGGTGACAAGTTGTAATACAACTAGTAGCAGTATATAGAAAAGGCTACGTACTGAATGAGGGTGACAAGTTGTACTACAACTAGTAGCAGTATATAGAAAAGGCTACGTACTGAATAAGGGCGACAAGTTGTACTACAACTAGTAGCAGTATATAGAAAGGGCTACGTACTGAATGAGGGTGACAAGTTGTAGTACAACTAGTAGCAGTATGTAGAAAAGGCTACGTACTGAATGAGGGTGACAAGTTGTACAACTAGTAGCAGTATATAGAAAAGGCTACATACTGAATGAGGGTGACAAGTTGTACAACTAGTAGCAGTATGTAGAAAAGGCTACATACTGAATGAGGGTGACAAGTTGTACAACTAGTAGCAGTATGTAGAAAAGGCTACATACTGAATGAGGGTGACAAGTTGTAGTACAACTAGTAGCAGTATGTAGAAAAGGCTACATACTGAATGAGGGTGACAAGTTGTACAACTAGTAGCAGTATATAGAAAAGGCTACATACTGAATGAGGGCGACAAGTTGTAGTACAACTAGTAGCAGTATGTAGAAAAGGCTACATACTGAATGAGGGTGACAAGTTGTAGTACAACTAGTAGCAGTATAGGCTACATACTGAATGAGGGTGACAAGTTGTAGTACAACTAGTAGCAGTATATAGAAAAGGCTACATACTGAATGAGAGTGACAAGTTGTACAACTAGTAGCAGTATGTAGAAAAGGCTACATACTGAATGAGGGTGACAAGTTGTAGTACAACTAGTAGCAGTATGTAGAAAAGGCTCCATACTGAATAAGGGCGACAAGTTGTACTAAAACTAGTAGCAGTATATAGAAAAGGCTACGTACTGAATGAGGGTGACAAGTTGTAGTACAACTAGTAGCAGTATATAGAAAAGGCTATGTACTGAATGAGAGTGACAAGTTGTACAACTAGTAGCAGTATGTAGAAAAGGCTACATACTGAATGAGGGTGACAAGTTGTAGTACAACTAGTAGCAGTATAGAGAAAAGGCTACATACTGAATGAGGGTGACAAGTTGTACAACTAGTAGCAGTATGTAGAAAAGGCTACATACTGAATGAGGGTGACAAGTTGTACAACTAGTAGCAGTATGTAGAAAAGGCTACATACTGAATGAGGGTGACAAGTTGTAGTACAACTAGTAGCAGTATGTAGAAAAGGCTACATACTGAATGAGGGTGACAAGTTGTAGTACAACTAGTAGCAGTATATAGAAAAGGCTACGTACTGAATGAGGGTGACAAGTTGTAGTACAACTAGTAGCAGTATGTAGAAAAGGCTACATACTGAATGAGGGTGACAAGTTGTACTACAACTAGTAGCAGTATATAGAAAAGGCTACGTACTGAATGAGAGTGACAAGTTGTACAACTAGTAGCAGTATATAGAAAAGGCTACATACTGAATGAGGGTGACAAGTTGTAGTACAACTAGTAGCAGTATGTAGAAAAGGCTACATACTGAATAAGGGTGACAAGTTGTAGTACAACTAGTAGCAGTATGTAGAAAAGGCTACGTACTGAATGAGGGTGACAAGTTGTAATACAACTAGTAGCAATATGTAGAAAAGGCTACATACTGAATGAGGGCGACAAGTTGTAGTACAACTAGTAGCAGTATATAGAAAAGGCTACATACTGAATAAGGGTGACAAGTTGTAGTACAACTAGTAGCAGTATGTAGAAAAGGCTACATACTGAATGAGGGTGACAAGTTGTAGTACAACTAGTAGCAGTATGTAGAAAAGGCTACGTACTGAATGAGGGCGACAAGTTGTACAACTAGTAGCAGTATGTAGAAAAGGCTTCATACTGAATAAGGGCGACAAGTTGTAGTACAACTAGTAGCAGTATATAGAAAAGGCTACGTACTGAATGAGGGCGACAAGTTGTAGTACAACTAGTAGCAGTATATAGGAAAGGCTACATACTGAATGAGGGTGACAAGTTGTAGTACAACTAGTAACAGTATGTAGAAAAGGCTACGTACTGAATGAGGGCGACAAGTTGTAGTACAACTAGTAGCAGTATGTTGAAAAGGCTACATACTGAATAAGAGTGACAAGTTGTAGTACAACTAGTAGCAGTATGTAGAAAAGGCTACGTACTGAATGAGGGCGACAAGTTGTAGTACAACTAGTAGCAGTATATAGAAAAGGCTACATACTGAATGAGGGTGACAAGTTGTACTACAACTAGTAGCAGTATGTAGAAAAGGCTACATACTGAATGAGGGTGACAAGTTGTAGTACAACTAGTAGCAGTATATAGAAAAGGCTACATACTGAATAAGGGTGACAAGTTGTAGTACAACTAGTAACAGTATGTAGAAAAGGCTACGTACTGAATGAGGGTGACAAGTTGTAGTACAACTAGTAGCAGTATGTAGAAAAGGCTACATACTGAATGAGGGTGACAAGTTGTAGTACAACTAGTAGCAGTATGTAGAAAAGGCTACATACTGAATGAGGGCGACAAGTTGTAGTACAACTAGTAGCAGTATGTAGAAAAGGCTACATACTGAATGAGGGCGACAAGTTGTACAACTAGTAGCAGTATGTAGAAAAGGCTACGTACTGAATGAGGGCGACAAGTTGTAGTACAAGTAGTAGCAGTATATAGAAAAGGCTACATACTGAATGAGGGTGACAAGTTGTAGTACAACTAGTAGCAGTATGTAGAAAAGGCTACATACTGAATGAGGGTGACAAGTTGTAGTACAACTAGTAGCAGTATGTAGAAAAGGCTACATACTGAATGAGGGTGACAAGTTGTAGTACAACTAGTAGCAGTATGTAGAAAAGGCTACATACTGAATGAGGGCGACAAGTTGTAGTACAACTAGTAGCAGTATGTAGAAAAGGCTACATACTGAATGAGGGCGACAAGTTGTACAACTAGTAGCAGTATGTAGAAAAGGCTACGTACTGAATGAGGGCGACAAGTTGTAGTACAAGTAGTAGCAGTATATAGAAAAGGCTACATACTGAATAAGAGTGACAAGTTGTAGTACAACTAGTAGCAGTATGTAGAAAAGGCTACATACTGAATGAGGGCGACAAGTTGTAGTACAACTAGTAGCAGTATGTAGAAAAGGCTACATACTGAATGAGGGTGACAAGTTGTAGTACAACTAGTAGCAGTAGGTAGAAAAGGCTACAAACTGAATGAGGGCGACAAGTTGTAGTACAACTAGTAGCAGTAGGTAGAAAAGGCTACGTACTGAATGAGGGCGACAAGTTGTAGTACAACTAGTAGCAGTATGTAGAAAAGGCTACGTACTGAATGAGGGCGACAAGTTGTACTACAACTAGTAGCAGTATGTAGAAAAGGCTACGTACTGAATGAGGGCGACAAGTTGTAGTACAACTAGTAGCAGTATATAGAAAAGGCTACGTACTGAATGAGGGTGACAAGTTGTACTACAACTAGTAGCAGTATGTAGAAAAGGCTACGTACTGAATGAGGGTGACAAGTTGTAGTACAACTAGTAGCAGTATGTAGAAAAGGCTACATACTGAATGAGGGTGGGATGCATTGAGCCTCATACGAGGCCTATGTCCAGTATAACACCGACCCCTGTATGTTTGAATACCATTGACAACCTGCATAAAAGACAAACTATGGTATTAATGATGAGACATACACTAACAGAACAGGATGTGTCAGTGTGTGTGATTATCACTGGCAGCAGGACAGCTTATGTAGGCTTATATGTGTGACGCTGACATCCTGTTTACACAAGTGATTCTGGTTCTGCTGATTTCACACCATTTACCACACACAGTCAGTGTCTTGTATAATGTGAACACCAAGTAACATAAACAGCTTGTCTATTTATAGACACACATACTACATCATCATAATTGCCCCCATTGTAAGAGGTCTGTCTACTATAGAACAGGCTTACAGATATAGAAATCTGTCATTGTAGACACTTTGGGGGCTTACATATCTCATGTAACCATGTAGGTCAGGTGACCGCCATGAGTTGTTCTACATTCAATATTTCAGGGGCCACTATAGCGAATAGGTTTTATACAGAGGACAAGGAAATGTGCCCCAGGTATGGGATACGTGACAATTTTTATTAGTCTGTCAAATTTCACATTAAGTTAATGGAGTCACCATGGGTGAAGACAGCACCATTTGATGAAGTAATAATCCTCAGCCATGCTTTAACTCACCATTCATATTAATTGCTAGTAAAGCTTTCATGCTTTTCTCTACTTCTTGCCTAAATCCATCATTGCCACCATCAAATTCTATAGATTAGGATAAGTTTAGCTTTGTGTGGGTAAATCCCTGGTTAATATAGTCTCTATCACAATGAATATATGTCACACTAATTCAGTAAATCCTGCATTGTTAATTCGGTGAGTGCAGAGAAATCCTGCCTGCTGGTTAACAGGTAAAGTATGTCAGTTCTGATTATGCTTAGTTCCAAACTTTGCCACTTCTGTATAGTTGCTTTGTGAGGCTTCAGCCCTTGCTGCCTTTGATTGGATGGAAACAGAAGTTGTAAGATGTGTAAAGCACCATAAAAGAGATGTTTAATGTCCTAATGAGAAAGTTCTACAAAGTTTTCGGAAAACCTCAGTGAGTCAATGACTTTAAACATTTCCCCTGATGTTCAACATTTATATTTGTAACGGAAAGACAAACACAAATAATTAAGGTATCGAAAGGCCACCAAGCCTGTTTATTTAAGTGTCAACTTATAGTTTCCTCTAGGATCCGTGATGTCACAGTACCTATGTCACCACGCCCCAGGGCACCCCCCGCTGGTCCATGAGAGAACTACCCTGCGGGCTTCCCTGGTTATTATGGCCTACGTCGCTCCCACCCCCCTGTTCCTATCACAGTACATTCTGGCTACAGAATGTGCTGCTATATCTAGCCCCCTTTATCCAAAATCACTGAAATAGCCTCATCTGCAATATAGTTTCAACAACAATTTAAGAGAAAAATTCCAATGAGTCATCAAAATGGCTATCTGATACCATATACAGGAAGGCCAGACATTTCATGAGTGTTCAATTTGCTGTCAACAAATCAATACAGGTAAGTCCCTGCAGCTACTGTAAGGTCTTATCACTCTGTGTTACTGTAAGGTCTTATCACCCTGTGTTACTGTAAGGTCTTATCACCCTGTGTTACTGTAAGGTCTTATCACCCTGTGTTACTGTAAGGTATTATCACCACACCCTGTGTTACTGTAAGGTCTTATCACCCTGTGTTACTGTAAGGTCTTATCACCACACCCTGTGTTACTGTAAGGTCTTATCACTCTGTGTTATTGTAAGGACTTATCACCACACCCTGTGTTACTGTAAGGTCTTATCACCCTGTGTTACTGTAAGGTCTTATCACCACACCCTGTGTTACTGTAAGGTCTTATCACCCTGTGTTATTGTAAGGTCTTATCACCACACCCTGTGTTACTGCAAGGTCTTATCACCCTGTGTTACTGTAAGGTCTTATCACCCTGTGTTACTGTAAGGTCTTATCACTCTGTGTTACTGTAAGGTCTTATCACCACACCCTGTGTTACTGTAAGGTCTTATCACCACACCCTGTTTTACTGTAAGGTCTTATCACCACACCCTGTGTTACTATAAGGTCTTATCACTCTGTGTTACTGTAAGGTCTTATCACCCTGTGCTACTGTAAGGTCTTATCACCCTGTGTTACTGTAAGGTCTTATCACCCTGTTTTACTGTAAGGTCTTATCACCCTGTGTTACTGTAAGGTCTTATCACCCTGTGTTACTGTAAGGTCTTATCACTCTGTGTTACTGTAAGGTCTTATCACTCTGTCTTACTGTAAGGTCTTATCACTCTGTGCTACTGTAAGGTCTTATCACCACACTCTGTGTTACTGTAAGGTCTTATCACCCTGTGTTACTGTAAGGTCGTATCACCACACCCTGTGTTACTGTAAGGTCTTATCACCACACCCTGTGTTACTGTAAGGTCTTATCACCACACTCTGTGTTACTGTAAGGTCTTATCACCCTGTGTTACTGTAAGGTCGTATCACCACACCCTGTGTTACTGTAAGGTCTTATCACCACACCCTGTGTTACTGTAAGGTCTTATCACCACACCCTGTGTTACTGTAAGGTCTTATCACCCTGTGTTACTGTAAGGTCTTATCACCCTGTGTTACTGTGAGGTCTTATCACTCTGTGTTACTGTAAGGTATTATCACCACACCCTGTGTTACTGTAAGGTCTTATCACCCTGTGGTACTGTAAGGTCTTATCACCACACCCTGTGGTACTGTAAGGTCTTATCACCACACCCTGTGTTACTGTAAGGTCTTATCACCACACCGTGTGTTACTGTAAGGTCTTATCACCCTGTGTTACTGTAAGGTCTTATCACCCTGTGTTACTGTAAGGTCTTATCACCCTGTGTTACTGTAAGGTCTTATCACTCTGTGTTACTGTAAGGTCTTATCACCCTGTGTTACTGTAAGGTCTTATCACTCTGTGTTACTGTAAGGTCTTATCACCCTGTGTTACTGTAAGGTCTTATCACCACACCCTGTGTTACTGTAAGGTCTTATCACCACACCCTGTGTTACTGTAAGGTCATATCACTCTGTGTTACTGTGAGGTCTTATCACTCTGTGTTACTGTAAGGTCTTATCACCCTGTGTTACTGTAAGGTCTTATCACCCTGTGTTACTGTAAGGTATTATCACCATACTCTGTGCTACTGTAAGGTCTTATCACCACACCCTGTGTTACTGTAAGGTCATATCACTCTGTGTTACTGTAAGGTCTTATCACTCTGTGTTACTGTAAGGTCTTATCACCCTGTGTTACTGTGAGGTCTTATCACTCTGTGTTACTGTAAGGTCTTATCACCCTGTGTTACTGTAAGGTCATATCACCCTGTGTTACTGTAAGGTCTTATCACCACACCCTGTGTTACTGTAAGGTCTTATCACTCTGTGTTACTGTGAGGTCTTATCACTCTGTGTTACTGTAAGGTCTTATCACCCTGTGTTACTGTAAGGTCATATAACTCTGTGTTACTGTAAGGTCTTATCACCACACTCTGTGTTACTGTAAGGTCTTATCACCCTGTGTTACTGTAAGGTCTTATCACCCTGTGTTACTGTAAGGTCTTATCACTCTGTGTTACTGTAAGGTCTTATCACCACACTCTGTGTTACTGTAAGGTCTTATCACCACACCCTGTGTTACTGTAAGGTCTTATCACCCTGTGTTACTGTAAGGTCTTATCACCACACCCTGTGTTACTGTAAGGTCTTATCACTCTGTGTTACTGTGAGGTCTTATCACTCTGTGTTACTGTAAGGTCTTATCACCCTGTGTTACTGTAAGGTCATATCACTCTGTGTTTCTGTAAGGTCTTATCACTCTGTGTTACTGTAAGGTCTTATCACTCTGTGTTACTGTAAGGTCTTATCACTCTGTGTTACTGTAAGGTCTTATCACCCTGTGTTACTGTAAGGTCATATCACTCTGTGTTACTGTAAGGTCTTATCACCCTGTGTTACTGTAAGGTCTTATCACAACACTCTGTGTTACTGTAAGGTCTTATCACCCTGTGTTACTGTAAGGTCATATCACTCTGTGTTACTGTAAGGTCTTATCACCACACCCTGTGTTACTGTAAGGTCTTATCACCACACCCTGTGTTACTGTAAGGTCTTATCACCACACCCTGTGTTACTGTAAGGTCTTATCACCCTGTGTTACTGTAAGGTCTTATCACCACACTCTGTGTTACTGTAAGGTCTTATCACTCTGTGTTACTGTAAGGTCTTATCTCCACACCCTGTGTTACTGTAAGGTCTTATCACCACACTCTGTGTTACTGTAAGGACTTATCACCACACCCTGTGTTACTGTAAGGTCTTATCACCCTGTGTTATTGTAAGGTCTTATCACCACACCCTGTGTTACTGCAAGGTCTTATCACCCTGTGTTACTGTGAGGTCTTATCACCCTGTGTTACTGTAAGGTCTTATCACTCTGTGTTACTGTAAGGTCTTATCACCCTGTGCTACTGTAAGGTCTTATCACCCTGTGTTACTGTAAGGTCTTATCACCCTGTTTTACTGTAAGGTCTTATCACCCTGTGTTACTGTAAGGTCTTATCACCACACTCTGTGTTATTGTAAGGTCTTATCACCACAATCTGTGTTACTGTAAGGTCCTATCACCACACCCTGTGTTACTGTAAGGTCTTATCACTCTGTGCTACTGTAAGGTCTTATCACCACACCCTGTGTTACTGTAAGGTCTTATCACCACACCCTGTGTTACTGTAAGGTCTTATCACCACACCCTGTGTTACTGTAAGGTCTTATCACCCTGTGTTACTGTAAGGTCTTATCACCACACTCTGTGTTACTGTAAGGTCTTATCACCCTGTGTTACTGTAAGGTCTTATCACCCTGTGTTACTGTAAGGTCTTATCACCACACTCTGTGTTATTGTAAGGTCTTATCACCACAATCTGTGTTACTGTAAGGTCTTATCACCACACCCTGTGTTACTGTAAGGTCTTATCACCACACCCTGTGTTACTGTAAGGTCTTATCACCCTGTGTTACTGTAAGGTCTTATCACCCTGTGTTACTGTAAGGTCTTATCACCACACTCTGTGTTATTGTAAGGTCTTATCACCACAATCTGTGTTACTGTAAGGTCTTATCACCACACCCTGTGTTACTGTAAGGTCTTATCACCACACCCTGTGTTACTGTAAGGTCTTATCACCACACCCTGTGTTACTGTAAGGTCTTATCACCACACTCTGTGTTACTGTAAGGTCTTATCACCCTGTGTTACTGTAAGGTCTTATCACCACACTCTGTGTTACTGTAAGGTCCTTTCACCACACTCTGTGTTACTGTAAGGTCTTATCACTCTGTGCTACTGTAAGGTCTTATCACCACACCCTGTGTTACTGTAAGGTCTTATCACCACACCCTGTGTTACTGTAAGGTCTTATCACCACACCCTGTGTTACTGTAAGGTCTTATCACCCTGTGTTACTGTAAGGTCTTATCACCACACTCTGTGTTACTGTAAGGTCTTATCACCACACCCTGTGTTACTGTAAGGTCTTATCACCCTGTGTTATTGTAAGGTCTTATCACCCTGTGTTACTGTAAGGTCTTATCACCCTGTGTTACTGTAAGGTCTTATCACCCTGTGTTACTGTAAGGTCTTCACACCCTGTGTTACTGTAAGGTCTTATCACCCTGTGTTACTGTAAGGTCTTATCACCCTGTGTTACTGTAAGGTCTTATCACTCTGTGTTACTGTAAGGTCTTATCACCACACCCTGTGTTACTGTAAGGTCTTATCACCCTGTGTTATTGTAAGGTCTTATCACCCTGTGTTACTGTAAGGTCTTATCACCCTGTGTTACTGTAAGGTCTTATCACCCTGTGTTACTGTAAGGTCTTATCACCCTGTGTTACTGTAAGGTCTTATCACTCTGTGTTACTGTAAGGTCTTATCACCACACCCTGTGTTACTGTAAGGTCTTATCACCCTGTGTTATTGTAAGGTCTTATCACCCTGTGTTACTGTAAGGTCTTATCACCCTGTGTTACTGTAAGGTCTTATCACCCTGTGTTACTGTAAGGTCTTATCACCCTGTGTTACTGTAAGGTATTATCACCACACCCTGTGTTACTGTAAGGTCTTATCACCCTGTGTTACTGTAAGGTCTTATCACCCTGTGTTACTGTAAGGTCTTATCACCCTGTGTTACTGTAAGGTCTTATCACCCTGTGTTACTGTAAGGTCTTATCACCCTGTGTTACTGTAAGGTCTTATCACCCTGTGTTACTGTAAGGTCTTATCACCACACCCTGTGTTACTGTAAGGTCTTATCACCCTGTGTTACTGTAAGGTCTTATCACCCTGTTTAACTGTAAGGTCTTATCACCACACCCTGTTTTACTGTAAGGTCTTATCACCACACCCTGTGTTACTGTAAGGTCTTATCACCCTGTGTTACTGAAAGGTCTCATCACCCTGTGTTACTGTAAGGTCTTATCACCACACCCTGTGTTACTGTAAGGTCTTATCACCACACCCTGTGTTACTGTAAGGTCTTATCACCACACTCTGTGTCACTGTAAGGTCTTATCACTCTGTGTTACTGTAAGGTCTTATCACCCCGTGTTACTGTAAGGTCTTATCACCACACTCTGTGCTACTGTAAGGTCTTATCACCACACCCTGTGTTACTGTAAGGTCGTATCACCACACCCTGTGTTACTGTAAGGTCTTATCACCCTGTGTTACTGTAAGGTCTTATCACCCCGTGTTACTGTAAGGTCTTATCACCACACTCTGTGCTACTGTAAGGTCTTATCACCACACCCTGTGTTAGTGTAAGGTCTTATCACCACACCCTGTGTTACTGTAAGGTCTTATCACCCTGTGTTACTGTAAGGTCTTATCACCACACCCTGTGGTACTGTAAGGTATAATCACCACACTCTGTGTTACTGTAAGGTCTTATCACCCTGTGTTACTGTAAGGTCTTATCACCCTGTACTACTGTAAGGTATTATCACCCTGTGTTACTGTAAGGTCTTATCACCCTGTGTTACTGTAAGGTCTTATCACCCTGTGGTACTGTAAGGTCTTATCACCACACCCTGTGTTACTGTAAGGTCTTATCACCCTGTGTTACTGTAATGTCTTATCACCCTGTGTTACTGTAAGGTCTTATCACCACACCCTGTGTTACTGTAAGGTCTTATCACCACACTCTGTGTTACTGTAAGGTCTTATCACTCTGTGCTACTGTAAGGTCTTATCACCACACCCTGTGTTACTGTAAGGTCGTATCACCACACCCTGTGTTACTGTAAGGTCTTATCACCACACCCTGTGTTAATGTAAGGTCTTATCACCCTGTGTTACTGTAAGGTCTTATCACCACACTCTGTGTTACTGTAAGGTCTTATCACCCTGTGTTACTGTAAGGTCTTATCACCACACCCTGTGTTACTGTAAGGTCTTATCACCCTGTGTTACTGTAAGGTCTTATCACCACACTCTGTGTTACTGTAAGGTCTTATCACCCTGTGTTACTGTAAGGTCTTATCACCACACTCTGTGTTACTGTATGGTCTTATCACTCTGTGTTACTGTAAGGTCTTATCACCCTGTGTTACTGTAAGGTCTTATCACCCTGTGTTACTGTAAGGTCTTATTACTCTGTGTTACTGTAAGGTGAAAAATGCAGTAATGTGACCCTTAAAGTGTGCCATGCCCTCGACTGTAAGCCGTTTTACATCAATATAATCTTGTTAGTCTGAATAATGTTGATGGCATCTACACATGTAAAAGAGCGACATAGCCTCAATTATAGCAGTGTTGCCTTTGAGCCAGTAATTGAATACTAATGAATACTACCCTTCTGGTGTCGATGTGTGCCAGCTTCCCCATTTCCAAACTGCCTCTTCTGAATCAGGACAGGAAATGGCCTAATGCCATCAGGCAGACTCCGGGACCTTTTTACAATAATGTAGGCAGAAAGTCTTAAGGTGTACATGTCTAAATATGACAAATGTAAGCTTCTGTAAAGTTGTCTCTGCCTTTGACACCCATGCATAGGCACAATTAGGGCTTGTTCACAGAAGCAGATTTCAGCTAATGTATGTAATCTCCGCTACTTTTTCCACAGAGGCGACAAAAAGGCATCATTTACATAGCAGGGCATCTGGTATGATCATTAGCTCAAGCTGATATATAATCTAGTCCCTAAAACTGTCCTTAGATGGTGAGTGAAATTGGTGTACAAGTGTGTGTAACATATTTTCCTGTCCTTAAAGGGTAACTGACATCATGGTGTACTGTTAGTGTGTGCTGTGAGCCTGCTGGGCCTATTTCTGCGTATAATAATATATCATATCCAAGATTCTTCATCAGGAAACCACTGTCCTAAAACAGATTACTCTTTCAGTATGTGTTTTGTGCCTTTGTACCCTGACTTTAAGTAATTGATTGTATCTATAATGGAATAATTTCATATTCAGTGAGGTTTAGGCAACTAGTATAGGCTAGATAATCAATTGAAATAAGCTTTACATCATTTGGAATTCTGGGAAATTCATTTGCAAGGATTGCATTAACAAAGTTATAGCGGAGGTGTGAAATAACCTCAGTAATTAGGTCACGTGTTAAGAATACCTGAGTGATTAGGTCTTTGAGCTTATTATTTAGAGTTTTCCCCTCTCATTGAAGTACGTTAAGGGAACAAAGTGTCTCGTCTTTATAGAGTTCACAGCGGCTGATTGAATGTGGCTGGTATGCTGCCTCAGGGGCCGTGTGTAATTATAGTGTCAGAGAGGGGAGTTATGTAAAGTGGCTGCAGCTCTCCTTGTCTTTCACTAACCATGGACGCTGCAGGGCAGCGCTATCATGCTATATATATGTGTGTACATGTCATAACTGTATGACCACAGACTACAGCCTACCAACCCTGTCTGTCCTTAACCACATTCTTGTCTATTTCCTGTTAGTCTCACCTTCCCAAGCATCATTTTTGGCTTGTTTTTCTTTACTTTGAACCTCCCTTTATAAGAGTTTGAGTGTATAATAATATATGCGCAACAGTTAAGAGTGCCAGCTATCACTGTGAAAATCTATGTGTCTGCCTTGATGCTCAAAATATGAGAGAAATGAGGCAGCCATGGTGAGTCCACTTATTGGGACTGCATTCATTCATCACCTGGGTTTAAATTAGAGGCATTAACGTATAATCTATATTAGAGAGGGATATCAGTGCATCCGTGGTGCCACCTATTGGGACTGCACTCATTCATCATCCTGACCCTATAGACTTAATGCACTGTTCACACTAGAAGGGTGACCCTATAGGGTTAATGCACCGTTGACACTAGAAGGGTGAGCATATAGGGTTAATGCACTATTGACACTAGAAGGGTGACCCTGTAGGGTTAATGCACTATTGACACTAGAAGGGTGACCCTCTAGGGTTAATGCACAATTGACACTAGAAGGGTGACCCTGTAGGGTTAATGCACTATTGACACTAGAAGGGTGAATAGATAATCATCCTGACCCTATAGGGTTAATGCACTATTGACACTAGAAGGGTGACCCTGTAGGGTTAATGCACTGTTGACACTAGAAGGGTGACCCTATAGGGTTAATGCACTATGGACACAAGAAGGGTGACCCTATAGGGTTAATGCACTATGGACACTAGAAGGGTGACCCTATAGGGTTAATGCACTATGGACACTAGAAGGGTGACCCTATAGGGTTAATATACTATTGACACTAGAAGGGTGACCCTATAGGGTTAATGCACTATGGACACTAGAAGGGTGACCCTATAGGGTTAATGCACTATGGACACAAGAAGGGTGACCCTATAGGGTTAATGCACTATTGACACTAGAAAGGTGACCCTATAGGGTTAATGCACTATGGACACTAGAAGGGTGACCCTATAGGGTTAATGCACTATGGACACAAGAAGGGTGACCCTATAGGGTTAATGCACTATTGACACTAGAAAGGTGACCCTATAGGGTTAATGCACTGTTGACACTAGAAGGGTGACCCTGTAGGGTTAATGCACTATTGACACTAGAAGGGTGACCCTATAGGGTTAAAGCACTATTGATACTAGAAGGGTGAATAGATAATCATCCTGACCCTATAGGGTTAATGCACTATGGACACAAGAAGGGTGACCCTGTAGGGTTAATGCACTATTGACACTAGAAGGGTGACCCTATAGGGTTAATGCACTATTGACACTAGAAGGGTGACCCTGTAGGGTTAATGCACTATTGACACTAGAAGGGTGACCCTATAGGGTTAATGCACTGTTGACACTAGAAGTGTGAATAGATAATCATCCTGACCCTATAGGGTTAATGCACTATGGACACTAGAAGGGTGACCCTACAGGGTTAATGTACTATTGACACTAGAAGGGTGAATAGATAATCATCCTGACCCTATAGGTTTAATGCACTGTTGACACTAGAAGGGTGACCCTATAGGGTTAATGCACCGTTGACACTAGAAGGGTGACCCTGTAGGGTTAATGCACTATTGACACTAGAAGGGTGACCCTCTAGGGTTAATGCACAATTGACACTAGAAGGGTGACCCTGTAGGGTTAATGCACTATTGACACTAGAAGGGTGAATAGATAATCATCCTGACCCTATAGGGTTAATGCACTATTGACACTAGAAGGGTGACCCTGTAGGGTTAATGCACTGTTGACACTAGAAGGGTGACCCTATAGGGTTAATGCACTATGGACACAAGAAGGGTGACCCTATAGGGTTAATGCACTATTGACACTAGAAAGGTGACCCTATAGGGTTAATGCACTATGGACACAAGAAGGGTGACCCTATAGGGTTAATGCACTATTGACACTAGAAAGGTGACCCTATAGGGTTAATGCACTGTTGACACTAGAAGGGTGACCCTGTAGGGTTAATGCACTATTGACACTAGAAGGGTGACCCTATAGGGTTAAAGCACTATTGATACTAGAAGGGTGAATAGATAATCATCCTGACCCTATAGGGTTAATGCACTATGGACACTAGAAGGGTGACCCTGTAGGGTTAATGCACTATCAACACTAGAAGGGTGACCCTATAGGGTTAATGCACTATTGACACTAGAAGGGTGACCCTGTAGGGTAAATGCACTATTGACACTAGAAGGGTGACCCTATAGGGTTAATGCACTGTTGACACTAGAAGGGTGAATAGATAATCATCCTGACCCTATAGGGTTAATGCACTATTGACACTAGAAGGGTGACCCTATAGGGTTAATGCACTATTGACACTAGAAGGGTGACCCTGTAGGGTTAATGTACTATTGACACTAGAAAGGTGACCCTATAGGGTTAATGCACTATTGACACTAGAAGGGTGACCCTATAGGGCTAATGCACTATTGACACTAGAAGGGTGACCCTATAGGGTTAATGCACTATTGACACTATAAGGGTGACCCTATAGGGTTAATGTGCTATTGACACTAGAAGGGTGACCCTATAGTGTTAATGCACTATGGACACTAGAAGGGTGACCCTACAGGGTTAATGCACTGTTGACACTAGAAGGGTGAATAGATAATCATCCTGACCCTATAGGGTTAATGCACTATTGACACTAGAAGGGTGACCCTATAGGGTTAATGCACTGTTGACACTAGAAGGGTGAATAGATAATCATCCTGACCCTATAGGGTTAATGCACTATTGACACTAGAAGGGTGACCCTATAGGGTTAATGCACTATTGACACTAGAAGGGTGACCCTGTAGGGTTAATGTACTATTGACACTAGAAAGGTGACCCTATAGGGTTAATGCACTATTGACACTAGAAGGGTGACCCTATAGGGCTAATGCACTATTGACACTAGAAGGGTGACCCTATAGGGTTAATGCACTATTGACACTATAAGGGTGACCCTATAGGGTTAATGTGCTATTGACACTAGAAGGGTGACCCTATAGTGTTAATGCACTATGGACACTAGAAGGGTGACCCTACAGGGTTAATGTACTATTGACACCAGAAGGGTGACCCTGTAGGGTTAATGCACTATTGACATTAGAAGGGTGACCCTATAGGGTTAATGTACTATTGACACTAGAAGGGTGACCCTGTATGGTTAATGCACTATTGACATTAGAAGGGTGACGCTATAGGGTTAATGCACTATGGACACTAGAAGGGTGACCCTATAGAGTTAATGCACTATGGACACTAGAAGGGTGACGCTATAGGGTTAATGCACTGTTGACACTAGAAGGGTGACCCTGTAGGGTTAATGCACTATGGACACTAGAAGGGTGACCCTACAGGGTTAATGTACTATTGACACTAGAAGTGTGACCCTATAGGGTTAATGCACTATGGACACTAGAAGGGTGACCCTATAGGGTTAATGTACTATTGACACTAGAAGGGTGACCCTACAGGGTTAATGCACTATGGACACTAGAAGGGTGACCCTATAGGGTTAATGCACTATGGACACTAGAAGGGTGACCCTACAGGGTTAATGTACTATTGACACTAGAAGGGTGAATAGATAATCATCCTGACCCTATAGGGTTAATGCACTATGGACACTAGAATGGTGACCCTATAGGGTTAATGCACTATTGACACTAGAAGGGTGACCCCGTAGGGTTAATGCACTATGGACACTAGAAGGGTGACCCTATAGGGTTAATGCACTGTTGACAATAGAAGGGTGAATAGATGATCATCCTGACCCTGTAGGGCTAATGCACTATTGACACTAGAAGGGTGAATAGATAATCATTCTGACCCTGTAGGGTTAATGTACTAACCCTACTCTATTCAGCACTATTGCAAGTGACAGCATTGATTATGGTGCAGAATGTATTCATACAGATCCCACCTGTCATTGATGGATGAGGTGGCACGCCAACATAAGCCTGCTGTAAACTACAGCAGGATTGGTTTACTGCAGAGTTGCTGACTTATATCATATTGCTGGTAATCTTAATTTTGGTATCTTAACTCAAAGATTTATGCTGATGTACTGGCATTGGGAAAACGTTGCATGATGCATGAATGCAGCACAAGCATATCACCAGAAATGCATTCATGTATCATGCTGAGAGAAGGGCACGATACATCAAGTATGATTCTGACACCAGGGATGCATTCATGTATCATGCTGAGAGAAGGGAACGATACATGAAGTATGATTCAGACACCAGATATGCATTCAAGTATCATGCTGAGAGAAGGGCACGATACATGAAGTATGATTTAGACACCAGGGATGCATTCATGTATCATACTGAGAGAAGGGCATGATACATGAAGTATGATTCAGACACCAGATATGCATTCATGTATCATGCTGAGAGATGGGCATGATGCAGCAAGTATGATTCTGACACCAGATATGCATTCATGTATCATGCTGAGAGAAGGGCACGATACATGAAGTATGATTCAGACACCAGGGATGCATTCATGTATCATGTTGAGAGAAGGGCACGATACATGAAGTATGATTCAGACACCAGATATGCATTCATGTATCATGCTGAGAGATGGGCACGATACATCAAGTATGATTCTGACACCAGATATGCATTCATGTATCATGCTGAGAGAAGGGCACGATACATGAAGTATGATTTAGACACCAGGGATGCATTTATGTATCATGCTGAGAGAAGGGCATGATACATTAAGTATGATTCAGACACCAGATAAGCATTCATGTATCATGCTGAGAGAAGGGCGCGATACATGAAGTATGATTCTGACACCAGGGATGCATTCATGTATCATGCTGAGAGAAGGGCACGATACATCAAGTATGATTGTACATCTTAACATAAAACACACACATCAGTGTACAAACCTGTCTATATGTAAATTGTCCTCTGTCTGTTGTCACTGAACTAATGGAACAAAAACAGGTTGGACCTTGTTAAGGCAATGTCTGAAGGAGATCTATGTATTACTCATGCCGTTATTGGATCCTCGCAAGACAATGTCTGCAGTACAACTCATGTTGCTATTGGAGAGCTGCTTCATAAATCTTAAAGTGACAGGACATGAGGGAGGGATTTTTATCAGATAAACCCTGGTAAGAACAAAAAAATTAGTCCAATTTGGACTAATGGCGGATTCATGTTCCTGCCACACGGTATGCTGATCCCACTCACCATGTCAACATCCATCACCACACACTGATATATTATACACAAGTCCATAACAAACATCCATTACCACACACTGATATTTTATACACAAGTCCATAACAAACATCCATCACCACACACTGATATTTTATACACAAGTCCATAACAAACATCCATCACCACACACTGATATTTTATACACAAGTCCATAACAAACATCCATCACCACACACTGATATTTTATACAAAACTCTGTTACATGAACATTTATTTACCCAGGAACCGATTCAGCATGAATAATTACAGTAATCATGGATTTGGTGTCCAAATGACCATAAAGTGTACCTGTAGCCTACACTAAAACTTATTTCCCATTTTGGTGTTAAATTTCCTAAAGAAACTCTAAATTCCATGGAAAAGATCAAAGGTAGGTAGAGGGGGCCAAACTAACACCACAGTAGCATACACAACTCGTGTTTTGCAGGGATGCACACCAGTGAAGGGTGGTCATGGTCAACTGATCACAGGTAAGCAGGGCCAGAAATGGACCTGGGTATACTTCTAATGCTGTGTACAGATATATCCATGTTGATACTCTTGAGTACAGGCTATGTTCCAAGTCTGGGTGTCAGCCTAGTCTCAGACCTGCAAACCATTAGAAACACTTTCTTCTTTGATGGTGTTCTATATTGGGGGGAGCTCTGGTTATGTGTGTCACCTGCTTGGCATTTATCAACATCATATTGCTAGATAACAGACTGGTAACCTTGACATAAAATTTGAAAAAAAAAACAAGGTGAAAAAGCAAGGAAATTTGTGGTCAAATTAATTGTTATCAGTGTAATAAAAGTCTGAATCTGTATCTGGGAATGTCAGGTTAACAAAATGTGATTCCCACTGACATGCATGTCATGAACGTGGAAAGCAGGGGGGACAGGGGGGACATGTCCCCCCCCCCCCATTTTCGGCCAACTCCTCAAAAGGACAAAACTAAGAGGTCAAGCAAAGGGAGGTCAAAAATTGCAGAAAGCCCCCTGGTCCCACCCACTCTGAAACTGCTTCCCACGCCCCTGCATGCTTTCCTTCTCTTTCAAAAAGTAACTCAACTGATTTCTTCTGAAAGAAATTGTTGGCAATTGTCTTTTGGGACCTCTTTATTTCTCTTAGAAAATTGATTTCATTTCAAGTTTTTTGACAATGGAGGCAAAACTGATGGCAATGATAACTCCTTTGTCATCAGATTTAGTAATAACCATAAAATAATAGTGTAATGGAATGAATTCTAGAGATACACCAGAAGGAAACTTGTTGTTAAAGGAAAAAGAAACCAAACATTTCTTATCAGCCACCTATCAGATTCTCTAATACACCTCACACTTTGAGTCAATAACAGCTTACTACTGTTTGTATCTATGTCTTTATGTGCCCTGAATAGCCTGAGTACAGCCTGCCACCAAAGGTGATCTAGTATGATCGTAAACAGCTGTAATGGCACCATATACTTACACATGGAGTGCACAGAGGGTAATGATGTGACATGAAGCATACAGCGTCAACAGCAATCATCACAAATACTGACTGCTTACTGATGCCATGCGCATGGCGATTCTAGGACAATACCCCCTGGACATTAACCCATCAATGCAGCTGCCCTTTTCTCTGATAGAGGACAATACCCCCTGGACATTAACCCATCAATGCAGCTGCCCTTTCCTCTGATAGAGGACAATACCCCCTGGACATTAACCCATCAATGCAGCTGCCCTTTCCTCTGATAGAGGACAATACCCCCTGGACATTAACCCATCAATGCAGCTGCCCTTTCCTCTGATAGAGGAGCCTAGGTCACGCTCCCTGAGACAGGTCCTCCTCTCCACAACATTCTATAATCTTATCTCCTGGTGCCAGGAAAACCTTTTTAATCTTGATAACCTTTCTAATCTGCTGGTTTATCTGCTACCCAAGTCTAAGTGTAAGAAGCAGATTGTGAGGTTCCCAGGAGATATTACATACATCTATGTTATGTAAGAAGTATAATTTCCTGTGAGTTATTACATCGATCTATTTAATGTTCATCATGATCTGCTGCAGGGGACTTTTATAGAATTCATTTAAATATTAAAGGAGATGGTTTATTGAAGACTATGTTAAATGTATGAAAAGGAACCAGGTCCCTGTGCCTCCTGGGGCCTGTTTCATACCACATAACATTCCTACACAAATATTTTTGTAAGAGATAACAGGAATATTCATTGCCTATTGAGATGGATTACAAGCTAAATATTGTGTAACATCCTGCATAATATAACAAATCTTGCTCGTGCGGTAAAGTTGGTGGTAACAGACTCTTTTTTTCTTTTTGAAAAAAAGTGATTTGCTTAGTATCCTTTCTTTCATACCTATACCTGCCCATACACAGCTTACTTTGCCAGAACAGATGCCCATTGTAGTGAATCCATTGAAGGTCTCTTGTGGTTTGTTGTCACTATACATCACTCTATACAGAGGCGTAGGAAGCAAATCTTCATTGGGGGGGGCCCGGCGAGGGCACCATCGTGACCACCTGGAATTGTCGGCTGATGCGTGATGGCGTCTATATATGCGTATTTAGAATTCATATAGAAAAGTGATTTTAATCTGACTTTAGGCTCAGACCCCCATTCTCCCTATGACATCACCATAATAATCTAAATTGAGATGTAAAGTTTTAGCTTCTTTTCCATTGTGTTTATGAGTTCTTGGAAAAAATTTTGGGGGGTGCCAGACATACTCAGGCCCCACCTCCTTCATGACTGGGGGGCCCAGGCCCCCCCCCCCAGCCCCCCCCCCCTTTTCCTACGCCCCTGCTATAAGACTGGAGTATCAGGATATATACATTCATAATGAATATCCAGGGGTCGCTTTATATTAACAAACTGCACTGTAAGGAGTATTGCCAGTTAATACTTCCAGAAGCCTACACCCAATAGCTCAGCACCTTCTCAGCATCTATCACATTGCCTTTCCTTATTTTAGTTTGATTCAACTTGCTGAACTCAGAACACAATGCTTGATGGGTTCATAAATTGTTTCATTTCCGACTGAAGGTGTAATGTATTGTTCATCATGCAATATGCATGACATGAAACAGATGAAGATAGGATCTGATGGTGCTTCCTGCATTCAGTATGACATAGGGACAGATGGAGATAGGATCTGATGGTGCTTGCTGCATTCAGTATGACATAGGGACAGATGGAGATAGGATCTGATGGTGCTTGCTGCATTTAGTATGAAATGAAACAGATGGAGATAGGATCTGATGGTGCTTGCTGCATTTAGTATGACATAGGGACAGATGGAGATAGGATCTGATGGTGCTTGCTGCATTTAGTATGACATGAAACAGATGGAGATAGGATCTGATGGTGCTTGCTGCATTTAGTATGACATAGGGACAGATGGAGATAGGATGTGATGGTGCTTCCTGCATTCAGTATCAGTATAACATAGGGACAGGTGGAGATAGGATCTGATGGTGCTTGCTGCATTCTGTATCAGTATAACATAGGGACAGATGGAGATAGGATCTGATGGTGCTTGCTGCATTAAGTATGACATGAAACAGATGGAGATAGGATCTGATGGTGCTTGCTGCATTCAGTATGACACAGGGACAGGTGGAGATGGGATCTGATGGTGCTTGCTGCATTTAGTATGACACAGGGACAGATGGAGATAGGATCTGATGGTGCTTGCTGCATTTAGTATGACATAGGGACAGATGGAGATAGGTTCTGATGGTGCTTCCTGCATTCAGTATCAGTATGACACAGGAACAGATGGAGATAGGTTCTGATGGTGCTTCCTGCATTCAGTACCAGTATGACACAGGGACAGATGGAGATAGGTTCTGATGGTGCTTGCTGCATTTAGTATGACACAGGAACAGATGGAGATAGGATCTGATGGTGCTTGCTGCATTCAGTATGACACAGGGACAGATGGAGATAGGATCTAATGGTGCTTGCTGCATTCAGTATCAGTATGACACAGGAACAGATGGAGATAGGTTCTGATGGTGCTTGCTGCATTCTGTATGACACAGGGACAGATGGAGATAGGATCTGATTGTGCTTGCTGCATTCTGTATGACACAGGGACAGATGGAGATAGGATCTGATGGTGCTTGCTGCATTCAGTATGACACAGGAACAGATGGAGATAGGATCTGATGGTGCTTGCTGCATTTAGTATGACACAGGGACAGATGGAGATAGGATCTGATGGTGCTTGCTGCATTCTGTATCAGTATGACACAGGGACAGATGGAGATAGGTTCTGATGGTGCTTGCTGCATTTAGTATGACACAGGAACAGATGGAGATAGGATCTGATGGTGCTTGCTGCATTTAGTATCAGTATGACACAGGGACAGGTGGAGATAGGATCTGATGGTGCTTGCTGCATTCAGTATCAGTATGACACAGGAACAGATGGAGATAGGTTCTGATGGTGCTTGCTGCATTAAGTATGACACAGGAACAGATGGAGATAGGATCTGATGGTGCTTGCTGCATTTAGTATCAGTATGACACAGGGACAGATGGAGATAGGATCTGATGGTGCTTGCTGCTTTTAGTATGACACAGGAACAGATGGAGATAGGTTCTGATGGTGTTGGTGCATTCTGTATGACATAGGGACAGATGGAGATAGGATCTGATGGTGCTTGCTGCATTCAGTATGACACAGGAACAGATGGAGATAGGTTCTGATGGTGCTTGCTGCATTTAGTATGACACAGGGACAGATGGAGATAGGATCTGATGGTGCTTGCTGCATTCTGTATGACACAGGGACAGATGGAGATAGGTTCTGATGGTGCTTGCTGCATTTAGTATGACACAGGGACAGATGGAGATAGGATCTGATGGTGCTTGCTGCATTCAGTATGACACAGGAACAGATGGAGATAGGTTCTGATGGTGCTTGCTGCATTCTGTATGACACAGGGACAGATGGAGATAGGATCTGATGGTGCTTGCTGCATTCAGTATGACACAGGAACAGATGGAGATAGGTTCTGATGGTGCTTGCTGCATTTAGTATGACACAGGGACAGATGGAGATAGGATCTGATGGTGCTTGCTGCATTTAGTATGACACTGGAACAGATTGAGATAGGATCTGATGGTGCTTGCTGCATTAAGTATGACACAGGGACAGATGGAGATAGGATGTGATGGGGCTTGCTGCATTTAGTATGACACCGGAACAGTTGGAGATAGGTTTAGGATATTTACAACAAGGCACAGAATAAGGAGGTGGTGCCAAATAGTGCTGCAGGTGACTTAATCTGAGACCCTGCTGCTCCTGGTTTATAGGACATTGCAGAAACCATAACCAATCAACAATAAGGACACTTTGAGATATTCTGGTTTTAGAACACGTTACAATAGTCTTAATGTCATTAGGGCCAGAATCTAAGGTGAATGTCAGGCTAAGATATTAGTCTTGGCTTGATACTAATGACGTCTCAATTTTATTATACCTTAGATCAGAAAAGTTCCTTTTCACATTTTTACATACTTATAATAATCAGCTCCACTTATTCTATTTTTACAAGTGCAACAATCATGTAGCCAGGAAGAATGATATATAGGGAATGGTGGACATTTTCTACTGTTTTGTTAAGCCAATCATATAATAGATTAAAGACAAAGGTACATAAAACAATTTAAAATGTGTGAACTAAGAAAACATATTTTCTACATTGTATTGGTTGCTGTTTACTTTTACATGCACTATCAATGAATGACTAAGTCTCACTGTGCTCATATTATGCATCTTGTTATTATATCAGCTTTATTATGCATTATTACACGACCTCTGTGATTTTGGGTGCTTTTTCTGGATATTCCCATTCTGATACCTGTCGATATTGCACACCATGATGCATGCATCATGACTTTTGTAAGGTGTGCTGATATCCATGGATAACAGGCACTAGTGCCTGATATCCATGGATATCAGGCACACCTTACATGTCATATGTTACATGTTAAAACCCATGAAATATTCCAGGCCAGGGTAGGGATCGAACCTGCAGTCTCACATCCCAAATCCAACTCCTTATGCACTGCGCCACAAGGACTGACGAGAGGTAGTTGGCTAGAACTAAACCAAACAAAGGAATCCTAGCCGGGTGCCGAGGTGTGTGTACCGATAGTGTATACATAACCGCGGGACGCATTCAAAGATAGACAAGCCGAGACGGCCGCTGAAGGAGGAGACGCCGTGGTCTAGCGGTTAGCGCTTTGTGCTCAGCCGTCAGAGGTACATGGATCGAGCCCCGGTCCGGGCGCATCTTTTTTCGCCGTGTGCGCTGCCGCTGTCCGCTGCCGGGCGACGAGGTGTATGTACACTATTTTTCGCCGTGTGCCGCTGCCAAGCCTAGCCAAGACGGGGGCTGTCGCTGTCCGCTGCCGGGCGAGGAGGTGTATGTACCTGTGTACACACACTATGGCTGGCTTCGAGTCCCAGGGAAGGATTTTTGTTTTCAACTTGTTTTTATTGATATTCTATTGATTATTTATTGATTTTTTATTGATTAATCGTGTAATAAAGACAGTAAGGAATGGGCTAACCTCATTCAGTGTATCGTAGGATATTGTAACTCGTGGCCTACGGCCACTTGTTACGATATACTATGATACACTGAATTCGGTGCCTGTTAGCTAATTCATTACTCTCTTACTATCAGTGAAAACAGCTCATGTGACAGGCATAGATTGCAAGGCTCATAACTTCATAGCCACATGTAGGCCAGACACTAGAGTTTTCTCAAAGCGGTGATCACTTAATCAAACATCACTTTGAAACTTGATTCTTTATTAAAAGATGTTATCACTTCTACTGAACTAACCATTGAAGAAAACAATGTGATGAGATATCAGAGAGAGAGTGGCAATGGCAGTGTGAAGACGTGTTGACAACTCGCTCCATGGAAAATCAATTTTAAAGAAGTTCTATTGCATTTGGAAAGTGTTTTTTTTTTCGCAGGTGAGTTAGCAGGTAAGCATTTAGAGCTCTTGTACACACTGTATTTTAAGAGTTGTGCTCCTATTTTGTCAAATTTGGCGTGATTGTTCCAGTTGCCTTGGCAGCGGGACCGTGAATCAACCAAATGCCCCGTTATCGTTCACTCGCTAGTGACATTTCTCGGTCCTCGTGCGAGTGGGTGAGTAGCAATTAGACCCTTTCTTGAATTTTGGCGAGTTTATAACCCTTTTTATTGTCACCTACAGGGTGGATTTGGTCAATTTGGCGAATATCGCGGAGAAATAAAAAGAATCAGAATTTTGCAACCTCCCTATGTATACTAACGGTTGACAACAGTTTTACGACACCCTAGAGCTGTCAGAACCAATTTTTGGCAAGGTGTACTTAGAACAGTACCTTAGATGCGGACCTATAGTAGACATACCATGAACACTGTTTGAGGTCGGCGCGGTGTGTACTTGGGACCGTGAATCGACCAAATCCCTCGTCATCACTCACTCGCTCATGACATTTCTCGGTCCTCGTGCGAGTGGGCGAAAGTAGACATACCATGAACATTGTTTGAGGTTGGCGCGGTGTGTACTTGGAGTAGATCCATTTTATAAAATTGGTGGTTCTGCTCTGGGTACACCCTTTATCGAGGGGCAGCTCCAACTAACACACAGCCAAGGCAGGACTGTGCCTGTCTGTCTGGTGTGTTTTTTAGTGATGGGACTAGGCTGTTAGAGTGGAATTTTGGCAGTTAAACCCCACAACTGTTCTAATAGTTGTCTATTTATCATCAATAAATGTAAGCAATTATTGAAAAGATACACATATAGGTAGAATATTTGGAGGTCTCAGCACTATAACACAATACATATTTAAAAATAATTTTATCAGCTAGGGAACCCTTCCATGCTATGTAATTTCATCTCAAATCCTAGATTTTAGATTTCAACATGTGAGGTTCAAATGAGTATAAAGACAATTAAAGACTTCTTTGCACCAAATGCCAATATGGCTGGTGCTACCCAAGATGGTTCCATGAACATGAGTGATGACAAGAAAAGGAATAGGAGTTCTGATGCTTCCAACATAGTGTAGAGTGCAGACCCCTTAAAGGGTCGTGTACTGGTGGTCCACCACACCCCTGGTATGGTATCAGTGTGGTATGTGGGTTGTTTACTGTGGGTTTGATGAAGCAGCTCGCTGTGAGGTATCTGGGTTTCTAGTTAAGGATCCAGGGTAGGGTCATTTCCGAGTAAGACTGTATGGGTGTGGGGCCATTTAGTAGTAAGGGTGCTACACCTACTTATAGAACTGGGTTTTCTTAGAATTAGCCTGTTTTGTTATTGTGGGTACCCCAAAGTGGGAGGGGGTATACTTGGAATCAAGGGTATATTCCATTGAACTGTGTACAACTGCTTAAGTGTGTCACTTACTTTTAGTACTGTTCTTATATGGTATCAGATATATGTCAGTCATTGACTTCTTTTAGGTAAAGTGTGTTTCTAAGAATCACCAATGAAGGACCATGATTCCAGGTATTGTGTGTGGGCAGTTTTAGGGGGAACTGCTCTGACTTTGTATAAAAGCCCCTGAGTTTGAGCAATAAAGTTAAGTTACCACCAGCTTCTCTCTTGAGTTGTTACTTCACCTTCTCTACCATGCAGCAGTAGCCTAACAGGACTGGACCAGCCTTGGAGGAACCCCTCCAACTTTATAGTGGCGACCCGGACGAGACTCAACATGCTGGTTTAACTACAGCAGACTCCAGAACAGTACAGCACCTTACATTGGCTGTAGTCCTGCAGATGGCTGGAAGATTCACCTTAGATGACATAGACGGACAGATCATAAAACAGATAGTAGATGGGCTATCTGAAGACAGAGAAGAGTATGATCCAGAATATTATATAGAGGAGGTGGATCCCGAGCTGGTGAGAGAGGCTGTAGATACAGTAAGGAGAATAGAAGTACGTGAAGAGAGGTGCCTAATTATTGATCGCAGGCCACGCATCATTACACAGATCGGTCTCAAATTTCTCAGCCGCTATTACCATGTACATATCTTATATCAAATGTCAAAGCTGAAACTCATGTCAATTACACATGGGGGGGGGGGTCAGAACAATATCTTTAGATAAGACCTCACCCATAACTTTATTGATTCACTGATATCTTGATACTTCCACATATTATCTTGTGAAACTGATGAAAAAAACCCTTTACATTGTAATACGTACTGATGGAATCAATAAAGTTAAATCTGTTCAAAAAAATATAACAGCTGTTTGGTTGACACTGGTGCCTGCAGAACATTAATCAATGAACAATTTTGGATGGGGCTATGTTGAGCCAATCACCGCACCCCACTGATGAAGAAATCAGAGGGACTTAAATCTATATCTGGACACATAATTCCTACGAGAGGGCGGACACTTATAGAAATACTGTCTCTAGTAGCAGAGGTCACTGTTGTATGCACCCTGGCACATGATATACTTCTAGGGGATGATACCCTTAGGAGACTAGAGGCTGTTTTAGACTATAGCACTAAGAAGGTGATACTCCTAGGAGAAAACTATGCCCTACAGACTGCTAAGCAGCGAGACTTATATATAGCATCGACAGACTTAGAAGATTGGGTCAGGTCACGACCCCAAGTATTTGCCCTGGAGGAGGGAGTGAATGGAATGACCACCAAGGTTGAAATGACTATAGACACCGGTGATCATGCTCCTATCAGGCAGAGGCCTTATAGGCTTCCCCTTAGTAAGAGACAGGTCGTTGAGGAGGAGATAGAGAAGATGTTGCGGGAAGTTGTCATTAGGCCGAGTAACTCACCATGGGCATCACCCATTACCTTGGTTCCCAAGCCTGACGGATCGACCCGATTCTGTGTAGATTTCCACAAGGTGAACGCCGTCCTGCGCAAGGACGCCCATCCCTTACCCATCATTCAAGACATCCTAGATAGCCTGACCGGGGCCAAGGTATTCAGCACAATGGACCTGAAAGCTGGGTACTGGCAGATCCCTGTGGCTGAGTGTGATAGAGAAAAGACTGCCTTCATCACACACCGTGGACACTATGAGTTTAATGTCATGCTTTTTGGTTTGGCCACAGCCCCAGCTATCTTCCAGAGGACAATGCAGGCTGTACTGGGAGACATGCTAGGTGCTTTTGCACTTGTATACTTGGATGACATCATTGTTTATTCAAGGTCAGAAGAAGAACACAGAGAACACCTTAGAAGGGTCTTTGATGCCTTAGAGGAAAATGGACTTAAATTGAAACCCTCTAAGTGTCACCTCAATGTGCCAAGTGTGAAGATCCTGGGATATATTGTGAGGCCCGAAGGGATATCCAGTAATCCTGAGAAGACCTCAGCTATCTCTAATCTGGGACAACCTCAATCAGTTAAGGAGGTCAGGTCGTTCCTAGGAATGGCTAATTACTACCGACAATGTGTCCCAAACTATGCCCGTATAGCATCTCCTATTGTGGCACTCACCAGGAAGCATGCTCGCTTCAAGTGGGGAAGTGAGGAGCAAACTGCCTTTGACACCTTGAAGGAGATGCTCATCTCTAATCGGGTTATGGCACATCCTGATACGCCAAAGGGGTATAAATTGTACACTGAAGCCTGTGACTACTCAGTGGGGGCAATTTTGGTACAGGATGACAATGATGGGATAGAAAGGCCGATACAGTATGTCTCCAAACAGCTCTCAGGAAGTCAACTCAAGTGGGCGACCATAGAAAAGGAGGAGTATGCTGTGGTCTATGTCTTGATGAAGCTGAGACCTTACCTGTTTGGAGCTGACTTCACCATTTTCACTGACAATAAGCCCCTCAAGGCACTCTTCCTGTCCGAGGTCAAGAACACTAAAATTCAGCATTGGGCAGTGCTCATAGCTGAGTATGGTGCCCCAATTCAGTACAGGAAAGGCAGTAACAACATCCGTGCTGACATGCTGTCACGCATACGTGGTACAGATATTGCAGCCCTGGAGACTACTGACTGGATAGCAGCCGACGACCTGGCCATCCAAATCAGATACCGTGGGAATTTGACCAAATAGAAAGGGATGCACTCAGGGAGGAGCAGAAGACCATGGCAGAATATGACCTACTGGGGGAGGAAGGGTCAGGATATGAGCTGAAGGATGGACTATTGTACTCAATTGTACCTCCTGAGGGGAAAATTGAATACCCTCGGCTGGTACTACCACCCAGTGCACGTTATCGGGTTATAAGAAGAGCACACACAGAGGTGGGACACCAAGCCATAAGAAAGACTTTAGATCGACTGCAGGAAGCATACAAGTGGCCAGGGCAACGCAAGGATGTAGCAGCAGTATTGCAGAAGTGTGAACGGTGTGCCATACATGCTTAGCGGCGCAACTACCCTGAGCCCACTAAGATGCCAATAGCAGCCTACCCTGGTCAGATAGTTGGCATGGATCTCTGTGGACCATTTGCTCCATCACCTTACAGTAATTGCTATATACTTACTGTGGTGGATCATTGCACTGGCTGGGTGGAGGCAAAGCCCATACCTAAGAAGGAGGCGGAGCAGGTTCTGCGCTACCTAGAACAGGAGTACCTCCCACGCTTTGGTGCACCGGAAGTCGTCATTACTGACCAAGGTCAAGAATTCCAGGCAGCGGTAGTCAAGCAATATCTGACGGAATGTGGAGTCGAAATGAGGAGAAGCACTCCATATCACCCAGAATCTAATTCTAAAATTGAATGCTTCCATAGAACTATCAAGGGGATGATACATAAGCTAGTGAATCATCAGTCCTCTGATTGGGAAGATAAGCTAGGACAAGCTTTGTGGGCTCATCGTTTTTCCACCTCGACAGTGACTGGGTACACTCCTTTCTTCTTGCAATATGGGAGGAAACCACAAGCATCTCTAACCAGAATGCTGAACCGCACTGAAGGATCAGATCCTAGAGCCATTGGTGAACGAGTTGACCTACTGGCTAAGGCCTTCCAAGAAGCTGCCCGAGCCACAGAGGACAGCCGCAAGTACAATCATGCACGACTGATGAAAAGAGCCCGAGGAGGTCAAGTACATCCGGGAGACACTGTTGTACTTGTGGCCCAGGAGAGAGCTCCTCTTGATGCCAAATGGGACCATGGGTACTTAGTCACTGCTGTTAGAGGTCCTGTGGTCACTGTGATTAACCAGATGACAGGAAAACAAAGAGTGGTTAATCGTGACAAACTAAAGCTGGTGGATCCTGACTGTGTGTGGGATGACGTCACACCCCGTCCTACCCGGGCTCAGAGGAGGCATATAAGGGTACCCCCGTCTCCTCTTCAGCCAGTAGAGCCTGAGACTTCAGAGGAACAGGAGCTACCCACAAGGACTCAACCTGACACCCCAGCAACTCAAACTAGGGAACGGCTTCCAGCCTCCAAACGGCGACGTGTAGACAGCCTTGGGGAGACTGAACTTAGTCCTATCCCAGTACGCAGGAGTGCCAGGCTAGCCGAGCTCAGGCAAACACCCATGGACATAACACCTGAGCCAGAGACACTATCAGTCACCCCTCCCTCTACTGAGCCTACTACCTCTCCTCAGGACGCACTTCAATTGGGACCTACGATTAGGGGCAAGAGGAGACCACAGGTGACTGACGAAGATAGAAAAGACATTGATAGACAGAAGCGGCAAAGCTTGGTGGATCAGCATCCCGAGCTTGCCTCCTTGTTGTCTGTCTAGTCCACCTTAGCTGTGGGGATCTCTTCAAGGATGATGGGGTCCTAGTTCAGAAGGTAGGACGATCCAGGACAATCGAAGCAATATGGACCACTCTAGTTGTCATCAATCCCCCAAAGCCTCTGCCAATCAAGTTCTGGGTTAATGAGGTGAGAACCGGGATACAGCTAGTGGCCCCTCATGTCTCGGCAGATGACCAACGCACCTGGGAGGCTAGACTTAGTGCCATTGATCTGCAAGGGCCCGCAGTCATGGATTCGTCTGAGTCACGGCCGCCCCATGCGCAACCTGAGAGCCGGAAGAAGAGGGCCAAGAGAGGCCTAATTAACGCGATTGGGTACCTTGGGAAAAGCCTATTCGGCTTGGCCACCGATGATGAGGTGAAGGAGATCAAGATGATAATTAAAGGGACAGTGCATAATGAAGGCATTATAGTACATAGACTTTACAAATGATGAGTATAGTTAACCGTACCAGGAAGTTTGTACGTGAAAATAGACAAGACATTCAAACACTTGAGCAGTATCAATTAGACTTGCAGGATGAGCTAAGTAATTACAGCCGGCGGGTCTCGCGTTTGGATACCTTTGTACAGAGATTGTCTTTTGCAAGGTCTGTGGACCGTACAATTACTGAACTTGAACTGGTGTATGAACAGTACTTTGATCAGTGGAACCGTTTCAATGAACAGAGACATGAACTAGAGAGAGGTTGGCTCACAGAAGAAACCCTAGCACCTCCTGAACTTAAATCTATTCTTATAAAGGTCAGAGACTGGGGATATGACACCCCACCTAAAGAATGGTATTATGAGAATGTACATATTGAACCTCTGTGGAATAATGCAGGCACATTGGTCTTTCAAGTAGTCTTACCGTCATTGGGCAGGGTTCACTATTTAGAGTATAGAATTCATTACTTTCCTGTAGCTATAGATGGGAAATATCTAAGGAGAATCAAGGGCAAGAGAAATGTGGCTATTAACATTGACACGGGGGCAACCTTTTGGCCAGATAGTTGTTTTGGAAAGATGCCCCGGGTATGTGTATCTCATGAGGAGTTGTTGACACCAACTTGTGAATGGGGTATAGTTACAAACAACTCTCTGAGTCTCTGCACTATCGAGATCATGAAATGTGATGGACAGAACTCAGAGGTGTATTCTCTTGGCCTTGGGGAGAATGTGGTTGTGACATATAAGAAGATGCCTGTCACCCCCAGGTGTATAGGTAAACGAGCTGTTGTTAGGGAGCTGATTGGACCAACCCAAATACTTGTGCCACCAGAATGTAAGTTAGAGACCAAAGATTGGAGAGTAAGTGGAATCCGCAAGGGGACAGGTAGATTAGTAAAAGGGGCAGAAACTATCCACTTTAATAGGAAGATCAATTTCACTTGGCCGAGGTATGTTAATCAGAAATTGGGGAGAGTTCTTAAGTACAAAGAGCGGGCGGAAGTTCCACTTGTGGAGATGCAGAATTGGGCACAAGATTATAGTAGTGGAATAAGAGCACAGGAAGGTGTGGTATATGGTCCAGTCACATCCATTGTAGTATTGTGTATCATTGTTGTCATTATCATTGTAGTATGTAAGTACAGGCCACTGTGTCTATCTAGACCACAGACCGCAGAGTCTAGACAACTACAAGCCGGTACTGTAAATGAGAATCATGGAGTTCAAATAGACCCCGTAGAATTGGCAATAATGTCTGAATAGATCTGACAAGATATAAAGGCATGTTAGATATAGGGTTATATACATGTATCCGAGTATTATATCACATATATATATATATATATATATATATATATATATATATATATATATATCACTAATGATTTGAGGAGATTTTGATCCAGAGGGATAAAAATCTTTAAAGGGGGGAGGTATGTAGAGTGCAGACCCCTTAAAAGGTCGTGTACTGGTGGTCCACCACACCCCTGGTATGGTATCAGTGTGGTATGTGGGTTTTTTACTGTGGGTTTGATGGAGCAGCTCGCTGTGAGGTATCTGGGTTTCTAGTTAAGGATCCAGGGTAGGGTCATTTCCGAGTAAGACTGTATGGGTGTGGGGCCATTTAGTAGTAAGGGTGCTACACCTACTTATAGAACTGGGTTTTCTTAGAATTAGCCTGTTTTGTTATTGTGGGTACCCCAAAGTGGGAGGGGGTATACTTGGAATCAAGGGTATATTCCATTGAATTATGTACAACTGCTTAAGTGTGTCACTTACTTTTAGTACTGTTCTTATATGGTATCAGATATATGTCAGTCATTGACTTCTTTTAGGTAAAGTGTGTTTTCTAAGAATCACCAATGAAGGACCATGATTCCAGGTATTGTGTGTGGGCAGTTTTAGGGGGAACTGCTCTGACTTTGTATAAAAGCCCCTGAGTTTGAGCAATAAAGTTAAGTTACCACCAGCCTCTCTCTTGAGTTGTTACTTCACCTTCTCTACCATGCAGCAGTAGCCTAACAGGACTGGACCGGCCTTGGAGGAACCCCTCCAACTTTATAATAGGATCTCCTGAATCTCATGCTCCTGATTCTAAAAAAAAACATATGTAGTTCATGTTAGTAGTTCCAGTGATGAGAGTGTCTTTGACTCACCAGATTGCAAGTTGAGGGAAATGGGGAAGCCCCTGGAGACATCGACTCCCCCTCACGGAACCACAATGAGGAGTCCCATGGGTTTGTAAGCCAAAATACTGTGGAGGACAAGGACAATGAGTGTATAAATACAACAATGAGTGTGAGTAACGGGGATGAAATTGAAATCTCAACACAGGACTGTCAAAATTTGTTAAATGACACTGGTACATCTCTAGGTAGTCAATTGTTAACAACAGATACCTCGGTTGATATTGACTTGACTGATATTGTAGACAGGACAAATGTCACAGTATATGAAAAACTGAAGGACAGTGTTGACAGAACAGACAGAAGTGAAAATATAGACCACTGTCCTGTGGTTACAGTTTCAAAATCGTTATCTCCAATGTTAAACTCCGCAGCTAATGAAGCTGTAAACAAAAATGTAGTGGAACCTTCACCTGCTGTGGACCTTGATGACCAAAGACAGTCAGTATTAAAAAGGGATGACTCTAACCTAAATGAAGGGGACAACACAAAACTGTTGACAGTAGCTACACAAAAACAACTGATGACAACTGATGTTTCAAGCCTCAATAATTACTCAAATAGGCTTACTGATGGAAGCCCAGAAGGCTAACTCTTTTTTAAAGGTTGAAGGTTTTTATTGTCAAGTCACTAATTAAAATGAGTGATGAAATCTGACAATATGGTGATATTAGGATGGATGCCATAGAGCAATGTGTGACTGGTTTTGAGGGTAGAATCACAACTTTGAGTAGTGAAAGCACCACTGCAACCAAAGATAGAGTAGACTTGAGAAGTGAGAATTGAGAGGGATCAAACTTCTGAGTTTACATCATTACATGACTAGACTGAAAAAACTAATAACCTTGAAACAGGGTCAGAAAGGTAAGAGGGAAAAAGTTCCTATCCTAGTTAGCTTTAGTAATATAGCTATCAGGTCAATTATCATGTCAAGAAGATGGAAGCTTGTAAGTTGGATCAAGATGAGGTGAAAAAGATTGGTGTGCAGCCAGATGAGGCTAAGGAATTCCGAGATTCCAAGAAGGCGGGTGGGAAGATTGTAAAGCAGGTTGTGGGAATGGGAGAGAAGCCAAAGTGCAAAAAAAACAACATAGTAATAGAGGGTAGAAAAATTCCTTACTCACAACTTGACTTTGTACCCCCAGAGCTCAGAGAAGGTATTGACATCAACTTTGCAGAAGGCGCTGGGTCAGAGATAAAACCCAGTGAAAACCCAGATGTAAAACATGCTGCTAAAAACAACAGTTCTGCCGAGAGAAAGTCTAAACAAACATCCAAACATCAACAATCAGACAATGACTGTGAGATCCATATAAAACAGACTAAGTTCAGACTAATATATCAGGGTAAGGGGGCTTACCTGTCAAACTTTTATAAATGCAACTTAGAGTTTGAGTACAATGGAGTCAAAAGAGTGTTCAACTGAATGGAGCAGGGCTATTTCAGAACTGGGATACCGGGGTGAGGCTGCGTAAATCATGAAAATGACTGAACCGAAGGAGATGAAACGAAATGGTGATAAGAAGCATGTCCCCAAAAAACATGCATTTGCTGGCAAAGAGTATGACTTAATGCTGAACTTAAACCATGCTAAATTCTTTCAGAATAAATCAGAGGGAGAGAAGTTAACGAATACTACTGGTCCACTGATTGAAGCCACCTCAAGCAAACGTTTGGATTTGGGATGGCCATGGGGGGACCAACGTTATGATGACTCTGAGGGAGGAATACCTGGAGAAAATTGGCATGGAAAGATTCTCCAAACAGTAAGGGGTAAGGTTCTAGCAAAAAGCTAAGCTTACTATAGTGTAAATCTACACAGTACAGGTTCCTATTGATTGATGGACTAATCGATTAGATTGATTTATCTTACCTTGGAACGTCTTTTGTACTACTGTCTTTTAATGTAAATTTAATCTTTTGTACAGTTATGTGCACTTGTATATTGTAAACTTATATATTCTACATTTGTACTTTTAAGCCTATGTGCTTATTCCCACTTCTGATTTGTTTTTACTGATTGACTACCTTAAGTTTAAAATAAAAATTTCTTGAATTGTTCCTTGTATATATTCTGGAACTGTGTCTATATCTGAACATTATTAACCAGTGAAAGGGTTGAAATGGCTGATAACCAAAGTGTTATTAAGGCTCTAATTTCTGGAGACTCCAGGGCTGAGGGTATGGGCCCTGAGGTTCAAGCTGTCTTGAATCATGACCTATATTATCCGATTACTGACATAGGTAAGTCCAGTTCTAACATCGCCAAAATAACTGACGATGTAAAAAACAAAATGGCCTAGAAAATTGCTCTTGATGGCAAAGGCTATGATTGTGTAGTTTTTGTAGCAGGTCTGTCCCAGCTAGCACTACTCGTGCAATTTACATCATTTTTACATAAAAACTCATCCTATTTACGTATAAAAGACATCATTTGGATGGGTTGTGCTAGCAGGTGTGTGACATAACAAAACGCACCTATCCGAATAGGACATGTGAAATAATTTTCCAACATACTGATGTACTCACATGCAGGGCTGTGGTATCTGTGAGACTCTGTAACATGGTCAATGAACTGAAGAAATTGTATCCTCATTGCAAATATATCCTCTCCTCAATCTATGGTATGAATCTGGCGACTTTTAACAAATTCCCTGCAGACCCTGCTAAACAGGAAATGATTACTTAAAGTATTAAACTGCTAAAAGGGGATATAGTATATATCAATGCCCTGAATAATGTCCCCAATTGTAGACTCCACTACCTCTTCCACAACACAAGGTGGAATAAGGGGAGAAAGGGTCGCAGAGTTGGGAACAAATCATGCTTTGTGGGCCTCTACGGCCCTGCTCACATGAGGGATGGTTGTCACCCTAATTATACATATACAGCTAAGGTTGCAGAGAAAATAGCCAACTCCATCAAAAGGCTTGTCCTGTGGAAGAAGAGGCTGTGGGTGATGAAGGCCGAGACTCGGATCAAGATGACAAAGATGATGATGTGAATGAGTATGATGAGGTGAGAGGACTAATAAAACAGCTGTGCGAGGTAAAAATCTGAGTACGTACAGGTATCTATGTTGTGAGCATGCTTTGTGTCTAGATGATTATAGTGGATTATTATTTACATTCAATGTAATGTTTAAAATGGTGAACTGATTTGATAAATAGTTTTGAATAGAAATCTTCTGAGTTTATTAAAACTTAACATTATTACCATGCAGAAAGCAGCTTTGTTTAGTGTTATTGATAATAACATCTTATGACATGTGGAATTAGCCTCTAAGACTGTGTGTACCTAATCCAGACTTCAGTTTCAGTCTTCGTTGTGTGAGTAAGGGATCTGCTTGATCATCTCTCTACTTTGAGAACTGTGAGAGACATGCTTATGGTCATCTATAGCATTGTTTAATGTGGCACGATTGAGACTTCACTTAAACACACTCTTAGTGGTGTGAGGGTCAGTGTGCACATGGTGATGGATCCTGGTGCTGACCAGTCGGAGGGGCCAGATGCCATCATCATATGTACCTCCAAGGAAATACAGTGTTTACAAATGGATATTTAACTTGAGGAGCTGACAGGTTTAGAGGCACCTCTTGGTTGTAGAGGGCATCTTTGGTTTGACTAGCTTGATTGGTGAGAGGCTAGGATCTTTGCGAAACTTTGTATGTATGTATATGCTTAATTGCTGCTCACCTTATCTGTTTGGAGGAGCTGACGGGCTTAGAGGTACCTCTGGATAAGGCTAGCATTAAAGCTTGAGATTTAGCAGTATCTAGTATTAGTATAATATATTAGTGTTGACAATTTGGCATATCTGTATGTTGTGGAGCACATCCCTTTGGTGTTATTGTTATTATTGTTATCATTAATATTAGTAATACTATTAAAATATAATGTATTGTTTATATCACTTTGTTTGCAATTTTTGATTTCTTTCCTCCTTTTTTTTCTTAACTTTCTTAATTCAGAGTCCTCCTACACTTTCTATAGTATGTAACTTGGATATGTGTAAATATTGAATACCAAATATGTGAATATATTACCAACAGGTTATTGATGTTGTCTAAAAACTCACTAAACCTGTGGTTAAATGCTTTTTCTCTTGTATAAATTTCTTGAAAACATAAATGTATGTTCTGTATGGAGTATAGTTGTTAATTAGTATGTTTCTAATCTTTTATGGAACACTCTCCCACGGCTGTTGCTCGCTCTACTTTAAGTAATTAATAATCCCTAGGGAACATTAGGTTCTCTAGGGGCTCTATCTAGGGCCCTGAATCATCACTTGGGGCCTTCACATTTTTGTTTTTTTGTGTTTTTTGTCTGAGTTTGTGTATCTGAGCTTATGAAATGTCTACCATGTTAGTGAAGGATTTTATTAAGACCAAGGGATTCAAAATGGTGCATCTTAACACTCGCAGCATGTATAAAAAAAAGGATGATATTTTTATGAAATTGAAATTGTCTGTATGACTGAAACCTGTCTTCATGATGATGTAGATAATGATCTGGTATTATGGCCGGGTATGAAATTGTTCCGACAAGATAGGAGAACTGGAAAAAAGGGTGGAGGCATTGTAGTATATATCAGACATGAGATAGCTGCCTATACAATGAAGGTAAACCGGTCGTGTGTTAGCATGAAAGATATAGAATGCTTTGTTTTGGATACTGCTATCCCTTCACAACCTGTTATAAGATTAGTAACCTTGTATTGCCCATCTTCTGGTAATAGGGCTGATTTCATATTTCCACTAAAAAAGGTGTGTAAAACTTTCGACTCTGACAAAGTTGAACTGTGGTGTCTTCGTGATATTGATATAAATAAGTTATCGGCTAAGCTTCGTGGTATGCTAGAACTAGCAGATTTGTGTCAATTATATGGGTTACATAAATTGATAGACCAATGTACTAGACCATATAAGAAATGTGTATTGTGTTTGGATAATATCCTAACCAGCTATGGAGATGATGTAATATCCGGGACTCTAAGTTTTTTAGTCAGTGATCACCTGCCTGTATTTTGTGTTAAAACTAAACAGCCAAGTGTAATTACAACGAAAGTGGTGACTATGAGACAGTATAGGAATTTTGATTGGCTATTGGAGGCTGACTGGGATGAGTTCTATGCTATTGAAAAACCCAATTATGCTTGATTATTTATTGAAAATCTTATTACCACCTTTTTGGATGGTATTTGTCCTTTAATTACAAGGACGTTCCGAGATAATGGGCATAAATGGTTAAATGGTGATATACTAAGTCTTATACGCGAACGGGAAATTTGTGTGAACTTATTCCTAAGAATTAGGGATGGAGAATACCTTGATAGAGCACGTAAGTTACACTGTAGAATAAATCTCAGTTGCAAGTATGCCAAGGAGGCTTACTGTAAAGAAGAGTTAGAGGAAAATGAGAAGGATCCTAAGAAATTCTGGCATAATATAAATGCTATGTTCAAGCCTTCTCCTGACCCTAGCCCCCCATGTTAATTGGAGAAGATGGTGAAATTAAAACAAACCAGCAATCTGTGAATTATATTAATGAATATTTTGCAAAAATTGGGAAAAAGCTAGATGAAGAATTACCTGTATGTCACAATATTGTACATGAGAATTGTGGTGTTGTAGTGCGACCCAATGAAAATCAAACGTATAATCAGGCAATTAAAGTGACCGAAGAGGAAGTAACATACTTAGTCAGTAAAATGAATATAAATAAAACTTAAGGAATCGAAAATATCAGATGTGATATTTTGAAACTGGCCTTGCAGAATGTAATTCCTCAGTTTACTTGGTTGCTGCTGAAAAGCTTTGATTTAGGCATCTTTCCAGATAAATGGAAGTGTGCACATGTAACACCAATCCCCAAGAGTGGAAATGAGCGGCTAATCACTAACTGGAAGCCCATATCCCTCTTATCAGTTTCCTCAAAAATTGCAGAGTGTATCATGCATGGTCATATTTACTAATTGCTGGAAAAGGATAAGAAGTTCAGTAAGTTTCAATTTGGTTATCCCCAGGGTAAATTAACTGGAGATGCGATTTTTTTGTTTTTTAAAAGACTTGACAATATGGATAGGTCATATGTCACAGCGACATGTTCTTTAGACCTTAAGAAGGCCTTTGACAGTGTGCCACACCCTGGCTTGTTGGACTCTGTTAGATCATTTGGTTTTGGCGTAAATATTGTAGGTTGGATAGAATCCTATCTAGATGGACGACATCAATTTACAAGGATTGGGAAATTTATTTTATTATTGAACCAGTCTCATACAGAGGCTCGGTTTTAGGGCCCTTGTTGTTTGGTTTGGTGTGATGCAGAAACTGAAAAGGTTACAGTTGTCTAAATTCACCATACATGTACTCTAAGCAACTTGATCTGCAGTCAGATTATACTTATTTGGGCCTACGGATTGATAGTTACTTAAGCCTTGAGCTAGCGATGAAGGAAATTTTCCAAAAGGTCAATAACCGCTTATTCAGGTTCAGTAAATTGAGGAATTTAATGACCCAGAATGTTGCAATATTAGTCTATAAGAGTACTATTATGTCGCTCTTTGATTATTGTAGTTATGCCTACTCAGGATGTAGCAATGAGGAAATTCTGAAAAAAGCTCAGTAACTTCAGAATAGGGGCCTGAGAACATGCTTCAGGTCTAATCCCACAGGCCTGAATGTAAAGCAGATGCATGAAACTGCCAATATACCTTATCTTAATAGGGGGCGCGATGACTGACGGTTATGTATAAATACTCAAAATATGTTGATATGTTGGATACATGGCGTGGGTAGTTGGTACTATCACTCGGAATCCAAGTTGCAGTTTAAGACCCGTATACAAGCGAACGATAATCTGCGGATCGAAAACAATAGGCCAGGAACTGATGAGGATGATGATAACAGTAGTGATGGAACTGCCTCGATCAGAAGCATACATGAAAATGAAGAGGATGAGTACGGTTCAATTGATATTGAAGAATCTCTCGATGAGGAAGATGAGGATGAGACTGAGTAGCCCTTTTATATCAACTGATAAAGTTGATGCTTTAAAAGCCTGTGAGTGAAATAAGTATGCTTCCATAACCGCAAATCCTGTGAGTATATATTCCTAACTGGATGGAGCTGACAGGTTAAGAGGCACCTCTAGTCAAGGAACGTTTTCTGGCAGGTATTTCTGGAGTTGCCACACTGGAGCTGACCGGATAAGAGGCACCGTGTGGCAACAAACTAACCAGAGTCTATTCTATGTTATGTTATAAATATAAAATCGCATATATTAACTGTGCTATGCAGGCTGTACTGGAACATATGTCTGACAAAGGTGACAGATTGTAATGTTGACCTAGCTATGCATGTATATTTCATAAATATATAATTCTTATAAATATGTACTGTGATGCTTGGACATGTGTTTCTCATACAAAGAATTCAGGACTACTTTGTTGGGATTCTTTGCTACTAAGGTGATGTTGATACCCATTTTTTTATCCCTGATATGGTAGTTGTGATAGTAACGCTGATAGCGTACTTAAAAATTTGATTTAGTTTAGATAATTTCTTGAGCTCAAATCTGTGTTATTATAAGTGTGTTAGCTCTTGGCATTTTTTTTCTTTCGTCCATGTATGTCTTGCCATGTTATGTTTGTTGTTGTCCTGTCATCATCATAATGTATGTAAATTATTTTTACTCATTATCTAATTGGGAATTATAAGCTGGTAATTCAAACTGTATAGTTACAAAACTTGAGACACAATATCAGTGTATTATATTGAGCTTGTTTGGAAACGATATGTGCTACAATTGAACTTGATTTACTAATTGTATGTAAATTTTCCACTTATTTCATTTGTGAGATGTACAATAAAATACTTTTCAAACTCAAAAAAGTCCTACTACTCTACCTAGTACTGCATTGTGAATGGAACCAAACCCCAAAAAAACCATTACAGGCCTTACAGTGAACCAGACAAGTCTTACAGTAAAAAATTACAAGGAAGCTGCTCATCACATGTTCGCTCTAACCATTGGCAGATTTAATCAGCTTACCCAGTACATTCCCTTAACTCAGGAGAGAAGCTGCCATCTGTATTTGCCTGCCTGTATGAGTTTTAGGTGTTGGACTTATGTTTAAGGTGCTTTTGGGAGTATGCCAAAGTATAATTTAACAGATGACTTTCTCAGTATACAGGTTCAGGACTAACCTGTTTCTTAGTACACCCTAAGATTGAATGATAGTCCCTGGATCATGGTGTGTACTAAGAACTCAGTACCCTTGTTTATCTTCGAATTTCTCTTACTTTCTTATCAAAGTACATAATTTTGATGTCACCATAGGTAGAAAAGGTCTATATTTTACATATACACATTTTACAGAACTAAAATTGGAATATTTTCTGAGAAATGGCTATATTTACAATCTTCCCCTCAGTCTTGCTATACTAAAATTGATTGGCTAATTTTTTGTTTAATTGGCTGATAAATATGAACCCACAAGATTAAAGAATAGACAAATGCCCACAAACTGATGTTTTCATTTGAGCTAAGTGCTGTTTAATAAGGGAGTAAATGTATCATTTAATGTAAATATAAGTACCAAATGATGGAGTGGTTTCACCATCCCACCTTTGACCCCAATAATGTATGCACAGGTAGGTGTCATGGTCCAGTGACCAGGGCTCTGATTGGCCCATACACCTGTGGAGGTGAGTGTCATGGTCCAGTGCACACACAAGGGTACTAAGATGGCAGTACATCCTAAGACTGTGCATGGTATCAGAATCCTAGTACAGACTAAAATCAAGCTGTTGTACTATGATCCTTGTGTGTCCCAACAAGATAGTCCCGTCCCCAACCTGGTATATTGTCTGTCTCTGATTTAATGCTTTCCCGTCTCAAGCCATAACAGTACTATATGAATGACCAAAGCAATTTCAAATTATCTGAAATTTTATCCATGGTTCTAAAGGAGATAAAAATACCTTCCTGAAAAACTCAGTCAGCGATAAGATCCTAATTAGGTTTTTGGGCTTTCCACCTAACTTGGTACTGGTTATTTTCAAATGTCATTAGAAGCGTCAGTTTCATCTTTGGAGATTAGATCAAACTGTAGAAAATAACTGTTGAATCTACTGTAGGGGCCAGCTCTGGCTGTAAGTCCATGGCGGTAGGCTATCTGCCCCGTTCCGATAGAGATACGCCTCAATCAGCCAGACCTACCCTCTGGACCGCTATGGACTTGCAGCCAGAGCTGGCCCCTACACACCTCCCAACCAGCTTCAACCATCCATCAACTAGCACCAATCATTCCTCCCAACCAGATCGATTTCTGGACCGCTATGGACTTACAGCCAGAGCTGGCCCCTACACACCTCCCAACCAGCTTCAACCAATCTCATAGAGAGACCCGTACTGAGTCACATACAGTGTCGTTTTTATCCTGTTCCCAGGATCAGCTGGAGGTGCCCCCTGTTTCCAAGGCGCCCAATACTAGCAGGCTGAGATCTATCTATATCATACCAGCCCAGGTACCGAGTTCCCCAATCCTCATGTGTACCAATTGGGAGGAACGACTCGGTATCTCCACCAAAGTAGAGGTCGGCGAAAACGTCTCTGGAGATACCAGGACTCGTACCCAGGACCCTCCAACTTCTAAGCGGATGCTCTACCTCTGAGCTTCATCCCTCTACCTTCCACCTACACCTGGACCTGATACACAAGGGGGCAGCTTATACTGGCTGACCAGTCCCTCAGGGCTGGTGCAACCGGAACAGGGCAGATGGCCTACCGCCATGGACTTACAGCCAGAGCTGGCCCCTACACTATTATGGATCATGAACTGAGGGGATAGAATGAAAAACTAAACAGTGAACTACTCTAATTATATTGCAATGAACCAGTGTAGTTTTTACAAGAACCCCCAGGTGGCAGCATAGTGGAACAAGGAATCTCTTTGAAAATAATGAAGGATCGTTATTTTGACGACATTATTTTACAGTGCAGCATAAGGAATAACAGAAATAATCAGACCAATATAGATGGCCTCAGTCTGAAGCTCTAAATCTCTATTCATTGGACGTAACCAGTTTTTTCAGTCACAGCTGTACAGATCCTTTGGCATATTGTTTCCGTGTATTCCCTGTGCCTTCCCACAGATCAATTATTTCCTATTGAGTGCATTTTTTATCATGCATCTATTTAACTTATGCATTTTAAGATACAAGACAGGGCTTGGAAAATTCAAATTAAGAACTTGTGCAAGGTTTTTGTCTTCCATTTAGTTATGTCCATTAGCTTGTTGTATTTCCCTGACTTTTTAAGGATCTCAAGTCAGTTTAGGGCTTGTACAGCTCAAAGCAGCTTTTTAAGTGAATTGCTATAGTGACACAGATATAAAGACAAAGCCAGGCATGTATTGTCTTAAAAGTCGTACATATTGACATTCGCAGTGACATTACTGCTGCTGTCCGATCCTTAAAATGGCATTCCAGGGATCTGACATGTCATAATGTGATACAATAAACAATATGCATTTTTGCAATTAAAGTTATGTACATTGTCACTCTATGTGAAAAGTAACTTTGTGATTGTTTTTCCAATAAGTGCATTGTTCTATAAATGAATCGGATTCCTGACATTCTATCCCTTATCCAATAATTGTACTTCAGGTTTGCCATTACCATGGAGACTAAAGTTCCCAATATGGAGAGATCCAAGCTTCATTTTGTTTTGAATCTAAAGGCATTGATCATTATGATCTTTCATTAAAGCAAATCAAAATCTAAAAATAAGTTTTCGTGAGATAACTACACTGTTAATTTGGTGTTTAGCATGGCCAGTGTTTCGGATCTAAACACTTAGTTAAACACATTCTTGTCCCACTTTTCTAAACACATTTTTTGGGCTAAACGCGTTCAGCTTGAAGTAAAACATTTTCTTAAAACCAATTTGCCAAAATATGAAGAATATGGTTGGCCCTTTTAGTCCTCCGTTATGCACACATCATACAAATATATAATATATATAAATAATGTTGACCAGGCTATATTCATCCATCTCGCTCACTCTTGGAATACTTATGTATAGTAATTTAAATTCAAAAGTCTCTCATGGTCAAAGTTCAGAGCATATAATGAAAAACAAACAGACTGAAGTTTTTGTTGTTATATTTCACCATGTACTTATTTAATGCAAGGTTCTTCATAACTGCCTTAAAACCACAGCTGTCAATATTTCAGTATTTCGGTATGGCTGCTGCATCAAACTAGCCTTACAAGCTATAAAGTAGCCTTTCTTTAATTGTGGTAATTATGTAATCTTTCTATATACCAGGGTAGATTAAGGTGGTACTTTGTGGTGAACATTGGTTTATCTGTTTATTTTTGTATAGCGTCCGTTGATATTTGTTTTGGAAATCATGCTAATGTTTCGTCATTTCTTGACCTTAGTTATGAACAATTAAGCCAAGTTGTGGTGATGTGTATAGTATCCTATTCCTGATTAGTATTGCTGTAATACCTCGCATATAAGGTGCACCTCGCGTATAAGGTGCACCTCGCATATAAGGTGCACCTCGCATATAAGGTGCACCTCGCGTATAAGGTGCACCTCGCGTATAAGGTGCACCTCGCGTATAAGGTGCACCTCACGTATAAGGTGCACCTCACGTATAAGGTGCACCTCGCGTATAAGGTGCACCTCACGTATAAGGTGCACCTCACTTAAAAGGTGCACCTCAGGTATAAGGTGCACCTAACGTATAAGGTGCACCTCACGTATAAGGTGCACCTAACGTATAAGGTGCACCTCGCATATAAGGTGCACCTCGCGTATAAGGTGCACCTCACGTAAAAGGTGCATCTCACATATAAGGTGCACCTAACGTATAAGGTGCACCTCGCATATAAGGTGCACCTCGCATATAAGGTGCACCTCGCGTATAAGGTGCACCTCGCATATAAGATGCACCTCGCATATAAGATGCACCTCACGTATAAGGTTCACCTCGCGTAAAAGGTGCACCTCACGTATAAGGTGCACCTAACGTATAAGGTGCACCTAACGTATAAGGTGCACCTCGCATATAAGGTGCACCTCGCATATAAGGTGCACCTCGTATATAAGATGCACCTCACGTATAAGGTGCACCTCGCATATAAGGTGCACCTCACGTATAAGGTGCACCTCGCGTATAAGGTGCACCTCACGTATAAGGCGCACCCAGATTTTGCAGATGTGAGTGTAAAAGTAAAAAAAAAATCATAACTTTTATTCTAATCAACGGATTTTCAAAATTCAAAGACCTATGGCCATCTTAGAGCCTCCCCCATCCGGTTTTACCACTGTACAGGGTCAAAGGAGTATTGAGGAAATTTTAGAGAAAAATATCTCCTAAATAATTCTGCTTCTATAAGGCACGTATAAGGGGCACCTTATACGCGAGGTACATAATTAAGAAAGTTACGGGTTAACTTGAAAAGAGATACAATTTTTGATATACTTTAATAGACATCGTCATATTATGACTTTACATTGTCGGTAATTTGTATGACACCCATTTTGTTTGACTACAGCTCAGGATGAAGGCAGGACATGGAGCGTGACACAGGAGGAGGGCCAGTTGGATACTGGTTATAATGTCTTCACACATTTGCAGCACTGGAACGGAACTAAACTGGAAACACACTGATCACCGAGCGCACACATGCAGAGAGAGAGAGAGAGAGAGAGAGAGAGAGAGAGAATTGGAGAAGTGATTTTAGTGCTTTAGTGAGTTTATTTTTAGTGCTTTTAGTGATTTAGGAGAACTACACTCCAGAGAGACACTTTCTGCTGATCCCACAATCGAACTGACTGTGGCGACATGCTTGTATGTTACAATGAGTCTTGCGCTCGGACCGTAACAGTTGGGGTACGAACCTCCTCAATAGCTATTAGGACCAAGTGTAGTTATATACCCATTGGTTATGTAGAACCCACAAATAAGGTGTGGACTAAAGTAAAAAATAGAAAGCGAACAAACTACACCATCTGTTGTATCTTGTCCAATTTATTCTATTGCTACAACCTGTGATTTTTCATTTTCAAATAAAATAGGGCCTATTTACAAGCCACTTTTTTCCATCATAAACGTAATACTATGTACTTAGGTGGTTAGTGTTTCTAAAAAAAAAGGCACAAAGCAGTGGCACCTAGTGAAAAGCAAACGCATTAACGCTGTTTACACACACAGGTGGGGCACCACTGGCTAATTTGCTACACCGCCTAACCCACCTACCACCATGCCTACCCTATATAACACACCCTATCATAACATACCTACCATCATGGAGAATTACCTTCCGGATAACTTGTTGGTACAGGAAAAATGTGTGTTGTAAGTAGACGGAGTTAATAACATTCACTAGCTACCAGGTGTAAGGGTAGGGCTAGTTTTCTTTTAACCGCAAGAGGGCTCAGCTAAAACCCAGCTATAAGCAGTTCCAATAATATCCACTAGGTGTCAGGTGATTACGAGACGGTTGCAATGACAGCCACATCTCAGCCAATCAGAGCTCGAGTAACAAGATCACATGCCCATATATGGTCATTGGCGTGGCTTCTGGTGAAATGCTGGCTTCTGATTGGTTGAGAGGTCAAAAGGTCAATTCTGGTTCATAAGTAGGTCAAACGGATTTCAGTAGCTGTACCTATGTGCTGAGTTTACCCCTATATACTACTAAAGACCTTTCTTAAATGTCACCTTCCCAATGGAATGCTTGCACTCTTTTCACAGCCCTTAAGAAACTAAAATTCTGATGTTATTATTATGTTGTATGTGAAAATGTTATGGTGCATGGGAAAGAAACCTCATGTAAAAAAAAACATTTTTTACTAAAATTACCATTATACCAGGGCCAGCCATTGGCGGCAGAGCCATGGGGGATGTGGGGGATGCATCCCAGACACTATAGATTATATAGAAATTTGGTCATCCCTCAGACTTTGTCAGCTCCTCCACCCGCAGTGAACCATTACTCACTGACTAACTAAGTCAGCTACTGTCAGACTCTTTACTCCCTCTAAACCTCTGATGGGTTCCCTAATACCTATACATGTTTCTATGTAAGTAAGAACTGTCATTAACTCTTACTGTAAGCCCCCTGACTGACACCCTGAGTACACAGTGGGTGCCAAATGTCATCCTGAATGGTTGAAAACTGCACTAATGGTGCCAGGCAATTCAAGACACTAAGTCATCCTGGAGAAATGTTAACGGCTGCAATGTACACATTAACACACTTAGTGTGCAGATAATTGAGGAACAGAAAACAGGGCGAAGGACGGAATACCATGTATGCTTCTGTTTTATTAGTTTGCTGTTATCTAATGACATGGTAGCTCTGTCCGTGGGCAGTTGCTGCTATCTAATGACATGATAGCTCTGTCTGTGGGCAGTTGCTGCTATCTAATGACATGATAGGTTGACTTACAGAATATGGTCAAAGACATGTGTCCTTTCAGGTGAAGAAGCCCACTGAGGTTCACAGGTTTTTTACCCATTCCTTGTCACTTATTCACTTTGTGAAATGATACATTTTCTGAATGATACCTTTGGCCAAGGGTATTTAAACCCAAAAAGATTTCACCTGCTTGCATGTACAGGAATGAGCTTATTGGTGACTGAGCACAATTTATGACTGATGAATGTGTTTGGCTTCTACAGGGCAGCAGTAGATCTCCTGATACAGATTTTTTTTTTTAATGAGAAGCGCTAAATTGTCATTGGAAGTTGGTTTAAAAAGAAGTCTCTTTGACCTTCATATTTGACCACCATAAAAACTTCTACCAATATCCTAAATCAGCAGATGAGGTGTGTATCAGTCATATAACCATGTAAATAAGCAACAGTGAAAAGCATGCCTAAGGTTGATACAATGCTCCTCCATTCCCCATTAGTGCCATTCCCGGGGTGCCACTGGCTCTCATACAATGTGAGACTAACGACCAATATGAGCATAGCAGACTGCGCTAAGTGTTCACCCAATCAGAATATGGATGATGCTACTCTCTGTGGCCAGCAATTACCTAGTTTGCCTAAATCCTACACTTGATAAATGAAAAGGCTGGAGACAGACACTGCAGACAGACATAGTTTCCCCAGTGATAGCCGGCACTGTTAACTGTTGTGAATTCTTTATGCATGCGAGAAAAAAGCTCAAATTCTTATGAAGGAAGGACAAAGGAAAAGAAAAACAAGCCAAAAACATACATGGTAATGTCAGAAAGACAGGAATTATTTTGCGATGTAAGGTGGATATCAACATCCATGCAGTAGGGACCTCTGCAGGCACCATGATGGTGAAAGACAATGAGAGTTGACGCATTACATCACATTGCCACTCCTGTCCTTCTCTGACACTATAATTAGACACAGCACCTAGAGGTCAAACTAAGGACGTTCGATCATTCTCTGTGAACTGTAGATGACACTTTGTTACCTTATTGAACTTCAATGACACGAGAAAACTGAGCTCGAAGACCTAATCACTCAGGACATGTCTGTGGTAATAGTAGTATAGTATGTATCGGAACGGGACTATAGCTAACTACAGGATATTACTCACTGGGGATGCAGCCAATCAGAGGCCTCCATTTGGTCATATGACCTGGACCCCCCATGGTGCATACCCATATATGGTCATGTGACCTTGACCTTGACCTTATTAGGGGTGTGCATGCCCATATATGGTCATGTGACCTCGAGCTTGACCTAATTAGGGGATTACCCCGGTCATGTGTCTCCTCATTTGCATAATAGGCTACACCCCCTTGACCTAATTAGGGGAACAGGACTATAGCTAACTACAGGATGCAGCCAATCAGAGGCCTCCATTTGGTCACGTGACCTGAACCCCCTTGGTGCATCCCCATATATGGTCATGTGACCTTGAGCTTGACCTAATTAGTGTTGAGGGGCTCCTTTAAAATAGGAAGAAAAAAAAATAGTTTATTTTTTAAGGCAAGCTAAAAGCTTGTCCCCAAAAAAGGGTAGGGGTGGGTTTTACTGGATATAAAATTTTTTAATAATAATAAAAAAAAAAAATTAACATTAAAAAAATAAAAGGATGATTATTCACTCATATATTGTGTTCACAGCAAGCATTCACACATTGTGTGTGCAACATGCTAAGGGGAGATAAAATAAATGCTTCTTTTCTTTCAAGTGTTAGCTGTGAAAAACGTGTCAAACTCTAAGTGTAAGGTGAGAATGCAAAGTATGAAGGGTATATATGTCTGTTGCTCTAGTCTAAAGGATACAACTTCTTTTTCTTTTGTGTCTTGTACACTTCATCATCAACAATGTATTCTAGGATGCCTGTTTGCGAGGTTGAAGCTTTTCCAACGGATCTGGGTTCTTTTCAGTAAGTCTTTACCTTGTTTACCAGTATAACTATATTTTATAACCTTGAACCGGTAGAGGAAAGGCCACATGTGTGGTAAAGTATTTCTATTAGTTAGAGTTATGAGATGTTATGTATGTTTAATAATGACAAAAATAATTTGTATCATTACATTTTTTTTCAAATATTCATGTTTTCATTTTTTCATTTATAAAGGTTGAGGGGTAAAAATATATCCAAAAAGGTGGACACAATGCATCTGTATAGAGTATGCATTAATGACTACATAACACCTCAATACTTTCTCAAGATACCAAACTGTTTGGAGGCCATAATGATAGCCAAAAGGGAGAGAGCTAAAGCATCAATGGTTACTACAATTGTGGAATGACCAACAGCCAGGTTACTTATGGCCGACACTTGTCATTATTTACTACACAGGTAGTTTAATAGGACAGTAAAAGATGAATGTTGTGGATGTAAAAACCATAAGTCGGAGGTTAAATACTATGGTTGCTACTCCGACAAGGAAGAACTTATTTCTATGGATGGAGAGTGGGTATTTTCCAGGATGTCTGTCGGTGATATTTGGAATAAATTTACAAGGGTGTGTGCCATATTTGACGTTATCAATACCCTGAATGTGAAAGAACTGATAACATATCTTTTCAATATAGATCATAAACATGTATCCAGTAGAAATTCTATAATATAACTGTGAACAAAGTAAAAATGTTGAAATTTGTTATTTGTACTCATAATGACATTCATCCTAAGAAAAGCACTAGGTAACTGATGAGCGAGTAGTGTATATTGAACTATTTGTCTATCTATGAAATGACACTTGAATAAATGTGTTGAAAAAAGAGACTTGGATAAAGGTATCAAGGGGCGCATGACCACCTAGGGGTGGTTTATTATGTAAATCAAAATTTTCATAAAAACAAAAAATTACATCTTATTTTATTTTACCCTTATTTTTTTTAAATAAAAAATTAAAAGGATGACAGTGGTGATGGTGTTGGATAAAAGAGGGTGAAGCGAGCAAGTGGTGCCTCGTCTAAAGTACACCTTTGATAAAAGACTACAGAATAGAGACCCTTTGTTAGCGTAAACAGCTGATATGGTTCACAAGTTTGGCCTCGGTCAATACAGAAAAGATAGCAAGGTTAAATTTGTATCTGATCAACTCGACAAACACAATACATAGAGCTCTATAGACCTAGACAAGGCGCGGGTTTATTTACCAGGGACGCTTTGGTTAGTTCATGGGTAACACACCAGGTGGCGACACTGCGCTAGCTCTGTGCCGTCATGGTGTGATCGTGTATCAATTTATGCTTTATAAGCTTGAGTAAGTGCTCCCACCTTTGTTTTTGGGAGTATATGGGTGCATAACTGTATGTGGGTAATGTATGGTTATTGTTGTTTGAAACCACGGGTCGAAAAAGATTTAATTTTGAAAAGCTCGAAAAATGTAGCGAAAGTTTGGAGCGCGACGTTATGTAATAGTCAACATGGAGGTTTTTGAGGTAGAGTTGGTTTTCCCCAACGGCGTTATCCTCTACCTCACCATCACAATGACGGACGGAAGGTGGGTAATTTATCAAGATCGCGTCTCAAATTCGGAATTTCGAATTAATTTTGTGTTTGGTTTGCCGTTCTAAAGAGAAAGATTCGTTTTTATTTCCAGTATTACGCAAATCATGTTTGCTGTGGTGGAGCCGGGGGTGCAAAATGGCTTCTCAGGTAGATAAAAGTTTACTGAGTAAAAAGTTGTGTTAATTAACACATGTCAATTTTGTTGTTATGACGCTTGCAACAGTTTAGGGCAGCACCAAATGGAAAGATTCCATGGTGACAGCCGTGACGGACGTCAGTTTCGATACATCGATGCATATTCAAGATGGTGCCGGGCTGACGCGACTGGCGCAACCAGGCGCTGTGGCTGGCGTTCTTTGGATAAGTAACGGTGCATAACATGTTAGCTGAACTTATCTACTGTTGTCACTTGATGTTATCATAAGTGGATAAGTGGATACAGGGTGACAATGCGGGGTGAGCTGATATGTTATTGGGGTGTAAGTGGGGTCCTGAGGGGGGTGAGAGGTTCTGTAGGGGGATGGTGTTGTGGGATGGGAAAAGGGGCATCCCCACATTAGCCTCACCACTGACCTATCCGGTGCTGTGTCCGACGCAGGGCCAAGGACGATCATCACATGAATCTTGGTATTTATGTCAAAAAAGAAGGAAAACTCACCATTAAAAGTGTCAGTGGCCTTCTCAGCCAGTGGAGGATCAAACAGGAGGTATTTATCCTTTGGTGGTTTGAGAAGAAAGACCCGTTTCCTTGGGGATCATTTTCTCCATTTTATTGAGCGTCAAAATGGCGGACGAAAGGTGTGGTCAATAACCAGTCATGGTTGACGTTCTTAATCATCTCCTTCAGCTTAGTCAAAAAAAGATTGTGGTTCTACCACGATCGGTGTACTGTGAAGAGTGATGAGCTTCTACCACGATCGGTGTACTGTGAAGAGTGATGAGCTTCTACCACGATCAGTGTACTGTGAAGAGTGATGAGCTATGTCAGGTGTATGGTCACATGATGCATGTACACGCACACGACACATGAGCACACAGCAAAAGATGCCTATCATTGGTGACAACAAGTGTAACCATGGTGAAAACTCAAGGTGATATCCGAGAAGTGTCTGTGGACAATATTGAAGATCTATCATGGAAACTTGATGCAGTATTCTTTAGGGTGAGTATATCCTTAATCAGTGCTAATATTTTTTGATTATATAGGGTTTTAAAATGGTGGAGATTTGGTAGACTTAAGACGGTGGGGTGGTTGCTATGGTTACACCAGAAACATTAACCGGTGGGTTTCCAAAATGTCGCCACAGTTGTAGGTTAATGGGAACTCGACAACTGTTTTACACCAGCTTTAACCTCCATGCCAGACCATATCATAACAGTGTTCATGTCATTATGGCTTGATGAGCTATACGTTTTAAGATTACATGTAGGAAATCGAACATCTCAAAAACAGTACAAGTAGGTGATGGAGATGTTAAAACCCCACAAAGCAGAAAAATGCTGACTTTTGCAAAGTGTCAAACACAAGATGTGTGTGTCAAGTAGAGGTCAAGTAGGAGAAACCATGATCCACAGTGATTCCCTTTTTTTTAAAAAAGGTCAGGGAAATAACATAGGGAGGGGTAGACTACAACCTTTAAAACTACCAGCTTCACACATGTTTGTGTGGTTCATCTCAATGTAATGTGAGTAGGATCTGGACATGGTTATGTAAGTTGGTAGCGACTGTACCAGTGTATACCCTGTGGAGTAGACGTTGCTTGCATCAAAGCAAATACCTCTGTTCTATAGATAGAGTAAATGCTTTTCCCAAGTTTGATGGTTATGGGTACAGTGACATGTAGCTTGTTTTGATTCTGCCAGTGCACATGCACTCTCCTCTTTTAGTAGTAGCCTATAGGTACACTTAGTATCATGGCTCCCTTGTAGACATTATGTAGTGCATCTGATAGATTATTGAGGTCTAGTTGTATTGTCTCATGGGGATTAAATTTAGAGGGAGCTATCCTTCCAGTAGGGAGTTTAGTGAGTCCAGTAGGGTGTCTAAATCCCTTTTTTTGTAAATTTATGAGCGTCTCAATCTGTGAGTACCGGTATTGAACAATTCTCCTCCACAATTGTAGATAATATTACTGGAACACACACTTTAGTACCCAGTATCCCTATCTACACCAGGATTAGATTTAACATTACCTGGCTACTCACAAACAGGCACACCAGCCAGACAATTCCCATTCTTATTGATGTTCAATGCATCAGGTACTTCCACAGTTACCTGGTTCAAACACATTGAGAAGATAAGGAACATATAAAAAAAACATCTTATTAGAGCGAACAAAACTAATATTATATAGAACACTACATAAACAGACAATTTGTAGAAAAAGTTGTGAAGCTAGAGCTCCCTGACGGTGAACTGTACCAAGTTGGTAAGGGAGAGTAATGGTGGTACAATAGGTATGCATTCATAAATAGCGACTCCTCCACTTTAAAATTCTGGATCCACCATTCACTGTCAATATTACATTACACTATAATGTACCTCACAATGTCATATATCTGTACACACAATGCAGTGACTGTTAGTGTAGCAAGTAAGATTTCTACAATGTATAGGTAGAGAAAAAAGTGCAATGTATTGTCACTTCCTTCATATAAACATCGATCGTGATCTAAACTATAATGGGTGACTTATGATAAAATCCATGGTACTGTGATGTGTGTAACAAAACCATCTCATGTATAGAATGTAGCAATACGAGTGGGGCCATAAATAAGGGGCAAAGTGTCTGGTACTCATGCTACCCATACCTTCCTTAGCTAATTTCCTCATAACTCAGTGAATAATAGACAGATCTGTAAACACTGTCTTAATACTAACTAACTATACTATCACTGGTATAACTTATTTAGACATGTGGTACAATTTACTGTATGTTCAAGGGTGGGGAACCCAAGGTTTGTGTATATAGTAGTGAGACTCCCTGTCACCACCCATGGACCACTATCATCACAACCCAAGTACTGGGCTAGAAAAGTGAATTAACTAATAGTTGTGGTCAGTAACATAGATGGGGTTTACCCTACATGTCAGTATATAGACAATCCCTGTGCTATAAGTAGAAGTTGTAGAAAATCAAAGGTGAATTATATTGTGTGGTGGTATTTGCACAGTATCAGAGTCAGGTAATGTGTCTAAAGTCAGTGATAATGGAACAAGGGAATAAAATTCATAAATATTCTCACTGAGTGCATTGAGCCATTAATAAGCTGAGCATTCAGCATTTAGAAGTGAAAAGTCAGTAAATCTAAACTAAAATTGAAGAGAAAGGGCCTTGGCCAAGGAGTTTGACTGAAACTATAAAAATATCACCATGCTGTAATTTTTTCAACCCTGGAGGACCCCACTCCTAGAGAGGTATATTTTCATAGTCCATCTGCCAGTCAGCTCCCTATGTTATAGCTCCATAGACATCCTACTCAATTTTGACATGTTTCTATAGTGGATAAAATTACCAAAAAAGCTGAAAACTATGGAAATAGTTAATCTTTTTGGAAAAAATTTTAAAAAAATAGCGTATTTCCCATGTCTAGCTCTTTTTAAGGGTTGGCCATATTTCAATGAAATATCATAATATAATTTTCCATTCTTATTGCTAATAGAATGATGCACAAATGGAACTGTGTCTATCAACACATTGGAAGCTGTAATCCAGTAACCAAGACATCAATATCTATTCAGACATTTATGGTAAAAACTATTTTGTTAACGAAAAAAAAGTGTAACTGACATACCTCTAATTTTGGGCAATTATGAACTACTTTCTCAACCGCCATTTCTTCTAAGCATAATTTGCAGTTTTGCTACATTACCCTTGGAAATGAAGGGTTTATTGTGATAGACATTGTCCATCACACATATGTATGACAGGAAGGTAAATGACTGCAACTTGCTACCTACCTCGCTACCTACTGTGAGATACAAAAGAGTGCACAACACACCTACCTCAGACCATTCGCCCACAACTCACTCCTGCTCTGTAATTACCAAACCTGTGTCACCAGAGCTAGTAGTTCTCCAAGTACCCTACAGGGGGCAATACTGGTATTTTCTCTGCTACGCCTACTAGTAATACACCTCCTACTACTACTACTACTACTACTGCGATCATCTACTGCAGTCTAATTCTACTACTACTGCTGCTGTCGCTGCTGCTACTACTACTGCTGCTGATTCTGCTACTACTGCTGCTGTCGCTGCTACTACTACTACTACTACTACTACTACTACTACTAATACTTCTAATACTACTGCTGCTGCTGCTACTGCTGCTGCTGCTAGTGCTGCTGCTGTTACTACTACACTGCAAAAATGGTGTTTAGATTTTAAACATGTTTAGGTCTAAACACGTTTAAAACCTAAACATATAGGTCAGTTAGGTGTCTCATCGACCACACATTTAGGAAATGAACACTTTTATTCTAACTACATAAACATTTACACTAAACATGTTTAGATGTTTAGAGTTGAGACAGTTGAATAATAGGTGTTTAGATTTAAACATCAATATGTTTAGATACTTGGATGTTGAATCCACACAAGGTAGCAGCACTACCTTTGACTGGACTATCTGCACACAGTTATAATCAATTGTTGTGACAAATATCCCCAAATCCCATGTTTATCATGGTTTCATTTCATAGAATATCATGTGAATAGAAAGGGCAATAGGAAATTGACTAGATTCACCTCATGCCACCATCATTACCATAAAATAATCAATAAACTCCATGACTGACACCTATTTGATGTTATTCTGGAATAGATAAGGCAATGTTCTTCCTGCCAAGCTGTTGTACTTTCTCAAGTCTCTCATTCTGATGCAGTGTCTAATATATATGTACACGTATATATATAGCTGTGGCTGACATCTTTAGAGACTTTGACAAGTAAATACCTGCTGATGTCCCCCCCCCAGTAAATGAGAAAACAAACAAAATATATTTCTGTTTTTTAATGCATACATGTCTGCAAACCTTAACTCTCCATCAAATCATTTAAAAATCTAAACACAAAAATTCTTAAACACCTAAACACAAAAATTCATATATCTAAACACAAAGTTTTAACCTAAACACCTACATTTCTAAACACTTGAGCTAAGCACATTGTTTGGCTAAACATGTTTAGGAAATTAATGTGATTACAAAAATGTTGCAAGAATATGTTTAGAATTGTGTTTAGGATCTAAACACCATTTTTGCAGTGTACTACTGCTACTTCCTACACCTACTAGGCTGTTGTACCTGTAACTACTATTCTACTACTGGTGTTGCAGTTGCTACTACACCTGTTGCTGCTACTGCTGCTGCTGCTACACTAATTCTACTGCTGTTATTGTTACTGCTGCTGCTGCTACTGCTGCTGTCACTGCTGCTCCTGCTGCTGCTCTTACTACTAGCTACTACTGTTGCTGCTGTTGTATTTACTGCTGCTGGTGCTGCTGCTGCACATGCACATGCTGGTGCTGGTGCTGCCACTACACTTGCTCCTACCACTCCACATGCTCCTACCTCTGCTCATGCTCCTGCTTCTGCTTCCCCTGCTGCCACTGATGCTGTCAAAGGAGACAGCGGAAGTAATCTGCCCTTCAAAGAAAAATCAGGGCTCTTTATATAGTTGAGAGAAAGATCTAATCCCATTTTCACCCCCGGATCAATCAACATGAAAAAGGGAAAAAATGCTTTTTGGAATAAGTGTATCAAAGTGGGATAACAGGTGTAACAACTGCGATAATTACCTTAATGCGACTTACATGTATAAGAGGATTATGGATCGTTAGGAGATTAAGGTGTTCAAAGTCTGTATACAAAACCTACAGGGGGGGATTAACAACAAAGGGAAAATATAATCTTGTAAGAGAAAAGTCAAAGTGTTTTAATTGGATTACTCACTACCAAAGGTGTGGGGTACACAGCAGAAATGGTGGACACGTACCCACCTCCCCGCCTGCCTGCCTACCTACCTACCTACCTACCTTAGAACCTCACGTATAAGGCACACCCCAATTTGAGGAAATGGTATAAAGTGGAAAATATCTATAGTTTTCACTTCCAGGAAAAAATACCTCAGGGTACATGTCTACCTTTGTACGTACCTGCCCTTGTACATGTCTCCCTTTCTAACTACAAACGCGCATGTGTGGTAAGCAGAATAAGTCTAGCAAATCAGTTAATAAGTTAATCCCCCTTTCTGCTCCTCCTCTTGTCGCCAAACTGGAGTGTGGGTTACCTTTTATGTTTGTGATTGGGGGAAATTAAACTCAGATCTTTTCTTTTAAATCCTCATGCAGTGCACGGTGGGTGACTATAGGATCAAATCCTTTAAGTCTTTTATCTTTTCCCTCTGGGACCAACCACACTTAGTGAACTAAGGAATCCATGACTACATCAAATGGCAGGTGAAAATCAAAACAGACAGATACCCTACCGAACAAAGGTTACTGTAAAAAAAAAAAGATGGGATTAAATCTCTTTTAAGTCTTTGATCAATTTAAAACCACAGTTAAGAGGTTTATCTCGGACAGGTACATAAGGGAGAGTAAAATTTTGTTCCCTCACACTTCCTTTGCCACCTTCATCATGGAAACACCGAGCGCTCTACAGACTATGTTTTCTGGAGAGAAACCAATGTCTTCACAAACACATTGATAGGAGTATATCAATTTCACAATTAGAAAACCTGTCCTTTCATCAAAAGACGCTTTTAAATTTTTTTCCCTTATTTTTAAGGGGCCCCCTCTCCACCCCAAGGCCCCCACCCCACCCTACCCTAAGGGCCCCTCATCCCAAGGTCCCCCCCAGCCCAAGGGCCCCCCATTTTAAAAAACTTTTTTTTTTTTTTACCCCCCAAAAAAACACGTAGTTAAATCACATGTTGTTTACAAGCAAAAAGGTTATGTGGTTAACCAACCCCCACTTACATAATTGGAGATGAAGGCCTCTAATTGGCTAAGGGGGTCTTTTTTCGAAAATAAGGAGCTAACCCTGCGGGGTGTAGGTCACATGGCCAAAGGGGGCGTGGCCTATTTTCCAAATAAGGAACTCACCACGGGGGTCCAGGTCATGTGACCAAATAGAGCACATGACCATATATGGGCATGCACAACACTAATTAGGTCAAGCTTGTAGAGGTACATGTTATTAAACCATAGGAGTTGGGTACCGTCTGACGTGGCGGGTGAGTCGAGTCGTCGGACGTTCCTCAGGTTCCGGATAGGTGGCAGCACTGATCCGGGTCTGTGGGGACATCTGCAACGAACACCTGGGTCCGTATATAAAGCCCAGAGCTCAGCCGCTACGTCAGAGGCCCTTCTGGCCTCCACACCATGTGAACCATTATTCCTTGATATTAGCTGCCTCTCTGACATCATCCGGCAGCCGTGAGTGTACAATAAGAAATAAAACTAACCGTTGGCATACACTTGGAATACTGTCTTACTCTTTCTTTTCGAAACGTAAGACCCGAACCCCCCAGGTCCGTAAGGCCACAAACCCTTACACTGGTGCCGTGACCAGTTAATTATGGTGTATAGCCCGGACGTTATAACGTCCGAACGGCTAGTACATGGGTTAGACACCCTCAGGGAAGCTAACCCAGCAGGGCAATTGGTTGCCCAAGAGAATGGAAATGGATCATTAATGCTCCAAACCCATTCGAACTCACAAGATGCGGAATCTGCATCTTGGAGAGATCCCGGACCCCACTATAATGATAGTGAGGAGAATCTGCCAGACTCTGTACGACGCGAACAGTCTATACAGAGACAGAGTAACTTAATAGGCCAACAATCACTTGTTGACGAGTTAAGTAATTCGATGTTCGAAGTTGGTGGTAGTACTAACCCAGAACATCCGGCACCAATGCCAAAAAGGGTAACATTTGGAGAACTACCTTATAGATTACCCAGGCCCGAATTACCAATATTAGATTACAGCGCTATAGATGGCGACTTAACCTATGCGGTACCGGAAGGTGAGGAATTCAAACGACCGGATGTCATGTTGTTGAATGAAACCTATGTAACTTTGAACGAGAACCTAAATACCTTGGTCAAAGCTAAAGACGAAGTATTCCATGAAAAACTTCAGTTGGAAGAAGACCTAACTGGCATGCGAAAGGAATTCGAAGCCAGAAGGAGTGAGTACATGAAAGAACTCGAGAATGAAGAATTAAAACTTCATTCCATGAGAGAATCATTCAACAAGGAATATAATAATAGGCACATTTCATTTCCAAACATACATAGATACGAACGACCAATTAAACCTTGATAAGGCAAAATTCGAATCCGAAATTCGCCATTATCAGGACGAGTTGGATAAATTGAAACTTCAGTGTAGTAAACAAGCTGAAGACAATGAAACCATCCGGGTAGGTATTATAGCTTACAACAAACAACTGGAGGAGGATAGACAGAAACTCACAAATGAGCTTCAGGAATTGCAGAATACTGCAATAACTCTAGATAAATATGTAGAAGCTGCCCAGTTAACTATAGGCAATATTGATCCAGCTGTGGTATCTACAATGTTGGGAAAGACATCCAAAGATGCAACCCCAATTAGATACAGCCCATTCGTTGATGATGGGGCTGACAAGAATATAGTATCCGGAATCTACAAGAAACCGAACAGTACCACAGTAAATGGAACCGCACCTAAACCAGCAACCCCGATGCTGGATACGATAGGTCCGGCACCACCCATACCAGATTTGAGTCACAAAATTAAAGCGACTCACGATGGTGCTACTGGGACTAATAATAATACACCCTTGGCACAACCAAGAGCACCCGGACCAATGAGGCATATGTTGACACCACCTTCATATTTCCCCCAACCCGGCCACAGTACACCAGCAGGGCCAAGATTACCAAATCCACCTCCGGGTTCTGGTAATGGTCCTACTGATGGACGTTTCCTAAGACCCAACCCGCCACAAAACAATGCTAATGGCGGTACGTATCAACCGAGAACATCTTCCTATGGATATAGAAATAATTATAATCCATCAGTAAACGGTAATTACCAAAATGGCAATAACTATAACCAGGGATGGATTCAAAATAATTCTTACCCTAGATATGCGTCTTCTGGAAACGCCGGTTACAATGGTGGATGCTCAGGCGGTTCGTCTGGAACCTATAATAATAATGGTCCACCAGGAGGAAATCCTCCAGGCGGCCCAGGAGGATCCGGATCCGGAGGATCAGGATCAGGAGGAGATGGCAGGAAGCCGAATAGGAGAACTTCTATGCCTGTAGGGATGCAAACCATCTTTGATAGGAGCCAATGTATCCAAAACCTTGGCATTGACTGCTACCGGAAGGGAGCAGACGGCATGGAAGTCATGAACTGGAGCATCCGAGAAGCGGATAGACTACGCGGATGTAATAATCCGGCACGTAGGCAGGCACGGATACCCCCTCCATATGATTCTAATGATCCATGGAAGGACAGGTATCAAGCTTTTGTCGACGAAGTCAATTGTAGTGGCTGGACAAAAGAAGAAGCTTTGCCATATTTGATCTGTTGGTTAAATAAAGGCGGAAAAGTAGCTCTCAACCAATGGAGAGCAGCTTACGGATTATACGGTACCTATGACCAATTGGTAGAATGTGCCGCATACCTATTTGGATCAATCGTTAGAGAAGATCCGTGGGTAAGTTTCAAGAAGAGAACACAAAAACCTAAGGAATCACACAAAGTCTTTGGTTTGGAGCTGCAGGATTTGCTTTCAAAAGCACGTCCAAATTGGGCTCATGACGATGATTGCTATCTACAAGAATTGTTCATACAATTCTACAGTGGATTGCGTGATCCGGATCACAAGCAAGTGGTCTGGGATTCTTGGAAAGATGACACTTCCTTCAGTGACCTGTTCATAGCAATTGATGGACATGACATGAAGAAACGATTGGTAGGTCTTGGACCTAATCCAGTAAGAGCAGCTCCATTCCAATATGGAGGTACACCTACTCCGGTATATGATACTTCCCAATTAGCTCCAGTTGAATCGAATGAAGCTGATGAGGAGTATGACTATATCTCCGATGAAAACGGAGAATATATTGGTTCAGTCCAGATAGCTGGAAAGTATTACCAACAAAAGCGGTATAAGAAGGTTCATTCGAGAGGGAGAGGAGGATCTGTCGCTGGTAAAACAGCTTCCGGATCAACTCAACCGGGCAGTGTAGCCTCTACGGCGAAACCAACCGTAGCAGCCACTGTTGCTTCGACTAATATGATGGAAACGTTAATAGCCGGATTAACAGAAGCTCTGAAGAGACCAAGAGTTGACAAATCTCAAAGGAGATGTTTCAGATGCCAGAAACTAGGGCATTTTGCTCCAGAATGTATGGCTGAGAAGCCTGTCCCGCATAAACAGGAGGGTGTCTCTGGGATAAGTACAGAGGAAAACTAGAAAGGGATCTCCCGAGGGGCAAAGAAGGGGATCCCAGTGACAAATCTTGCCATGATATCACCATCCTTGATGATAGTTCGCATGTAGTAACAAGATCGCCTAACACCGAGATGGTTGTAGACACCCGGAAGGTTAGGGAAGCTGATATAACAGGTGCCATGGGAGCACAGGGGAAACTCAATATCAGTAACGAGGCAGGCGGCTATGAATTAGCCAAGGTCTGTGGTGCCCACCTGCCCCCGGGTCATCCTTGTCTGGAATTCCTGAAAGGATGTGGATCGACTCCTGGTGTGAAAAATGACGTTCCGATCGTCACGGACATGCCCTCTGTTCTAAACGGAAGGCGGTGGTATGTTTGCCTCACTGTTAATGAAAGATCTGCCGAATTCCTTGTGGATACGGGAGCTAGCCACTCTTGTATCTCTAGGGGGTTCTACGATCTTATACCGGATGAACATGATACTCTCAAATCGGGAGGAAGTGCTCAGACGGCCGACGGCAGTACCTTGCAAACGTATGGTAGAACTTGGGTGAAACTACAGTTGGATGGTATACATGACTATGTCATGAGCGCCACCATTGCGGATATAGCAGATGAGGGGATACTCAGGTTGGATTTCGCATCCCTGTATGGTGCTGTGTTGGAACCTCAAACAGGAGTGTTGAGTGTGAGATACCCGTATCCCGTAAAGGTTAGATGTGTACTGAGACAAGTGAGCAGTATGGCTAGTGTGGCACACACTGTGCGAATCCCCCCGGGAGTAGCCTGTGATGTGCTTGTAAGAAGTGATCCTGCAATGCGTAATAAACCTGCAGTGATAGAACCGGATGTAGTTACTTTGTCAAGTATCGGATTAAATTCTGTAGACACGATAGTAGCGAATGCATCCTGGTCGGTAGTACCTGTCTCCAATACTGGAAACAGTACTATCTACTTGCAAAAGGGACAAGTTTTTGGAAACTTGACCCTTTCGGAAACTGTAACGGATAGTAAGCTAAGCTTACAAAAGGTAACAGGGGATGGTGAAATTCTGGAAGACTTACTTAAGTTGTATGAAGAAACTTCATTAGAAGATCCGGAACACCGGAAAGAGTTCTATGAGATGCTCTGTCAGTATAATACTGCCTTTGCCAAACCTGGTGAAAAACTAGGTACGACAAATAAGGTATTACATAGAATAGATACTGGAGATGCTGCACCCTTTAAGATACCGTATAGACGGTTACCTTTAGCGAAAAAGAGAGTAGCTGAAGATGAGATAAACAAGATGTTGGAACAGGATGTAATAGTCCCTTCCAATAGTCCATGGAGTAGTCCTGTGTGTATGGTAACAAAGAAAGACGGTACTATCCGCTTTTGCATAGACTACAGGAAGTTGAATGGAATAACGAAAAAGAATTCGTATCCATTACCGAGAATAGACGAAACCATTGACTCCTTAGGAGGAAACAGTTGGTTTTGTACCCTAGACTTGCAATCAGGTTACTGGCAAGTGGGAATGAACCCTTCAGATATGGAGAAGACTGCATTTTTGAGTCATATTGGACTATTCCAATATAACGTAATGCCGTTTGGATTGTGCAATGCACCGGCAACATTTGAAGCAATGATGGAAACAATTCTAAGTGATTTATTGTGGAAAAGATGTCTTGTATATCTTGACGATGTCATAGTTTTCGGAAAAACATTCGAAGAGTGTTCTAATAACCTAAAAATGGTACTAGAACGTATTATTTCTAATGGTCTCAAATTGAAACCTAAGAAATGCCACATGTTTAGAAAGTCCATAAATTATTTGGGCCGCATCATCAGTGATGAAGGGATAAAGGCTGATCCGGAAAAAATCGAATCAGTTACGAATTGGAATAGACCTAAAACACCCAAAGAAGTGAGGTCCTTTTTAGGATTCTGTTCCTATTATAGGGAATTTATTCCGAATTATTCTAGAGTCAGTTATCCATTACAAGCAATAGCTAACTGGACTCCAGGAATTACCAAGGAAAAATTTCCTTGGACGCATGAACAGGAAACCGCTTTTCAAAAGCTAAAAGACCTGTTCACGAGTACTCCTGTATTGCAATATCCGAATGAAACGGATCATTTCATACTGGATACTGATGCTAGTAATGATAGCATTGGTGCAGCTCTCTCGCAAGTCCAAAATGGGAGAGAAGTACCGATTGCCTTTGCCAGCAACACACTGAGCAAGACTCAGCGCAATTACTGCACAACCAAAAGAGAGTTGTTAGCAGTAGTCGTATATACCAAGAAGTTCAAACATTTTCTATGGGGAACGAACTTTACTTTACGTACGGATCACTCCTCTTTAAGGTGGCTACTGAACTTCCGAGATGCTGAAGGAATGTTAGGCCGATGGCTAGCCCATTTATCCGAGTATGGGCTTGAACATCAACAGATTCAGCATAGACCCGGAGTTAAGCATTTAAATGCTGATGCTTTGTCTCGAATACCAATTCGGAAATGTGATAATCCGGATTGCACTGATTGTGGAGCTCATAGGGCAGTATTAGCAGGGATTCGAAGACCATTCGTACCCCTAGTTGCCAGTATACTGGATTGGTCTATGGATCACATACGACATTTCCAGGAAGCTGACTCGATAACTGCGCAGCTACTGCAATTGGTACCAAAGGGTATACGTCCAGCTAGACCAGAGGTCTCCCTGGAAAATCGAGAAATGAGAAGGTTTCTTGCTCAATGGACCGAGCTTGAAGTCCGGAAAGGCGTGTTATACCGTTGGAAGCCATGCAATAATGGTGAGAAAATCATGCAAGTGGTGATACCACATGCTATGAGGCATGACATTATGTACTTCTGTCATGGACATCGGACCAGTGGTCATTTCGGAAGGAAACGATCGTTAGCACGACTTTCCAAGAAATACTATTGGCCTGGCATGACACAGGACTTGCAAAGATGGGTAATCACCTGTCCGGATTGTTGTAAAAACAAACCCGGACCCGGGATGGGCAAACTTCCCTTATCCCAAGAACTTTTCGGAGTTAGATTCGCAAGAATCGGGGTAGATATTATTAGTGGATTTAATACAACCGCTAATGATAATACCTGTATGATGGTAGTTTGTGATTATTATACGAAATATACTAAAGTATTTCCACTACCGGACCACAAAGCAATTACTTGTGCCGAAGCCTTTGTAAAAGGTTGGGTACTAAGTTTCGGTGTACCATTGATGTTACACAGTGACCAGGGCAGAGAATTCGAATCAAATCTCTGGCAGGGTATGTGCGAATACTTAGCTATTTGCAAGACTAGAACCAACCCGTATAGGCCACAAAGCGACGGATTGGTAGAAAGGTTCAATAGAACCCTTATCCAAGTCCTAAAGTCACTCGTCAATGAACACATGGACGACTGGGATGAGCAATGCCACTTTGTGACACATGCTTATAACAGTACGGTACATTCAAGTACAAATTGTACTCCGAACCTTTTAGTATTCGGAGAGGATCTGATAATGCCTGCTGACTTAGTATTTGGAGTTGTAGGGATGGACCCAGAATTACCTTGCCATGTAGTTTTTGTGGAATGCTTAAGAGACAGATTTAAAAAGGCATATGAGTCTGTCCGAATTGATTTGGAGAAAAGTGCCAAATGGCAGAAAGTAGGATACGACACCGATCTAAAGTATCGGAAATTCCAATCCGGAGACAGAGTTCTCAGATTACATGAACCACTTAGACACATAAAATTAGCGTCTAATTGGGATGGTCCCTTTACTATAACGCAAGTTATCAGTGACTGTACCGTAATCATCAAATCTGACCTAGGTCGACTTTATAAGTCTAATGTGGCTAGATTAAGGAAATGGTCTGGGAGGGAGACCTCCACAGAAATGTATGGTGAAGGTTCCGGAAAGATCCTGAACCGGAATCGCATAATAGACCAGGTAAAGAACACTATAGTGAAGCATGGTCGTGGTAGACCTAAAAAGTGTTCCGAATCAGTGACACCCACGCCAACACCGATTAAGCGTGGGGGAGTTAAAAAAGTCTCGGCAGGTGAAGACAAAAAGAAGAGGAAAGGTGCTTCTAAGGCTAAGAAGCACCTAGAGAAAGCTCTTCAGACTGTCAGGTCCGATAAAGAACTATCCGAGAAGGGAAGATACGTTCGCCGCAGCCCCCGAATTGCCCAGAGGACTGCAGTGACCTAACCTGTATACACAACGAGTGTAATGTTTACATTTAGATGAACGGATGACAACTGACCCGAAAGGCTTATTTGTCGCCGCCGCATGATGTACCAATGGGTAGTGGACGGATAATCCGGTGGATTGGCTTAAGCTTTCCATAATCTCCACTTAAAACCCCGGACGAGTCATCGGTGTGAGCGATAATTACCTAAAAACAATCAGTTTGTTGATGTACAGTCTGTAGCACGTGCGTTTCCGCATGACGTCACAGCGTCCAGTCTCGGCTGACCTCTCGTGACCCCGCGCGCAACGGGGAAATGACGTCCTGTCGCCATATTGTTCTTCGGTAACGTCCAAGACGGTCGAGCTCGCTCCCTTCTTGGATTTTACCGGCTAGCAAACCCCTCGCTGCTCCTCCAGAGTCTGTCTCCTGGTAGACAGACTCCGTTTGTGTCGGCCCCGGCGCCGTAAAGGCCGGAAAAAGGAGTAGTTTACTCCGTAGCTGCAGCCAAGCTATCCGGTGACCCGGATAAGCTGACTCCGTCCGCAGAAGCTTTTCCGGAAGCTTTGTCTCCTGTTACACAGGAAGAGAGCGAGATGATGGACGTGGAGGAATCCACGGATCGCTCGTTCGAGGAGAAACTGGCTTCATTTTCACTAAATGAGCCAGAGAAGATGTTATCTCCACTCCCACCAGAGGGATCCGGAGCGACTGCGAGTGCCAAACCCGCATCAACAGAGTCCGAGACCACACAAGTCGACGGCGCGGACCAGTGGAAGCCAGCAGTGGCTGACCCGTTCCCAGTAGAGTACGATGGTCGCTACCTGTATGTCCACCCGGAACTGCAGGCACAAGTGACCTACGCGGACGGGACACCAGTCAGGTTGGACCCGAAGGTTAGGATAGCTGTTGAGGGCGTTATGGTTCCCGACCAGCTGACCAGGACGCCTCCCGAGTGGCTTCGAGACTGGCCGTGGTTCCAACGGGGACTTATGGTAGACGCTGCCTTCCGCGAGACAGTGTATGAAGCCAACCGAGCCTTCGAGCTCGGAACGTACCCGAAGCCTGACAAGTCCCTGTGGAACGTCAAGGCTAGGAATATCAACTGGGTAGGCTGCGTCTCGGATTCCGAGGGGCAGACGTACCCACGCCCTTGTGCTACCCGGCCCCAGTACTGGACCACTAAGGAGTATCGGGAGGCCGCTGCTAACTTCGAGCAGTGGGATGAAGGTATTTATATTACCGAGCAAGAATTAGTGGACGTCCAGAACACGTCACTAATCGGTTTGGACCGAGGCGCAGCCCTTCGGACGGTTATCGTCCGTCGAATGACTGCCGAACGGGAGGCTCAGGAAGAGGCTAAGAGGGCCGCGGAAGTACCCGCACCTCCTATCCCCGACCTGAAACTTGCCGCCAGGAGTTCAGCCAGTGCTACACCAGCCACCGGCAGTACTACCACACAGGTAGAAGCCTCGACCTCCAGCGCATCCGGAACCCAGGAACCGGAGGAAGACTGGAAGGTCAGCAAGAACCGAAGGTCCGCTGCTCGGAAGCTTAAGAATCTCCCGGATTCTGCTAGAGCCGAGCCGAAACCCAGCACTATAGCCACTGGTAGTTCTGCCATGGAGGTTGAATCGTCTGACGAGGAGTCTGTGCACGAGTCCTCGGTTGAGTATGATGAGAAGGCCACTCCATCAACTCAAACCGAGGCCGAACGCTGGGCTAATGCCAAGTCCGGATTCAAATCCCGGATTCCGACGTGCTTCTCCGACTGTGCGTATGGAGTAAAGAAGGATGGCTCTACCCTCTATGCCTGCCCGGACTCAGTCAATAAAAATGATGAGTCAGACGATGAAGATTGGATGCGTCTTTCGGACGAGGATCCCAATCCGAGCAAAGCCTATCGAAAGATGTGGCTTATGCTAAACCACACCGAAAAGTATTACACTTATACCCAGAGGAGGAAGCTGCGTTGGGCTTTAGAGAAGTGGTACGGTGACGACCAAAAGTCCTGTCCCTTCTCTATCTGCCAGGATGCGAGTGATGTCATGATCCGGACATGGAGTACTCCAGCCCGGTTTCAACGGCATCTGGTAGAGGCCCACTTCCACCATCACCTGGTTTACATTTGTGATCCGAGTTATGGTAAGAAGGGCAAGAAGTGTACTACGAAGGTGCAATACAACCGACGTAGTGATCTGGCTAGACACCAGAAGAAATGCCACGCAGAAGGTTTGGACGGGGCACGGAAGCGCATCATGGAGCTTCATCAGGAACTCATGAAAGAGTTCGACAGTCTGAGCGAGGATGCTTGGTCTAAGATCCGACCGGGGGACCAAGTCCTCTGCGAAGTTCCGAAGACCAAGGATTCGAAACTCCGAGCAAAGATAGTCCTGACTCCTGGAAAGGGTAAACTGGACATGCACGAGTCTCTCTGGCAGAAATGCGAGGAATCCGGAAAGGATGCAAAGAGAGCTCGTGAAAGGAGCAGGAGAGATCAGAACCGTGGCGGCAACGGTAATGGTCAGGGCACCACTAAACCGAAAGTCAGAGCAGAGGACCGTTCCAGGTCCCCTCTGGCTAGGCACCCCGCAGAGCAGGCTCAGGGCACTCCGGTGTTCAAGAAGCCCGAACCTGCCGGATACGCTGGAGCCGTATCTAAGCCTGGGAAAGTTACTTCTCGAAACTTTCCGTCCTTAAACCAGGGACCTGGACCTGAGAGCCAGACCTTGGTGGTAGGAAAGGATGGTCGCCTTATGCCAAAGAAGACCACCGCATCTGCTGCCGCCGGATCTGCATCCGCTCCAGCCGCCCCACCAGTTACCTTTACCCAGGAGCAGTTGAACATGTACCTGCAAATGGGGTTGAAACAAAACGCACCACCTGCCTTCTGTGTACCAGCGGCAGGTGTGTCCGGGAGCCCTAAACCCGGAAGTGGTCCACAGGCCGCCTCGACTCCTCCCAAGGCTGTCGCTGCACCTGCGAAACCAAAAGACGCTATTACCATTAAAACCGGTAATGCAGAAGTTTGGTTTGAGAAATCTCGCCAGGGAGAGGCAGATGTCCAGAAGGCCATCTACACTCACTGGGAGAAGTGTGTCCGCGAAAAAGCGACCGAGTTCCATCAGGGTCTCCTAAACGACACCCTGTTGTGTATGAAGGAGGTCGCGGATGCTGAAAAGCAACGCCTCGAGACCCTCATCCGGAGCGATGTGAAGGCCCAGGAGGAGGCTGCCGCAGCTGCCCAAGAAAAGGCAGCTATGGATGTACACGTGCTGGAGAAACGTGTAAAAGAGGAGATAACTCGGAACACCAACCTGAACACTAAGTTCATGAGGGTGTTCGGAGTCGACTTGGACGAGTGGGACGGCACTCCCGAGTCGGCTCTAGCTCTTCTTAAGAAGAAGCATGCTAAGAAATCCGCTTAAGCATGCTACGGGTTATTGCTCCCATAATTTCTTCTTTTCCCCATAACCAGATATAGTCTTTGCAGAACCCTGCAGGTCTGCGAATGTTTTTCTCACTAGTGTATGAACACCTATGGCATGTGTTCCGGGTCCCTCTTATGACCAGTCTATTGTATAATTCAGGCTGTATAACCCTTATTGCACCCTGAATAGTCTATTCGGATTTATAACTTCTTCCATGAACAATCCGATAGTAGACTTGCTGCTGTGAGATGTATCCGGATACCAGTTCCAAACTCCTGCTGTTACCCGTGCTAACCACTTACTAGGATGGACTTTACGATTTACCTCTACAACTCATCTATACTCCCGAATGGACTTATACCAACTACTACTATTACTTCCGGATCAACCTATACTGGACTATTCTCTACTTATGTCAACTAAACTTAAAAAAGGATTACGTTTTCTACATAGTTGACACATCCGGACTATTATCCTACATTCTACGCCATTCGGATTTACTTATAAACTTTAGCACTACTAGAGGATTGTGGGTAGCTGCCCCAAATTCATCTACCGTGTTCACTCTATATATGGAAACCATAAACTTTAGCACGTCCATCCCGTGGTTAGCTGACCACACCTACCTACTAGTACCCGGAGGATTACAGCAGAAGACTCCAGCAGCATCTATAATTTCTGTATATTGTATATAATGTCATATTTCTATTTTTCTATAATAATATATGTATGTGCATATCCACTAGATACATATTATGATACGGATACATAGATATTTCTTGATACGGATCTCTGATTATTATTAAAATTCATATTATAAGAATCCGTTAAAGTTCACCAGAATACACACATTATTGTCCTGCGAGGCAAACTGTATAATAAGTATATTGATCTGGTGCTATAAAAGTTAATAGGTACACGGTGATAATATATTATTATTATATTCATTACTACACCGTGATTTTTTTTCTTTTCTTTTCAAGTGTATGGTATAAATGGTCCTATTCGTACTACTCACGGAATCCTTAACGGATTCGTATGTTAATAATATACGACATGTCATTATATAGTGAAGTTACTATAACAGTCTTCTTCAAGACTATACATATATTTAAATGTGGTGTTAATAACTACAAACACATATACGGATGTTATTATGTGATTTATTTGTTATCGGCGGTTCCGTTACATATAACCGTCTTTATCACATGTATACGATTCATATTACTTGTCTTATTGATTATACCGTAGATATAATATGATATTATATGGTATAGTAATTTAACTAACAGTTCCGTTTCACATAACTGTCACTTATTCAAGTAATTCGTATAATACTTTGACATCCTAATTGTTATTTGTAACTACATTCACTATCGAATATATATATATGACATTCGTTTCATACTCAATTTGGTGTTAATGTTATACCTATGGTTGTACCTCTATTACTAAAGGTTTAGACATATAGAAATGTTATCCTAGTAATATTATTATAACTATAACACCCTCCTAAATGTCTGGGGGAGTGGTGTAGAGGTACATGTTATTAAACCATAGGAGTTGGGTACCGTCTGACGTGGCGGGTGAGTCGAGTCGTCGGACATTCCTCAGGTTCCGGATAGGTGGCAGCACTGATCCGGGTCTGTGGGGACATCTGACGACGAACACCTGGGTCCGTATATAAAGCCCAGGGCTCAGCCGCTACGTCAGAGGCCCTTCTGGCCTCCACACCATGTGAACCATTATTCCTTGATATTAGCTGCCTCTCTGACATCATCCGGCAGCCGTGAGTGTACAATAAGAAATAAAACTAACCGTTGGCATACACTTGGAATACTGTCTTACTCTTTCTTTTCGAAACGTAAGACCCGAACCCCCCAGGTCCGTAAGGCCACAAACCCTTACACATGACCATATATGGGCATGCACCATGGGGGGTTCAGGTCACGTGACCAAATGGAGGCCTGATTGGCTGCATCCTGTAGTTAGCTATTGTCCTGTTCCCATAATTAGGTCAAGGGGGTGTGGCCTTTTATGCAATTGAGGGGTCACGTGACTGGGGTAATCCCTAATTAGGTCTAGCTTAAGGTCACATGACCATATATGACACATGACCTTATTGCTGAGGTTATTTCACATGTCTGCTTTATCATTGTTAATATATACTTTTTAAATCAACTGCCTAACCGTAATTGGATATCTATACTATACTTATTTGTTAACCCTGTGTTGCGCATAGAACCAGAGATATGTACGGATCTGCGCATGCCCCTTCATCATCATACTCAGGTCACATGTCGAGACACAAAACATATATTGGAAGAATAATCTGTATTATGGCAAAAAACCTTGCCCATGGACAAAACGCTGTTCTCTGATAGAGTTTTGAGTTTTAACAAGTTTATTGGCAGAAATCATACATGTACGTTTTTCAGATCGGCCAAAACACGGCAACAGGAAAGAAATAGTGTAGCGCTCAATCAGGTTGTACAAAGTTACATCAGGCAGACATCATTTTGGGTGTAGATCATTACGATATTACTAAAGACATAACTAAAGCCTCTTAGGGGCTGTATGTATCACCATGATTTGCACAAGTCAATTATCCGCAGGCAGCATGTATATTACATCTTTCAAAAATAATTACGTAGTCTATCAAGTGACGGTTATACACCAAATACATTCAGATTTTGTTCATGAATTATTTTTTACTGCCTATCTGCTGAGTATTTGCATCCAATTTGTCCCAAAGGACACCCCCCCTGTACAGTGGTGACTTATCATACGTGAAACACCTGGATCTGGATACCTTTAACTGTTTTTTAACATTGCCGCGCAAGTTCCTGGCAGGGAGTTTGACACAGTTTGGATCACAAGAAACATCATACATCATACATAATAAGTTCTTATCACGTCTAACCTTTAGCATTTTCATGTAAGTTCTAACATGGAGATCGTATATAGATATATCCCGAGTATTAAAGATTCGAAGACATAACCGTAGGCAATGATTCTGCATAAGTTGTAATCGGCCAACACTGGATTTAGGACCACTTTCATGTAGAAAACTTGCATGTTCCAGCACAGGTAGAACCATTTGTTTGTATAAGGTCAGACACAGCTTATTATCGACAAATTTCCTTATCTGTTTTAATTGGTACATCTTGTGGCGGAAACTAGATATTATTTTTTCGTTGTTTCTCCGAAAATTAAGACCACGATCAATGATAACACCAAGGTAATTGAATTCATCAACCACTTCAAGGCGCTTACCATCCAGTTCAGCACTCATTATACTCAAATTGTGTCTGGCATTAAGTAAATCACTTGCACACCATAACAACTTTGTTTTTTCATTATTGATAGTAAGCTTGAACAATTTACACCATTTACTGATACTATCCAGATCAGACTGTAATTTCCTTAGTACATGATTGGGGTCGGTATCATTGACATAAATAGCGAGATCATCGGCATACAAACAGAATTTGCAGGATTTTATAACCGATACTATACTATCAATATATATTATAAATAATAACGGACCTAACACGGACCCTTGCGGGACGCCACACGTTACAGCCTCTTCAGCAGATACATGCCCATTGGCAGTAGCATATTGCTTTCTGTCCTTAAGATAAGAATTAAACCAGGATACACACTGTACAGATAAATGCAAATTCCTAAGCCTTCCTAGGAGGAGGGAGTGGTCGACAGTATCAAAAGCCTTTCTTAGATCTAGGAAGACTACAGCCGAGCACTCCCCCCTGTTAAATCCTTCAAATAGATCTTGAGTCAAAATATAAATAGCACCATTAGTAGATCTACCTGGAACAAAGCCAAACTGTCTTTTAGATATAAAATCATTATCCAGTAAATACCTAATTAACTGGTGGTGGATTGATTTCTCAATTAGTTTCGAGACAATATTGAGTTGACTCACTGGGCGCCAGTTTGAGATATTCAGCAAATCCCCTGACTTTGGCAACGGAATTACATTAGCTATTTTGAACATCTCCGGTATGACACTATTAGTGATTGAACCATTAATTATTTGAAGTAGTATATGTGGGATATGTAACAACACGTTTTTCACCACATTTGCTCTGATGTGTTGAATACTCGATGATTTTACAGAGTTGATACCGTTAATAATATTAGTGCAGGTTAATAAATCAATAGGCAACAATTCAAACAACTGGTCACGTTCAGGGACATGGGAAAGTATAAGGTCAGTAATCCATCGATGGTCGGTGTTACTGACAACTGGTATCAGATTCGCAAGGTTAGGACCAATACAAGTATAATATTTATTTACAAAGTCAGGAATCTCAAGGTCAGGGATGCCAGTACCATGCTCATTTATTAATGACATTTTTATCTCAGTGCGAGGTCCCTTCCATAAACTACTTATTACATTCCAAAAACGCCTTGGGTCAGTTTTGTATTTATTAAGATTCCTGGTTATCTCTTTTTGTCTGTTCAAGACCAGCTTATTTTTTATTTGTTTGTCCAGGTCTCTAATTTTGGCTCTGAATGGATTAGCATCCTGACATTGGAGGCCTGATTGGCTGCATCCTGTAGTTAGCTATTGTCCTGTTCCCATAATTAGGTCAAGGGGGTGTGGCCTTTTATGCAATTGAGGGGTCACGTGACTGGGGTAATCCCTAATTAGGTCTAGCTTAAGGTCACATGACCATATATGACACGTGACTTTATTGCTGAGGTTATTTCACATGTCTGCTTTATCATTGTTAATATATACTTTTTAAATCAACTGCCTAAGCGTAATTGGATATCTATACTATACTTATTTGTTAACCCTTACTCAAAATGACATAAGTCCATATATAACTACAGTTCTTGAATATAATATCTATATATAGATCTTATTCGACGATACGAATTCATCTATATAACTACGACAATTGAATAGTATAGATATTGATTTCCTATGTACCAGAAACGAATTTCTTTCAGCGATTGATTCACTGCCAGCGGACGTCTGACATGTACGGATCTGCGCATGCCCCTTCATCATCATACTCAGGTCACATGTCGAGACACAAAACATATATTGGAAGAATAATCTGTATTATGGCAAAAAACCTTGCCCATGGACAAAACGCTGTTCTCTGATAGAGTTTTGAGTTTTAACAAGTTTATTGGCAGAAATCATACATGTACGTTTTTCAGATCGGCCAAAACACGGCAACAGGAAAGAAATAGTGTAGCGCTCAATCAGGTTGTACAAAGTTACATCAGGCAGACATCATTTTGGGTGTAGATCATTACGATATTACTAAAGACATAACTAAAGCCTCTTAGGGGCTGTATGTATCACCATGATTTGCACAAGTCAATTATCCGCAGGCAGCATGTATATTACATCTTTCAAAAATAATTACGTAGTCTATCAAGTGACGGTTATACACCAAATACATTCAGATTTTGTTCATGAATTATTTTTTACTGCCTATCTGCTGAGTATTTGCATCCAATTTGTCCCAAAGGACACCCCCCCTGTACAGTGGTGACTTATCATACGTGAAACACCTGGATCTGGATACCTTTAACTGTTTTTTAACATTGCCGCGCAAGTTCCTGGCAGGGAGTTTGACACAGTTTGGATCACAAGAAACATCATACATCATACATAATAAGTTCTTATCACGTCTAACCTTTAGCATTTTCATGTAAGTTCTAACATGGAGATCGTATATAGATATATCCCGAGTATTAAAGATTCGAAGACATAACCGTAGGCAATGATTCTGCATAAGTTGTAATCGGCCAACACTGGATTTAGGACCACTTTCATGTAGAAAACTTGCATGTTCCAGCACAGGTAGAACCATTTGTTTGTATAAGGTCAGACACAGCTTATTATCGACAAATTTCCTTATCTGTTTTAATTGGTACATCTTGTGGCGGAAACTAGATATTATTTTTTCGTTGTTTCTCCGAAAATTAAGACCACGATCAATGATAACACCAAGGTAATTGAATTCATCAACCACTTCAAGGCGCTTACCATCCAGTTCAGCACTCATTATACTCAAATTGTGTCTGGCATTAAGTAAATCACTTGCACACCATAACAACTTTGTTTTTTCATTATTGATAGTAAGCTTGAACAATTTACACCATTTACTGATACTATCCAGATCAGACTGTAATTTCCTTAGTACATGATTGGGGTCGGTATCATTGACATAAATAGCGAGATCATCGGCATACAAACAGAATTTGCAGGATTTTATAACCGATACTATACTATCAATATATATTATAAATAATAACGGACCTAACACGGACCCTTGCGGGACGCCACACGTTACAGCCTCTTCAGCAGATACATGCCCATTGGCAGTAGCATATTGCTTTCTGTCCTTAAGATAAGAATTAAACCAGGATACACACTGTACAGATAAATGCAAATTCCTAAGCCTTCCTAGGAGGAGGGAGTGGTCGACAGTATCAAAAGCCTTTCTTAGATCTAGGAAGACTACAGCCGAGCACTCCCCCCTGTTAAATCCTTCAAATAGATCTTGAGTCAAAATATAAATAGCACCATTAGTAGATCTACCTGGAACAAAGCCAAACTGTCTTTTAGATATAAAATCATTATCCAGTAAATACCTAATTAACTGGTGGTGGATTGATTTCTCAATTAGTTTCGAGACAATATTGAGTTGACTCACTGGGCGCCAGTTTGAGATATTCAGCAAATCCCCTGACTTTGGCAATGGAATTACATTAGCTATTTTGAACATCTCCGGTATGACACTATTAGTGATTGAACCATTAATTATTTGAAGTAGTATATGTGGGATATGTAACAACACGTTTTTCACCACATTTGCTCTGATGTGTTGAATACTCGATGATTTTACAGAGTTGATACCGTTAATAATATTAGTGCAGGTTAATAAATCAATAGGCAACAATTCAAACAACTGGTCACGTTCAGGGACATGGGAAAGTATAAGGTCAGTAATCCATCGATGGTCGGTGTTACTGACAACTGGTATCAGATTCGCAAGGTTAGGACCAATACAAGTATAATATTTATTTACAAAGTCAGGAATCTCAAGGTCAGGGATGCCAGTACCATGCTCATTTATTAATGACATTTTTATCTCAGTGCGAGGTCCCTTCCATAAACTACTTATTACATTCCAAAAACGCCTTGGGTCAGTTTTGTATTTATTAAGATTCCTGGTTATCTCTTTTTGTCTGTTCAAGACCAGCTTATTTTTTATTTGTTTGTCCAGGTCTCTAATTTTGGCTCTGAATGGATTAGCATCCTGACCTCTGTAACCCCGAAGTTTCTTAAGAAATCTTTTTTTCTTAGCAGTCAAAAAAGCCAGATTCTGATTAAAACCAGTAGGTGCATCCATATTAATGGCCATTTCCTTAACTGGGTGATGTCTATCCAGGTACACACGGATGCAATTTACAAATTCACTATAAAGTTCACCTGGAGAAAACATATGGTTTTCAGTGAGGGCAGCATTATTCACATAATTATTCAAAGCATTTTGATCAAAATTCTTATATGATCTACCAGTAATTGAACAAGTTTGACACCTCTCTATTCTTCTTTGTTTCTTTATAGCAAATACAGGGAAATGATCACCAAATTTGTAGTCAAGCAGACCATTTGTGGAAATATGCGGAGAGTTACAATAAATATGGTCCAAAGTAGATCTGCCCCTGGTATGATAATACGTTGATCTAGTTCGTAAATATTTCAACTTGTTTTTCCTTAAAAAAGATGTTAGACTTTTATATTTACTACTTGTTCTAACTGCAGAATTAACATTAAAATCCCCAAGGATCCAGACCTCCATCCTACGAATGTCTGGATGCTTTAACATTTCACTCAATTTTTTATAACATAACCTTACATTACCATTAGGGGGGCGGTATACAGACAATATCACACGGTGCTTCTGATTTGGAAATTTAGTTATTAATCCAATACATTCTATGTCTTTATTGCTTACCGTTAATGCTGCATGGCCGAAAGTGTAATCTACATACTTATTATTAACATAACAACCTACTCCACCACTCTTCCTAAGGCAATTTAGGCAATCCTTCCCATACAGTCTCATATTATTCAAATCGACATTATGAGTTTGATCACGTCTGTCTAACCAGGTCTCCGTCACGCAGATGTAATCAAAACCAAGATCGGAGTGTCGTAAGTCCAAAACCTTATCAATGAGACTTTGTACATTCATAGTAATTAGTTTCAGTCCCTTCAAGCTATTGATTTTGTCACAAGAGTAGTGGCTAGTCATACTTAAGAAGCATTAGTGATATAGGTCGCTTTCAACCTGACCCTGTTGCTCCTACCTTTCAGAACAAAAGTAAACATACCTAATCGAGCGCACAACAAACAGAACATGATTTACAGAGAAATGTGCAATAGGAGCGACTAATGGCACTCAATGCAATGATGAGGGCCAAGAAGCCAAGAGCAACCCGTTACGAATAAGTAAAGTAGTGGCTCTATGTGCAAGATACAGTCCCCACAGTAACAAAAGATGGAGGTATACTTAAACTAACAGACTGACAATTTACATTGCAGTCAGGAAAAGGTCAAACAGGACAACACAATTACTTAAAGATAACTATATCAATACATATATCGGGAATGAATCAAACAAAATAATTTCACCTATCAAATTGATAAAGAGGACAGATTATGTACACATCTTGTATATCACATATTATTGCACACAGAAATAGGCCTAGCAACCTCGCTGCACAGTCCTACAGTACAACAGGACATGTCAGTTACCCTTTAAGGACGTAAACAATTAAGGACAGTGTTAGGGACTAGACTACCTTCTATCATCTTTACGTACTGATCATACCATGTGACCTTATATACATTACCTGAAACCTGCTTCTGTCAACAAGCCCTTAGTTGGTCTGTGAGGTGTCAATGAAGCAGTTAAGTAGGCTGTCAGGAGTGGTGAGGTGTCAGTGAAGCAGTTAAGTAGGCTGTCAGGAGTGGTGGGTGGTAGTGTGATACCCTCCCAGAAATGTGCCATCACACCTAGTCATGTTGATATTTTATGGTGACTCAATATTTGAGTGATGACTCATCACACCTAATCATGTTAAGGTTTTATGGTGAGTCACTATTTGAGTGATGACTCATCACACCTAGTCATGTTGATGTTTTATGGTGACTCACTATTTGAGTGATGACTCATCACACCTAATCATGTTGAGGTTTTATGGTGACTCAATATTTGAGTGATGACTCATCACACCTAATCATGTTGAGGTTTTATGGTGACTCAATATTTGAGTGATGACTCATCACACCTAACATGTTGATGTTTTATGGTGAGTCACTATTTGAGTGATGACTCATCACACCTAATCATGTTGATGTTTTATGGTGACTCAATATTTGAGTGATGACTCATCACACCTAGTCATGTTGAGGTTTTATGGTGAGTCACTATTTGAGTGATGACTCAGTGTATCATGCTGTTACAACTGTAAAAGGATGTGAGACTTCTGTTTGAACTAGGTAGTTCTTAATGGACTCTTTAATGCCATTTTCGGAAGTTTAGTCGTTAAATGCACCTTAAACCTTTCTGTCTACTTCATTGTAAGACTGGGAGTCTGCCTGATGGCATTAAGACATTTCCGGTCCTCATTCAGAAGATGCACTTTGGAAATGTAAAATACCCCCAAAGATAACTGGCTTAAAGAAACCTCTGCTGTAACTGAGTCTATGTGGCTATGTGTGTAGAATGCCTTTCCCCTTACATGAGAAAGTTTACGCAGATCCATATGAGTCAATCAATATGGAAGTGTAGAGATTGAATGCTGTACAGAAGGAAGCACTCACTGTGTATAAGGCAACTAATGGATCAGTGGCACAAAGATAACCTTAAACTAGAAGAGGGCATGGTGATAAGACTTCTTCACATGTGTAGAAGCCGTCCATATTCCCAGGATCTAACTGGAACGTATCACTCTGCCTTGCCCGACTTCACTCATCAGCTACTTTGATGTAGGAAAGGGGGAATATTACAGAGGGCCGTAAGGGTAAAGATTCTTATTACTAATTCAGTGTAAGCACACTTGGAACATTACCCATCAAATTGTTGTGAGTCCTCGTCAACCTGTGTGAAGTGGCTCACACATGTCGCTAGATGGAACATGACATCGTTAAAGCACAAGACCACCAGGAATAGCAATTGCAATGCAACGTGAGTCTAACACACAATTGCGAAAGATGACGGAATGAGTTATCACTCAAAAAGGAGTCACCATTGATGACCAATCATGGCGACAGATGACGACAATTTGCTGGGTATGATGTCACATAATATGAGTGTCCTTATAACTGCCTAATGTCCTCAATTTATATACACGGCTCTCCTGAGATGAGTAACTCTCTAATCAAATGCTCTTTCATTCAAAGGACAAAGCAACCCTCTTCTGGGGATTTTTTGATAGATTGAATGTCCTTATTATTACAAGGCACCAGAAAAAGTCTTTCAGAACCCACCTAAGGTATAAAGATATCTGTGTTAACTAAGGTACAGATTGGGATGGAAATCTGGTATACACATTGTGCATATGTGTATATGTAAGATGTGGCTGTGAAACCTGACCATTCATTCTATCAGTAAGATTATAGATGCATCGAGTTAGACATTAATTTGTGGTTTGTGCATTGAGTTCCCTGTAATTGTTTATTGACAATAGATCAATTACTCAGAAAATAGTTTTCCATACCCATGATGTTACATATGTCTGCCATTTTGATGGAAAGAAATAACTGTCCTTTTTAATAGATGTTGAAAACAGAGAAAACACCCTAGATTTATCCTCTTAAGTCACTAAGCAGGTACACTGACGTGGCAGCATTTGGAATTAGGCATAATTAGAACTGACATTCCTTACCTGTTAACCAGCCGGCAGTGTCAGGTCTCCTGCAGTCCCTGCACTAACAATGTAGGATTCAGACAATGGGAATGTGGTATATTCAGTGTGAAAGGGATTAGGGACTGTATTAACCAGGGAAGTACCCGCACCAAGATAAACCTATCATAATTAGTAGGACTCACTAACTGCGAAATCTGACATACTAATAGAATTTTGGCATTGATCCGCGGAGGCAGCAGTATTCTGTCTGTGATATAGTAGCCCCTGACATATTAAATGTACAACTCATAGCAGGTCACCTGCATAAGATATCGGAGCCTCCCGAGTGTCTACAATAAGAGACTTACATATATCTGTGTGCCCCTTCTCCAGCAGACAGGCTTCTTACTATGGTGTAATACGTGGTTGCATTGTGGAGCACAACTAGCATATGACTGATAGTCACAGATCATCGTCAAATGGGTTGGCAAGGGGGTCCCAAAAAAAATTAGCTATAGCATCTATTCCTTTTGCATACATAAACTAGAAGTGTTGGTGCATAGGGCCAATGTATGAGGGAAGGTTAAATATGTTAAGTATTTCTGTACCAGCTAGCCGAAGTGAGGTATGTTGATTACCGCGAGGACACGTCTACGACCTTACCTCTATGCAGAGATACATAGGAAACAGATGTTTCACATGAAGTATACCCCAATTATTGTTAATAATATGTTAGAAAACAAGCATTAAAGGTAATCACTTTTCTTGTACACTTTTGGGCATTTTATGCTATTTTTGGCTACAAAGAGGATAAAGCGTCTTCTGAAAAGCCCAGCATAAACTGACATGCTTCTTTCCAGTTAGAACATGCAACTTATTTCACCATGAACAGATAGATAATCCCTTCAGGTTTACAATGGTATATAGATATAGGGGCACTGGATTGATGTGTCTGCTGCAGAACAGATGGAAATAGGTTGTAGACATGTCCTCGTGGCCTCTGCGAGCTTCCGGGAGTAGGCAAAGTAGAGTGAATTAAAATGCCTGTAATTGATTCCTATAATATTCCATTGATATGTTCTATTCTTAATTGTTTACCTTACATCAGCAAACCTCTGTTATACCATGTTAGATGAAATTAGCCTTCTTTGATGTAATAAAGGTTGTACATGTTTGGTCAATTTTTTGGCTATATGGTATTTTTCATCGAAAAACCACAAATTATGACTTTCTTACTTATAGGTTAGTGGCATTTTAGGGCCAGGTAGTTTGGTACGCTACCTCTAGATGCTATTGACTTAAATATAAGCACAGTGGACTAAGATGCTTAATGTGCGGTCATAGACGTGTCCTCACGGTCGTAGACGTGTCCTCGCGTCATTTGAGAACTAAACACTATACCTTTTCTGATGGGAGTTATGACCTGATATTGCCTTTCTAGGATACCTATACATAATTACTTCTTCATGTAACAATATTCAAGCTGCCTTGGTCATTTGGCACTACCCTCCCTTTGACATTACCATCTACTGATATTTTTGAAGGTTTCCTGCTAAGAATAGGAACACACACATGTAACAACAAACAAAAACAATTTATTGAATAGGTCATCACACCATAAAAGGCTGGAACATTATGTACAACTCCAATCCCCCCAGGTAATGTGCTCTTATAAGCAGCATTTGCCAATAGTTGTAGATGTGTCCGCGGTCGTAGACGTGTCCTCATGGTCGTAGATGTGTCCTCGCTAAGACTTTTCTTATGATATCTCTGGTTCTATGCGCAACACTAATTAGGTCAAGCTCAAGGTCACATGACCATATATAGGCATGCACCATGGGGGGTTCAGGTCACATGACCAAATGGAGGCCTGATTGGCTGCATCCTGTAGTTAGCTATTGTCCTGTTCCCATAATTAGGTCAAGGGGGTGTGGCCTTTTATGCAATTGAGGGGTCACGTGACTGGGGTAATCCCTAATTAGGTCTAGCTTAAGGTCACATGACCATAGATGACACATGACTTTATTGCTGAGGTTATTTCACATGTCTGCTTTATCATTGTTAATATATACTTTTTAAATCAACTGCCTAAGCGTAATTGGATATCTATACTATACTTATTTGTTAACCCTTACTCAAAATGACATAAGTCCATATATAACTACAGTTCTTGAATATAATATCTATATATAGATCTTATTCGACGATACGAATTCATCTATATAACTACGACAATTGAATAGTATAGATATTGATTTCCTATGTACCAGAAACGAATTTCTTTCAGCGATTGATTCACTGCCAGCGGACGTCTGACATGTACGGATCTGCGCATGCCCCTTCATCATCATACTCAGGTCACATGTCGAGACACAAAACATATATTGGAAGAATAATCTGTATTATGGCAAAAAACCTTGCCCATGGACAAAACGCTGTTCTCTGATAGAGTTTTGAGTTTTAACAAGTTTATTGGCAGAAATCATACATGTACGTTTTTCAGATCGGCCAAAACACGGCAACAGGAAAGAAATAGTGTAGCGCTCAATCAGGTTGTACAAAGTTACATCAGGCAGACATCATTTTGGGTGTAGATCATTACGATATTACTAAAGACATAACTAAAGCCTCTTAGGGGCTGTATGTATCACCATGATTTGCACAAGTCAATTATCCGCAGGCAGCATGTATATTACATCTTTCAAAAATAATTACGTAGTCTATCAAGTGACGGTTATACACCAAATACATTCAGATTTTGTTCATGAATTATTTTTTACTGCCTATCTGCTGAGTATTTGCATCCAATTTGTCCCAAAGGACACCCCCCCTGTACAGTGGTGACTTATCATACGTGAAACACCTGGATCTGGATACCTTTAACTGTTTTTTAACATTGCCGCGCAAGTTCCTGGCAGGGAGTTTGACACAGTTTGGATCACAAGAAACATCATACATCATACATAATAAGTTCTTATCACGTCTAACCTTTAGCATTTTCATGTAAGTTCTAACATGGAGATCGTATATAGATATATCCCGAGTATTAAAGATTCGAAGACATAACCGTAGGCAATGATTCTGCATAAGTTGTAATCGGCCAACACTGGATTTAGGACCACTTTCATGTAGAAAACTTGCATGTTCCAGCACAGGTAGAACCATTTGTTTGTATAAGGTCAGACACAGCTTATTATCGACAAATTTCCTTATCTGTTTTAATTGGTACATCTTGTGGCGGAAACTAGATATTATTTTTTCGTTGTTTCTCCGAAAATTAAGACCACGATCAATGATAACACCAAGGTAATTGAATTCATCAACCACTTCAAGGCGCTTACCATCCAGTTCAGCACTCATTATACTCAAATTGTGTCTGGCATTAAGTAAATCACTTGCACACCATAACAACTTTGTTTTTTCATTATTGATAGTAAGCTTGAACAATTTACACCATTTACTGATACTATCCAGATCAGACTGTAATTTCCTTAGTACATGATTGGGGTCGGTATCATTGACATAAATAGCGAGATCATCGGCATACAAACAGAATTTGCAGGATTTTATAACCGATACTATACTATCAATATATATTATAAATAATAACGGACCTAACACGGACCCTTGCGGGACGCCACACGTTACAGCCTCTTCAGCAGATACATGCCCATTGGCAGTAGCATATTGCTTTCTGTCCTTAAGATAAGAATTAAACCAGGATACACACTGTACAGATAAATGCAAATTCCTAAGCCTTCCTAGGAGGAGGGAGTGGTCGACAGTATCAAAAGCCTTTCTTAGATCTAGGAAGACTACAGCCGAGCACTCCCCCCTGTTAAATCCTTCAAATAGATCTTGAGTCAAAATATAAATAGCACCATTAGTAGATCTACCTGGAACAAAGCCAAACTGTCTTTTAGATATAAAATCATTATCCAGTAAATACCTAATTAACTGGTGGTGGATTGATTTCTCAATTAGTTTCGAGACAATATTGAGTTGACTCACTGGGCGCCAGTTTGAGATATTCAGCAAATCCCCTGACTTTGGCAATGGAATTACATTAGCTATTTTGAACATCTCCGGTATGACACTATTAGTGATTGAACCATTAATTATTTGAAGTAGTATATGTGGGATATGTAACAACACGTTTTTCACCACATTTGCTCTGATGTGTTGAATACTCGATGATTTTACAGAGTTGATACCGTTAATAATATTAGTGCAGGTTAATAAATCAATAGGCAACAATTCAAACAACTGGTCACGTTCAGGGACATGGGAAAGTATAAGGTCAGTAATCCATCGATGGTCGGTGTTACTGACAACTGGTATCAGATTCGCAAGGTTAGGACCAATACAAGTATAATATTTATTTACAAAGTCAGGAATCTCAAGGTCAGGGATGCCAGTACCATGCTCATTTATTAATGACATTTTTATCTCAGTGCGAGGTCCCTTCCATAAACTACTTATTACATTCCAAAAACGCCTTGGGTCAGTTTTGTATTTATTAAGATTCCTGGTTATCTCTTTTTGTCTGTTCAAGACCAGCTTATTTTTTATTTGTTTGTCCAGGTCACTAATTTTGGCTCTGAATGGATTAGCATCCTGACCTCTGTAACCCCGAAGTTTCTTAAGAAATCTTTTTTTCTTAGCAGTCAAAAAAGCCAGATTCTGATTAAAACCAGTAGGTGCATCCATATTAATGGCCATTTCCTTAACTGGGTGATGTCTATCCAGGTACACACGGATGCAATTTACAAATTCACTATAAAGTTCACCTGGAGAAAACATATGGTTTTCAGTGAGGGCAGCATTATTCACATAATTATTCAAAGCATTTTGATCAAAATTCTTATATGATCTACCAGTAATTGAACAAGTTTGACACCTCTCTATTCTTCTTTGTTTCTTTATAGCAAATACAGGGAAATGATCACCAAATTTGTAGTCAAGCAGACCATTTGTGGAAATATGCGGAGAGTTACAATAAATATGGTCCAAAGTAGATCTGCCCCTGGTATGATAATACGTTGATCTAGTTCGTAAATATTTCAACTTGTTTTTCCTTAAAAAAGATGTTAGACTTTTATATTTACTACTTGTTCTAACTGCAGAATTAACATTAAAATCCCCAAGGATCCAGACCTCCATCCTACGAATGTCTGGATGCTTTAACATTTCACTCAATTTTTTATAACATAACCTTACATTACCATTAGGGGGGCGGTATACAGACAATATCACACGGTGCTTCTGATTTGGAAATTTAGTTATTAATCCAATACATTCTATGTCTTTATTGCTTACCGTTAATGCTGCATGGCCGAAAGTGTAATCTACATACTTATTATTAACATAACAACCTACTCCACCACTCTTCCTAAGGCAATTTAGGCAATCCTTCCCATACAGTCTCATATTATTCAAATCGACATTATGAGTTTGATCACGTCTGTCTAACCAGGTCTCCGTCACGCAGATGTAATCAAAACCAAGATCGGAGTGTCGTAAGTCCAAAACCTTATCAATGAGACTTTGTACATTCATAGTAATTAGTTTCAGTCCCTTCAAGCTATTGATTTTGTCACAAGAGTAGTGGCTAGTCATACTTAAGAAGCATTAGTGATATAGGTCGCTTTCAACCTGACCCTGTTGCTCCTACCTTTCAGAACAAAAGTAAACATACCTAATCGAGCGCACAACAAACAGAACATGATTTACAGAGAAATGTGCAATAGGAGCGACTAATGGCACTCAATGCAATGATGAGGGCCAAGAAGCCAAGAGCAACCCGTTACGAATAAGTAAAGTAGTGGCTCTATGTGCAAGATACAGTCCCCACAGTAACAAAAGATGGAGGTATACTTAAACTAACAGACTGACAATTTACATTGCAGTCAGGAAAAGGTCAAACAGGACAACACAATTACTTAAAGATAACTATATCAATACATATATCGGGAATGAATCAAACAAAATAATTTCACCTATCAAATTGATAAAGAGGACAGATTATGTACACATCTTGTATATCACATATTATTGCACACAGAAATAGGCCTAGCAACCTCGCAGCACAGTCCTACAGTACAACAGGACATGTCAGTTACCCTTTAAGGACGTAAACAATTAAGGACAGTGTTAGGGACTAGACTACCTTCTATCATCTTTACGTACTGATCATACCATGTGACCTTATATACATTACCTGAAACCTGCTTCTGTCAACAAGCCCTTAGTTGGTCTGTGAGGTGTCAATGAAGCAGTTAAGTAGGCTGTCAGGAGTGGTGAGGTGTCAGTGAAGCAGTTAAGTAGGCTGTCAGGAGTGGTGGGTGGTAGTGTGATACCCTCCCAGAAATGTGCCATCACACCTAGTCATGTTGATATTTTATGGTGACTCAATATTTGAGTGATGACTCATCACACCTAATCATGTTAAGGTTTTATGGTGAGTCACTATTTGAGTGATGACTCATCACACCTAGTCATGTTGATGTTTTATGGTGACTCACTATTTGAGTGATGACTCATCACACCTAATCATGTTGAGGTTTTATGGTGACTCAATATTTGAGTGATGACTCATCACACCTAATCATGTTGAGGTTTTATGGTGACTCAATATTTGAGTGATGACTCATCACACCTAACATGTTGATGTTTTATGGTGAGTCACTATTTGAGTGATGACTCATCACACCTAATCATGTTGATGTTTTATGGTGACTCAATATTTGAGTGATGACTCATCACACCTAGTCATGTTGAGGTTTTATGGTGAGTCACTATTTGAGTGATGACTCAGTGTATCATGCTGTTACAACTGTAAAAGGATGTGAGACTTCTGTTTGAACTAGGTAGTTCTTAATGGACTCTTTAATGCCATTTTCGGAAGTTTAGTCGTTAAATGCACCTTAAACCTTTCTGTCTACTTCATTGTAAGACTGGGAGTCTGCCTGATGGCATTAAGACATTTCCGGTCCTCATTCAGAAGATGCACTTTGGAAATGTAAAATACCCCCAAAGATAACTGGCTTAAAGAAACCTCTGCTGTAACTGAGTCTATGTGGCTATGTGTGTAGAATGCCTTCCCCCTTACATGAGAAAGTTTACGCAGATCCATATGAGTCAATCAATATGGAAGTGTAGAGATTGAATGCTGTACAGAAGGAAGCACTCACTGTGTATAAGGCAACTAATGGATCAGTGGCACAAAGATAACCTTAAACTAGAAGAGGGCATGGTGATAAGACTTCTTCACATGTGTAGAAGCCGTCCATATTCCCAGGATCTAACTGGAACGTATCACTCTGCCTTGCCCGACTTCACTCATCAGCTACTTTGATGTAGGAAAGGGGGAATATTACAGAGGGCCGTAAGGGTAAAGATTCTTATTACTAATTCAGTGTAAGCACACTTGGAACATTACCCATCAAATTGTTGTGAGTCCTCGTCAACCTGTGTGAAGTGGCTCACACATGTCGCTAGATGGAACATGACATCGTTAAAGCACAAGACCACCAGGAATAGCAATTGCAATGCAACGTGAGTCTAACACACAATTGCGAAAGATGACGGAATGAGTTATCACTCAAAAAGGAGTCACCATTGATGACCAATCATGGCGACAGATGACGACAATTTGCTGGGTATGATGTCACATAATATGAGTGTCCTTATAACTGCCTAATGTCCTCAATTTATATACACGGCTCTCCTGAGATGAGTAACTCTCTAATCAAATGCTCTTTCATTCAAAGGACAAAGCAACCCTCTTCTGGGGATTTTTTGATAGATTGAATGTCCTTATTATTACAAGGCACCAGAAAAAGTCTTTCAGAACCCACCTAAGGTATAAAGATATCTGTGTTAACTAAGGTACAGATTGGGATGGAAATCTGGTATACACATTGTGCATATGTGTATATGTAAGATGTGGCTGTGAAACCTGACCATTCATTCTATCAGTAAGATTATAGATGCATCGAGTTAGACATTAATTTGTGGTTTGTGCATTGAGTTCCCTGTAATTGTTTATTGACAATAGATCAATTACTCAGAAAATAGTTTTCCATACCCATGATGTTACATATGTCTGCCATTTTGATGGAAAGAAATAACTGTCCTTTTTAATAGATGTTGAAAACAGAGAAAACACCCTAGATTTATCCTCTTAAGTCACTAAGCAGGTACACTGACGTGGCAGCATTTGGAATTAGGCATAATTAGAACTGACATTCCTTACCTGTTAACCAGCCGGCAGTGTCAGGTCTCCTGCAGTCCCTGCACTAACAATGTAGGATTCAGACAATGGGAATGTGGTATATTCAGTGTGAAAGGGATTAGGGACTGTATTAACCAGGGAAGTACCCGCACCAAGATAAACCTATCATAATTAGTAGGACTCACTAACTGCGAAATCTGACATACTAATAGAATTTTGGCATTGATCCGCGGAGGCAGCAGTATTCTGTCTGTGATATAGTAGCCCCTGACATATTAAATGTACAACTCATAGCAGGTCACCTGCATAAGATATCGGAGCCTCCCGAGTGTCTACAATAAGAGACTTACATATATCTGTGTGCCCCTTCTCCAGCAGACAGGCTTCTTACTATGGTGTAATACGTGGTTGCATTGTGGAGCACAACTAGCATATGACTGATAGTCACAGATCATCGTCAAATGGGTTGGCAAGGGGGTCCCAAAAAAAATTAGCTATAGCATCTATTCCTTTTGCATACATAAACTAGAAGTGTTGGTGCATAGGGCCAATGTATGAGGGAAGGTTAAATATGTTAAGTATTTCTGTACCAGCTAGCCGAAGTGAGGTATGTTGATTACCGCGAGGACACGTCTACGACCTTACCTCTATGCAGAGATACATAGGAAACAGATGTTTCACATGAAGTATACCCCAATTATTGTTAATAATATGTTAGAAAACAAGCATTAAAGGTAATCACTTTTCTTGTACACTTTTGGGCATTTTATGCTATTTTTGGCTACAGAGAGGATAAAGCGTCTTCTGAAAAGCCCAGCATAAACTGACATGCTTCTTTCCAGTTAGAACATGCAACTTATTTCACCATGAACAGATAGATAATCCCTTCAGGTTTACAATGGTATATAGATATAGGGGCACTGGATTGATGTGTCTGCTGCAGAACAGATGGAAATAGGTCGTAGACATGTCCTCGTGGCCTCTGCGAGCTTCCGGGAGTAGGCAAAGTAGAGTGAATTAAAATGCCTGTAATTGATTCCTATAATATTCCATTGATATGTTCTATTCTTAATTGTTTACCTTACATCAGCAAACCTCTGTTATACCATGTTAGATGAAATTAGCCTTCTTTGATGTAATAAAGGTTGTACATGTTTGGTCAATTTTTTGGCTATATGGTATTTTTCATCGAAAAACCACAAATTATGACTTTCTTACTTATAGGTTAGTGGCATTTTAGGGCCAGGTAGTTTGGTACGCTACCTCTAGATGCTATTGACTTAAATATAAGCACAGTGGACTAAGATGCTTAATGTGCGGTCATAGACGTGTCCTCACGGTCGTAGACGTGTCCTCGCGTCATTTGAGAACTAAACACTATACCTTTTCTGATGGGAGTTATGACCTGATATTGCCTTTCTAGGATACCTATACATAATTACTTCTTCATGTAACAATATTCAAGCTGCCTTGGTCATTTGGCACTACCCTCCCTTTGACATTACCATCTACTGATATTTTTGAAGGTTTCCTGCTAAGAATAGGAACACACACATGTAACAACAAACAAAAACAATTTATTGAATAGGTCATCACACCATAAAAGGCTGGAACATTATGTACAACTCCAATCCCCCCAGGTAATGTGCTCTTATAAGCAGCATTTGCCAATAGTTGTAGATGTGTCCGCGGTCGTAGACGTGTCCTCATGGTCGTAGATGTGTCCTCGCTAAGACTTTTCTTATGATATCTCTGGTTCTATGCGCAACACTAATTAGGTCAAGCTCAAGGTCACATGACCATATATAGGCATGCACCATGGGGGGTTCAGGTCACATGACCAAATGGAGGCCTGATTGGCTGCATCCTGTAGTTAGCTATTGTCCTGTTCCCATAATTAGGTCAAGGGGGTGTGGCCTTTTATGCAATTGAGGGGTCACGTGACTGGGGTAATCCCTAATTAGGTCTAGCTTAAGGTCACATGACCATAGATGACACATGACTTTATTGCTGAGGTTATTTCACATGTCTGCTTTATCATTGTTAATATATACTTTTTAAATCAACTGCCTAAGCGTAATTGGATATCTATACTATACTTATTTGTTAACCCTTACTCAAAATGACATAAGTCCATATATAACTACAGTTCTTGAATATAATATCTATATATAGATCTTATTCGACGATACGAATTCATCTATATAACTACGACAATTGAATAGTATAGATATTGATTTCCTATGTACCAGAAACGAATTTCTTTCAGCGATTGATTCACTGCCAGCGGACGTCTGACATGTACGGATCTGCGCATGCCCCTTCATCATCATACTCAGGTCACATGTCGAGACACAAAACATATATTGGAAGAATAATCTGTATTATGGCAAAAAACCTTGCCCATGGACAAAACGCTGTTCTCTGATAGAGTTTTGAGTTTTAACAAGTTTATTGGCAGAAATCATACATGTACGTTTTTCAGATCGGCCAAAACACGGCAACAGGAAAGAAATAGTGTAGCGCTCAATCAGGTTGTACAAAGTTACATCAGGCAGACATCATTTTGGGTGTAGATCATTACGATATTACTAAAGACATAACTAAAGCCTCTTAGGGGCTGTATGTATCACCATGATTTGCACAAGTCAATTATCCGCAGGCAGCATGTATATTACATCTTTCAAAAATAATTACGTAGTCTATCAAGTGACGGTTATACACCAAATACATTCAGATTTTGTTCATGAATTATTTTTTACTGCCTATCTGCTGAGTATTTGCATCCAATTTGTCCCAAAGGACACCCCCCCTGTACAGTGGTGACTTATCATACGTGAAACACCTGGATCTGGATACCTTTAACTGTTTTTTAACATTGCCGCGCAAGTTCCTGGCAGGGAGTTTGACACAGTTTGGATCACAAGAAACATCATACATCATACATAATAAGTTCTTATCACGTCTAACCTTTAGCATTTTCATGTAAGTTCTAACATGGAGATCGTATATAGATATATCCCGAGTATTAAAGATTCGAAGACATAACCGTAGGCAATGATTCTGCATAAGTTGTAATCGGCCAACACTGGATTTAGGACCACTTTCATGTAGAAAACTTGCATGTTCCAGCACAGGTAGAACCATTTGTTTGTATAAGGTCAGACACAGCTTATTATCGACAAATTTCCTTATCTGTTTTAATTGGTACATCTTGTGGCGGAAACTAGATATTATTTTTTCGTTGTTTCTCCGAAAATTAAGACCACGATCAATGATAACACCAAGGTAATTGAATTCATCAACCACTTCAAGGCGCTTACCATCCAGTTCAGCACTCATTATACTCAAATTGTGTCTGGCATTAAGTAAATCACTTGCACACCATAACAACTTTGTTTTTTCATTATTGATAGTAAGCTTGAACAATTTACACCATTTACTGATACTATCCAGATCAGACTGTAATTTCCTTAGTACATGATTGGGGTCGGTATCATTGACATAAATAGCGAGATCATCGGCATACAAACAGAATTTGCAGGATTTTATAACCGATACTATACTATCAATATATATTATAAATAATAACGGACCTAACACGGACCCTTGCGGGACGCCACACGTTACAGCCTCTTCAGCAGATACATGCCCATTGGCAGTAGCATATTGCTTTCTGTCCTTAAGATAAGAATTAAACCAGGATACACACTGTACAGATAAATGCAAATTCCTAAGCCTTCCTAGGAGGAGGGAGTGGTCGACAGTATCAAAAGCCTTTCTTAGATCTAGGAAGACTACAGCCGAGCACTCCCCCCTGTTAAATCCTTCAAATAGATCTTGAGTCAAAATATAAATAGCACCATTAGTAGATCTACCTGGAACAAAGCCAAACTGTCTTTTAGATATAAAATCATTATCCAGTAAATACCTAATTAACTGGTGGTGGATTGATTTCTCAATTAGTTTCGAGACAATATTGAGTTGACTCACTGGGCGCCAGTTTGAGATATTCAGCAAATCCCCTGACTTTGGCAATGGAATTACATTAGCTATTTTGAACATCTCCGGTATGACACTATTAGTGATTGAACCATTAATTATTTGAAGTAGTATATGTGGGATATGTAACAACACGTTTTTCACCACATTTGCTCTGATGTGTTGAATACTCGATGATTTTACAGAGTTGATACCGTTAATAATATTAGTGCAGGTTAATAAATCAATAGGCAACAATTCAAACAACTGGTCACGTTCAGGGACATGGGAAAGTATAAGGTCAGTAATCCATCGATGGTCGGTGTTACTGACAACTGGTATCAGATTCGCAAGGTTAGGACCAATACAAGTATAATATTTATTTACAAAGTCAGGAATCTCAAGGTCAGGGATGCCAGTACCATGCTCATTTATTAATGACATTTTTATCTCAGTGCGAGGTCCCTTCCATAAACTACTTATTACATTCCAAAAACGCCTTGGGTCAGTTTTGTATTTATTAAGATTCCTGGTTATCTCTTTTTGTCTGTTCAAGACCAGCTTATTTTTTATTTGTTTGTCCAGGTCTCTAATTTTGGCTCTGAATGGATTAGCATCCTGACATTGGAGGCCTGATTGGCTGCATCCTGTAGTTAGCTATTGTCCTGTTCCCATAATTAGGTCAAGGGGGTGTGGCCTTTTATGCAATTGAGGGGTCACGTGACTGGGGTAATCCCTAATTAGGTCTAGCTTAAGGTCACATGACCATATATGACACGTGACTTTATTGCTGAGGTTATTTCACATGTCTGCTTTATCATTGTTAATATATACTTTTTAAATCAACTGCCTAAGCGTAATTGGATATCTATACTATACTTATTTGTTAACCCTTACTCAAAATGACATAAGTCCATATATAACTACAGTTCTTGAATATAATATCTATATATAGATCTTATTCGACGATACGAATTCATCTATATAACTACGACAATTGAATAGTATAGATATTGATTTCCTATGTACCAGAAACGAATTTCTTTCAGCGATTGATTCACTGCCAGCGGACGTCTGACATGTACGGATCTGCGCATGCCCCTTCATCATCATACTCAGGTCACATGTCGAGACACAAAACATATATTGGAAGAATAATCTGTATTATGGCAAAAAACCTTGCCCATGGACAAAACGCTGTTCTCTGATAGAGTTTTGAGTTTTAACAAGTTTATTGGCAGAAATCATACATGTACGTTTTTCAGATCGGCCAAAACACGGCAACAGGAAAGAAATAGTGTAGCGCTCAATCAGGTTGTACAAAGTTACATCAGGCAGACATCATTTTGGGTGTAGATCATTACGATATTACTAAAGACATAACTAAAGCCTCTTAGGGGCTGTATGTATCACCATGATTTGCACAAGTCAATTATCCGCAGGCAGCATGTATATTACATCTTTCAAAAATAATTACGTAGTCTATCAAGTGACGGTTATACACCAAATACATTCAGATTTTGTTCATGAATTATTTTTTACTGCCTATCTGCTGAGTATTTGCATCCAATTTGTCCCAAAGGACACCCCCCCTGTACAGTGGTGACTTATCATACGTGAAACACCTGGATCTGGATACCTTTAACTGTTTTTTAACATTGCCGCGCAAGTTCCTGGCAGGGAGTTTGACACAGTTTGGATCACAAGAAACATCATACATCATACATAATAAGTTCTTATCACGTCTAACCTTTAGCATTTTCATGTAAGTTCTAACATGGAGATCGTATATAGATATATCCCGAGTATTAAAGATTCGAAGACATAACCGTAGGCAATGATTCTGCATAAGTTGTAATCGGCCAACACTGGATTTAGGACCACTTTCATGTAGAAAACTTGCATGTTCCAGCACAGGTAGAACCATTTGTTTGTATAAGGTCAGACACAGCTTATTATCGACAAATTTCCTTATCTGTTTTAATTGGTACATCTTGTGGCGGAAACTAGATATTATTTTTTCGTTGTTTCTCCGAAAATTAAGACCACGATCAATGATAACACCAAGGTAATTGAATTCATCAACCACTTCAAGGCGCTTACCATCCAGTTCAGCACTCATTATACTCAAATTGTGTCTGGCATTAAGTAAATCACTTGCACACCATAACAACTTTGTTTTTTCATTATTGATAGTAAGCTTGAACAATTTACACCATTTACTGATACTATCCAGATCAGACTGTAATTTCCTTAGTACATGATTGGGGTCGGTATCATTGACATAAATAGCGAGATCATCGGCATACAAACAGAATTTGCAGGATTTTATAACCGATACTATACTATCAATATATATTATAAATAATAACGGACCTAACACGGACCCTTGCGGGACGCCACACGTTACAGCCTCTTCAGCAGATACATGCCCATTGGCAGTAGCATATTGCTTTCTGTCCTTAAGATAAGAATTAAACCAGGATACACACTGTACAGATAAATGCAAATTCCTAAGCCTTCCTAGGAGGAGGGAGTGGTCGACAGTATCAAAAGCCTTTCTTAGATCTAGGAAGACTACAGCCGAGCACTCCCCCCTGTTAAATCCTTCAAATAGATCTTGAGTCAAAATATAAATAGCACCATTAGTAGATCTACCTGGAACAAAGCCAAACTGTCTTTTAGATATAAAATCATTATCCAGTAAATACCTAATTAACTGGTGGTGGATTGATTTCTCAATTAGTTTCGAGACAATATTGAGTTGACTCACTGGGCGCCAGTTTGAGATATTCAGCAAATCCCCTGACTTTGGCAATGGAATTACATTAGCTATTTTGAACATCTCCGGTATGACACTATTAGTGATTGAACCATTAATTATTTGAAGTAGTATATGTGGGATATGTAACAACACGTTTTTCACCACATTTGCTCTGATGTGTTGAATACTCGATGATTTTACAGAGTTGATACCGTTAATAATATTAGTGCAGGTTAATAAATCAATAGGCAACAATTCAAACAACTGGTCACGTTCAGGGACATGGGAAAGTATAAGGTCAGTAATCCATCGATGGTCGGTGTTACTGACAACTGGTATCAGATTCGCAAGGTTAGGACCAATACAAGTATAATATTTATTTACAAAGTCAGGAATCTCAAGGTCAGGGATACCAGTACCATGCTCATTTATTAATGACATTTTTATCTCAGTGCGAGGTCCCTTCCATAAACTACTTATTACATTCCAAAAACGCCTTGGGTCAGTTTTGTATTTATTAAGATTCCTGGTTATCTCTTTTTGTCTGTTCAAGACCAGCTTATTTTTTATTTGTTTGTCCAGGTCTCTAATTTTGGCTCTGAATGGATTAGCATCCTGACCTCTGTAACCCCGAAGTTTCTTAAGAAATCTTTTTTTCTTAGCAGTCAAAAAAGCCAGATTCTGATTAAAACCAGTAGGTGCATCCATATTAATGGCCATTTCCTTAACTGGGTGATGTCTATCCAGGTACACACGGATGCAATTTACAAATTCACTATAAAGTTCACCTGGAGAAAACATATGGTTTTCAGTGAGGGCAGCATTATTCACATAATTATTCAAAGCATTTTGATCAAAATTCTTATATGATCTACCAGTAATTGAACAAGTTTGACACCTCTCTATTCTTCTTTGTTTCTTTATAGCAAATACAGGGAAATGATCACCAAATTTGTAGTCAAGCAGACCATTTGTGGAAATATGCGGAGAGTTACAATAAATATGGTCCAAAGTAGATCTGCCCCTGGTATGATAATACGTTGATCTAGTTCGTAAATATTTCAACTTGTTTTTCCTTAAAAAAGATGTTAGACTTTTATATTTACTACTTGTTCTAACTGCAGAATTAACATTAAAATCCCCAAGGATCCAGACCTCCATCCTACGAATGTCTGGATGCTTTAACATTTCACTCAATTTTTTATAACATAACCTTACATTACCATTAGGGGGGCGGTATACAGACAATATCACACGGTGCTTCTGATTTGGAAATTTAGTTATTAATCCAATACATTCTATGTCTTTATTGCTTACCGTTAATGCTGCATGGCCGAAAGTGTAATCTACATACTTATTATTAACATAACAACCTACTCCACCACTCTTCCTAAGGCAATTTAGGCAATCCTTCCCATACAGTCTCATATTATTCAAATCGACATTATGAGTTTGATCACGTCTGTCTAACCAGGTCTCCGTCACGCAGATGTAATCAAAACCAAGATCGGAGTGTCGTAAGTCCAAAACCTTATCAATGAGACTTTGTACATTCATAGTAATTAGTTTCAGTCCCTTCAAGCTATTGATTTTGTCACAAGAGTAGTGGCTAGTCATACTTAAGAAGCATTAGTGATATAGGTCGCTTTCAACCTGACCCTGTTGCTCCTACCTTTCAGAACAAAAGTAAACATACCTAATCGAGCGCACAACAAACAGAACATGATTTACAGAGAAATGTGCAATAGGAGCGACTAATGGCACTCAATGCAATGATGAGGGCCAAGAAGCCAAGAGCAACCCGTTACGAATAAGTAAAGTAGTGGCTCTATGTGCAAGATACAGTCCCCACAGTAACAAAAGATGGAGGTATACTTAAACTAACAGACTGACAATTTACATTGCAGTCAGGAAAAGGTCAAACAGGACAACACAATTACTTAAAGATAACTATATCAATACATATATCGGGAATGAATCAAACAAAATAATTTCACCTATCAAATTGATAAAGAGGACAGATTATGTACACATCTTGTATATCACATATTATTGCACACAGAAATAGGCCTAGCAACCTCGCAGCACAGTCCTACAGTACAACAGGACATGTCAGTTACCCTTTAAGGACGTAAACAATTAAGGACAGTGTTAGGGACTAGACTACCTTCTATCATCTTTACGTACTGATCATACCATGTGACCTTATATACATTACCTGAAACCTGCTTCTGTCAACAAGCCCTTAGTTGGTCTGTGAGGTGTCAATGAAGCAGTTAAGTAGGCTGTCAGGAGTGGTGAGGTGTCAGTGAAGCAGTTAAGTAGGCTGTCAGGAGTGGTGGGTGGTAGTGTGATACCCTCCCAGAAATGTGCCATCACACCTAGTCATGTTGATATTTTATGGTGACTCAATATTTGAGTGATGACTCATCACACCTAATCATGTTAAGGTTTTATGGTGAGTCACTATTTGAGTGATGACTCATCACACCTAGTCATGTTGATGTTTTATGGTGACTCACTATTTGAGTGATGACTCATCACACCTAATCATGTTGAGGTTTTATGGTGACTCAATATTTGAGTGATGACTCATCACACCTAATCATGTTGAGGTTTTATGGTGACTCAATATTTGAGTGATGACTCATCACACCTAACATGTTGATGTTTTATGGTGAGTCACTATTTGAGTGATGACTCATCACACCTAATCATGTTGATGTTTTATGGTGACTCAATATTTGAGTGATGACTCATCACACCTAGTCATGTTGAGGTTTTATGGTGAGTCACTATTTGAGTGATGACTCAGTGTATCATGCTGTTACAACTGTAAAAGGATGTGAGACTTCTGTTTGAACTAGGTAGTTCTTAATGGACTCTTTAATGCCATTTTCGGAAGTTTAGTCGTTAAATGCACCTTAAACCTTTCTGTCTACTTCATTGTAAGACTGGGAGTCTGCCTGATGGCATTAAGACATTTCCGGTCCTCATTCAGAAGATGCACTTTGGAAATGTAAAATACCCCCAAAGATAACTGGCTTAAAGAAACCTCTGCTGTAACTGAGTCTATGTGGCTATGTGTGTAGAATGCCTTCCCCCTTACATGAGAAAGTTTACGCAGATCCATATGAGTCAATCAATATGGAAGTGTAGAGATTGAATGCTGTACAGAAGGAAGCACTCACTGTGTATAAGGCAACTAATGGATCAGTGGCACAAAGATAACCTTAAACTAGAAGAGGGCATGGTGATAAGACTTCTTCACATGTGTAGAAGCCGTCCATATTCCCAGGATCTAACTGGAACGTATCACTCTGCCTTGCCCGACTTCACTCATCAGCTACTTTGATGTAGGAAAGGGGGAATATTACAGAGGGCCGTAAGGGTAAAGATTCTTATTACTAATTCAGTGTAAGCACACTTGGAACATTACCCATCAAATTGTTGTGAGTCCTCGTCAACCTGTGTGAAGTGGCTCACACATGTCGCTAGATGGAACATGACATCGTTAAAGCACAAGACCACCAGGAATAGCAATTGCAATGCAACGTGAGTCTAACACACAATTGCGAAAGATGACGGAATGAGTTATCACTCAAAAAGGAGTCACCATTGATGACCAATCATGGCGACAGATGACGACAATTTGCTGGGTATGATGTCACATAATATGAGTGTCCTTATAACTGCCTAATGTCCTCAATTTATATACACGGCTCTCCTGAGATGAGTAACTCTCTAATCAAATGCTCTTTCATTCAAAGGACAAAGCAACCCTCTTCTGGGGATTTTTTGATAGATTGAATGTCCTTATTATTACAAGGCACCAGAAAAAGTCTTTCAGAACCCACCTAAGGTATAAAGATATCTGTGTTAACTAAGGTACAGATTGGGATGGAAATCTGGTATACACATTGTGCATATGTGTATATGTAAGATGTGGCTGTGAAACCTGACCATTCATTCTATCAGTAAGATTATAGATGCATCGAGTTAGACATTAATTTGTGGTTTGTGCATTGAGTTCCCTGTAATTGTTTATTGACAATAGATCAATTACTCAGAAAATAGTTTTCCATACCCATGATGTTACATATGTCTGCCATTTTGATGGAAAGAAATAACTGTCCTTTTTAATAGATGTTGAAAACAGAGAAAACACCCTAGATTTATCCTCTTAAGTCACTAAGCAGGTACACTGACGTGGCAGCATTTGGAATTAGGCATAATTAGAACTGACATTCCTTACCTGTTAACCAGCCGGCAGTGTCAGGTCTCCTGCAGTCCCTGCACTAACAATGTAGGATTCAGACAATGGGAATGTGGTATATTCAGTGTGAAAGGGATTAGGGACTGTATTAACCAGGGAAGTACCCGCACCAAGATAAACCTATCATAATTAGTAGGACTCACTAACTGCGAAATCTGACATACTAATAGAATTTTGGCATTGATCCGCGGAGGCAGCAGTATTCTGTCTGTGATATAGTAGCCCCTGACATATTAAATGTACAACTCATAGCAGGTCACCTGCATAAGATATCGGAGCCTCCCGAGTGTCTACAATAAGAGACTTACATATATCTGTGTGCCCCTTCTCCAGCAGACAGGCTTCTTACTATGGTGTAATACGTGGTTGCATTGTGGAGCACAACTAGCATATGACTGATAGTCACAGATCATCGTCAAATGGGTTGGCAAGGGGGTCCCAAAAAAAATTAGCTATAGCATCTATTCCTTTTGCATACATAAACTAGAAGTGTTGGTGCATAGGGCCAATGTATGAGGGAAGGTTAAATATGTTAAGTATTTCTGTACCAGCTAGCCGAAGTGAGGTATGTTGATTACCGCGAGGACACGTCTACGACCTTACCTCTATGCAGAGATACATAGGAAACAGATGTTTCACATGAAGTATACCCCAATTATTGTTAATAATATGTTAGAAAACAAGCATTAAAGGTAATCACTTTTCTTGTACACTTTTGGGCATTTTATGCTATTTTTGGCTACAGAGAGGATAAAGCGTCTTCTGAAAAGCCCAGCATAAACTGACATGCTTCTTTCCAGTTAGAACATGCAACTTATTTCACCATGAACAGATAGATAATCCCTTCAGGTTTACAATGGTATATAGATATAGGGGCACTGGATTGATGTGTCTGCTGCAGAACAGATGGAAATAGGTTGTAGACATGTCCTCGTGGCCTCTGCGAGCTTCCGGGAGTAGGCAAAGTAGAGTGAATTAAAATGCCTGTAATTGATTCCTATAATATTCCATTGATATGTTCTATTCTTAATTGTTTACCTTACATCAGCAAACCTCTGTTATACCATGTTAGATGAAATTAGCCTTCTTTGATGTAATAAAGGTTGTACATGTTTGGTCAATTTTTTGGCTATATGGTATTTTTCATAGAAAAACCACAAATTATGACTTTCTTACTTATAGGTTAGTGGCATTTTAGGGCCAGGTAGTTTGGTACGCTACCTCTAGATGCTATTGACTTAAATATAAGCACAGTGGACTAAGATGCTTAATGTGCGGTCATAGACGTGTCCTCACGGTCGTAGACGTGTCCTCGCGTCATTTGAGAACTAAACACTATACCTTTTCTGATGGGAGTTATGACCTGATATTGCCTTTCTAGGATACCTATACATAATTACTTCTTCATGTAACAATATTCAAGCTGCCTTGGTCATTTGGCACTACCCTCCCTTTGACATTACCATCTACTGATATTTTTGAAGGTTTCCTGCTAAGAATAGGGACACACACATGTAACAACAAACAAAAACAATTTATTGAATAGGTCATCACACCATAAAAGGCTGGAACATTATGTACAACTCCAATCCCCCCAGGTAATGTGCTCTTATAAGCAGCATTTGCCAATAGTTGTAGATGTGTCCGCGGTCGTAGACGTGTCCTCATGGTCGTAGATGTGTCCTCGCTAAGATATCTCTGGTTCTATGCGGAATCTATTAACCAACTTACAGGGCTTATCACTGTCATATGGAGGTACAAGGGCCACATAATAAGGATAGTTAAATATAAAACACCTAGCAGCTATGAGTGCATGTATGGTCATAGATGTGTCCATGTGTAAACTAAACTACCACAAAATCAAGTCATACCCTCTGGGACATACAGTTTTACAGGCAGGTTCATTATTCTTTGTGGGTTACAAAGGTACATGTAAGATCTCTACCTGGTAAATTTTACTAGTCCATTCACTGTGTCTTTCTTGGTGCCAAACAAGCTGAAAAAGGTTGTAGACGTGTCCTCACGATGGTTACACCAAAGGTTTTTTGTAGCCAGTCACCACAAAAGATAATGCATGGACCCCAAAGTATTACAAAAACATTCTCTACCCTAGGGGGTATCATAGATGAAATAAATAAGGATTTGGCTCTTAATCTTTCTTTTGGTAGCAAGGGAAAAAACTTGTTTTTACCCAAAAAATCACCCTTCTCGGCTGTTCTGACCCCTGTAGCATACTTATTATGCCTCACAGATACGCAAAACCATGGTTCCCCTTCAAGCCCGAAGCCTTGACAACCAAAATACATAAATAACACAACTATATCTCTAATTTTGTAGAATTTATTGAATGTGAGGCAAAGACAACCTATTTGACGATGATCTGTGACTATGTCTGTCTATACATGATGTCTGTATATAGACAAGGTGCCTATGGTGGAGCACAATTAGCATATGTCTGTCTATACATTATGTCTGGGCATAGACAAGGTGCCTATCGTGGAGCACAATCAGCATATGTCTGTCTATACATTATGTCTGTGTATAGACAAGGTGCCTATCGTGGAGCACAATCAGCATATGTCTGTCTATACATTATGTCTGGGCATAGACAAGGTGCCTATGGTGGAGCACAATTAGCATATGTCTGTCTATACATTATGTCTGTATATAGACAAGGTGCTTATCTTACTCACACCTTTAATGTAGCCCATCCCCATTTATAATGTAGCCTTTTCTACCTATTCTGTTGTTTTCTCTCATTTAGCGGCACAGGCATTTTTACTGTAATGCTAATAGACACATAGTTAATCATCTTGAAAGCCTGACAGACAGGCTGCTGTTCGCTCTGTTCTGTCAATTGCACCATCTTGTTTTTCTTTAGACACCGTGTACTGAGGACTGAGATTTATCATAGCGGCCCTGTGCTAAACACTCAATGCTTCATCTGCTGTTATTCGTATGGTGTAAGTGTCTAGACATTGTTTCTACAAGATAAGATATGGTTTGTAAAAAGGCCCCTCAGCCCCTTAAACCAGTTATAGTAACTGCAGTAGAAGTTGTCATTTTGTGCCACTCAGGAAGTGTTTTTTTACCATCCCATAAATATCAGCCTAGAAGGGAAAGAGCAGAAAGATAAATGTTGTATTGCACTGATGTAGGAATCCCGTTAGCACATAGGGCCTGACTACAATGGGCCCCTTCAATTTTGGGGACCCATCTAATATGTGTGTTAAAAATACTTTGGAAGGGGCAAATCGCATTTGTATGAGGTACAAAGTAGAAAGAACTGTGACAGAGGGGGAACTGATGACTGTAGAGTAAGCGCCTTACAGGCAGTGTACCTGCACCTCATCATGCGTCATGTGTAAGGACCTAACATATTCTTTATTTCTGCACCTCATCATGCGTCATGTGTAAGGACCGAACATATTCTTTATTTCTGCACCTCATCATGCGTCATGTGTAAGGACCGAACATATTCTTTATTTCTGCACCTCATCATGCGTCATGTGTAAGGACCGAACATATTCTTTATTTCTGCACCTCATCATGCGTCATGTGTAAGGACCGAACATATTCTTTATTTCTGCACCTCATCATGCGTCATGTGTAAGGACCGAACATATTCTTTATTTCTGCACCTCATCATGCGTCATGTGTAAGGACCTAACATATTCTTTATTTCTGCACCTCATCATGCATCATGTGTAAGGACCGAACATATTCTTAATTTTCAGGCCCTATATATGATAGGACATATGTGTATCAACTGCTTCTCAATGACTGAATTAGATTAATGAGAAGTAATGGAGCTTCCAGTCATGGTGATTATGATGAACTATTAGGTTCCACATGTCATTAAGGTGATTGGACCATTCCTGGGTGCTTGGTACAAATTTATTAGTATCAGCAAGTTTGGGTGTTCTCGGGTATAGATGAGGAAGGCATGGGCAAGGGCCTCCTGAGCTAAGGCTCGGGGGTGAGAGGGAGTGAGATGTGAGCGAGCTCCCTCATATCTCACTCCTCCTAACTCAGTGAGAGGGAGTGAGATGTGAGCGAGCTCCCTCATATCTCACTCCTCCTAACTCAGTGAGAGGGAGTGAGATGTGAGCGAGCTCCCTCATATCTCACTCCTCCTAACTCAGTGAGAGGGAGTGAGATGTGAGCGAGCTCCCATTTCTCACTCCTCCTAACTCAGTGAGAGGGAGTGAGATGTGAGCGAGCTCCCATTACTCACTCCTCCTAACTCAGTGAGAGGGAGTGAGATGTGAGCGAGCTCCCTCATATCTCACTCCTCCTAACTCAGTGAGAGGGAGTAAGATGTGAGCGAGCTCCCATTTCTCACTCCTCCTAACTCAGTGAGAGGGAGTGAGATGTGAGCGAGCTCCCTCATATCTCACTCCTCCTAACTCAGTGAGAGGGCTGTGCTGGTGTGAGGTTGAGTGGGGCTGATGCAGAGGCCTCACCTGGCTAATACATGGGCATGAGGATGAGTGAGGTGTGCTCAGCTCTCCCCTCATGGGTCAATTCTTGACTTTGAAAGTTCTTTGTTCTCAACTAGGGGAAATTTCCAAAGGACAGTTACTGGAGGACGGTTAAAGGTAGGTTGTCTTTGGATTGCTCTAAAATTTATTTTGAAATCTTAAAGAAAACCTGTATGGGGAAAGGGGATCAAGCACTTTCTAAATTTTCAGCTGTTATTTTCAAAGGAAACCCTCTGTTGTCTATATTTCAGTGCTGCTGTGACTCCTTCTATAGTGTGGCACCACGTGCGTTGGCAGCACACATTGTCAATGCATGTGATGCCACCCTGGAGGAGGCTGCACCCTGAGAAATAACAGGAGGGACCGCCTGAGTGCTGTCACCCGGGTTCTTCTCTTATCTTGATGCCACTGCCACCTAACTGGCACTCAGAGTAAGTGTTGTCTGGGGTTTTCAAGAAGCATTTTCACATTTGTAGCTCTTGTGGGTGTGATAAAGCCATCGTCATTGTGGCCACATACAAACATAATTTAATGATTTTTCCTTGACAATTGTGTGTACATGTACATGAATGTGATCCATGTTCAAATATATGTTTCAAATCAAATATATACATAGTACTTGTCAAGCAAATGGTGAAAGCCCACCAATCTCTGATTAATGATATTGACCTTTTCTTTATTCAGATAGAGGCATACCAGGTGTAGTGGACGTGTGTCTACAAGCACCGGTAGCCCCACACACTACTCCATGGGGAGCACAGAGCAGCATACCGGGTGTAGTGGACGTGCGTCTACAAGCACCGGTAGCCCCACACACTACTCCATGGGAGCACAGAGCAGCATACCGGGTGTAGTGGACGTGTGTCTACAAGCACCGGTAGCCCCACACACTACTCCATGGGGAGCACAGAGCTGTATACCAGGTGTAGTGGACGTGCGTCTACAAGCACCGGTAGCCCCACACACTACTCCATGGGAGCACAGAGCGGTATACCAGGTGTAGTGGACGTGCGTCTACAAGCACCGGTAGCCCCACACACTACTCCATGGGAGCACAGAGCGGTATACCAGGTGTAGTGGACGTGCGTCTACAAGCACCGGTAGCCCCACAGACTACTCCATGGGGAGCACAGAGCGGTATACCAGGTGTAGTGGACGTACATCTACAAGCACCGGTAGCCCCACACACTACTCCATGGGGAGCACAGAGCGGTATACCAGGTGTAGTGGACGTGCATCTACAAGCACCGGTAGCCCCACAGACTACTCCATGGGAGCACAGAGCGGTATACCAGGTGTAGTGGACGTGCGTCTACAAGCACCGGTAGCCCCACACACTACTCCATGGAGAGCACAGAGCAGCATACCGGGTGTAGTGGACGTGCGTCTACAAGCACCGGTAGCCCCACACACTACTCCGTGGAGAGCACAGAGCAGCATACCGGGTGTAGTGGACGTGCGTCTACAAGCACCGGTAGCCCCACACACTACTCCATGGAGAGCACAGAGCAGCATACCGGGTGTAGTGGACGTGCGTCTACAAGCACCGGTAGCCCCACACACTACTCCATGGAGAGCACAGAGCAGCATACCTGGTGTAGTGGACGTGCGTCTACAAGCACCGGTAGCCCCACACACTACTCCATGGGAGCACAGAGCGGTATACCAGGTGTAGTGGACGTGCGTCTACAAGCACCGGTAGCCCCACACACTACTCCATGGGAGCACAGAGCGGTAGTCTAGTGTTGGAGGGGTAAGGCCTGGGGTGAAGGCCTGTGGGCAAACATGAATCCAGATGTGTGCATCCCCATTCACATTCCCTCATCCATAAAGTATGTTGTCATACTAGTAATTGTGCATGATCAAGTTGTCATATGAGAAATATCATATGACTAGTGGTGTATGGAGTAATTACCTCAAGGCTCTCATAAAATAGTGTTATTTCCAGTTGTCACTGGTTTATTCAGCTTTAGGCAACATGTAAGAAATATCAATCATACAGTAGTTAGTATGTAGGTAATTTGTACATACAGTAAATATACAGTAGTTTATAAAGTATAATGTTCTGTTCCACTCCACCTGTGAGGTAATAATAATACAATGTCCAGCATAGTTCTAGGTGGGTTCCCACACCTAGCTCCTGGCCTGCTGCTTAGAGGAATAATGTAATAATGAATAACTTTACCCTCTGGTGGAAGTCTTCCTGAGTAGACAGGGTGGGTGGTGCGGGGTCTACTGAGTGTGGGTCTGTTGTACTGGAGGCTGGTTTGCCTCCTGTGGGCCTCCTAGATCTAGGTGGGAGGGAGACCTCTTCAACAGGCCCCTGACTATGTGAGGTCTTTGTGTGTTGTTCTGCCAGCTTGACTGATAAGACCTTGATGTGTGGGGTGGACCTCACTGACGTGTGGGAGACCTCACTGACGTGTGGGAGACCTCACTGACGTGTGGGAGACCTCACTGACGTGTGGGAGACCTCACTGACGTGTGGGAGACCTCACTGACGTGTGGGAGACCTCACTGACGTGTGGGAGACCTCACTGATACGTGGGAGATCTCACTGATCGTGTGGGAGATCTCATTGGTGTGTGGGAGATCTCACTGGTATGTGGGAGATCTCACTGATCGTGTGGGAGATCTCATTGGTGTGTGGGAGATCTCACTGGTATGTGGGAGATCTCACTGATCGTGTGGGAGATCTCATCGATGTGTGGGAGATCTTACTGTTGTGTGAGAGATCTCATTGATGTGTGGGAGATCTCATTGATGTGTGGGAGATCTCACTGATGTGTGAGAGATCTCATTGATGTGTGGGAGATCTCACTGATGTGTGGGAGATCTCATTGATGTGTGGGAGATCTCACTGATGTGTGGGAGATCTCATTGATGTGTGGGAGATCTCACTGGTGACCTTGGTGGGCATGGTGTCAAGGTCACTGGGTGGGTGGAGTGGTGTTTACTGTGTGTATGATTGTTTTTAGTAATGTTGCCAGCTTTAATTTTTATGAGCTTGTGAGAAATGGGATCTTAGTAGGATGTTCTCCACCACTTTGTCATACTAGTAATTGTGCATGATCAAGTTGTCATATGAGAAATATCATATGACTAGTGGTGTATGGAGTTATTACCTCAAGGCTCTCATAAAATAGTGTTATTTCCAGTTGTCACTGGTTTATTCAGCTTTAGGCAACATGTAAGAAATATCAATCATACAGTAGTTAGTATGTAGGTAATTTGTACATACAGTAAATATACAGTAGTTTATAAAGTATAATGTTCTGTTCCACTCCACCTGTGAGGTAATAATAATACAATGTCCAGCATAGTTCTAGGTGGGTTCCCACACCTAGCTCCTGGCCTGCTGCTTAGAGGAATAATGTAATAATGAATAACTTTACCCTCTGGTGGAAGTCTTGAGGAAGATACCCCCTGGCCACTAATGATAGAAACCAATGCCTGTCTAGCATAGTTTCACCATAGTGCAGTGGTATAGCAGGTAGCAGGAGATGACTGGAGATGTTACCTCTAGAGCGGTTCTTGGTGTTCTGTCCTCCTGGAGGTGCAGACAGGCTATTTGTAGCAAATCTTGGAAAAGCACCTCCAGACTGACTGGGGCCAGTAGCATCTGCCTAACTCTACAATTGTTAGAGGGGAGCCTTTCATGTGTCACTGAGTGCACAAAGGACCCCCATGGGCGCCGCTGTGTCCCCCATTGTCTTGGTCGGTTCTGTAACTTCAAACCCTCATAACTCGGTCGTTTACGCAGCTACAGCCGCCATTTTGCGCATGCGCGGAGTTGAATATGCCAAGTTTAAACTGCCTGCTGGATAGGCGCGTAACTCCCGCCGGTTTGTCTGTAGTGCACTCAGAGCTCCATTCAGTCTCCATGGCGTAACTTCCTTAATAATGGGAGTTCCGCCTTGATCTTGGGCTCATTCTGACCGTCTAATTATGGGCTTTCCATAAATGCTTTGATATTTGACCTAGCTCGCTCAGGAGCGACGCTAGAGCGACTGGACGGTTATGGCGTCGTGCTTATGTAACCCATTGTTCAGTTATTAGAGTGCTCAGACACTCATGACGGCGTCAGCGGTGCTCAGGCACCCGTGACGGCCGGTTGCATTCACTTACAACTTATTAGTTTGTGCACTGAACCATGAGGTCGCACACTGAGACCCTCATTTTTATTATATTGTGCAGTGAACCATTAGGTCGGAGCCTTTGATGTGTTTGTAACTGACCTGGCTGGTGTGCAGTGGGGCATGAACGCTCTTATACAAAGTTTGAGCGCTCTTATAGCTCTTAGAACCAACCTATGTATTAATTTCATAGATATCCTTTGATTAATACAAAATATGTTACAATTTATGGAATAATAAAATGGTATATCATAGAATACTCCCTCTCCCCCGAGAGAATGCGAAACTCCGTCATTTCGCCGAGGGAATGTACAATTTATACAATTTTTACCTTATTTTGGAGTTATATACTGTTTGTAAGAGGATTTGAAGTGATGGGGAGTGCTTCAAATGCAATTTTTGTGGTAGAGCTTTGTCAGTATAAACAATTTTCTCCTGGGTATAAGTACATTTCCGAGTTTCTATATCTTACCATACCTGAGCTTATTTGCTTATGTAACATCAATTTTGGGTACAATTTTCCATTTTTATGTACAACATACAATTTGGCAAATAGTGTGCGATTTTGGCATTCAATGTTCAATTTAGCGTGCAAATTGAACATAAATGACAATTTTAGTGTGCAAATTTACAATTTCGCATGTAATAGCGTTCAATTGACAATTTCAGTATGCAAATATATAATTTTTGCGTACATTTGGCAATTTAAGTGTGCAAATATATAATTTTCGCGTATATTTGGCAATTTTAGTGTGCAAATATATAATTTCGCGTACATTTGGCAATTTTAGTGTGCAAATATATAATTTCGCGTACATTTGGCAATTTTAGTATGCAAATATATAATTTCGCGTGCATTTGGCAATTTTTGGTGTACAAATATATAATTTTTTGCATACATTTGACAGTTTTAGTATGCCAATATATAATTTTGCGTTCAATTGATAGTTTCTGTATGTACATATATAATTTTGCGTACAGCTTGGATACACATAGAAATGTTGATTTCTAAAAAAAAACCTGATTTCAGTGTATGAATTGGGTACAGACATACAGTATAATGTGCAACATACAATTCAAGTGTGTAAATTGGGTACAAACTTACAATCTAGTGTGCAAACATACAATTTTAGTGTGCAAATTGGGTACAAGCGTACAATCTGGTGTGCAACATACAATTTTAGTGTGCAAATTGGGTACAAGCGTACAATCTGGTGTGCAAACATACAATTTTAGTGTGCAAATTGGGTACAAGCGTACAATCTGGTGTGCAAACATACAATTTTGTGTGCAAATTGGGTACAAACGTACAATCTAGTTTACACTCTACAATTTTTGGGATTTGAGAAAAATTTTGCCGAGGACCGGAAAAACAAAGTACTTTATGTACAATAGGCTTGTTTGTCTCTGAGTTACTCTTTGATTTTGCTATATGGGTGTATTAATTGGCAATTTCGGCAGTGGGCCGCTGCTTAATTGACTTTTCCCAGCTTCTTGAGTATGTGTTCCTGAAAGAGATTATTTGGTGAGTATCTTAAGTAAACATTTTTCGTGTCAACAATTTTTCTCAACAATTTTTTTTTTCATTCATTTTTTCAACAATTTTCTTGGATACCTAAAGTGTGTTACTTTAAGTAAATCTTGGCATAGTATACAAGTGCTAGTGGGTACAAAAACTGTCTTAGTTATCTACCTGCATTCATGTATATTTTGTGTTGGATTTGTACAATTTACAATTTTTAAATTGCAATTTCGCAATTTTGCGCGTATATGCGCGCATTAATCATCGATTTTGTGAGAATACCATAGATTTTCATATTATACATCAACAAGTGGCTGTGTATTTTTTTTCTAAAATTTTTCTAATACTTTGATAATTTCATTGACAGTGGAGGTGTGTCAGGAGTGAGATGTGAGTCTCCTCCCTGATGTGCTCATGCAGTGGTGGCACTTGAGGTGTTAGGTGCCAGATTCTGGCATGTGTCTGTGGCAGTGCCTAGCTTGGTGTCAGTGGACAGTTCAGGGTGGGGGGGGGGGTGTGCAGTGTCCATTTAAGGAGTGGGTGGCTGGTATTGGAGTATCATTTCCTCTCTGGAAACCTCTGCTGTCACACCATGGCCCACCTTCAAACTATCTTTGCTTTGCCTGTCTCCCAGGTGATGGTGGTGGGGAGTCCGGCTAGGGCTCTGGTGGAGGCCAACCAGACCATACATTATGGTTACATAGTGAGGAATTGTAGAGAGATCAGTGAGCATGGAGATGTGTTGGTGGACATGTATTCCTGCCAATATTTCTTGGGCTCAGCCTTGCGTCGGGGGGTCACTGTGGCCCTTTTGGCTAGGGCCTTGAGTAATCTAGGGTTCTGGCCCATGGACTCGAACTTCGGACCGCGGGAGCGAGTCTTGTGGGATTATTTGTTGGCCGTGTCCTTCATCGATCTCGCGGCATCCGGGGATCCATCCATGGCTGCCGAGTATGGACTGGGGATGATGGAGGCCCGGCTCGTTGAGTGGGAACATGATCACGGCCATATGTATGGCTCGGACTCGGACTCGGACTCTCCCATCGATGTTGAACCCGAGGATCTGTGGTAGGATCCCGACTGACTGAAACCTAGGGTGTAAAAACCCGCCATCCCAAAGGCCCTTTTCAGGGCCGGCAAATTGTCCGAAAAGTTCTGAATACTGTCTCTGATATGTTGTCTCCTGGTGGTGGACTGGGGGCAGTCTAGGCTGTGGGCAGTCTAGGCTGTTTCCACAGTCACCGGGGAGGGCTGGTGGTTTAGAAAATTAGCAATAGTCTGCATGTTTGACCTTGCGGTCTCCTCCTGTTGTTCGTCAATAATTATATCTGTTGTATTTTCCAGTGCTGTCATGGTCACCGGGCTGGTGCCACAATCATTCTGGAGAAGCATGGAGTAGTACAGTCCTTTGTTTTTAAGGGCTGGTATGGTACTGAACCTAGTGCGCCAAGGTAGGTGTATCACCTGAGGGAGGTGATAAGCAAATTCTCCTCTCTGTGTTGTTATAACTGCTGGTCCATTCCAGGTAAATATAGCCTTAGGTAGTGGGAAGGTTTTAACCAATATATCCTTATAGGTCGGGGCAGCTGCTGATTTAATCTCATCAAATTCATGTGGTATTGGCCTCAGGGGTAGCGCGAAGTTTGAGTCTCCATAATATATTTTAAAATATATTGTGGGATTTGTGCGCTTGGCCACATTTTTCTTGCCACAGTGTGTCTGTGCAAATTTCTTAAGGTACTTCATTATTCTGTAGGCTGAGTAGATGGTCAGGGTGAATAATATAGCAATTATCAGGGTGTGAGTTTCCTGAATTGTGAGGAAAGGGGAGTGGGTTTCCTCTGTAGGGGTTAATTTGGTAGGATTCTTATCTGGGAGCATTTTGTGTAGGGGCAGCTCGGTGACTAGTCTGAATGCTTTGGCTGTAGGCAGGTAGGCTACAGTCCCTCCTAGTCTGTATAGTTTGAGTAGTATGTATACTATAAAAATGTGAGCTGATATCCCTAGGATGAGTCCTAAGCTTTGGAAGATTGGATGCTCTGTAACTCGACGTAGGTATGATTCCACGTAGCGCGTTTCCATTGCTTTATCAAGGTTGGAGGCATCTTTTAATAATGTTTTGGCAAAGGGCTCTAAATTTAGTTGAGTAATATCATCCATGATTGGATTTTCTTGTAGTTCTTCTAAGGTTCTAGAAAGGTTTACTACTGGGAAATTTGGAAGATTCTCTCTTTCATCTGGTTTGGTTTCTGTAATTTGGTTAAGTGCTGCCATGAATGGTAAATTAATTGTCTTGAGAATGTAGTGAAATGATAAGGTTGAGTTACAGGGCAACCTTGTGTTTGGAAGAGAAAATTCTCCTACACTGATTGTGCACCCACAGGGTACACCTATGATTGAGTAGGACTGGGCTTTTCGAGTTTCAGACGTTTTACCATGGCAGTTGATAAAGTAATGGGGTTCATTAGTAGTGACCAGATACTCATCTTCAGAAATGGAAATAGCATGGGTGGTAGGTGTTTGCAGTGGTGAAACTGTAAACTTGCAATGTTCCTTAATCTGTTGAGCCTGGTTAGTAAAAATGGCTACAGGGCATGTAGGCCTGTGTTTATAAATTCTACCATTTACATCTCTGCATACCTTTACTGTAGTACCTTCACATGCCTGCATATCTGCTGAGTCCAATTCGATGAATAATGATTCGTCTTAAGGTACTGCTAGAAACTCAGTTGTGGTTTGTAATTTGGTGACTCCTCTGGTGGGGGTCTCCTGTGTGTCTATAGGCATGGGTGATGTAATCATTTGGTACAGTTTGAAGGTAGAGGTGGTAGATTGAATTATAATGTCCAGATGAATATATATATGGTGAGCTGAGTAAGTGTATGAGGTCAGCTTCTGTGAATAATAGAAATCTAAGTCATTAATTGCGACTTGTGCTCCAGGGTGTGTAATCCTAAGTTTGTTATTAATGTCAATTAAGTATCTAGCAAGGTCTGAGGGTGGTACTATATCAGGGGTTAGGATCCCTGAAGATAGCATCCTCAGGGCTCCATTTGTCCTTTGCAGTGATTGAACTGTATTCATTCTTGCTGCTATGATAATTAATGCATCGTTTAATACTTGCATCTTTTCCCTTTGAGTTTTCTCGTGCCTTGAATATGAGTCAAGTGACCTGGACATGTTAGAGGCCCACAGGTTGACGGTGTCACCTATGGTGTTGATTGTGCTGTCCAGTACTTTCTTATCTTGGATGTATGCTTTAACAAACTTATCTTGTCTGTCTGTGATCTTTTCAATGAGACTAGCTGCTTCCTGATCTTGTTTAGCAAATTTCCTTAGTATTTCATCTATGTTCTTGAGCTGTCCCATTACTTGGTTTACATCTTCTACTGTGGCTAGACCTAGCACACCGCGAAACAGGGGTGCTAGAAAACCCAGTATGGCCTCTCTTTTGGCCTTGTCCAATGTGTTTATGGGGTTGGATAGGAACAATTTGATGGAGGCTAATGTTTCATTTATCTCCTTGTCTGCAATTTCCAGCAAGGTGTCAAGCTCTTTGGCTTGTTGGATAATTTGACCAGAGGTATGATCTTGTAGAGTAGGAGTGGTCAAATGGAGTATTCTATCCCTTATGGATCCTTGGGTAACGGGTGCCCGAGGTATCTTGTAGGGGATAGCTAACAATAGTGTTGTGGTTGTATGTCCATTGACCAATGGTTGAGGGCTAGGTTTGAATACTACTCCTATGTTTTGTCTCACCACAGGTGTATAACCTGCAGTAAGTGGTTCTATAGTATATAATAACAGCATAGTTAGCAGTATGGGTGAAACTCTCAGTCTTCCCATGGTGCTTGTGTAAAGCAAGTTTGCTGTTTTAAAGTCTTGTCAAATTTGTAGTGATTTGGTGCTGGTAAAGTCTAAGTGTATGGTGCAACACTTTAAATGAAGTGGTTCAAACTGTACCTTTGCAAGATTGAGCTGTCTTGGCAATATGTCCGGTGAGTCTATAGAGATTGACCAGTAAATGGTAAGGTCAGGTTGAAGGTGAAGTAGGTGTGTTCTTTATCCTAGTGCAGTCTCTCCTAATGGAGAAGTGGGCTGGCTAATTCCCAAGTGGGGTCCTGTAGACTTGTGTTCCAGACTGCAGCTGGATGAAGACTGATGGTGGGCTATGGTCCACAGTGCTTCTTATGTAGCCTACCCTACCCACATCCATTGTGGGCCTGGTATTGTCTGCTGTGTTGGCATAGCGCGCTCTTTCATGTGGGGATTAGGCTTTAGACACTCCATTGTGTTACCCTTACTCTTCTTAGACTTCATGTCTGCTTTACTTGGAGGGTCCCAGGCTTTGACCATTCAGAGGCAATAACCTACTGATATATTTACAAATTTGATTGGCTTTATATACATATAAGTAATTCATTATCAGTCACACATGTCTTATGTGTGGATGAAGAGAATTTTGTAATATATTTTGAAAATCTTATGTTCTTTTGGTATCTCAATCTGTTTCTAATTTCTTGAAACTGCACCACACCTAGATGTTTTTCTTAGTATGTGGTGTGCAGGCCTAGGCTTGATAGGGCCTATGCCTGTGGTTTCTCTTGAAAGGGTGATATCATTTTTGTTCCTTACAATTTTGTTGTAGTATTTGGCCTCATGTGGAATAAGCCTGTGTGCAAATTCATTGTTTCTGACAGCCACAACCTTTTTCAGCCTGTCTATGTGCACTGGTATGGCCACCAATAGATTGGTGCCCAAGTTTTTGAGTTTGGCACTTGTCAAACTAGGTCTATCTACTACAACATGTGGTCCCATAAAAAGGGGTTGGAGTTTCTTACACTCTGTGTTGGTCAGGATTCTTGGTATGTTTAGGTACACCATGTCGGTGACCTTGATTTCCTGTGGTGTAAGTTTCTTATCATATCTATCCTTCCTTTCCTTTTGTAGCTTGGCGACCCTTTCTATAGCTTTCCTCCTAGAGGTATCTTGATTTGTTATCATGTTAGCTACATGGTCTGCTACTGTGGATATGTCTTCCTGTATTCCCAGCCCTAAGTCCATTGGGGTGGCTGGGTTTCTTCCATGGAGTAGGAAGAAAGGGGTGAATCCTGTGGTTTGGGATTCAGTGTTGTTTAATGCAAAGGTTATGGGTTCAATAAATGAATCCCAATTGTTTTGGTGCTTTGAGCAGAATGCTCTGAGCGCTGTGCCTATGCTAGCATTGAATCTCTCTACAAGCCCATTTGATTGTGGCCTGTATGGTGAGGAGAATTTATGTTTGATCTTGAGGTGTTTAGTTAACTTTGTGAACTTTGCACCTGTATAACATGTCCCATTGTCTGTTTGAAGAGTGGCTGGTGTTCCATGATGACAAATTATATTCTTGTAGAACTCTGCTGCTGTTGTTTCAGCTTTAAGTCAGTAGTAGCCCAAGCTGTTGCATATCTGGTGGCATAATCTATGCAGACCTGTATATGTTTGTTTCCCCTGGCAGTTGTGGGAAGTGGTCCTACCGCGTCGAGGTTTAGGAACTTCATTGGTGAAGTCATGTACTCTCTCACTGTCATTGGTGTTTTGTGTGAGTGTACTTGCCTTTTTGCTGTGAGGCATGTGTGGCAGGTGGAAACATATTTTGTTGTGTCTGCTAGCATAGACTTCCAATATACCCTAGGTCGGAGTGCTGACAGCATCCTACTTGAACCAAGATGGCCGCCGGTAGGTGAGTCATGGAAATACTGTAGTGTACTTGTTACCCATTGCTGTGGTATAACAATTTGAAGTGGTACAGTATTGGTTTTTCTCCAATTTATGGGGCATATATGGACTAATGTACCATTTACCAAGGTGTATGTCTGGCCTTGGTTGATGATTCTATTTCCTTGTGCTTTTGGTGCAGGCAAGGTCCCACCCTCAAGATATTGTATGAGGGGCAATAGTTCCTTGTCCTTCCTTTGTTCCAAGCCAAGGTTTGTACCTGAGATGGATGTGTCGGGAATCTGATCCAATAGTTGGTTTATATCTAGCACATGTTGTTTTATTCTGTCTCTTTCTTTTTCTTTTTCATCGACTATTGGCCTATCTTGTGCCTTTTGTTGGAGTGTGTCACTCTTGTTTTGGTGTGTAGGCTCCTTTGGAGGGCCTATTCTCGCCTTGATGGGAGTGGCAACCTTTTTCTTTAAAGGCACAATCTGCTTTTTGTCATTCTTCTTTGTCTCAGAGATCTTTGACTTAGTAGATGCAGTGTCTTTTGTGACATTTTTCCTGGCAGGTGGGGTTTTGGTAGGTTTGTTTCCTGTGACCTTTTTCTCGTTTAGAATAGTTTGTGATTGTGTGGGGGGTTTTGGTGTGCCCTCCTGAATCATTTCTCTAGTCTTTGAGCGTGTGGTCATAGGACACAAATGGTTTGATGTTTCCTCTTCCTGCATTGGTTCAGAGAATCTGACTGATTTGGAAGTTGCTTGAGTAATAGCATATATTGTGTCTTCTGGATCTTCATTATCTGAGTCAGGTGGGGTGAAGGGTGGCTCCTTAGGAGTTGCCTTCAGCATCTGATTGAGTGACGAGAATTCAATAGGCTCGAAGTCATTATCTGGAAAGAGTTGTGAGTATTCTCTCTCACAGTGGCAAAACACATAATGTGTAGATTGCTTTAAGATACCCCTAATGGGTGTCTCTGGCCTTTCAATGGTGTTGGGTGGATCATCCCTTTTGAATGGTACTTTCTTTGTTACTTTTGCAAACTTGGTTCTACTGGCTGCTCTAACTCTCCTTGGTGGGGGTGGAGGGTTAGTCATGGGTCCAGAGTCTGGGTATTCTCTTCTAGACATAGCATCTGGTGGTGTGTTATCATCACCTTTCACATGTTGGATGGTGAATGAAAATTGTTGTATGTCTAGAGCCCATCTGGCCCATCTATGTGTGAGTCCTGTATTGGTTAATAGTGGGATTAGGGTTGCATGGTCTGTGTATAATTGGAAGTGTCTAGTCTCTAGATAGTGTCTGAAGTGTAGTACTCCATACACTACTCCCAGTAGTTCTCTCTCTGTGGTATTGTAATTTCTCTCATGTTTGGAGAGGGTTCTACCTGCAAAGGCTACTGGTCTGAGCACTCCTTCATTATCTGTGAGAGTACAGCTCCTAAACTCACATTGGAAGCATCAGTTGCCAAACTGAGCTCTTTCTCATAGTTTGGATATCTGAGAAGAGCATTGGTACAGAGGGCATGCTTTAATGTTTTGAAAGCATTATCTGCCTCCTCTGTCCAGACAAATGCTTTGAGATGTGTCTGTAGATCATATAATGGTCTAGCAATTTGGGCATAACCTTTGATAAACTTTTTGAAGTATTGGCATAGGCCTGTGAAGGATCTGACATTTTTTAACTGATTTTGGTGTTGGGAAGGTTTTGATTGACTCCACCTTTGTGGGAGATGGTTGTAGTCCCATGGGTGTGACTCTCATTCCCAAGAAGTCTATTCTGTCTATGAAGTATTCACATTTTGATTTCTTCAGTTTGAGTTTACCAACTCTTAGGCTGTTGAACACATCTTCCAGGTCATGGAAGTGTTGTTCGATTGATGGTGATAATACCAATATGTCATCTAGGTATGGTAGGGCACATTTGTATTTGAGTTTGTTCAGAATTAATGTGACTAGATGGCAGAATCCCGCAGGTGCGGTCGCTAAACCCATCGTCATCCTTTCGTAGACATATTTTTTGTCATTTGCTATGAATGCGGTTTTATGCTGGTCCTCCTGTCTTATAGGAATTTGAAAAAATCCCTGTTGGGCATCTAGCTTACTGAATACTCTTGGTCTGAGTGACCCTATCATGTCTAGAGTGTCATCGGCCCGGGGTGTAGATAAGGCTTGATTTATCGTGTTTTGGTTCAAATAACGAAAATCTGTGACGAGCCTATGGCCTCCCGATGATTTTTGTACTAAAAAGGATCTGGAAGCCCAGGGGCCCTCAGCACATTCTCTCAGAATGCCCTGTTGTACTAGCCTTTCACACTCTTCCCCTATTGCGGCCTGTTTTTCTGGTGTTTGTCTATATGGTAGGAAATGACATGGCACTGCCTCAGGTTTTACATGTATTGAGTGGGTATACAGGTGTGTAGCACCAATGTCTCCATCTTTTCCTACAAATATATCATCATACTTGGTCAGCAGTGATTCTAATCTATCATGCTGATCTTTGGATGTGAGCACAGATTTTGGTGGAACATTCTCTTCCAATTCTGGCTCGAGGTCATGTGCCTCACTATGTATAGCAGCTATTTCAGAGAGTCTGATAGAGTTGGGTTCAGGGTCAGCATATGTGGACTCACAGTCTGAGTCTGTGTCACTGAATTGAGTTACATCCTCAGGCCGTATGGCTGAGATGGATTGATCAGTGTGTGTGGTAGTGTCTGACACCTGTTGAGGTTTTTCTAAATCAGATTCCTTGACTTCCTGAAATAGAGCTATGATGGCACCCTTTTTGATTTTATGTGGGCGCCTGCTGGTGTTGAGTAACACTAGGGGATGTTTGTTATTTTCCCTGGGGGTTACTGCTGCCCTTTGAACTAGATATGGGGCATTGTTATTTCTTTGGAGGTTATCTACTACTCCAGTTTTGCCTTGCAGTGATTGAGTGGATGTGACCTTACCCAATACTGCAAGTTCAGAGAATGGAGGGATGGTAAAATCCCTCACTGCCCGAATGGGTTTGAGAATTTGTTCAGGATCAACATTAAATTCAATTTGAGATTTTGTAGTGCTTAAGAAATCTGTGCCGAGTACAACGGGCTGTGTGAGGTTGGGTATTACAGCAAATTGGTATTGGAATCTGACACCTTGGATTCTAAAGTTCAGCATAGCTGAATGTCTAACATGACACACCGATCCATCTGCCAAATGGATGTTGATTTTAGATTTCCTCAGTTGGATATGGAATCTCTTTTGGAGATCCATGAGGAATGATTGTCTGACACAGGTGATAGTAGCACCTGTATCAACCAAACATTGTACATCTGAAACATCATATAGATTTGCATTGATACAGCCATTTTGAAGAAGTACAATAGAAAGCTTGGTACTCTCACCTGTATCCTTTGATGATGAGTCTGGTGGGGTGATGTGTATCACTGATGGATGTCTCTGTCTGTTAGATGGTATGTTGGCACTAGCAATTGTCTCTGGTTGGATCTTTGTTAATCCTGATTGATTGTTTGTATTTGGGGTGTCACAGCGCACTGGCCCATCGGCACTGTGACATCCTAGTTTTCCTGGTTCTGTGGGGTGGTTGAGATGCTTGCCACCAGGAGCTTGGAGATTTGATCCATTACATGAGGTGGTATTTGGGGGTTACTGTGTTGGTTCCCCTGGTAACCTCTTGTGTCAGGTTTGTAATCCTCCTGACGTGGGTTGGAACTCTGGTTATAATGACCAGAGTTGTTGGATCCCTGGTTGTTGTAGGATCCAGAGTTGTTGTAGGATCCACTGTTGTAGTTCCTGTGTGGACTATGGCTTCTACTGTTGGATCCTTGATTATAGGATCCAGAGTTGTAGCTTCTATGTGGACTATGGCTTCTACTGTTGGATCCTTGATTATAGGATCCAGAGTTGTTTGAACCCTGGCTGTTGTTGTAGGATCCAGAGTTGTTGTAGGATCCAGAGTTGTAGTTCCTATGTGGACTATGGCTCCTACTGTTGGATCCTTGATTATTATAGGATCTGCCATTACTTGGGGTTCTGTCTCTCCTATCACTGTATGAAGAGTTACCATTGTTGGAGTTGGAAGAGCTGTTGTCTTTCCTACTGTTGTGACCTCCCCGGTTGTTGTTGTTGCCCCCTCTACCTCTACCTCTATTGGATTGGTAGTTGGGGTCATAGTTGTTTCCTCTATATCTACCGGTAGGGTCTCTTGATGTAACCTTAGCTTCCTGTTGCCTTACATGGGCACTAGACATTAGGTTAACATCTTCATCTGCACTAGTGCTGATTTCCTGGACCTTTTTCTTAGTAGGCTGTGGGTTAGACTCTGCATCCCTCACCTTCCTAGATCTTTCTTGGGTCTCAACCTCTAGGGCTAGGTCTAGGGCTTGGTCAAAAGAGTCTATTTTCTTGTTCTCAAGAGCTACAGAGATCCAGGGCCTCATGCCTTGGGTAAATGCCTTGCTTAGGATTTCATCGCTTTGGCGTTGGGCATTACACACTTTCCTGAGATGGCATGCATAGTCTAGGACAGGTTCATCTACCTTTTGTGCACGGAGTGCTGTCCTTGAGATGATATTGTCTCGAGTAGCAAAATACTCTTTTAATTTATTCACTACATTGGTCCATGTCAACATATCAGGTGTGGCACTCTCCCTGAAGGATTCAAACCAAGCTAGTGCTTGTCCTTCAAGGTACTTGGGTAAATATGTCACCATGGTGTCACTGTCTGTTACTTTGTACTTATCCTTCAGATATTCTGGGAATTTGTGATCAATAAATAATGCTGTTGACATGAGTGGTGATGGGTGTGAGAAAGTTTTGGGTTTTGTTACCTCATGTAGCCTGATCTTTCTGTCGTCCTGTTGTTTTCTGTCTATGAGTTTGGTCATGTTGGACACCATGGAGATTATGATGTCATCTTTGGATCCAGAGGCAGATGGTGTGACAACAGGTGTGATGGCAGGTGTGGGAGGCTGTGGGGTCTGGGATGATACCATCTTCATGAGATCTGCTATCTGTTGTTGTTGCCTCTCTAGGGACTTCCGCTGATCTTCCATGGCCTTCTGTTGAGCATCTATTGCTGCATTCCTCTCTGCCAGTTGTTGGTTGAGGATCCTCTCCCTTTCCTCCTGCTGGGACTTGTTGGTCTCTAGGGCAGTAACTGCATCCTGGATGGCCTTCTCATAGGCCCTTATCTTCTCAGCTGTCTGATTAGGTTGGGGGCCTTCATCGGTGTCCATGATGGAGGGTGTGGGAGAAGTGTCTCTGGAGGAGTGGCTGTCAAAGGCCGGAGCTGGGGTGGAGGATCTCGATGAGGGTGTGGATCCACCCCCTGAGGCAGATCCTTCTTCCCCTGAGGTAGATAGCGTGAGTTGAGCGTCCTGTAGAGATCCCTGGGAAATGTTGGATCCCTGAGAACTGGTTGTTCCCTGAGTAGACAGGGTGGGTGGTGCGGGGTCTACTGAGTGTGGGTCTGTTGTACTGGAGGCTGGTTTGCCTCCTGTGGGCCTCCTAGATCTAGGTGGGAGGGAGACCTCTTCAACAGGCCCCTGACTATGTGAGGTCTTTGTGTGTTGTTCTGCCAGCTTGACTGATAAGACCTTGATGTGTGGGGTGGACCTCACTGACGTGTGGGAGACCTCACTGACGTGTGGGAGACCTCACTGACGTGTGGGAGACCTCACTGACGTGTGGGAGACCTCACTGACGTGTGGGAGACCTCACTGACGTGTGGGAGACCTCACTGACGTGTGGGAGACCTCACTGATACGTGGGAGATCTCACTGATCGTGTGGGAGATCTCATTGGTGTGTGGGAGATCTCACTGGTATGTGGGAGATCTCACTGATCGTGTGGGAGATCTCATTGGTGTGTGGGAGATCTCACTGGTATGTGGGAGATCTCACTGATCGTGTGGGAGATCTCATCGATGTGTGGGAGATCTTACTGTTGTGTGAGAGATCTCATTGATGTGTGGGAGATCTCATTGATGTGTGGGAGATCTCACTGATGTGTGAGAGATCTCATTGATGTGTGGGAGATCTCACTGATGTGTGGGAGATCTCATTGATGTGTGGGAGATCTCACTGATGTGTGGGAGATCTCATTGATGTGTGGGAGATCTCACTGGTGACCTTGGTGGGCATGGTGTCAAGGTCACTGGGTGGGTGGAGTGGTGTTTACTGTGTGTATGATTGTTTTTAGTAATGTTGCCAGCTTTAATTTTTATGAGCTTGTGAGAAATGGGATCTTAGTAGGATGTTCTCCACCACTTTGTCATACTAGTAATTGTGCATGATCAAGTTGTCATATGAGAAATATCATATGACTAGTGGTGTATGGAGTTATTACCTCAAGGCTCTCATAAAATAGTGTTATTTCCAGTTGTCACTGGTTTATTCAGCTTTAGGCAACATGTAAGAAATATCAATCATACAGTAGTTAGTATGTAGGTAATTTGTACATACAGTAAATATACAGTAGTTTATAAAGTATAATGTTCTGTTCCACTCCACCTGTGAGGTAATAATAATACAATGTCCAGCATAGTTCTAGGTGGGTTCCCACACCTAGCTCCTGGCCTGCTGCTTAGAGGAATAATGTAATAATGAATAACTTTACCCTCTGGTGGAAGTCTTGAGGAAGATACCCCCTGGCCACTAATGATAGAAACCAATGCCTGTCTAGCATAGTTTCACCATAGTGCAGTGGTATAGCAGGTAGCAGGAGATGACTGGAGATGTTACCTCTAGAGCGGTTCTTGGTGTTCTGTCCTCCTGGAGGTGCAGACAGGCTATTTGTAGCAAATCTTGGAAAAGCACCTCCAGACTGACTGGGGCCAGTAGCATCTGCCTAACTCTACAATTGTTAGAGGGGAGCCTTTCATGTGTCACTGAGTGCACAAAGGACCCCCATGGGCGCCGCTGTGTCCCCCATTGTCTTGGTTGGTTCTGTAACTTCAAACCCTCATAACTCGGTCGTTTACGCAGCTACAGCCGCCATTTTGCGCATGCGCGGAGTTGAATATGCCAAGTTTAAACTGCCTGCTGGATAGGCGCGTAACTCCCGCCAGTTTGTCTGTAGTGCACTCGGAGCTCCATTCAGACCCATGGCGTAACTTCCTTAATAATGGGAGTTCCGCCTTGATCTTGGGCTCATTCTGACCGTCTAATTATGGGCTTTCCATAAATGCTTTGATATTTGACCTAGCTTGCTCAGGAGCGACGCTAGAGGGACCGGACGGTTATGGCGTCGTGCTTATGTAACCCATTGTTCAGTTATTAGAGTGCTCAGACCCTCATGACGGCGTCAGCGGTGCTCAGGCACCCGTGACGGCCGGTTGCATTCACTTACAACTTATTAGTTTGTGCACTGAACCATGAGGTCGCACACTGAGACCCTCATTTTTATTATATTGTGCAGTGAACCATTAGGTCGGAGCCTTTGATGTCAGAGAGTGTGTTTGTAACTGACCTGGCTAGTGTGCAGTGGGGCATGAACGCTCTTATACAAAGTTTGAGCGCTCTTATAGCTCTTAGAACCAACCTATGTATTAATTTCATAGATATCCTTTGATTAATACAAAATATGTTACAATTTATGGAATAATAAAATGGTATATCATAATGTCACACTGCAGGGGTGTCCACGGCTCCTGTACCTTTCTATAGTAAAAGTGTGACAAAATGGTGGGAGGCGAGGGTCCACAAATTTCTAAACATTTCTCTTTAAGATGATGATTTACCGTATTTGGTCTGTATTAGTGCCAGGTTATCTGATTATTTTCGACTCAGAAATTTCCTCGAAGATGGAGGTGCACCCCCTACTTTTTGTTACAATGGCCTTCCTTTTCTACTTTCTGGATCTGCCAATGAACTACGGCCTCGTGTCATTAGCCTTCACTAACACACACGAGTCATGAATTATCCATTGACTACTTATTTTATTCCACGAAACCAATAAATAATGAAAAGAATACCAATAAATTCAAGTTGAAAAAAAAAATTATTCCCCTTCCCCGGGACTCGAAGCCAGCCATTGTGTGTACACGATCAGTACATACACCTCGGTGCCCGGCAGCGGACAGCGACAGCCCCGGTCTAGGCTTGGCTTGCTTTGAATGCGTCTCGCAGTTATGTTTGTGTATAATACACCTCGTCGCCCGGCAGCGGACAGCGACAGCGCACACGGCAAAAAAAGATGCGCCCGGACTGGGGCTCGATCCGTGAACCTCTGACGGCTGAGCCCAAAGCGCTAACAATTAGACCACCGCGTCTCCTCCTTCCGTGCCTGGCAGCGGACAGCGACAGCGCACACGGCAAAAAAAAGATGCATCTCGCTGTTATGTTTGTGTATAATACACCTCCTTGCCCGGCAGCGGACAGTGACAGCGCACACGGCGAAAAAAAGATGCGTCTCACTGTTATGTTTGTGTATAATACACCTTGGCGCCCGGCTAGGCTTCCTTTGTTTGGTTTAGTTCTAGCCAACCACTTCTCGTCAGTCCCTGTGGCGCAGTGCATAGGGAGTTGGATTTGGGATGTTAGAGTGCAGGTTCGATCCCTACCCTGGCCTGGAATATTTTGTGGGTTTTAACATGTAACATATCACAGCCTACAGGGTGTGCAATATTGACAGTTATACCACGATTTCGGCACTTCCGGTGGGTTTATATGCAGTTTAGCCGTGCATTATTCTGCATATACCACCCATGTGCATTTTTGAAATTTTTGGTATATACTTTTTCGGGGTCAAGTTGGACTTAGAATATTTTGGGAAATTATGGCAGCTATACAAAGTTAATCTAGCCATTTTCCATTGTGAAAAATCGTCCAAACTCGTATGAGAATTGAACCCCGGCCGCAGTGGTGGTAGGCGAAGGCCTTAGCCATAGCGCCACACTGAACGGTGATGAAATCCAATGCGAAGGTAAATAAGTTCTAACCTGCTATGTTTCCAGTCAGTTTTCGTATGGAATCCAACCTTTTCATGTTATAATATTGAAATCCCAAGAAGTTTTCGATCCATAGACGAGTAATGCGTGCTAGTTTTCTCCATTTTCTTCGATATAAATAAGAATCCATTGATTTTTCCATCGTACGCCCGTGGCCGCTGTGCTTCCTCGTACAGCGAGCAGATGACCTATATCTACATCCGGGCCACTGACACAGTTTCGCCGAACAAGGAGGCGGGTGGGAATGGCCGGACCGCGACTCGCTTACTTTGGGAAAATCAATGGATTCTTATATATATCGAAGAAAATGGAGAAAATTAGCACGCATTCCTTGTCTATGGATCGAATACTTCTTGGGATTTTAATATTATAACATGTCATGGCTGGATTCCATACGAAAAGTGACTGTAAACACGGCGGTACCTCTCTCGACAAGGAACAAAAACAATGGCTTCGCGCAGAGCGGTGACCCGGGCCGTATCGCTTGCTTTTACAAAATGTCTTCTCCTGGCTATATTCTTTGGATCTCAGGTAAGAAATTGATACAAAATGGAGGAAATGGTGGTATAAACCTATTAGGTGATGCATATCGGGGCCCCACGGGCTGTATATGCTGTAAAGACAGCCCTAGGGCCCCGATATGCATCATCTATTAACTTAATATGTGGATGGGAATATCCACCAAAAAGCACTGAGTAACCCAGAAATCGTGGAATAAGTCTAGATAAATTACCCGAGAAGACACACACACATTGAATTGGGACGTTTTAGTCACCAATAAGGTGTCACTTTGTGTTTTTCACTCAGATATTATTTGCAATGTGTATCTACTTAAACATCTATCCATCATGACAAGTAAGCTCAGTTGTGCACCAGTCAGGATGACAATGTGGCCAGAAACTCCAGGAAGCCCTACCCACCGTACCACTGCATCTGCACACAGGCGTCTGTTGGGGGAGGATTAAAATGTTAGCAAGTGCCAGTTCCCTTTAGCTTTAATGTATAGTTAAATGTTAAATGTTGCCTATTGTTTAACCCTGTCGTTCTTCATAATCCTATCTACTGTACCATGTTTCATTATAGTTCCAGACACAGACACTGGATGAAGAATAAACGAATGAAAATATGAACGACCCCCACCCTACAACCCCCACCATCAAGCATCCCACCCAACCCCCACCTCCCCCCACCCCCACGTGACTGTGCGCAAGGTTCACAGGGCGTCTGCTTGCGCCTGCCTGCCTCTAACGCCTGAGGTATATCCAGTAAGGCTATGCGTCTGTCGCCAAGGGTGATGCCATTTGAACGAAGTATGCGCCGTGAGACTGCCTCCTCGCATCCTCGCCAATGTGCTGGGTGTGTCTCTACAGTTCCCCTTTACTGAATTAGAAATAGAATTAAATATATTAGCCAATGTCCATGACCATGAGATATTTTCCGGGGTGGGAACAGCGTATACCATGAAGCCATTATAGGGCTGAGTGGAAGTATGTGACCAGTCCCACCAAGAGGACTATAGATGTAGCTTCAACTGCTGATAGGAAGATGGCCAGTACAACTACCATTCAGTAGCAAGCTTAGACCAAGTAAAGGGCGTCTAGCCCATCCTTAATGGTATGGGTATCTGATCAAAGATCGTTCATGATTCAAGGGGACAAGCCGTGAAATTGCGGTGCCCTGACAGGGTGGTCACGTGGCTGGCAAAGACGGGTAGTCACGCTGTCTAATGTATCAGACTTACGAGCATGCCCATGTGACTGTTACTGCTTTCTGCCACTAGGTGACTCTAGGGGAGGGACAGGTTAGGGGATGTCAGGAATCTGCTACATCTGGTGCCATGTGACTGTTACCGCTTTCTGCCACTAGGTGACTCAGGGGAGGGACAGGTTAGGGGATGTCAGGAATCTGCTACATCTGGTGCCATGTGACTGTTACCACTTTCTGCCACTAGGTGACTCTGGGGGAGGGACAGGTTAGGGGATGTCAGGAATCTGCTACATCTGGTGCCATGTGACTGTTACCACTTTCTGCCTCTAGGTGACTCGGGGGAGGGACAGGTTAGGGGATGTCAGGAATCTGCTACATCTGGTGCCATGTGACTGTTACCACTTTCTGCCTCTAGGTGACTCTAGGGGAAGGACAGGTTAGGGGATGTCAGGAATCTGCTACATCTGGTGCCATGTGACTGTTACTGCTTTCTGCCACTAGGTGACTGGGGGAGGGACAGGTTAGGGGATGTCAGGAATCTGCTACATCTGGTGCCATGTGACTGTTACTGCTTTCTGCCACTAGGTGACTGGGGGAGGGACAGGTTAGGGGATGTCAGGAATCTGCTACATCTGGTGCCATGTGACTGTTACCACTTTCTGCCTCTAGGTGACTCTGGGGGAAGGACAGGTTAGGGGATGTCAGGAATCTGCTACATCTGGTGCCATGTGACTGTTACCGCTTTCTGCCACTAGGTGACTCTGGGGGAGGGACAGGTTAGGGGATGTCAGGAATCTGCTACATCTGGTGCCATGTGACTGTTACTGCTTTCTGCCACTAGGTGACTGGGGGAGGGACAGGTTAGGGGATGTCAGGAATCTGCTACATCTGGTGCCATGTGACTGTTACCACTTTCTGCCTCTAGGTGACTCTGGGGGAAGGACAGGTTAGGGGATGTCAGGAATCTGCTACATCTGGTGCCATGTGACTGTTACCGCTTTCTGCCACTAGGTGACTCTGGGGGAGGGACAGGTTAGGGGATGTCAGGAATCTGCTACATCTGGTGCCATGTGACTGTTACTGCTTTCTGCCACTAGGTGACTGGGGGAGGGACAGGTTAGGGATGTCAGGACTAACTGATACATCTGGTGCCATGTGACTGTTACCGCTTTCTGCCACTAGGTGACTGGGGGAGGGACAGGTTATGGGATATCAGGACTAACTGATACATACGGCCTTCATGCCATGAAACTGCATCTTCATGTTTGAGACATGGTGAAAACTTTGCCTCAGCTTGTCTTCACTTCAGAAGAAGTGAAAAAATCTTTTAGTAGAGGCTCAGGCTTTAATGTTATGTTGAAATCAGTAAAAGTCCCAAGACTCATGTGCCTGGCTATCAATTAAACAGCCATCCAATCTATGCTCCTCACAGGAGCTGTATCTACTGATAGTCCATAAAGGTGTCATAATAACAAGGCATATCACAAACAGCGAAACTGTCACTTCATTACCAAAAGGTGCCTGGTAAGACATGCTATTTATAGCGCAATCCTTGTCATAGAGGTTTGTGGCAACGACATTGTATTTTACTTATGCCAGGTTCTATCATTCAATACTTTTTTATCTACTCTAAAATGGATACTTTTATTTTTCCAAGTTGATTTATCTGAATAGAATATACACCAACCATCATTCTTAGTGTGGCTGTATGGTTGTTACACTGATGTCTTAATAATTATAAAACAAGAGTAAATCGAAATGGGTAACAGAAAAAGGACCATTGGTTTGAAGCACATTCTCCGACATTTCTGATGGTGATTCACTTATCCATATCAGGAACCTCAGGTTTTGTATGATGAATTGGAAATAGAAGTGAGTTTTCAAGTCTCTGATGGTATTTGACTAGCTATCATACTTTTATTAAAAAACATTTGTGAACTCAGTGTAACAGTTAGGTGTCAAATAATGTAAAGCACCTCTCTATCTTAACTCCAAAGTAGGCCTAATAGGACTTTAATTGGTTAAAAAAAAGAGATCAGTGTCAGCTTTTCTGATTGCTGGAACTTTAAGATGGGGAATCAAAAGTCAAACTTACTATTTCTTCCAAGACTGACATCCTAACCTTGTATTTACCAGAGACTGACATTCTAACCTTGTATTTACCAAGACTGAAATCCTAACCTTGTATTTACCAAGACTGACATCCTAACCTTGTATTTACCAGAGACTGACATCCTAACCTTGTATTTACCAGAGACTGAAATCCTAACCTTGTATTTACCAGAGACTGACATCCTAACCTTGTATTTACCAAGACTGACATTCTAACCTTGTATTTACCAGAGACTGAAATCCTAACCTTGTATTTACCAGAGACTGAAATCCTAACCTTGTATTTACCAGAGACTGACATCCTAACCTTGTATTTACCAGAGACTGAAATCCTAACCTTGTATTTACCAAGACTGACATCCTAACCTTGTATTTACCAGAGACTGAAATCCTAACCTTGTATTTACCAAGACTGAAATCCTAACCTTGTATTTACCAGAGACTGACATCCTAACCTTGTATTTACCAGAGACTGAAATCCTAACCTTGTATTTACCAGAGACTGACATCCTAACCTTGTATTTACCAGAGACTGAAATCCTAACCTTGTATTTACCAAGACTGACTTCCTAACCTTGTATTTACCAAGACTAACATTCTAACCTTGTATTTACCAGAGACTGACATCCTAACCTTGTATTTACCAGAGACTGAAATCCTAACCTTGTATTTACCAAGACTAACATTCTAACCTTGTATTTACCAGAGACTGACATCCTAACCTTGTATTTACCAGAGACTGAAATCCTAACCTTGTATTTACCAAGACTGAAATCCTTACCTTGTATTTACCAGAGACTGACATCCTAACCTTGTATTTACCAGAGACTGAAATCCTAACCTTGTATTTACCAGAGACTGACATCCTAACCTTGTATTTACCAGAGACTGAAATCCTAACCTTGTATTTACCAGAGACTGACATCCTAACCTTGTATTTACCAGAGACTGACATCCTAACCTTGTATTTACCAGAGACTGACATCCTAACCTTGTATTTACCAGAGACTGAAATCCTAACCTTGTATTTACCAGAGACTGACATCCTAACCTTGTATTTACCAGAGACTGACATCCTAACCTTGTATTTACCAGAGACTGACATCCTAACCTTGTATTTACCAGAGACTGAAATCCTAACCTTGTATTTACCAGAGACTGAAATCCTAACCTTGTATTTACCAAGACTGACATCCTAAAATTAAGAGCTACTGTATTTCTAAATTTGATTTGGAGAGATTGTCTCTACTGTTCAAGGTGGCCTTTCCTGTAAGCAATCTAAGAGCAGCTGGGACTGAGATTGAGTCACCATTAGAGCAGATTAACCTCCTGCGGAGCAGAGTCACCGCCATATTCCATCCCCAGACATAAATATTCAAACAAACAAATTTATGAACCCATCAAGCATCCCTTCTCAGTTCAGTGAGTTGAATCGATCCAAAATATTGAAAAGCAATGTAATGAGTAAACTTATGAGTATAAGTAGTTATTAGGGTAGGGTGCTGAGTATCAACTGGGAATATGTCCTTATAATTACTCCTGTTTAGTTAACGTGATGAGTAAGTAGTTAATAGGGGTAGGGTGCTGGGTGGGAATATGTCCCTTCCCTGATGTTAGCTGTGAATAGAAATGAAAGCAATGATACTATGTATGTATGAAACATTTCACTGTGTGTGTTATACTGTGTGGGACCATTACAGCTGTTTATGACCCCCCTGGATGACCTTTGGTCACCTGCTGTACTTATTGTGTCATTCAGGGACATAAAGACATAGACACAAACAGTAACAAAGCCATTATAGTGACACCCAGTGTCAGGTGATTTAGAGAATAGGCGGGATGGAAGGAACTAAATGTTTGGAATGTTTGGTTGTTTATTTTTTATTTTTTTCAATATAATATTCCTTCTTGTGTACCTCCAGCATTCATTTCATGTAAGTATCGTTTCATGGTCTTCCCTAAATCTGATAAAAGAGGAGTCATTGTTACAATCAGTTTTGCCACAATTGTCAAAAACTTCAAATCAAATCAAATTGCTGTGTAATATGAACTTTTATAAAAGAAGGGAAGAGAAACAATTGCCAACGGTTTCATCCATCTTTTATAAAGGGAGTTATAATTGGGAGGAGCAAGAAGACCCATTGATCGTAATGTTTATATTGTCTGCACCATGCCTGCAGCTTTTGTTGTTGTGTCAGCATGATGCACCATGCAGCTTTTGTTGATGTGTCAGCATGATGCACCATGCAGCTTTTGTTGATGTGTCAGCATGATGCACCATGCAGCTTTTGTTGTTGTGTCAGCATGATGCACCATGCAGCTTTTGTTGATGTGTCAGCATGATGCACCATGCAGCTTTTGTTGATGTGTCAGCATGATGCACCATGCAGCTTTTGTTGTTGTGTCAGCATGATGCACCATGCAGCTTTTGTTGTTGTGTCAGCATGATGCACCATGCCTGCAGCTTTTTGTTGATGTGTCAGCATGATGCACCATGCAGCTTTTGTTCATGTGTCAGCATGATGCATCATGCCTGCAGCTTTTGTTGTTGTGTCAGCATGATGCACCATGCAGCTTTTGTTGTTGTGTCAGCATGATGCACCATGCAGCTTTTGTTGATGTGTCAGCATGATGCACCATGCCTGCAGCTTTTGTTGTTGTGTCAGCATGATGCACCATGCAGCTTTTGTTGATGTGTCAGCATGATGCACCATGCCTGCAGCTTTTGTTGTTGTGTCAGCATGATGCACCATGCAGCTTTTGTTGTTGTGTCAGCATGATGCACCATGCAGCTTTTGTTGATGTGTCAGCATGATGCACCATGCCTGCAGCTTTTGTTGTTGTGTCAGCATGATGCACCATGCAGCTTTTGTTGATGTGTCAGCATGATGCACCATGCAGCTTTTGTTGATGTGTCAGCATGATGCACCATGCCTGCAGCTTTTGGTGATGTGTCAGCATGATGCACAATGCAGCTTTTGTTCATGTGTCAGCATGATGCATCATGCCTGCAGCTTTTGTTGTTGTGTCAGCATGATGCACCATGCAGCTTTTGTTGATGTATCAGCATGATGCATCATGCCTGCAGCTTTTGTTGTTGTGTCAGCATGATGCACCATGCCTGCAGCTTTTGTTGTTGTGTCAGCATGATGCACCATGCCTGCAGCTTTTGTTGTTGGGTCAGCATGATGCACCATGCCTGCAGCCTTTGTTCTGGTATCCAAATCTGCATAAGTGCTCCCCCCCTCAGGAAAAGTGTGTCCAAGGCCTGATCTTAGGCAACTACCTTACTAGTGCCACCACCCTGCTAAATATAGCATACACCACACTTCTCTCTGCATATCATTGAGTTGAGTGACATATATAGGCAGGTCCTATTATGATATGTAGCAAGCTGTGGGTCATTTTTTTTATGTTCAGCCATAGTGAACTTCCTCCTTTAAACTGACTGGCCCGGTTACAGCAGTTTACAACCAATCAGGATGACATTTGGTACTCGCTGTGTGCTCAGGATCTCATTCAGGGCACTTACAGAGAGTGATAATGACTGCATTAAATCAGTAGTAACTGATGCATGGAGACATTTATTAGGAAACCTATAAGAGTGTTAGTGGGGGTAAAGAGGCAGTCAGTGAGTAATGATTGTTGAATGCATTTATAAGAGGTTCCGTGGGAGTAAAGAGTCTGTTGGAGGATGAGGAACAAAACTATACTGTTAAATCTATGAGGCATACTCGTAAACTGAATGTTGGACTACCGTAATTGTACAGCATTGAACCAGCATAGTTTTTACAAGAAGCCCAAGGTGGCAGTATGGTGGTAGACAAATATACAATGAAAATAACAAAGGGATCTATGGCAACTTTGGGACGAGGATTGCGCCATTGTTTTACATTTTTTAACAATCTATGCTGCAGCTTTAGAGAACATTTGGGGGTGTATCACCTTCATTGATAAGTAGTGACATTGACTGTCATTCCAAACCATCCCTACAACTGTTCAAAATGAAGCCTCATGTAAGGTGCTACCTATAGGGTAGGATTTATGTAATATAAGTGGATGACGATGTACAAGTCATTTTATGCTGTAAAGAGGCGGCAATAATTAGCGACTTTCTCATCGGCATTTTCCTCTTTTTTAGCATTTTTAAATAAAGTTTGAGAGATGTCAATTGCGTGTCTGTGAAATTACCGCATGAACTTAATTTATCATGCCTGATCCTCTCTCCTCACTTCTTCACAAAATATTAAAGATGGTGTTGAGAATTAGAATTCCATTTTTTGATGATCTCTAAATGATTTTCTACTGTACTCAGGAGAAAGTGCAGTAAGAAGTAGGAGCTATTATTAGTTCTGTCCTTAGCTACCATTTCCCTTATAAAATCCCCTAATTATATAATTCAGAAACATGATATGCTGTAAAAAGGAATATGTCCCAATGATAATTACAAGCAGCTATTATTAAAAGTGCTTAATTGTGTCTCATAAATGGATCGATCCTTTTTAAAGATATGGCTCATTTTAAAATTGTTGTCATGATGAGACAATGCAATGCTTGTTTTGATGCATTTTTATTCAAGTATGTTGTATCCGATTGGTCTCATTTACCACCCAGCCAGCCAATGATACCATAATCTTTTTTCTTTTAGTCATTCTGACATTCAACTTTGGTACACCCAGCAAAAAAAAGTGTTTCTTTTAAATGCAAAACAAAAAATGATGACAAACATATATTTTTACAAACACTCTCTACCTAACCTTTCCCCAATGATAAAAAAAAGGTTTCTTTTGTCCAGTGGGCATGCGCCATAATACTGTGACATACAATAAAAAGATGACATCAGAATGTAAAGCAGTGTGCATGCATTTACTGCAGCAGGCGGCAGTTGACATCAGAATGTAGAACAGTCAAGCATTGCCTGCAGCAGGCGGCAGATGACATCAGAATGTAGAGCAGTGTGCAAGCATTGCCTGCAGCAGGCGGCAGATGACGTCAGAATGTAGAGCAGTGTGCAAGCATTCCCTGCAGCAGGCGGCAGATGACATCAGAATGTAGAGCAGTCAAGCATTCCATGCAGCCAATCAGAGGGATCCATTTGGTCACGTGACCCATTGCCATGGTAACGTGACCTACTTAGGGGGGTCACATGACCACCTATCAGCCAATCAGAGGTCAGCATTCTTGGTAACCATAGTAACATGACCTAATTAGGGGATTAGTGGGTGGTCACGTGGGCAGGGTTAATTATGCAAATGAGATATACCAAAACTCATTTTTTCAATTTTTTTTTGATAAAATATATTTACAAGTATATACATTGATTTTCAATCATAATTCAGACTGTACATAGTGTAATCTCTGGATACGGTTTTCATGTCAGGATTCTTTCCAATGGTGTAAGTCATTTTTCCTGCCCACAATTTATCTAAATTACAATAGAAATGTACTTAAGTGTAATACCAAGTATTCCATTCACTTTGTGCGGACATGACACTTCTTAGCAGAGCGTTCTGTATATTTTCAAAATGAAACTCACTACAGAGCACACGATCTAAACACTCTTGACAGAAAGTGTTGAATATTTTCTCAGAGTCATGACAACACAGGTGCCGTAAAAGGTCTGAGTTTTGCTTGAGAAGAAATATGAAAGCATCAGTAGATTCTAACGTATAACATCTTTTGGTGAGAGGACAGGTTTCCTGATTGTGAAATTGATATACTCCTATCGATCTATCTGCGAAGACATTGGTACCTTTCCAGAAAACATCATTGAAACACTCTTTCAACAAATCGAATAACTGATTAGAAACGAGACCTTTACGTACATGTTGTTTGAACAACGATGCTTTAAAAAACATCATCACCAGCAGCAGCAGCACCAGCCTCAGGATCCATATAAGTTTCGGAGGCGTCAGCAGTGTAATCTGTCATCATAATATCGTCCACATTCATTACCATGGGGGGATATGCTGATGATGTCACAGTTGTTGGGTTCTCAAAGTTGACAGGCTGTAGAGCAACACCCCCAGTAGTACCATCATCATCCGGGCTTCCCTAGCCCACTTAAAAGGGTCTATTTCTCCTCTTTCCTATCCCCTCAGGATGTGTGTGGTGCACATATGCGTGGGCACTGACACATTCCTCTGTGAAATTGTGTAATGTAGTTCTCACCATGAATATGACCTTAGTTGTTGAAATGGCGTTAAACATCTAGTACCATCATCACCACCAGCAATAGTACCTATATCAGAAAGATTAAACCATTCACACGGGTTCATATAATCTTCGGCAGGGTCAGCAGCGTAATCTGTGAACAGAAAATCATCCACATCCATTACCATGGAGGGATATAATGATGACATAACAGTTGTTGGATTGTCAATTTTGTAAACAATGGGACGGGACTAATTATGCAAATGAGATATTTTACGATAGAGCACTGCTGTGTTTTTTGCAAGCCACCAAAGTGAGGGGTGTGTCTTATACATGAGGATTTTGTACTTTAGAGTAGTACTAAACTGCTAAAAATATGCTTGTGGGTCAGGTCGCCAGAAAGCAGTAGATTTTGTCATTTTGGACTCTTATGACTCTAGAGAAAGAAGATGTGAACCAATCTTGCCTTACATAGACTTATTTGATAGAGGACACTTAGGGCTATCAAAAAGATGTAAGTTTGTGGTCATCCATTAAAAACTCTCAGACTCATAGCCTGCAGAGGTGAAAAAAACAGCCAAATTTGTTCTTTTTTAACTTTTTGTATTTTTTAAAAGTGTTCTGTATTAAATAAAGAACATCTGGAGCATTGTATTGTAAATGATCATATGTATCATTTCCATGAGGTTTGGATATGTTACTGAATGAGGATTTTTCATCATTAGTAGAGGAGCAACAGTACATGTAATACCATAGGAATTTCGTGTTTATGGAAGTTTCTCAGGTCGAATCTATGGTTTGAAGGGTGCTGATAAAGATAGGATACCGCTCCAATTTTGATTTTCAGATTTTGACCTATTTTTAGGCTAATTATGTAAATTACAGTAATTACACCTTCCTGAGACATTCTTTTCCACACAGATGGGAATATCATCAATCTAACAGAACCTACCCCCACTCAATCTGCTACAGGGAATCTGGAGGTGTTGTTCATTTTTGCTATTAGCAATGGTTACCTAGCAACAAGCTAATTGTGTGATTTTCCCATAGCAGAAGTGCCAATTACAGAAGCAATGCATGGGGAAGTTAGATATTGAATTTGCATTGTGCCTAGGTGAGATAATCATGAGATACACATCCTCCAGTGTCCAGATATTGCCTAGCAACAGAGTACTTAAACTGACACTCAATGTCTCCTTTTTGACTACAACTTCTTTCTCATCCCTGGACACTATTTAGAGGTGCTCTGGGATGCAAATTTCATGTTCTATATCAACGGAATTAGCAAATTGCCAAAATAATTGTTGGCTTAGTGGTAGACACCAATAACTAACAATGCTTATTCTTTCATTTTCACATTGCAGTGGTACCAAAGAAATTACCAATTCAGTATTTGCAAGTTAAGAATGATATTTTCAATGTGTTAAGGTGAGATATAATAAAATACACAATTATCAGTGTTCAGAGGCTTCCTAGCAAAAGAGAAATTGTGCCTAGCAACATAGATATTGTATGATAACTAGCACTCCTTCATCCTCTGTCTTTTCTTGATTCAACCAAAGACATTTCACCAAACTCATACATCAGTGTTCAAACAATACTACAGAAAAATATTATATGTGTGGAAAAACTACATTAGATTAGTACAGAATTGTTCTTAAGCAAGCCCGTCTGAGGGTCCTAAATGGAGGATGTGTCTTACAATATGTGGGGTGTACGGGGTATAACAGGATTATAGGATTTCGGGCACATGTCCTCTTTTTGATCTAATACTATGATATTCTACCTGGAATTATGTCGATGAATGTTGATTGTCATAAAGAAAATGCACAAATGTGACTTAGCATTACAAAACCACTTGAAAGTCACACCTTTGCCAACGGACATGAGTGTTTCATAAAGGTGGTAACACTCGCCAATATCCAAGCTCTGCCTCTGATCCTATAGCTCAACCTGTCATAGGTTCTAGGTATAGGTGTAAGGTGTAAGTTGGGAGAGATGATTGGGAGCTGCTCAAGCTGCCTTTTATATTAAGGGCTTGAGCAGCTCACAGTGTTGCGAAATGTTCTATACACATGGTTCAATAAAATAGAGACACGTGTCATAGGGAGAGATCGCCACCTGTGGGTTAATCATGTTAATGAGGATTGAGAGGAGATTGTGAAATATCCTCTCATTCCAAATATGGCACCACAGGTGGATCCCACATCCTCCAGCGGGGCTGTGTGGGTGTAGATATGATTGGAATGTTATTACATCCGTGTACCTTATGTCACAGAGTCTCATGGAGGAAGTGGGTTCGTGATAACTTATGGATCCTGGTTCCTGTTGGGGAATACAGGAGATTGTTGAGTGTGGATCGTGAGCAGAGCTTAGGCTTTATATGGCAAAGAAACTATTAAATGTGAAAAATATTAATAATACCCAGAATGGTTCATTGATACCTTGATGTTATTGAGATACAGTTGCATTACTCTGTATATATCAGTGCAGAGTGCAGAAGGTAACTGGACCTCATTCAGTTAACATGCATTGTCTGAGCAATTTCCTACTTCTGATACAAAAAGTCTGGATTCATTGGAAGAAAGCTTACATTCATTTTGGCCTGGCCCACAATCTTGAGGCAGTAGTCTGGTATATTGTTGGGCAAAATGGAAGATTTGAGAGAAATTTAGAAAAATCACTGGCCTACAGCCAGAATTACTCACCATTGGCTACGGGGACAGTGTTAGTGTCTACCCTTGACTCTTGTTGAGTTAAATTGTTCTGCTTCAAGGCCCCAGCCAATTCAGTAACTGACTGATGCTGTTTTACCCCTAACATAAGCCACAACTTCATACTTCAAGTATATAGGATTACGCCAAAGTCAGAGTGTTTCCTATATCCAGGGTAAAGATAAATATCACTTAGTAAATTTAGACTAAATGACCACACTAGGTGTAAAAATGTATAGGTTACTGTAGCCTTAGTTAATGGGGTGGGGAAGCCTTGCAGAGATGACAGCCCCCTCCCCGTCCCATACCTTTTATATATATGCACCCATGTACATGTAGCTATCTGTTGTCACCATGACATTTTCACAACTTTTTGATCCTCCCTTTTCAATCTCTACTGAATACTATGGCAAGGAGGGGGGAATATGTTGTGGTAACACATCAGAAAGGCTTTCCCCCACCCTTCTTGATCCACACTCATAGATGTAGAATGACTAGGGGAATGCCTCATAGCATATGAATTACATCTTTATATGATAAGCAATAGGTGTCATTCTCATAATTATGTTGCTGCCAAACATGAATTGTTAGATATAGGACATGAAAATTGCATCCCATGGTGGTTTTCAATAGTGTTTATTGGACGAGAAAGAAAAAAACTACAGTAGAAAACGAAACATTGAGTACCATTTGCTATGTAATATCTTTTTTGCTAGGCAGAAAGTCTATGTTGCTTGGTAACCTCTGCAAACTGAGTGGTGCATTTCATGACATCACACCTAAGCAAAATGCAAAATCCCATATCTAATCTATCTGTACATGTATTGCTACTTTCATTTGCACTTCTGCCAGGTGAAAATGAAAGAATTAACAATGCTAGTAATAGTTGCCATCCACAAAGCTCCAAATTCTGCTGCCAATTGGCTAAATCTTTATGCAGAACATGAAATTTGCATCCCAAAACACCTCAAAATAGTATCTATGTGATGAGAAAGAAGCTGTAGTCGAAAAGGAGACATCGAGTGCCAGTTGCTATGCAATATCTCTGTTGCTAGGTAGAATAATTATGTTGCTAGGCAACCACTGAAAGATGTGCATATCATGATTATCTCACCTAGGCACAATGCAAAACCCCATATCTAACTTCACCATGCATTACTACTGTAATTGGCCCTTCTGCTATGGGAAAATCACAGAATTACCCTGTTGCTAGGCAATCATTGCTAATCGCAAAAAATAGACAACCCTCCAGATTCCCTGTAGGAGATTAAGTGGGGATATGTGCTGTTAGATTGATGATATTCCCATCCGTTTGGAAGAGAATCTCTCAGGAAGGTGTAATTACTGTAATTTACATAATTATCCTATAAATAGATCAAAATCTAAAAATCAAAATTGGAGCGGTATCCTATCTTTTTCAGCACCCTTCAAACCAAAGATTCCACCTGAGAAACTACCATAAACACAAAATTCCTACGGAAGGTACTTTTCTTTACTGTTGCTCCTCTACTACATGTGTCTTTGAAGATGGAAATTTGTAATTTGTAACGTCCGGTACCAAAATCTAAATCAGTTAAAAAACATGGAAAAAGGGAAGCTTCAAAATATTAGTTATTACCCAAATGAAGGGCCCTATTTTCCCCTACTTTGGTGAAAAAATTGTGTGTCCATCTGCATTTGTCTCCGTTTGAGAGCAGCTTATGTGAAATAATTCTGATAAAAATACCGGACGTTACGTAACGTCCGGTACTTTTATCATCATGTAAGAGGCAGTCTACTGTGCATGCATACCTCAAATTTTGTTCCATTTTTGTAATTGAAGTCAATGATAGACATATTAACCTTGTTATTTCATGTGTTTGTTATGCATAATGGGACATTCCTATATTCTGAGAGCAACTTCAAATACCTCCATATTTCATCATTTTGGTACCGGACGTTACATGAGACAAAATAAGCAATAAAAATGGAACCGGAGGTCCTAAGTTGGTATTTTTTGGTTTTCTGAGCTGAGGGGATGTCCCTTCACAAATTTGTTAAGCTTATATAAAGTATCTAGAAAAATAATTTTTAAGGCCCTCCAAAGGCAAAATCTTACACTTTCTGACGACCTGACCCTTGTACATGACACTAGACCATACAACTAATATTAAAGACAAATGCTGGTGGATGAGTGGTAAAGAAGTTGTGTTGAATTTTTACCTATACCTCTGGATATCAGAAGTTGTGTTGATTTTTGCCTATACCTTTGGATATCATTAGGTTTATATATAGGGATGAAGGAAATGTAAAAATAGTGACATATCACCGAGCCTAATTCTCTGGGAAAGGGGTGTAATGAAGGAAGGTCTATAGGAGTCAATGGGAAGATCTATGGCCTCATTTCCTGCTAAAATATCATTCAAGTTCTGTTGCTATTTTCAAAAACTTTTGTATTATGATAGTTGGATATGTATAGAAGTGGAAAATGCATAAAGATTGTGTTGACTTTTGTCTATACCTCTGGATATCATTAGGTTTACATATAGGGATGAAGGAAATGTAAAAATAGTGACATGTCACCGAGCTTAATTATCTGGGAAAGGGCTGTAATGAAGAAAGACCTATAGGAGTCAATGGGAAAATTTATGACTTCATTTTCTGCCAAAATATCATTCATGTTCTGCTGGGATTTACAAAGACGTTTTTCTTCGCACTCCCCTGACCTTAGTACCACCTTCTGTGACCTGCTACTCCACAGACAACATCTAAGACATACCCCTGACCTTCGTATGTTTTTTTAGATTTTATAGTTTGTGTGTCATCTCTGCACATATGTAATTTTGATGAGGGTAGTAGTAGTATATACAGACATGTGTGTTCTTAAAGACCTTTAAAGAGCATGCTTTAATTGGTTTAGACACAGCTATAATTACCTACTTGTTTATTTTTCCCCACCCAATCAAGATTTGACAGCCACTCACGGCCATTATGATTGGTTTAGACATACTGATAGCTATCACTCATTGATAGCTTGTACATTGGAAGCCAGTAGATATATGACACTTCTCACTGTAACTAACAATATCCATACCTTTGAAGGGACAGAGTGAATTCCCACCAGCTATTACATAACTGTACCCTACAACCAGTGTAAGGTACATGCCGCTGGTCAGCTTCAGCTAAACACTACGGCGCCACCCCTATCCGGCTAGGTTGGAAACAGAACCACTCATTTAACCAAAGTTAAATTACCTACTGCATCATGGTGTGCATGATGTATGATTTAACGCATCATGCTGCTTGTGTTGTATTTATATCATAGCGTAATAGTACGTTTAAGTGTCAGGGTATAGTGGATTAAATTCAATCAGCACCCAGGGACTCATTCACACACCCTATATCCATGGTAGTAGTTTTGTATTATCCCACAAGTTGCTGCCACCAGGCGCTATGGTGAAGGATTCGGTCAGCATTCAAGTAAACCGAGATGTAATAATTACTTATCTCAGTGTAAACCTGTCCAAATTTGGTTTTACCCATTGATAAAAAACTTAAACTTTACATTTGTAAAAGTGTAAATGTAATATAAATACGGTCTGCGTTGACCTACATCATTTTTGGTAGATACCGTAGTTTTATAAGTACTATTCAGTGTGCGATCTGTAAGCATGGGCGCTGCAACTGCAGCTGGTGACCTCTTCACTTTTGGACAGGTCAACCATGAGCCAGGATGTTTTTCACTGTTGTCACACATCATGATTTACATCTCTATGTGTACGTTCCATTGATGTGCTTCATCCTTTCCTTTACTGTTGCTAGTCCAAAGGTTTGGGTCTGTCACCAAGGAAAAACGCTGTTACAATAGGTTCTCCACAGAACCACCCTTCTGAATAAAAGTTATCCGTTCGATGCAAGTTGCCCTGTACTCCCACCCGTTTTGTGGAACTTTGGGAGATGGATTGGTGATCTTGTAGGAAAAGAAATAGTTCTGTTCTATAAATAAAATAGATACTTTTCCCAGTTTGATGGGTATGGGTACAGTGAAGTGTAAATTGTTTTAGTTCTACCAGTGTACATACACTCTCCTCTTGTAGTAGTAGTATGGGTGTTATGTAGTGCATCTAATAGATTGTTGAGGTTATTGTCTCATGGAAATTAAATTTAGAGGGAGCTTCCCTTTCAATAGGAGTTTAGTGAATCAAGTAGGACCTCAATCTGTGAGTACTGGTATTAAACAATTCTCCTACACAATTGTAGATAATGTAACTGGAACACACACTAGTACCCAGTATCCCTTATCTACTCGTTCCTTTTGAATGAGAATGTTTGAATTTTCATACATCTGTCTCACTTAGAGTTCCATTGATGTGTTCCGAATTATGTCACCAGGTGACTTATGTGTACCAGGTAGCATTTGTCTTTAAAGAGGAAGGAAATTAACCAAGGAGTTAAACTGAAACTGTAAAGGGAAGGTCATCACCATGCTGTAATTTTTTCCTCCTGGAGGACCCCACTTTTGGAGAGGTATATTTTTCATAGTCCATCTACCAGTTAGCTCCCTATGTTATAGCTCTTTTTTAAAAGATACAAAAACACTCAACCCACCTACCTCAGACCATTTTCTCACAACTTGACTGAGTATCCTCTCAATATTACTCAACTACTACTACTACTGTTACTTCCTACACCTACTACGATGTTGTATGTGCAACTACTATTCTACTACTGGTGTTGCAGTTGCTTCTACACCTGTTGATGCTACTGCTGCTGCTGCTACACTACTTCTACTACTGTTACTGCTGCTGCTGCTCTTATTACTAGATACTACTGTCGCTGTTGTTGTACTGACTGCTGCTGCTGCAACACATGCACATGCTCCTGCTGCACATGTACATGCTCCTGCTGCCGCTGCACTTGCTCCTACCACTGCACATGCTTCTGCTTTTGCTGCCCCTGCTGCTGCTGATGCTGACAGCGGACGTAATCTACCCTTCCAAGAAAAATCAGTGCTCTTTATATAGTTGAGAGAAAGCTGTAATTCTGTTTTCACCTGGATCTTTTCACCCCTGGATTAATTAACATGAAAAAGGGAAAAATACTTTTTGGAATTTGTGTATCAAAGCGGATAACAGGTGTAATAACTGCGATAATTACCTTAATGTGACTTACAATGTATAAGAGGATTATGAAACGTTAGGAGATTAAGGTGTTCAAAGATTGTATACAAAAACTACAGGGGGTACTTAACAACAAAGGAAAAATATAATCTTGTAAGAGAAAAGTCAAAGTGCTTTAATTGGATTACTCACTACCAAAGGTGTGGGGTGCACAGCACAAATGGTGGACACATACCCACCTCCCCGCCTGCCTGCCTACCTACCTACCTACCTACCTACCTACCTACCTACCTACCTACCTACCTACCTACCTAACTACCGTAGTATCTCACGTATAAGGTACACCCAATTTGAGGAAAATGGTATGAAGTGGAAAATAACTATAGCTTTCACTTCCAGAAAAAAAATACCTGAAGGTGTATGTCTTCCTTTGTACGTGCCTACCTTTGTACATGTCTACCTTTGTAACTACAAACATACACATGTGGTAAGAGGTTTAAGTCTAACAAATCAGTTAATAAGTTAATCCCCCTTTCTACTCCTCCTCTGTCGCCAACCTGGGGTGTGGGTTACCTTCTATGTATGTTGTGATTGGAAAAAAGTAAACTCAGATCTTTTCTTTTAAATCCTCATGCAGTGCACAGTGGGTGACTATGGGGTCAAATCCTTTAAGTCTTTTATTTTTTCCCTCTGGGACCAACCACACTTAATGAACTAAGGGATCCATGTCTACATCAAACGGTAGGTGAAAATCAAAACAGACAGATACCCCACCAAGCAAAGACCACTGTAAAAAAAGGGGATTAAATCTTTTTAAGTCTTTTGATCATTTTTAACTAATGCTGATGTTGGACCAGGCTAACTGATGCTGATCTAGGTGATTCAAATGTATGCCAACGGATAGTTTATTATAGAAACACTCACGGCTACCCGGTAGTTAGTAAGAGGGCAGCTATTAGATATTAGAAAAAGGTCTTACATGATCGGAGGCCAGAAGGGCCTCTGACGTAGCGGCTGAGCCCCGGTCTTTATATAAGAACCTAGGTGTTCGCCGTCAGATGTCCCCACAGACCCGGATCGGTGCTGCCACCTATCAGGAACCTGAGGAACATCCGATGACTCGACTCACCCGCCACGCCAGACGGTACCCAACGCTATGGTTATGTATCAACGTACCTCTACATACTTTAGGTACAGGTAATCTTATTGTTTAAAGTGAGGAAGGGTCACACATTTTATATTATTATACTATATACCTTGTCATTGACAGAGGGTATATATCTAATCTTCAAAGATAGGCTTTGCAGTCTTCCAGCACTGAGCGCGCCGCCTCTTTTGATAATTGATAGCGTGCCTGGAACTCGCTGAACTCGGTTGGAGGGTGAATGTGTCTCCTATATTGTCTCCTGTGTTGCCCATGTCTATCTAGATGACCCCTTGGCCTTAGTCGTGGAGGCATCATGACACAACTTCTCTGGCAGGCATTCAGTCATAGAAAGGGGCCTAGGATTGCTTTCAAATTTCCCTTGTCAACAATATTTCCCGATGTGACGATTCTCGCAAAGTAATGGACATGTCACGAACTGGAACCCCACCTTTTGAAAGACTTGGTTTATTTTTTTTCTTTGATTTTAATTCTCCCTAGTTCTAAAAAGGAACACTAAGTTTTTGTTAGTATGATGCTTGGCATATACGCAAGTCTGAAAAGTCCAAAAATCTTTTTTTTGGCTAATAAAATCTTTTAATTCAGCTTAATAACGTTGTATTTCACTATACATTACTCAACTTTACACATAATCAATTTGTTCAATGAGTAGAACACTTTAACTAACAATTTCTTAAACTTAGGACACTGTTTTTCTTTTGCCAAATGTTTGGTGTTAACGCCATAAAAACTGATACTTATGTTCATGAAAGTGCTAGAAAATTGCGTTAACACAACTTGCATTTTACACAAGAAACACAATTTACTATTACACTTTTTTTACCATATAACCACTTTTGCGTACTAGCATAAACACAATAGATGCAATAACTAGAAGTAATAGGCTATTGGAGAAACAGACCCCACAACTTACATGTATGGGTGAAGGTGGCTGTGTGCAGAATGTACATGTATGGGTGAAGGTGGCAGTGTGCAGAATTTACATGTATGGGTGAAGGTGGCAGTGTGCAGAATTTACATGTATGGGTCAAGATGGCAGTTTGCAGAATTTACATGTATGGGTGAAGATGGCAGTGTGCAGAATTTACATGTATGGGTCAAGATGGCAGTGTGCAGAATTTACATGTATGGGTGAAGGTGGCTGTGTGCAGAATGTACATGTATGGGTGAAGGTGGCAGTGTGCAGAACTTACATGTATGGGTGAAGATGGCAGTGTGCAGAATTTACATGTATGGGTGAAGATGGCAGTGTGCAGAATTTACATGTATGGGTCAAGATGGCAGTGTGCAGAATTTACATGTATGGGTGAAAGTGGCTGTGTGCAGAACTTACATGTATGGGTCAAGATGGCAGTGTGCAGAATTTACATGTATGGGTGAAGGTGGCAGTGTGCAGAATTTACATGTATGGGTCAAGATGGCAGTGTGCAGAATTTACATGTATGGGTGAAGGTGGCTGTGTGCAGAATTTACATGTATGGGTCAAGATCGCAGTGTGCAGAATTTACATGTATGGGTGAAGATGGCAGTGTGCAGAATTTACATGTATGGGTGAAGATGGCAGTGTGCAGAATTTACATGTATGGGTGAAGATGGCAGTGTGCAGAACTTACATGTATGGGTCAAGATGGCAGTGTGCAGAATTTACATGTATGGGTGAAGGTGGCAGTGTGCAGAATTTACATGTATGGGTCAAGATGGCAGTGTGCAGAATTTACATGTATGGGTGAAGGTGGCTGTGTGCAGAATTTACATGTATGGGTCAAGATCGCAGTGTGCAGAATTTACATGTATGGGTGAAGGTGGCAGTGTGCAGAATTTACATGTATGGGTCAAGATGGCAGTGTGCAGAATTTACATGTATGGGTGAAGGTGGCTGTGTGCAGAATTTACATGTATGGGTGAAGGTGGCAGTGTGCAGAATTTACATGTATGGGTGAAGGTGGCAGTGTGCAGAATTTACATGTATGGGTCAAGATGGCAGTGTGCAGAATTTACATGTATGGGTGAAGGTGGCTGTGTGCAGAATTTACATGTATGGGTCAAGATCGCAGTGTGCAGAATTTACATGTATGGGTGAAGGTGGCAGTGTGCAGAATTTACATGTATGGGTGAAGGTGGCAGTGTGCAGAATTTACATGTATGGGTGAAGGTGGCAGTGTGCAGAATTTACATGTATGGGTCAAGATGGCAGTGTGCAGAATTTACATGTATGGGTGAAGGTGGCAGTGTGCAGAATTTACATGTATGGGTCAAGGTGGCAGTATGCAGAATGTACATGTATGGGTGAAGGTGGCAGTGTGCAGAATTTACATGTATGGGTGAAGGTGGCAGTGTGCAGAATTTACATGTATGGGTCAAGATGGCAGTGTGCAGAATTTACATGTATGGGTGAAGGTGGCAGTGTGCAGAATTTACATGTATGGGTGAAGATGGCAGTGTGCAGAATTTACATGTATGGGTGAAGATGGCAGTGTGCAGAATTTACATGTATGGGTCAAGATGGCAGTTTGCAGAATTTACATGTATGGGTGAAAGTGGCTGTGTGCAGAACTTACATGTATGGGTCAAGATGGCAGTGTGCAGAATTTACATGTATGGGTGAAGGTGGCAGTGTGCAGAATTTACATGTATGGGTCAAGATGGCAGTGTGCAGAATTTACATGTATGGGTGAAGGTGGCTGTGTGCAGAATTTACATGTATGGGTCAAGATCGCAGTGTGCAGAATTTACATGTATGGGTGAAGGTGGCAGTGTGCAGAATTTACATGTATGGGTCAAGATGGCAGTGTGCAGAATTTACATGTATGGGTGAAGGTGGCTGTGTGCAGAATTTACATGTATGGGTGAAGGTGGCAGTGTGCAGAATTAACATGTATGGGTGAAGGTGGCAGTGTGCAGAATTTACATGTATGGGTCAAGATGGCAGTGTGCAGAATTTACATGTATGGGTGAAGGTGGCTGTGTGCAGAATTTACATGTATGGGTCAAGATCGCAGTGTGCAGAATTTACATGTATGGGTGAAGGTGGCAGTGTGCAGAATTTACATGTATGGGTGAAGGTGGCAGTGTGCAGAATTTACATGTATGGGTGAAGGTGGCAGTGTGCAGAATTTACATGTATGGGTCAAGATGGCAGTGTGCAGAATTTACATGTATGGGTGAAGGTGGCAGTGTGCAGAATTTACATGTATGGGTCAAGGTGGCAGTATGCAGAATGTACATGTATGGGTGAAGGTGGCAGTGTGCAGAATTTACATGTATGGGTGAAGGTGGCAGTGTGCAGAATTTACATGTATGGGTCAAGATGGCAGTGTGCAGAATTTACATGTATGGGTGAAGGTGGCTGTGTGCAGAATTTACATGTATGGGTGAAGGTGGCAGTGTGCAGAATTTACATGTATGGGTCAAGATGGCAGTGTGCAGAATTTACATGTATGGGTGAAGGTGGCAGTGTGCAGAATTTACATGTATGGGTGAAGGTGGCAGTGTGCAGAATTTACATGTATGGGTGAAGGTGGCAGTGTGCAGAATTTACATGTATGGGTCAAGATGGCAGTGTGCAGAAGTTACATGTATGGGTGAAGGTGGCTGTGTGCAGAATTTACATGTATGGGTGAAGGTGGCAGTGTGCAGAATTTACATGTATGGGTGAAGGTGGCAGTGTGCTGAGGTTTACATGTATGGGTGAAGGTGGCTGTGTGCAGAATTTACATGTATGGGTGAAGGTGGCAGTGTGCTGAGGTTTACATGTATGGGTGAAGGTGGCTGTGTGCAGAATTTACATGTATGGGTGAAGGTGGCTGTGCAGAATTTACATGTGGTGAAGGTGGCAGTGTGCAGAACTTACATGTATGGGTGAAGGTGGCTGTGTGCAGAATTTACATGTATGGGTGAAGGTGGCTGTGTGCAGAATTTACATGTATGGGTGAAGGTGGCAGTGTGCTGAGGTCTACATGTATGGGTCAAGGTGGCTGTGTGCAGAATTTACATGTATGGGTCAAGGTGACTGTGTGCAGAATTTACATGTATGGGTCAAAGTGGCTGTGTGCAGAATTTACATGTATGGGTGAAGGTGGCAGTGTGCAGGATTTACACATATGGGTGAAGGTGGCAGTGTGCAGAATTTACATGTATGGGGGAAGGTGGCTGTGTGCAGAATTTACATGTATGGGTGAAGGTGGCTGTGTGCAGAACTTACATGTATGGGTGAAGGTGGCTGTGTGCAGAATTTACATGTATGGGTCAAGATGGCAGTGTGCAGAATTTACATGTATGGGTCAAGATCGCAGTGTGCAGAATTTACATGTATGGGTGAAGGTGGCAGTGTGCAGAATTTACATGTATGGGTGAAGGTGGCAGTGTGCAGAATTTACATGTATGGGTGAAGGTGGCAGTGTGCAGAATTTACATGTATGGGTCAAGATGGCAGTGTGCAGAATTTACATGTATGGGTGAAGGTGGCAGTGTGCAGAATTTACATGTATGGGTCAAGGTGGCAGTATGCAGAATGTACATGTATGGGTGAAGGTGGCAGTGTGCAGAATTTACATGTATGGGTGAAGGTGGCAGTGTGCAGAATTTACATGTATGGGTCAAGATGGCAGTGTGCAGAATTTACATGTATGGGTGAAGGTGGCAGTGTGCAGAATTTACATGTATGGGTGAAGATGGCAGTGTGCAGAATTTACATGTATGGGTGAAGATGGCAGTGTGCAGAATTTACATGTATGGGTCAAGATGGCAGTTTGCAGAATTTACATGTATGGGTGAAAGTGGCTGTGTGCAGAACTTACATGTATGGGTCAAGATGGCAGTGTGCAGAATTTACATGTATGGGTGAAGGTGGCAGTGTGCAGAATTTACATGTATGGGTCAAGATGGCAGTGTGCAGAATTTACATGTATGGGTGAAGGTGGCTGTGTGCAGAATTTACATGTATGGGTCAAGATCGCAGTGTGCAGAATTTACATGTATGGGTGAAGGTGGCAGTGTGCAGAATTTACATGTATGGGTCAAGATGGCAGTGTGCAGAATTTACATGTATGGGTGAAGGTGGCTGTGTGCAGAATTTACATGTATGGGTGAAGGTGGCAGTGTGCAGAATTAACATGTATGGGTGAAGGTGGCAGTGTGCAGAATTTACATGTATGGGTCAAGATGGCAGTGTGCAGAATTTACATGTATGGGTGAAGGTGGCTGTGTGCAGAATTTACATGTATGGGTCAAGATCGCAGTGTGCAGAATTTACATGTATGGGTGAAGGTGGCAGTGTGCAGAATTTACATGTATGGGTGAAGGTGGCAGTGTGCAGAATTTACATGTATGGGTGAAGGTGGCAGTGTGCAGAATTTACATGTATGGGTCAAGATGGCAGTGTGCAGAATTTACATGTATGGGTGAAGGTGGCAGTGTGCAGAATTTACATGTATGGGTCAAGGTGGCAGTATGCAGAATGTACATGTATGGGTGAAGGTGGCAGTGTGCAGAATTTACATGTATGGGTGAAGGTGGCAGTGTGCAGAATTTACATGTATGGGTCAAGATGGCAGTGTGCAGAATTTACATGTATGGGTGAAGGTGGCTGTGTGCAGAATTTACATGTATGGGTGAAGGTGGCAGTGTGCAGAATTTACATGTATGGGTCAAGATGGCAGTGTGCAGAATTTACATGTATGGGTGAAGGTGGCAGTGTGCAGAATTTACATGTATGGGTGAAGGTGGCAGTGTGCAGAATTTACATGTATGGGTGAAGGTGGCAGTGTGCAGAATTTACATGTATGGGTCAAGATGGCAGTGTGCAGAAGTTACATGTATGGGTGAAGGTGGCTGTGTGCAGAATTTACATGTATGGGTGAAGGTGGCAGTGTGCAGAATTTACATGTATGGGTGAAGGTGGCAGTGTGCTGAGGTTTACATGTATGGGTGAAGGTGGCTGTGTGCAGAATTTACATGTATGGGTGAAGGTGGCAGTGTGCTGAGGTTTACATGTATGGGTGAAGGTGGCTGTGTGCAGAATTTACATGTATGGGTGAAGGTGGCTGTGCAGAATTTACATGTGGTGAAGGTGGCAGTGTGCAGAACTTACATGTATGGGTGAAGGTGGCTGTGTGCAGAATTTACATGTATGGGTGAAGGTGGCTGTGTGCAGAATTTACATGTATGGGTGAAGGTGGCAGTGTGCTGAGGTCTACATGTATGGGTCAAGGTGGCTGTGTGCAGAATTTACATGTATGGGTCAAGGTGACTGTGTGCAGAATTTACATGTATGGGTCAAAGTGGCTGTGTGCAGAATTTACATGTATGGGTGAAGGTGGCAGTGTGCAGGATTTACACATATGGGTGAAGGTGGCAGTGTGCAGAATTTACATGTATGGGGGAAGGTGGCTGTGTGCAGAATTTACATGTATGGGTGAAGGTGGCTGTGTGCAGAACTTACATGTATGGGTGAAGGTGGCTGTGTGCAGAATTTACATGTATGGGTCAAGATGGCAGTGTGCAGAATTTACATGTATGGGTGAAGGGGGCTGTGTGCAGAATTTGCATGTATGGGTGAAGGTGGCAGTGTGCAGAATTTACATGTATGGGTGAAGGTGGCAGTGTGCAGAATTTACATGTATGGGTGAAGGTGGCAGTGTGCTGAGGTTTACATGTATGGGTGAAGGTGGCTGTGTGCAGAATTTACATGTATGGGTGAAGGTGGCAGTGTGCAGAATTTACATGTATGGGTGAAGGTGGTAGTGTGCAGAATTTGCATGTATGGGTAAAGGTGGTAGTGTGCAGAATTTGCATGTATGGGTGAGGGTGGCAGTGTGCAGAATTTACATGTATGGGTGAAGGTGGCTGTGTTCAGAATTTGCATGTATGGGTGAAGGTGGCAGTGTGCAGAATTTGCATGTATGGGTGAGGGTGGCAGTGTGCAGAATTTACATGTATGGGTGAAGGTATCTGTGTGCAGAATTTACATGTATGGGTCAAGGAGGTAGTGTGCAGAATTTACATGTATAGGTGAGGGTTGCCGTGTGCAGAATTTACATGTATGGGCGAAGGTGGCTGTGTGCAGAATTTGCATGTATGGGTGAAGGTGGCTGTGTGCAGAATTTGCATGTATGGGTGAAGGTGGCTGTGTGCAGAATTTACATGTATGGGTGAAGGTGACTGTGTGCAGAATTTACATGTATGGGTGAAGGTGGCTGTGTGCAGAATTTACATGTATGGGTGAAGGTGGCTGTGTGCAGAATTTACATGTATGGGTGAAGGTGGCTGTGCAGAATTTACATGTATGGGTGAAGGTGGCAGTGTGCAGAACTTACATGTATGGGTGAAGGTGGCTGTGTGCAGAATTTACATGTATGTGTCAAGGTGGCTGTGTGCAGAATTTACATGTATGGGTGAAGGTGGCAGTGTGCTGAGGTTTACATGTATGGGTCAAGGTGGCTGTGTGCAGAATTTACATGTATGGGTCAAGGTGGCTGTGTGCAGAATTTACATGTATGTGTCAAGGTGGCTGTGTGCAGAATTTACATGTATGGGTGAAGGTGGCAGTGTGCTGAGGTTTACATGTATGGGTCAAGATGGCAGTGTGCAGAATTTACATGTATGGGTGAAGGGGGCTGTGTGCAGAATTTGCATGTATGGGTGAAGGTGGCAGTGTGCAGAATTTACATGTATGGGTGAAGGTGGCAGTGTGCAGAATTTACATGTATGGGTGAAGGTGTCTGTGTGCAGAATTTACATGTATGGGTCAAGGAGGTAGTGTGCAGAATTTACATGTATAGATGAGGGTTGCAGTGTGCAGAATTTACATGTATGGGCGAAGGTGGCTGTGTGCAGAATTTGCATGTATGGGTGAAGGTGGCTGTGTGCAGAATTTGCATGTATGGGTGAAGGTGGCTGTGTGCAGAATTTACATGTATGGGTGAAGGTGACTGTGTGCAGAATTTACATGTATGGGTGAAGGTGGCTGTGTGCAGAATTTACATGTATGGGTGAAGGTGGCTGTGTGCAGAATTTACATGTATGGGTGAAGGTGGCTGTGTGCAGAATTTACATGTATGGGTGAAGGTGGCTGTGTGCAGAATTTACATGTATGGGTCAAGATGGCAGTGTGCAGAATTTACATGTATGGGTGAAGGTGGCTGTGCAGAATTTACATGTATGGGTGAAGGTGGCAGTGTGCAGAACTTACATGTATGGGTGAAGGTGGCTGTGTGCAGAATTTACATGTATGGGTCAAGGTGGCTGTGTGCAGAATTTACATGTATGGGTGAAGGTGGCAGTGTGCTGAGGTTTACATGTATGGGTCAAGGTGGCTGTGTGCAGAATTTACATGTATGGGTCAAGGTGGCTGTGTGCAGAATTTACATGTATGGGTGAAGGTGGCTGTGTGCAGAACTTACATGTATGGGTGAAGGTGGCTGTGTGCAGAATTTACATGTATGGGTCAAGATGGCAGTGTGCAGAATTTACATGTATGGGTGAAGGGGGCTGTGTGCAGAATTTGCATGTATGGGTGAAGGTGGCAGTGTGCAGAATTTACATGTATGGGTGAAGGTGGCAGTGTGCAGAATTTACATGTATGGGTGAAGGTGGCAGTGTGCTGAGGTTTACATGTATGGGTGAAGGTGGCAGTGTGCAGAATTTACATGTATGGGTGAAGGGGGCTGTGTGCAGAATTTGCATGTATGGGTCAAGGTGGCTGTGTGCAGAATTTACATGTATGGGTGAAGGTGGCTGTGTGCAGAACTTACATGTATGGGTGAAGGTGGCTGTGTGCAGAATTTACATGTATGGGTCAAGATGGCAGTGTGCAGAATTTACATGTATGGGTGAAGGTGGCTGTGCAGAATTTACATGTATGGGTGAAGGTGGCTGTGTGCAGAATTTACATGTATGGGTGAAGGTGGCAGTGTGCAGAATTTACATGTATGGGTGAAGGTGGTAGTGTGCGGAATTTGCATGTATGGGTAAAGGTGGTAGTGTGCAGAATTTGCATGTATGGGTGAGGGTGGCAGTGTGCAGAATTTACATGTATGGGTGAAGGTGGCTGTGTTCAGAATTTGCATGTATGGGTGAAGGTGGCAGTGTGCAGAATTTGCACGTATGGGTGAGGGTGGCAGTGTGCAGAATTTACATGTATGGGTGAAGGTGTCTGTGTGCAGAATTTACATGTATGGGTCAAGGAGGTAGTGTGCAGAATTTACATGTATGGGTGAGGGTTGCAGTGTGCAGAATTTACATGTATGGGCGAAGGTGGCTGTGTGCAGAATTTGCATGTATGGGTGAAGGTGGCTGTGTGCAGAATTTGCATGTATGGGTGAAGGTGGCTGTGTGCAGAATTTACATGTATGGGTGAAGGTGGCTGTGTGCAGAATTTACATGTATGGGTGAAGGTGGCTGTGTGCAGAATTTACATGTATGGGTGAAGGTGGCTGTGCAGAATTTACATGTATGGGTGAAGGTGGCAGTGTGCAGAACTTACATGTATGGGTGAAGGTGGCTGTGTGCAGAATTTACATGTATGTGTCAAGGTGGCTGTGTGCAGAATTTACATGTATGGGTGAAGGTGGCAGTGTGCTGAGGTTTACATGTATGGGTCAAGGTGGCTGTGTGCAGAATTTACATGTATGGGTCAAGGTGGCTGTGTGCAGAATTTACATGTATGTGTCAAGGTGGCTGTGTGCAGAATTTACATGTATGGGTGAAGGTGGCAGTGTGCTGAGGTTTACATGTATGGGTCAAGATGGCAGTGTGCAGAATTTACATGTATGGGTGAAGGGGGCTGTGTGCAGAATTTGCATGTATGGGTGAAGGTGGCAGTGTGCAGAATTTACATGTATGGGTGAAGGTGGCAGTGTGCAGAATTTACATGTATGGGTGAAGGTGTCTGTGTGCAGAATTTACATGTATGGGTCAAGGAGGTAGTGTGCAGAATTTACATGTATAGATGAGGGTTGCAGTGTGCAGAATTTACATGTATGGGCGAAGGTGGCTGTGTGCAGAATTTGCATGTATGGGTGAAGGTGGCTGTGTGCAGAATTTGCATGTATGGGTGAAGGTGGCTGTGTGCAGAATTTACATGTATGGGTGAAGGTGACTGTGTGCAGAATTTACATGTATGGGTGAAGGTGGCTGTGTGCAGAATTTACATGTATGGGTGAAGGTGGCTGTGTGCAGAATTTACATGTATGGGTGAAGGTGGCTGTGTGCAGAATTTACATGTATGGGTGAAGGTGGCTGTGTGCAGAATTTACATGTATGGGTCAAGATGGCAGTGTGCAGAATTTACATGTATGGGTGAAGGTGGCTGTGCAGAATTTACATGTATGGGTGAAGGTGGCAGTGTGCAGAACTTACATGTATGGGTGAAGGTGGCTGTGTGCAGAATTTACATGTATGGGTCAAGGTGGCTGTGTGCAGAATTTACATGTATGGGTGAAGGTGGCAGTGTGCTGAGGTTTACATGTATGGGTCAAGGTGGCTGTGTGCAGAATTTACATGTATGGGTCAAGGTGGCTGTGTGCAGAATTTACATGTATGGGTGAAGGTGGCTGTGTGCAGAACTTACATGTATGGGTGAAGGTGGCTGTGTGCAGAATTTACATGTATGGGTCAAGATGGCAGTGTGCAGAATTTACATGTATGGGTGAAGGGGGCTGTGTGCAGAATTTGCATGTATGGGTGAAGGTGGCAGTGTGCAGAATTTACATGTATGGGTGAAGGTGGCAGTGTGCAGAATTTACATGTATGGGTGAAGGTGGCAGTGTGCTGAGGTTTACATGTATGGGTGAAGGTGGCTGTGTGCAGAATTTACATGTATGGGTGAAGGTGGCAGTGTGCAGAATTTACATGTATGGGTGAAGGTGGTAGTGTGCGGAATTTGCATGTATGGGTAAAGGTGGTAGTGTGCAGAATTTGCATGTATGGGTGAGGGTGGCAGTGTGCAGAATTTACATGTATGGGTGAAGGTGGCTGTGTTCAGAATTTGCATGTATGGGTGAAGGTGGCAGTGTGCAGAATTTGCACGTATGGGTGAGGGTGGCAGTGTGCAGAATTTACATGTATGGGTGAAGGTGTCTGTGTGCAGAATTTACATGTATGGGTCAAGGAGGTAGTGTGCAGAATTTACATGTATGGGTGAGGGTTGCAGTGTGCAGAATTTACATGTATGGGCGAAGGTGGCTGTGTGCAGAATTTGCATGTATGGGTGAAGGTGGCTGTGTGCAGAATTTGCATGTATGGGTGAAGGTGGCTGTGTGCAGAATTTACATGTATGGGTGAAGGTGACTGTGTGCAGAATTTACATATATGGGTGAAGGTGGCTGTGTGCAGAATTTACATGTATGGGTGAAGGTGGCTGTGTGCAGAATTTACATGTATGGGTGAAAGTGGATGTGTGCAGAATTTACATGTATGGGTGAAGGTGGCTGTGCAGAATTTACATGTATGGGTGAAGGTGGCAGTGTGCAGAACTTACATGTATGGGTGAAGGTGGCTGTGTGCAGAATTTACATGTATGGGTAAAGGTGGCTGTGTGCAGAATTTACATGTATGGGTGAAGGTGGCAGTGTGCAGGATTTACACATATGGGTGAAGGTGGCAGTGTGCAGAACTTACATGTATGGGTGAAGGTGGCTGTGTGCAGAATTTACATGTATGGGTCAAGGTGGCTGTGTGCAGAATTTACATGTTTGGGTGAAGGTGGCAGTGTGCTGAGGTTTACATATATGGGTCAAGGTGGCTGTGTACAGAATTTACATGTAAGGGTGAGGGTGGCAGTGTGCAGAATTTACATGTATGGGTGAAGGTGGTAGTGTGCAGAAGTTACATGTGTGGGTCAGGGTGGCAGTGTGCAGAATTTACATGTATGGGTGAAGGTGGCAGTGTGCAGAATTTACATGTATGGGTGAAGGTGGCTGTGTGCAGAATTTACATGTATGGGTGAAGGTGGCAGTGTGCAGAATTTACATGTATGGGTGAAGGTGGCTGTGTGCAGAACTTACATGTATGGGTGAAGGTGGCTGTGTGCAGAATTTACATGTATGGGTGAAGGTGGCTGTGTGCAGAACTTACATGTATGGGTGAAGGTGGCTGTGTGCAGAATTTACATGTATGGGTCAAGATGGCAGTGTGCAGAATTTACATGTATGGGTGAAGGAGGCTGTGTGCAGAATTTGCATGTTTGGGTGAAGGTGGCAGTGTGCAGAATTTACATGTATGGGTCAAGGTGGCTGTGTGCAGAATTTACATGTATGTGTCAAGGTGGCTGTGTGCAGAATTTACATGTATGGGTGAAGGTGGCAGTGTGCTGAGGTTTACATGTATGGGTCAAGATGGCAGTGTGCAGAATTTACATGTATGGGTGAAGGGGGCTGTGTGCAGAATTTGCATGTATGGGTGAAGGTGGCAGTGTGCAGAATTTACATGTATGGGTGAAGGTGGCAGTGTGCAGAATTTACATGTATGGGTGAAGGTGTCTGTGTGCAGAATTTACATGTATGGGTCAAGGAGGTAGTGTGCAGAATTTACATGTATAGATGAGGGTTGCAGTGTGCAGAATTTACATGTATGGGCGAAGGTGGCTGTGTGCAGAATTTGCATGTATGGGTGAAGGTGGCTGTGTGCAGAATTTGCATGTATGGGTGAAGGTGGCTGTGTGCAGAATTTACATGTATGGGTGAAGGTGACTGTGTGCAGAATTTACATGTATGGGTGAAGGTGGCTGTGTGCAGAATTTACATGTATGGGTGAAGGTGGCTGTGTGCAGAATTTACATGTATGGGTGAAGGTGGCTGTGTGCAGAATTTACATGTATGGGTGAAGGTGGCTGTGTGCAGAATTTACATGTATGGGTCAAGATGGCAGTGTGCAGAATTTACATGTATGGGTGAAGGTGGCTGTGCAGAATTTACATGTATGGGTGAAGGTGGCAGTGTGCAGAACTTACATGTATGGGTGAAGGTGGCTGTGTGCAGAATTTACATGTATGGGTCAAGGTGGCTGTGTGCAGAATTTACATGTATGGGTGAAGGTGGCAGTGTGCTGAGGTTTACATGTATGGGTCAAGGTGGCTGTGTGCAGAATTTACATGTATGGGTCAAGGTGGCTGTGTGCAGAATTTACATGTATGGGTGAAGGTGGCTGTGTGCAGAACTTACATGTATGGGTGAAGGTGGCTGTGTGCAGAATTTACATGTATGGGTCAAGATGGCAGTGTGCAGAATTTACATGTATGGGTGAAGGGGGCTGTGTGCAGAATTTGCATGTATGGGTGAAGGTGGCAGTGTGCAGAATTTACATGTATGGGTGAAGGTGGCAGTGTGCAGAATTTACATGTATGGGTGAAGGTGGCAGTGTGCTGAGGTTTACATGTATGGGTGAAGGTGGCAGTGTGCAGAATTTACATGTATGGGTGAAGGGGGCTGTGTGCAGAATTTGCATGTATGGGTCAAGGTGGCTGTGTGCAGAATTTACATGTATGGGTGAAGGTGGCTGTGTGCAGAACTTACATGTATGGGTGAAGGTGGCTGTGTGCAGAATTTACATGTATGGGTCAAGATGGCAGTGTGCAGAATTTACATGTATGGGTGAAGGTGGCTGTGCAGAATTTACATGTATGGGTGAAGGTGGCTGTGTGCAGAATTTACATGTATGGGTGAAGGTGGCAGTGTGCAGAATTTACATGTATGGGTGAAGGTGGTAGTGTGCGGAATTTGCATGTATGGGTAAAGGTGGTAGTGTGCAGAATTTGCATGTATGGGTGAGGGTGGCAGTGTGCAGAATTTACATGTATGGGTGAAGGTGGCTGTGTTCAGAATTTGCATGTATGGGTGAAGGTGGCAGTGTGCAGAATTTGCACGTATGGGTGAGGGTGGCAGTGTGCAGAATTTACATGTATGGGTGAAGGTGTCTGTGTGCAGAATTTACATGTATGGGTCAAGGAGGTAGTGTGCAGAATTTACATGTATGGGTGAGGGTTGCAGTGTGCAGAATTTACATGTATGGGCGAAGGTGGCTGTGTGCAGAATTTGCATGTATGGGTGAAGGTGGCTGTGTGCAGAATTTGCATGTATGGGTGAAGGTGGCTGTGTGCAGAATTTACATGTATGGGTGAAGGTGGCTGTGTGCAGAATTTACATGTATGGGTGAAGGTGGCTGTGTGCAGAATTTACATGTATGGGTGAAGGTGGCTGTGCAGAATTTACATGTATGGGTGAAGGTGGCAGTGTGCAGAACTTACATGTATGGGTGAAGGTGGCTGTGTGCAGAATTTACATGTATGTGTCAAGGTGGCTGTGTGCAGAATTTACATGTATGGGTGAAGGTGGCAGTGTGCTGAGGTTTACATGTATGGGTCAAGGTGGCTGTGTGCAGAATTTACATGTATGGGTCAAGGTGGCTGTGTGCAGAATTTACATGTATGTGTCAAGGTGGCTGTGTGCAGAATTTACATGTATGGGTGAAGGTGGCAGTGTGCTGAGGTTTACATGTATGGGTCAAGATGGCAGTGTGCAGAATTTACATGTATGGGTGAAGGGGGCTGTGTGCAGAATTTGCATGTATGGGTGAAGGTGGCAGTGTGCAGAATTTACATGTATGGGTGAAGGTGGCAGTGTGCAGAATTTACATGTATGGGTGAAGGTGTCTGTGTGCAGAATTTACATGTATGGGTCAAGGAGGTAGTGTGCAGAATTTACATGTATAGATGAGGGTTGCAGTGTGCAGAATTTACATGTATGGGCGAAGGTGGCTGTGTGCAGAATTTGCATGTATGGGTGAAGGTGGCTGTGTGCAGAATTTGCATGTATGGGTGAAGGTGGCTGTGTGCAGAATTTACATGTATGGGTGAAGGTGACTGTGTGCAGAATTTACATGTATGGGTGAAGGTGGCTGTGTGCAGAATTTACATGTATGGGTGAAGGTGGCTGTGTGCAGAATTTACATGTATGGGTGAAGGTGGCTGTGTGCAGAATTTACATGTATGGGTGAAGGTGGCTGTGTGCAGAATTTACATGTATGGGTCAAGATGGCAGTGTGCAGAATTTACATGTATGGGTGAAGGTGGCTGTGCAGAATTTACATGTATGGGTGAAGGTGGCAGTGTGCAGAACTTACATGTATGGGTGAAGGTGGCTGTGTGCAGAATTTACATGTATGGGTCAAGGTGGCTGTGTGCAGAATTTACATGTATGGGTGAAGGTGGCAGTGTGCTGAGGTTTACATGTATGGGTCAAGGTGGCTGTGTGCAGAATTTACATGTATGGGTCAAGGTGGCTGTGTGCAGAATTTACATGTATGGGTGAAGGTGGCTGTGTGCAGAACTTACATGTATGGGTGAAGGTGGCTGTGTGCAGAATTTACATGTATGGGTCAAGATGGCAGTGTGCAGAATTTACATGTATGGGTGAAGGGGGCTGTGTGCAGAATTTGCATGTATGGGTGAAGGTGGCAGTGTGCAGAATTTACATGTATGGGTGAAGGTGGCAGTGTGCAGAATTTACATGTATGGGTGAAGGTGGCAGTGTGCTGAGGTTTACATGTATGGGTGAAGGTGGCTGTGTGCAGAATTTACATGTATGGGTGAAGGTGGCAGTGTGCAGAATTTACATGTATGGGTGAAGGTGGTAGTGTGCGGAATTTGCATGTATGGGTAAAGGTGGTAGTGTGCAGAATTTGCATGTATGGGTGAGGGTGGCAGTGTGCAGAATTTACATGTATGGGTGAAGGTGGCTGTGTTCAGAATTTGCATGTATGGGTGAAGGTGGCAGTGTGCAGAATTTGCACGTATGGGTGAGGGTGGCAGTGTGCAGAATTTACATGTATGGGTGAAGGTGTCTGTGTGCAGAATTTACATGTATGGGTCAAGGAGGTAGTGTGCAGAATTTACATGTATGGGTGAGGGTTGCAGTGTGCAGAATTTACATGTATGGGCGAAGGTGGCTGTGTGCAGAATTTGCATGTATGGGTGAAGGTGGCTGTGTGCAGAATTTGCATGTATGGGTGAAGGTGGCTGTGTGCAGAATTTACATGTATGGGTGAAGGTGACTGTGTGCAGAATTTACATATATGGGTGAAGGTGGCTGTGTGCAGAATTTACATGTATGGGTGAAGGTGGCTGTGTGCAGAATTTACATGTATGGGTGAAAGTGGATGTGTGCAGAATTTACATGTATGGGTGAAGGTGGCTGTGCAGAATTTACATGTATGGGTGAAGGTGGCAGTGTGCAGAACTTACATGTATGGGTGAAGGTGGCTGTGTGCAGAATTTACATGTATGGGTAAAGGTGGCTGTGTGCAGAATTTACATGTATGGGTGAAGGTGGCAGTGTGCAGGATTTACACATATGGGTGAAGGTGGCAGTGTGCAGAACTTACATGTATGGGTGAAGGTGGCTGTGTGCAGAATTTACATGTATGGGTCAAGGTGGCTGTGTGCAGAATTTACATGTTTGGGTGAAGGTGGCAGTGTGCTGAGGTTTACATATATGGGTCAAGGTGGCTGTGTACAGAATTTACATGTAAGGGTGAGGGTGGCAGTGTGCAGAATTTACATGTATGGGTGAAGGTGGTAGTGTGCAGAAGTTACATGTGTGGGTCAGGGTGGCAGTGTGCAGAATTTACATGTATGGGTGAAGGTGGCAGTGTGCAGAATTTACATGTATGGGTGAAGGTGGCTGTGTGCAGAATTTACATGTATGGGTGAAGGTGGCAGTGTGCAGAATTTACATGTATGGGTGAAGGTGGCTGTGTGCAGAACTTACATGTATGGGTGAAGGTGGCTGTGTGCAGAATTTACATGTATGGGTGAAGGTGGCTGTGTGCAGAACTTACATGTATGGGTGAAGGTGGCTGTGTGCAGAATTTACATGTATGGGTCAAGATGGCAGTGTGCAGAATTTACATGTATGGGTGAAGGAGGCTGTGTGCAGAATTTGCATGTTTGGGTGAAGGTGGCAGTGTGCAGAATTTACATGTATGGGTGAAGGTGGCAGTGTGCAGAATTTACATGTATGGGTGAAGGTGGCTGTGTGCAGAATTTACATGTATGGGTGAAGGTGGCAGTGTGCAGAATTTACATGTATGGGTGAAGGTGGTAGTGTGCAGAATTTGCATGTATGGGTAAAGGTGGTAGTGTGCAGAATTTGCATGTATGGGTGAGGGTGGCAGTGTGCAGAATTTACATGTATGGGTGAAGGTGGCTGTGTTCAGAATTTGCATGTATGGGTGAAGGTGGCAGTGTGCAGAATTTGCATGTATGGGTGAAGGTGGCAGTGTGCAGAATTTACATGTATGGGTGAAGGTGGCTGTGTGCAGAATTTGCATGTATGGGTGAAGGTGACTGTGTGCAGAATTTACATGTATGGTTGAAGGTGGCTGTGTGCAGAATTTACATGTATGGGTGAAGGTGGCTGTGTGCAGAATATATATGTATGGATCAAGGTGGTAGTGTGCAGAATTTACATGTATGGGTGAGGGTTGCAGTGTGCAGAATTTACATGTATGGGTGAAGGTGGTAGTGTGCAGAATTTACATGTATAGGTGAAGGTGGCAGTGTGCAGAATTTGCATGTATTGGTGAAGGTGGCAGTGTGCAGAATTTACATGTATGGGTGAGGGTGGCAGTGTGCAGAATTTGCATGTATGGGGGAAGGTGGCTATGTGCAGAATTTACATGTATGGGTGAGGGTGGCAGTGTGCAGAATTTACATGTATGGGTGAAGGTGGCTGTGTGCAGAATTTGCATGTATGGGTGAAGGTGGCAGTGTGCAGAATTTACATGTATGGGTGAAGGTGGCTGTGTGCAGAATTTACATGTATGGGTGAAGGTGGCTGTGTGCAGAATTTCCATGTATGGGTGAAGGTGGCAGTGTGCAGAATTTACATGTATGGGTGAAGGTGGCAGTGTGCAGAATTTACATGTATGGGTGAAAGTGGCTGTGTGCAGAACTTACATGTATGGGTGAAGGTGGCAGTGTGCAGAATTTACATGTATGGGTGAAGGTGGCTGTGTGCAGAATTTACATGTATGGGTGAAGGTGGCTGTGTGCAGAATTTACATGTATGGGTGAAGGTGGCAGTGTGCTGAGGCTTACATGTATGGGTGAAGGTGGCTGTGTGCTGAGGCTTTCATGTATGGGTGAAGGTGGCTGTGTGCTGAAGCTCACCTTGTGGGAAATCCCAGCCTCTCTGGTCTTTTAGTTGATGGTTCAGGGATCTTACCCGTGGGACATTATGTATTCATTCATGTAACATAAACTGGAATGGCGGCCTGGTGGGCAGACTGCAGAATGACCCCTGTGCCTCTGGGACGGTCTAAGCTGAACTGGCAGGTTGTATGCGATGTAATGTAGGAAGGATGGAGACATACCAGTGAATACAAGACAGTAGCTACCTAGATATGAACAAGTCACTTATGTATACATGTACATAGTAGATGGTTTATACCTGTATACATGATTAATGAGGTTTCAAGAATAGAAAATTCAATTACAAATTAAGCACTGACTTATGCTTTCACCTGTTACTGTGCTATTTAGATGCTATCGGCCTATGTTGGTGTGCAGTACGTTATAGCCACAAAGTGAATAGCGGCAGTAGTTGTCAGACAGATAACAGGTCATGTGGATGTTTTAGACTTTGGTGAATAGCGGCAGTAGTTGTCAGACAGATAAAAGGTCATGTGGATGTTTTATATCAGTGTATGATAGCGGCAGTAGTTGTCAGACAGATAACAAGCCATGTGGATGTTTTATATCAGTGTATGATAGCGGCAGTAGTTGTCAGACAGATAACAGGTCATGTGGATGTTTAAGACTTTGGTGAATAGCGGCGGTAGTTGTCAGACAGATAACAGGTCATGTGGATGTTTTATATCGGTGTATGATAGTGGCAGTAGTTGTCAGACAGATAAAAGGTCATGTGGATGTTTTATATCAGTGTATGATAGTGGCAGTAGTTGTCAGACAGATAACAGGTCATGTGGATGTTTTATATCAGTGTATGATAGTGGCAGTAGTTGTCAGACAGATAACAGGTCATGTGGATGTTTTATATCAGTGTATGATAGCGGCAGTAGTTGTCAGACAGATAACAGGTCATGTGGATGTTTTATATCAGTGTATGATAGTGTCAGTAGTTGTCAGACAGATAACAGGCCATGTGGATGTTTTATATCGGTGTATGATAGTGGCAGTAGTTGTCAGAAAGATAACAGGTCATGTGGATGTTTTATATCAGTGCATGATAGCGGCAGTAGTTGTCAGACAGATAACAGGTCATGTGGATGTTTTATATCAGTGCATGATAGCGGCAGTAGTTGTCAGACAGATAACAGGCCATGTGGATGTTTTATATCAGTGCATGATAGCGGCAGTAGTTGTCAGACAGATAACAGGTCATGTGGATGTTTCATATCAGTGGATGATAGCGGCAGTAGTTGTCAGACAGATAACAGGTCATGTGGATGTTTTATATCAGTATATGATAGTGGCAGTAGTTGTCAGACAGATAACAGGTCATGTGGATGTTTTATATCAGTGTATGATAGCGGCAGTAGCTGTCAGACAGATAACAGGCCATTTGGATGTTTTAGACTTTGGTGAATAGCGGCAGTAGTTGTCAGACAGATAACAGGCCAGGTGGATGTTTTATATCAGTGTATGATAGCGGCAGTAGTTGTTAGACATATAACAGGACATGTGGATGTTTTATATCAGTGTATGATAGCGGCAGTAGTTGTCAGACAGATAACAGGCCATGTGGATGTTTTAGACTTTGGTGAATAGCGGCAGTAGTTGTCAGACAGATAACAGGCCATGTGGATGTTTTATATCAGTGTATGATAGCGGCAGTAGTTGTCAGACAGATACCATGCCATGTGAATGTTTTATATCAGTGTATGATAGCGGCAGTAGTTGTCAGACAGATAACAGGCCATGTGGGTGTTTTATATCGGTGTATGATAGTGGCAGTAGTTGTCAGACAGATAACAGGTCATGTGGATGTTTTATATCAGTGTATGATAGTGGCAGTAGTTGTCAGACAGATAACATGCCATGTGGATGTTTTATATCAGTACATGATAGCGGCAGTAGTTGTCAGACAGATAAAAGGCCATGTGGATGTTTTATATTAGTGGATGATAGCGGCAGTAGTTGTCAGACAGATAAAAGGTCATGTGGATGTTTTATATCAGTGTATGATAGCGGCAGTAGTTGTCAGACAGATAACAGGCCATGTGGATGTTATATATCAGTGTATGATAGCGGCAGTAGTTGTCAGACAGATAACAGGCCATATGGATGTTTTATATCAGTGTATGATATAAAACATCCACACGACTCCTACAGCTATATTTCCAGCAGCTGCTGACTCAATTGCTGACCATGCAGAAGGTGCATGTCCCCCGGACCTTAACCTTGGAGAAGATGATGATGATGATGATGGTATGGATGAATCAATAGATGGACAGGGTATGGATGAGATACGAACATTGATTGAGCAACTATCGAGTGCTTCCTTAAATGAATGAAATAGAAACTATTTGATAATTATGCTTAATATAACCAAAAGATGCCAAACATTGCTGTTGCTAGGAGATTGAGATGTAGAATCGATGTCAGTTGTAGATACACCAAAGTGGATTATGTAAAACAAGAGTTAGATGAGTCTGAAAATGATCCTAAGCTTTTTTGGAGAAATATTAATTCTGTATTAAAGACGTCTAGTGATAACCATCCGCCTATACTAATTGGTGAAGATGGTGAAATGAAAAGTAATGCTGATTCAGTCAATTACATAAACAGATATTTTGCTTCAATAGGTTCAAAGTTAGACAGTGATCTGCCTCTATCTTTAAATCTTCCAGTAGTCCATGACAGTCTGGTTGAGGACTGTAACCCCAAGATAAGTGGGTATTTTATATCAGTGTATGATAGTGGCAGTAGTTGTCAACCAGATAACAGGTCATTTGGATGTTTTATATCAGTGTATGATAGCGGCAGTAGTTTTCAGACAGATAACATGCCATGTGGATGTTTTATATCAGTGTATGATAGCGGCAGTAGTTGTCAGACAGATAACAGGCCATGTGGATGTTTTATATCAGTGTATGATAGTGGCAGTAGTTGTCAGACAGATAACAGGTCATGTGGATGTTTTATATCAGTGTATGATAGCGGCAGTAGTTGTCAGACAGATAACAGGTCATGTGGATGTTTTATATCAGTGCATGATAGCGGCAGTAGTTGTCAGACAGATAACAGGTCATGTGGATGTTTTATATCAGTGTATGATAGCGGCAGTAGTTGTCAGACAGATAACAGGCCATGTGGATGTTTTATATCAGTGTATGATAGCGGCAGTAGTTGTCAGACAGATAACAGGCCATGTGGATGTTTTAGACTTTGGTGAATAGCGGCAGTAATTGTCAGACAGATAACAGGCCATGTGGATGTTTTATATCAGTGTATGATACAAGCAGTAGTTGTCAGACAGATAACAGGCCATGTGGATGTTTTAAATCAGTGTATTTTACAAGCAGTAGTTGTCAGACAGATAACAGGCCATGTGGATGTTTTATATCAGTGTATGATAGCGACAGTAGTTGTCACACAGATAACAGGCCATGTGGATGTTTTAAATCAGTGTATGATACAAGCAGTAGTTGTCAGACAGATAACAGGCCATGTGGATGTTTTATATCAGTGTATGATAGTGGCAGTAGTTGTCAGACAATTAACAGGTCATGTGGATGTTTTAGACTTTGGTGAATAACGGCAGTAGTTGTCAGACAGATAACAGGTCATGTGGATGTTTTATATCAGTATATGATAGCAGCAGTAGTTGTCAGACAGATAACAGGCCATCTGGGTGTTTTATATCGGTGTATGATAGTGGCAGTAGTTGTCAGACAGATAACAGGCCATGTGGATGTTTTATATCAGTGGATGATAGCGGCAGTAGTTGTCAGACAGATAACAGGTCATGTGGGTATTTTATATCAGTGTATGATAGCGGCAGTAGTTGTCAGACAGATAACAGGTCATGTGGATGTTTTATATCAGTGTATGATAGTGGCAGTAGTTGTCAGACAGATAACATGCCATGTGGATGTTTTATATCGGTGTATGATAGCGGCAGTAGTTGTCAGACATATAACAGGTCATGTGGATGTTTTATATCTGTGTATGATAGCGGCAGTAGTTGTCAGACAGATAACAGGTCATGTGGATGTTTTTGATCAGTGCATGACAGCGGCAGTAGTTGTCAGACAGATAACAGGCCATGTGGATGTTATATATCATTGTATGATAGCGGCAGTAGTTGTCAGACAGATAACAGGTCATGTGGATGTTTTATATCAGTGTATGATAGCAGCAGTAGTTGTCAGACAGATAACAGGTCATGTGGATGTTTTATATCAGTGTATGATAGCGGCAGTAGTTGTCAGACAGATAACAGGCCATGTGGATGTTATATATCATTGTATGATAGCGGCAGTAGTTGTCAGACAGATAACAGGTCATGTGGATGTTTTAGACTTTGGTGAATAGCGGCATTAGTTGTCAGACAGATACTATGCCATGTGGATGTTTTATATCAGTGTATGATAGCGGCAGTAGTTGTCAGACAGATAACAGGTCATGTGGATGTTTTAGACTTTGGTGAATAGCGGCAGTAGTTGTCAGACAGATAACAGGTCATGTGGATGTTTTATATCAGTGTATGATAGCGGCAGTAGTTGTCAGAAAGATACTATGCCATGTGGATGTTTTATATCAGTGTATGATAGCAGCAGTAGTTGTCAGACAGATAAAAGGTCATGTGGATGTTTTATATCAGTGTATGATAGCGGCAGTAGTTGTCAGACAGATAACAGGCCATGTGGATGTTATATATCAGTGTATGATAGCGGCAGTAGTTGTCAGACAGATAACAGGCCATGTGGATGTTTTAGACTTTGGTGAATAGCGGCAGTAGTTGTCACACAGATAACAGGTCATGTGGATGTTTTATATTAGTGTATGATAGCGGCAGTAGTTGTCAGACAGATAACAGGTCATGTGGATGTTTCATATCAGTGTATGATAGCGGCAGTAGTTGTCAGACAGATAACAGGCCATATGGATGTTTTATATCAGTGTATGATATAAAACATCCACACGACTCCTATAGCTATATTTCCAGCAGCTGCTGACTCAATTGCTGACCATGCAGAAGGTGCATGTCCCCCGGACCTTAACCTTGGAGAAGATGATGATGATGATGATGGTATGGATGAATCAATAGATGGACAGGGTATGGATGAGATACGAACATTGATTGAGCAACTATCGAGTGCTTCCTTAAATGAATGAAATAGAAACTATTTGATAATTATGCTTAATATAACCAAAAGATGCCAAACATTGCTGTTGCTAGGAGATTGAGATGTAGAATCAATGTCAGTTGTAGATACACCAAAGTGGATTATGTAAAACAAGAGTTAGATGAGTCTGAAAATGATCCTAAGCTTTTTTGGAGAAATATTAATTCTGTATTAAAGACGTCTAGTGATAACCATCCGCCTATACTAATTGGTGAAGATGGTGAAATGAAAAGTAATGCTGATTCAGTCAATTACATAAACAGATATTTTGCTTCAATAGGTTCAAAGTTAGACAGTGATCTGCCTCTATCTTTAAATCTTCCAGTAGTCCATGACAGTCTGGTTGAGGACTGTAACCCCAAGATAAGTGGGTATTTTATATCAGTGTATGATAGTGGCAGTAGTTGTCAACCAGATAACAGGTCATTTGGATGTTTTATATCAGTGTATGATAGCGGCAGTAGTTTTCAGACAGATAACATGCCATGTGGATGTTTTATATCAGTGTATGATAGCGGCAGTAGTTGTCAGACAGATAACAGGCCATGTGGATGTTTTATATCAGTGTATGATAGCGGCAGTAGTTGTCAGACAGATAACAGGTCATGTGGATGTTTTATATCAGTGTATGATAGCGGCAGTAGTTGTCAGACAGATAACAGGCCATGTGGATGTTTTATATCAGTGTATGATAGCGGCAGTAGTTGTCAGACAGATAACAGGCCATGTGGATGTTTTAGACTTTGGTGAATAGCGGCAGTAGTTGTCAGACAGATAACATGCCATGTGGATGTTTTATATCAGTGTATGATACAAGCAGTAGTTGTCAGACAGATAACAGGCCATGTGGATGTTTTAAATCAGTGTATGATACAAGCAGTAGTTGTCAGACAGATAACAGGCCATGTGGATGTTTTATATCAGTGTATGATAGCGACAGTAGTTGTCACACAGATAACAGGCCATGTGGATGTTTTAAATCAGTGTATGATACAAGCAGTAGTTGTCAGACAGATAACAGGCCATGTGGATGTTTTATATCAGTGTATGATAGTGGCAGTAGTTGTCAGACAATTAACAGGTCATGTGGATGTTTTATATCAGTGTATGATAGCGGCAGTAGTTGTCAGACAGATAACAGGTCATGTGGATGTTTTAGACTTTGGTGAATAGCGGCAGTAGTTGTCAGACAGATAACAGGCCATGTAGATGTTTTATATCAGTGTATGATAGCAGCAGTAGTTGTCAGACAGATAACAGGTCATGTGCATGTTTTATATCGGTGTATGATAATGGCAGTAGTTGTCAGATAGATAACAGGTCATGTGGATGTTTTATATCAGTGCATGATAGCGGCAGTAGTTGTCAGACAGATAACAGGCCATGTGGATGTTTTATGTCAGTGTATGATAGCGGCAGTAGTTGTCAGACGGATAACAGGTCATGTGGATGTTTTAGACTTTGGTTAATAGCGGCAGTAGTTGTCAGACAGATAACTGGTCATGTGGATGTTTTATATCAGTGTATGATAGCGGCAGTAGTTGTCAGACAGATACCATGCCATGTGGATGTTTTATATCAGTGTATGATAGCGGCAGTAGTTGTCAGACAGATACCATGCCATGTGGATGTTTTATGTCAGTGTACGATAGCGGCAGTAGTTGTCAGACAGATAACAGGTCATGTGGATGTTTTAGACTTTGGTGAACAGCGGCAGTAGTTGTCAGACAGATAACAGGTCATGTGGATGTTTTATATCAGTGTATGATAGCAGCAGTAGTTGTCAGACAGATAACAGGCCATGTGGGTGTTTTATATCGGTGTATGATAGTGGCAGTAGTTGTCAGACAGATAACAGGTCATGTGGATGTTTTATATCAGTGTATGATAGTGGCAGTAGTTGTCAGACAGATAACATGCCATGTGGATGTTTTATATCGGTGTATGATAGCGGCAGTAGTTGTCAGACATATAACAGGTCATGTGGATGTTTTATATCTGTGTAAGATAGCGGCAGTAGTTGTCAGACAGATAACAGGTCATGTGGATGTTTTATATCAGTGCATGATAGCGGCAGTAGTTGTCAGACAGATAAAAGGCCATGTGGATGTTTTATATCAGTAGATGATAGCGGCAGTAGTTGTCAGACAGATAACAGGTCATGTGGATGTTTTATATCAGTGTATGATAGCGGCAGTAGTTGTCAGACAGATAACAGGTCATGTGGATGTTTTATATCAGTGTATGATAGCGGCAGTAGTTGTCAGACAGATAACAGGTCATGTGGATGTTTTATATCAGTGTATGATAGCGGCAGTAGTTGTCAGACAGATAACAGGCCATTTGGATGTTTTAGACTTTGGTGAATAGCGGCAGTAGTTGTCAGACAGATAACAGGCCATGTGGATGTTTTATATCAGTGTATGATAGCGGCAGTAGTTGTCAGACATATAACAGGACATGTGGATGTTTTATATCAGTGTATGATAGCAGCAGTAGTTGTCAGACAGATAACAGGTCATGTGGATGTTTTATATCAGTGTATGATAGCGGCAGTAGTTGTCAGACGGATAACAGGCCATGTAGATGTTTTATATCAGTGTATGATAGTGGCAGTAGTTGTCAGACAGATAACAGGTCATGTGGATGTTTTATATCAGTAGATGATAGCGGCAGTAGTTGTCAGACAAATAACAGGTCATGTGCATGTTTTATATCGGTGTATGATAGTGGCAGTAGTTGTCAGATAGATAACAGGTCATGTGGATGTTTTATATCAGTGCATGATAGCGGCAGTAGTTGTCAGACAGATAACAGGCCATGTGGATGTTTTATGTCAGTGTATGATAGCGGCAGTAGTTGTCAGACGGATAACAGGTCATGTGGATGTTTTAGACTTTGGTGAATAGCGGCAGTAGTTGTCAGACAGATAACTGGTCATGTGGATGTTTTATATCAGTGTATGATAGAGGCAGTAGTTGTCAGACGGATACCATGCCATGTGGATGTTTTATGTCAGTGTACGATAGCGGCAGTAGCTGTCAGACAGATAACAGGTCATGTGGATGTTTTAGACTTTGGTGAATAGCGGCAGTAGTTGTCAGACAGATAACAGGTCATGTGGATGTTTTATATCAGTGTATGATAGCAGCAGTAGTTGTCAGACAGATACCATGCCATGTGGATGTTTTATATCAGTGTATGATAGCGGCAGTAGTTGTCAGACAGATAACAGGTCATGTGGGTGTTTTATATCAGTGTATGATAGCGGCAGTAGTTGTCACACAGATAACAGGTCATGTGGATGTTTTATATCAGTGTATGATAGAGGCAGTAGTTGTCAGACAGATAACAGGTCATGTGGATGTTTTATGTCGGTATATGATAGTGGCAGTAGTTGTCAGACAGATAACAGGTCATGTGGATGTTTTATATCAGTGTATGATAGTGGCAGTAGTTGTCAGACAGATAACATGCCATGTGGATGTTTTATATCGGTGTATGATAGCGGCAGTAGTTGTCAGACATATAACAGGTCATGTGGATGTTTTATATCTGTGAATGATAGCGGCAGTAGTTGTCAGACAGATAAAAGGCCATGTGGATGTTTTATATCAGTAGATGATAGCGGCAGTAGTTGTCGGACAGATAACAGGTCATGTGGATGTTTTATATCAGTGCATGATAGCGGCAGTTGTTGTCAGACAGATAAAAGGCCATGTGGATGTTTTATATCAGTGCATGATAGGGGCAGTTGTTGTCAGACAGATAACAGGTCATGTGGATGTTTTATATCAGTGTATGATAGCGGCAGTAGTTGTCAGACAGATAACAGGTCATGTGGATGTTTTAGACTTTGGTGAAAAGCGGCAGTAGTTGTCAGACAGATAACAGGTCATGTGGATGTTTCATATCAGTGTATGATAGCGGCAGTAGTTGTCAGACAGATAACAGGTCATGTGGATGTTTTAGACTTTGGTGAATAGCGGCAGTAGTTGTCAGACAGATACTATGCCATGTGGATGTTTTATATCAGTGTATGATAGCGGCAGTAATTGTCAGACAGATAACAGGTCATGTGGATGTTTTAGACTTTGGTGAATAGCGGCAGTAGTTGTCACACAGAAAACAGGTCATGTGGATGTTTTATATCAGTGTATGATAGCGGCAGTAGTTGTCAGACAGATAACAGGTCATGTGGATGTTTTATATCAGTGTATGATAGCGGCAGTAGTTGTCAGACAGATAACAGGCCATGTGGATGTTTTATATCATTGTATGATAGCGGCAGTAGTTGTCAGACAGATAACAGGCCATGTGGATGTTATATATCATTGTATGATAGCGGCAGTAGTTGTCAGACAGATAACAGGTCATGTGGATGTTTTAGACTTTGGTGAATAGCGGCAGTAGTTGTCAGACAGATAACAGGCCATGTGGATGTTTTATATCAGTGTATGATAGCGGCAGTAGTTGTCAGACAGATAACAGGTCATGTGGATATTTTAGACTTTGGTGAATAGCGGCAGTAGTTGTTAGACAGATAACAGGTCAAGTGGATGTTTCATATCAGTGCATGATAGCGGCAGTAGTTGTCAGACAGATAACATGCCATGTGGATGTTTTATATCAGTGTATGATAGCGGCAGTAGTTGTCAGACAGATAACAGGCCATGTGGATGTTTTATATCAGTGTATGATAGCGGCAGTAGTTGTCAGACAGATAACAGGCCATGTGGATGTTTTAGACTTTGGTGAATAGCGGCAGTAGTTGTCAGACAGATAACATGCCATGTGGATGTTTTATATCAGTGTATGATACAAGCAGTAGTTGTCAGACAGATAACAGGCCATGTGGATGTTTTAAATCAGTGTATGATACAAGCAGTAGTTGTCAGACAGATAACAGGCCATGTGGATGTTTTATATCAGTGTATGATAGCGACAGTAGTTGTCACACAGATAACAGGCCATGTGGATGTTTTAAATCAGTGTATGATACAAGCAGTAGTTGTCAGACAGATAACAGGCCATGTGGATGTTTTATATCAGTGTATGATAGTGGCAGTAGTTGTCAGACAATTAACAGGTCATGTGGATGTTTTATATCAGTGTATGATAGCGGCAGTAGTTGTCAGACAGATAACAGGTCATGTGGATGTTTTAGACTTTGGTGAATAGCGGCAGTAGTTGTCAGACAGATAACAGGCCATGTAGATGTTTTATATCAGTGTATGATAGCAGCAGTAGTTGTCAGACAGATAACAGGTCATGTGCATGTTTTATATCGGTGTATGATAATGGCAGTAGTTGTCAGATAGATAACAGGTCATGTGGATGTTTTATATCAGTGCATGATAGCGGCAGTAGTTGTCAGACAGATAACAGGCCATGTGGATGTTTTATGTCAGTGTATGATAGCGGCAGTAGTTGTCAGACGGATAACAGGTCATGTGGATGTTTTAGACTTTGGTTAATAGCGGCAGTAGTTGTCAGACAGATAACTGGTCATGTGGATGTTTTATATCAGTGTATGATAGCGGCAGTAGTTGTCAGACAGATACCATGCCATGTGGATGTTTTATATCAGTGTATGATAGCGGCAGTAGTTGTCAGACAGATACCATGCCATGTGGATGTTTTATGTCAGTGTACGATAGCGGCAGTAGTTGTCAGACAGATAACAGGTCATGTGGATGTTTTAGACTTTGGTGAACAGCGGCAGTAGTTGTCAGACAGATAACAGGTCATGTGGATGTTTTATATCAGTGTATGATAGCAGCAGTAGTTGTCAGACAGATAACAGGCCATGTGGGTGTTTTATATCGGTGTATGATAGTGGCAGTAGTTGTCAGACAGATAACAGGTCATGTGGATGTTTTATATCAGTGTATGATAGTGGCAGTAGTTGTCAGACAGATAACATGCCATGTGGATGTTTTATATCGGTGTATGATAGCGGCAGTAGTTGTCAGACATATAACAGGTCATGTGGATGTTTTATATCTGTGTAAGATAGCGGCAGTAGTTGTCAGACAGATAACAGGTCATGTGGATGTTTTATATCAGTGCATGATAGCGGCAGTAGTTGTCAGACAGATAAAAGGCCATGTGGATGTTTTATATCAGTAGATGATAGCGGCAGTAGTTGTCAGACAGATAACAGGTCATGTGGATGTTTTATATCAGTGTATGATAGCGGCAGTAGTTGTCAGACAGATAACAGGTCATGTGGATGTTTTATATCAGTGTATGATAGCGGCAGTAGTTGTCAGACAGATAACAGGTCATGTGGATGTTTTATATCAGTGTATGATAGCGGCAGTAGTTGTCAGACAGATAACAGGCCATTTGGATGTTTTAGACTTTGGTGAATAGCGGCAGTAGTTGTCAGACAGATAACAGGCCATGTGGATGTTTTATATCAGTGTATGATAGCGGCAGTAGTTGTCAGACATATAACAGGACATGTGGATGTTTTATATCAGTGTATGATAGCAGCAGTAGTTGTCAGACAGATAACAGGTCATGTGGATGTTTTATATCAGTGTATGATAGCGGCAGTAGTTGTCAGACGGATAACAGGCCATGTAGATGTTTTATATCAGTGTATGATAGTGGCAGTAGTTGTCAGACAGATAACAGGTCATGTGGATGTTTTATATCAGTAGATGATAGCGGCAGTAGTTGTCAGACAAATAACAGGTCATGTGCATGTTTTATATCGGTGTATGATAGTGGCAGTAGTTGTCAGATAGATAACAGGTCATGTGGATGTTTTATATCAGTGCATGATAGCGGCAGTAGTTGTCAGACAGATAACAGGCCATGTGGATGTTTTATGTCAGTGTATGATAGCGGCAGTAGTTGTCAGACGGATAACAGGTCATGTGGATGTTTTAGACTTTGGTGAATAGCGGCAGTAGTTGTCAGACAGATAACTGGTCATGTGGATGTTTTATATCAGTGTATGATAGAGGCAGTAGTTGTCAGACGGATACCATGCCATGTGGATGTTTTATGTCAGTGTACGATAGCGGCAGTAGCTGTCAGACAGATAACAGGTCATGTGGATGTTTTAGACTTTGGTGAATAGCGGCAGTAGTTGTCAGACAGATAACAGGTCATGTGGATGTTTTATATCAGTGTATGATAGCAGCAGTAGTTGTCAGACAGATACCATGCCATGTGGATGTTTTATATCAGTGTATGATAGCGGCAGTAGTTGTCAGACAGATAACAGGTCATGTGGGTGTTTTATATCAGTGTATGATAGCGGCAGTAGTTGTCACACAGATAACAGGTCATGTGGATGTTTTATATCAGTGTATGATAGAGGCAGTAGTTGTCAGACAGATAACAGGTCATGTGGATGTTTTATGTCGGTATATGATAGTGGCAGTAGTTGTCAGACAGATAACAGGTCATGTGGATGTTTTATATCAGTGTATGATAGTGGCAGTAGTTGTCAGACAGATAACATGCCATGTGGATGTTTTATATCGGTGTATGATAGCGGCAGTAGTTGTCAGACATATAACAGGTCATGTGGATGTTTTATATCTGTGAATGATAGCGGCAGTAGTTGTCAGACAGATAAAAGGCCATGTGGATGTTTTATATCAGTAGATGATAGCGGCAGTAGTTGTCGGACAGATAACAGGTCATGTGGATGTTTTATATCAGTGCATGATAGCGGCAGTTGTTGTCAGACAGATAAAAGGCCATGTGGATGTTTTATATCAGTGTATGATAGGGGCAGTTGTTGTCAGACAGATAACAGGTCATGTGGATGTTTTATATCAGTGTATGATAGCGGCAGTAGTTGTCAGACAGATAACAGGTCATGTGGATGTTTTAGACTTTGGTGAAAAGCGGCAGTAGTTGTCAGACAGATAACAGGTCATGTGGATGTTTCATATCAGTGTATGATAGCGGCAGTAGTTGTCAGACAGATAACAGGTCATGTGGATGTTTTAGACTTTGGTGAATAGCGGCAGTAGTTGTCAGACAGATACTATGCCATGTGGATGTTTTATATCAGTGTATGATAGCGGCAGTAATTGTCAGACAGATAACAGGTCATGTGGATGTTTTAGACTTTGGTGAATAGCGGCAGTAGTTGTCACACAGAAAACAGGTCATGTGGATGTTTTATATCAGTGTATGATAGCGGCAGTAGTTGTCAGACAGATAACAGGTCATGTGGATGTTTTATATCAGTGTATGATAGCGGCAGTAGTTGTCAGACAGATAACAGGCCATCAGGATGTTTTATATCAGTGGATGATAGCGGCAGTAGTTGTCAGACAGATAACAGGTTATGTGGATGTTTTATATCAGTGTATGATAGCGGCAGTAGTTGTCAGACAGATAACAGGTCATGTGGATGTTTTATATCAGTGTATGATAGCGGCAGTAGTTGTCAGACAGATAACAGGCCATGTGGATGTTTTATATCATTGTATGATAGCGGCAGTAGTTGTCAGACAGATAACAGGCCATGTGGATGTTATATATCATTGTATGATAGCGGCAGTAGTTGTCAGACAGATAACAGGTCATGTGGATGTTTTAGACTTTGGTGAATAGCGGCAGTAGTTGTCAGACAGATAACAGGCCATGTGGATGTTTTATATCAGTGTATGATAGCGGCAGTAGTTGTCAGACAGATAACAGGTCATGTGGATATTTTAGACTTTGGTGAATAGCGGCAGTAGTTGTTAGACAGATAACAGGTCAAGTGGATGTTTCATATCAGTGCATGATAGCGGCAGTAGTTGTCAGACAGATAACAGGTCATGTGGATGTTTTATATCAGTGTATGATAGCGGCAGTAGTTGTCAGACAGATACTATGCTATGTGGATGTTTTATATCAGTGTATGATAGCAGCAGTAGTTGTCAGACAGATAACAGGTCATATGGATGTTTTAAACTTTGGTGAATAGCGACAGTAGTTGTCAGACAGATAACAGGTCATGTGGATGTTTTATATCAGTGCATGATAGCGGCAGTAATTGTCAGACAGATAAAAGGCCATGTGGATGTTTTATATCAGTAGATGATAGCGGCAGTAGTTGTCAGACAGATAACAGGTCATGTGGATGTTTTATATCAGTGTATGATAGCGGCAGTAGTTGTCAGACAGATAACAGGCCATATGGATGTTTTATATCAGTGTATAATAGCGGCGGTAGTTGTCAGACAGATAACAGGACATGTGGATGTTTTATATCAGTGTATGATAGCAGCAGTAGTTGTCAGACAGATAACAGGCCATGTGGATGTTTTAGACTTTGGTGAATAGCGGCAGTAGTTGTCAGACAGATAACAGGTCATGTGGATGTTTTATATCAGTGCATGATAGCGGCAGTAATTGTCAGACAGATAAAAGGCCATGTGGATGTTTTATATCAGTAGATGATAGCGGCAGTAGTTGTCAGACAGATAACAGGCCATGTGGATGTTTTAGACTTTGGTGAATAGCGGCAGTAGTTGTCAGACAGATAATAGGCCATGTAGATGTTTTATATCAGTGTATGATAGCAGCAGTAGTTGTCAGACAGATAACAGGCCATGTGGGTATTTTATATCAGTGTATGATAGCAGCAGTAGTTGTCAGACAGATACCATGCCATGTGGATGTTTTATATCAGTGTATGATAGCGGCAGTAGTCGTCAGACAGATAACAGGTCATGTGGATGTTTTATATCAGTGTATGATAGCGGCAGTAGTTGTCAGACAGATACCATGCCATGTGGATGTTTTAGACTTTGGTGAATAGCGGCAGTAGTTGTCAGACAGATAACAGGCCATGTGGGTATTTTATATCAGTGTATGATAGCAGCAGTAGTTGTCAGACAGATAACAGGCCATGTGGATGTTTTAGACTTTGGTGAATAGCGGCAGTAGTTGTCAGACAGATACCATGCCATGTGGATGTTTTATATCAGTGTATGATAGCGGCAGTAGTTGTCAGATAGATAACAGGTCATGTGGATGTTTTATATCAGTGTATGATAGCGGCAGTAGTTGTCAGACAGATACCATGCCATGTGGATGTTTTAGACTTTGGTGAATAGCGGCAGTAGTTGTCAGACAGATAACAGGCCATGTGGGTATTTTATATCAGTGTATGATAGCAGCAGTAGTTGTCAGACAGATAACAGGCCATGTGGATGTTTTAGACTTTGGTGAATAGCGGCAGTAGTTGTCAGACAGATACCATGCCATGTGGATGTTTTATATCAGTGTATGATAGCGGCAGTAGTTGTCAGACAGATACTATGCTATGTGGATGTTTTATATCAGTGTATGGTAGCGGCAGTAGTTGTCAGATAGATAACAGGTCATGTGGATGTTTTATATCAGTGTATGATAGCAGCAGTAGTTGTCAGACAGATAACAGGCCATGTGGGTATTTTATATCAGTGTATGATAGCAGCAGTAGTTGTCAGACAGATACCATGCCATGTGGATGTTTTATATCAGTGTATGATAGCGGCAGTAGTCGTCAGACAGATAACAGGTCATGTGGATGTTTTATATCAGTGTATGATAGCGGCAGTAGTTGTCAGACAGATAACAGGCCATGTGGATGTTTTAGACTTTGGTGAATAGCGGCAGTAGTTGTCAGACAGATAACAGGCCATGTGGGTATTTTATATCAGTGTATGATAGCAGCAGTAGTTGTCAGACAGATAACAGGCCATGTGGATGTTTTAGACTTTGGTGAATAGCGGCAGTAGTTGTCAGACAGATACCATGCCATGTGGATGTTTTATATCAGTGTATGATAGCGGCAGTAGTTGTCAGACAGATAACAGGCCATGTAGATGTTTTATATCAGTGTATGATAGTGTCAGTAGATGTCAGACAGATAACAGGTCATGTGGATGTTTTATATCAGTAGATGATAGCGGCAGTAGTTGTCAGACAGATAACAGGTCATGTGCATGTTTTATATCGGTGTATGATAGTGGCAGTAGTTGTCAGATAGATAACAGGTCATGTGGATGTTTTATATCAGTGCATGATAGCGGCAGTAGTTGTCAGACAGATAACAGGCCATGTGGATGTTTTATGTCAGTGTATGATAGCGACAGTAGTTGTCAGACGGATAACAGGTCATGTGGATGTTTTAGACTTTGGTGAATAGCGGCAGTAGTTGTCAGACAGATAACAGGCCATGTGGATGTTTTATATCAGTGTATGATAGCGGCAGTTGTTGTCAGACAGATAACAGGCCATGTGGATGTTTTAGACTTTGGTGAATAGCGGCAGTAGTTGTCAGACAGATAACAGGCCATGTGGATGTTTTATATCAGTGTATGATAGCGGCAGTAGTTGTCAGACGGATACCATGCCATGTGGATGTTTTATGTCAGTGTACGATAGCGGCAGTAGTTGTCAGACAGATAACAGGTCATGTGGATGTTTTAGACTTTGGTGAATAGCGGCAGTAGTTGTCAGACAGATAACAGGCCATGTGGATGTTTTATATCAGTGTATGATAGCGGCAGTAGTTGTCAGACAGATAACAGGTCATGTGGATGTTTTATATCAGTGTATGATAGCGGCAGTAGTTGTCAGACAGATAACAGGCCATTTGGATGTTTTAGACTTTGGTGAATAGCGGCAGTAGTTGTCAGACAGATAACAGGCCATGTGGATGTTTTATATCAGTGTATGATAGCGGCAGTAGTTGTCAGACATATAACAGGACATGTGGATGTTTTATATCAGTGTATGATAGCAGCAGTAGTTGTCAGACAGATAACAGGTCATGTGGATGTTTTATATCAGTGTATGATAGCGGCAGTAGTTGTCAGACGGATAACAGGCCATGTAGATGTTTTATATCAGTGTATGATAGTGGCAGTAGTTGTCAGACAGATAACAGGTCATGTGGATGTTTTATATCAGTAGATGATAGCGGCAGTAGTTGTCAGACAAATAACAGGTCATGTGCATGTTTTATATCGGTGTATGATAGTGGCAGTAGTTGTCAGATAGATAACAGGTCATGTGGATGTTTTATATCAGTGCATGATAGCGGCAGTAGTTGTCAGACAGATAACAGGCCATGTGGATGTTTTATGTCAGTGTATGATAGCGGCAGTAGTTGTCAGACGGATAACAGGTCATGTGGATGTTTTAGACTTTGGTGAATAGCGGCAGTAGTTGTCAGACAGATAACTGGTCATGTGGATGTTTTATATCAGTGTATGATAGAGGCAGTAGTTGTCAGACGGATACCATGCCATGTGGATGTTTTATGTCAGTGTACGATAGCGGCAGTAGCTGTCAGACAGATAACAGGTCATGTGGATGTTTTAGACTTTGGTGAATAGCGGCAGTAGTTGTCAGACAGATAACAGGTCATGTGGATGTTTTATATCAGTGTATGATAGCAGCAGTAGTTGTCAGACAGATACCATGCCATGTGGATGTTTTATATCAGTGTATGATAGCGGCAGTAGTTGTCAGACAGATAACAGGTCATGTGGGTGTTTTATATCAGTGTATGATAGCGGCAGTAGTTGTCACACAGATAACAGGTCATGTGGATGTTTTATATCAGTGTATGATAGAGGCAGTAGTTGTCAGACAGATAACAGGTCATGTGGATGTTTTATGTCGGTATATGATAGTGGCAGTAGTTGTCAGACAGATAACAGGTCATGTGGATGTTTTATATCAGTGTATGATAGTGGCAGTAGTTGTCAGACAGATAACATGCCATGTGGATGTTTTATATCGGTGTATGATAGCGGCAGTAGTTGTCAGACATATAACAGGTCATGTGGATGTTTTATATCTGTGAATGATAGCGGCAGTAGTTGTCAGACAGATAAAAGGCCATGTGGATGTTTTATATCAGTAGATGATAGCGGCAGTAGTTGTCGGACAGATAACAGGTCATGTGGATGTTTTATATCAGTGCATGATAGCGGCAGTTGTTGTCAGACAGATAAAAGGCCATGTGGATGTTTTATATCAGTGTATGATAGGGGCAGTTGTTGTCAGACAGATAACAGGTCATGTGGATGTTTTATATCAGTGTATGATAGCGGCAGTAGTTGTCAGACAGATAACAGGTCATGTGGATGTTTTAGACTTTGGTGAAAAGCGGCAGTAGTTGTCAGACAGATAACAGGTCATGTGGATGTTTCATATCAGTGTATGATAGCGGCAGTAGTTGTCAGACAGATAACAGGTCATGTGGATGTTTTAGACTTTGGTGAATAGCGGCAGTAGTTGTCAGACAGATACTATGCCATGTGGATGTTTTATATCAGTGTATGATAGCGGCAGTAATTGTCAGACAGATAACAGGTCATGTGGATGTTTTAGACTTTGGTGAATAGCGGCAGTAGTTGTCACACAGAAAACAGGTCATGTGGATGTTTTATATCAGTGTATGATAGCGGCAGTAGTTGTCAGACAGATAACAGGTCATGTGGATGTTTTATATCAGTGTATGATAGCGGCAGTAGTTGTCAGACAGATAACAGGCCATCAGGATGTTTTATATCAGTGGATGATAGCGGCAGTAGTTGTCAGACAGATAACAGGTTATGTGGATGTTTTATATCAGTGTATGATAGCGGCAGTAGTTGTCAGACAGATAACAGGTCATGTGGATGTTTTATATCAGTGTATGATAGCGGCAGTAGTTGTCAGACAGATAACAGGCCATGTGGATGTTTTATATCATTGTATGATAGCGGCAGTAGTTGTCAGACAGATAACAGGCCATGTGGATGTTATATATCATTGTATGATAGCGGCAGTAGTTGTCAGACAGATAACAGGTCATGTGGATGTTTTAGACTTTGGTGAATAGCGGCAGTAGTTGTCAGACAGATAACAGGCCATGTGGATGTTTTATATCAGTGTATGATAGCGGCAGTAGTTGTCAGACAGATAACAGGTCATGTGGATATTTTAGACTTTGGTGAATAGCGGCAGTAGTTGTTAGACAGATAACAGGTCAAGTGGATGTTTCATATCAGTGCATGATAGCGGCAGTAGTTGTCAGACAGATAACAGGTCATGTGGATGTTTTATATCAGTGTATGATAGCGGCAGTAGTTGTCAGACAGATACTATGCTATGTGGATGTTTTATATCAGTGTATGATAGCAGCAGTAGTTGTCAGACAGATAACAGGTCATATGGATGTTTTAAACTTTGGTGAATAGCGACAGTAGTTGTCAGACAGATAACAGGTCATGTGGATGTTTTATATCAGTGCATGATAGCGGCAGTAATTGTCAGACAGATAAAAGGCCATGTGGATGTTTTATATCAGTAGATGATAGCGGCAGTAGTTGTCAGACAGATAACAGGTCATGTGGATGTTTTATATCAGTGTATGATAGCGGCAGTAGTTGTCAGACAGATAACAGGCCATATGGATGTTTTATATCAGTGTATAATAGCGGCGGTAGTTGTCAGACAGATAACAGGACATGTGGATGTTTTATATCAGTGTATGATAGCAGCAGTAGTTGTCAGACAGATAACAGGCCATGTGGATGTTTTAGACTTTGGTGAATAGCGGCAGTAGTTGTCAGACAGATAACAGGTCATGTGGATGTTTTATATCAGTGCATGATAGCGGCAGTAATTGTCAGACAGATAAAAGGCCATGTGGATGTTTTATATCAGTAGATGATAGCGGCAGTAGTTGTCAGACAGATAACAGGCCATGTGGATGTTTTAGACTTTGGTGAATAGCGGCAGTAGTTGTCAGACAGATAATAGGCCATGTAGATGTTTTATATCAGTGTATGATAGCAGCAGTAGTTGTCAGACAGATAACAGGCCATGTGGGTATTTTATATCAGTGTATGATAGCAGCAGTAGTTGTCAGACAGATACCATGCCATGTGGATGTTTTATATCAGTGTATGATAGCGGCAGTAGTCGTCAGACAGATAACAGGTCATGTGGATGTTTTATATCAGTGTATGATAGCGGCAGTAGTTGTCAGACAGATACCATGCCATGTGGATGTTTTAGACTTTGGTGAATAGCGGCAGTAGTTGTCAGACAGATAACAGGCCATGTGGGTATTTTATATCAGTGTATGATAGCAGCAGTAGTTGTCAGACAGATAACAGGCCATGTGGATGTTTTAGACTTTGGTGAATAGCGGCAGTAGTTGTCAGACAGATACCATGCCATGTGGATGTTTTATATCAGTGTATGATAGCGGCAGTAGTTGTCAGATAGATAACAGGTCATGTGGATGTTTTATATCAGTGTATGATAGCGGCAGTAGTTGTCAGACAGATACCATGCCATGTGGATGTTTTAGACTTTGGTGAATAGCGGCAGTAGTTGTCAGACAGATAACAGGCCATGTGGGTATTTTATATCAGTGTATGATAGCAGCAGTAGTTGTCAGACAGATAACAGGCCATGTGGATGTTTTAGACTTTGGTGAATAGCGGCAGTAGTTGTCAGACAGATACCATGCCATGTGGATGTTTTATATCAGTGTATGATAGCGGCAGTAGTTGTCAGACAGATACTATGCTATGTGGATGTTTTATATCAGTGTATGGTAGCGGCAGTAGTTGTCAGATAGATAACAGGTCATGTGGATGTTTTATATCAGTGTATGATAGCAGCAGTAGTTGTCAGACAGATAACAGGCCATGTGGGTATTTTATATCAGTGTATGATAGCAGCAGTAGTTGTCAGACAGATACCATGCCATGTGGATGTTTTATATCAGTGTATGATAGCGGCAGTAGTCGTCAGACAGATAACAGGTCATGTGGATGTTTTATATCAGTGTATGATAGCGGCAGTAGTTGTCAGACAGATAACAGGCCATGTGGATGTTTTAGACTTTGGTGAATAGCGGCAGTAGTTGTCAGACAGATAACAGGCCATGTGGGTATTTTATATCAGTGTATGATAGCAGCAGTAGTTGTCAGACAGATAACAGGCCATGTGGATGTTTTAGACTTTGGTGAATAGCGGCAGTAGTTGTCAGACAGATACCATGCCATGTGGATGTTTTATATCAGTGTATGATAGCGGCAGTAGTTGTCAGACAGATAACAGGCCATGTAGATGTTTTATATCAGTGTATGATAGTGTCAGTAGATGTCAGACAGATAACAGGTCATGTGGATGTTTTATATCAGTAGATGATAGCGGCAGTAGTTGTCAGACAGATAACAGGTCATGTGCATGTTTTATATCGGTGTATGATAGTGGCAGTAGTTGTCAGATAGATAACAGGTCATGTGGATGTTTTATATCAGTGCATGATAGCGGCAGTAGTTGTCAGACAGATAACAGGCCATGTGGATGTTTTATGTCAGTGTATGATAGCGACAGTAGTTGTCAGACGGATAACAGGTCATGTGGATGTTTTAGACTTTGGTGAATAGCGGCAGTAGTTGTCAGACAGATAACAGGCCATGTGGATGTTTTATATCAGTGTATGATAGCGGCAGTTGTTGTCAGACAGATAACAGGCCATGTGGATGTTTTAGACTTTGGTGAATAGCGGCAGTAGTTGTCAGACAGATAACAGGCCATGTGGATGTTTTATATCAGTGTATGATAGCGGCAGTAGTTGTCAGACGGATACCATGCCATGTGGATGTTTTATGTCAGTGTACGATAGCGGCAGTAGTTGTCAGACAGATAACAGGTCATGTGGATGTTTTAGACTTTGGTGAATAGCGGCAGTAGTTGTCAGACAGATAACAGGCCATGTGGATGTTTTATATCAGTGTATGATAGCGGCAGTAGTTGTCAGACAGATAACAGGTCATGTGGATGTTTTAGACTTTGGTGAATAGCGGCAGTAGTTGTCAGACAGATAACAGGCCATGTGGATGTTTTATATCAGTGTATGATAGCGGCAGTAGTTGTCAGACAGATAACAGGTCATGTGGATGTTTTATATCAGTGTATGATAGCAGCAGTAGTTGTCAGACAGATACCATGCCATGTGGATGTTTTATATCAGTGTATGATAGCGGCAGTAGTTGTCAGACAGATAACAGGTCATGTGGGTGTTTTATATCAGTGTATGATAGCAGCAGTAGTTGTCAGACAGATAACAGGTCATGTGGATGTTTTATATCAGTGTATGATAGCAGCAGTAGTTGTCAGACAGATAACAGGCCATGTGGGTGTTTAATGTCGGTGTATGATAGTGGCAGTAGTTGTCAGACAGATAACAGGTCATGTGGATGTTTTATATCAGTGTATGATAGTGGCAGTAGTTGTCAGACAGATAACATGCCATGTGGATGTTTTATATCGGTGTATGATAGCGGCAGTAGTTGTCAGACAGATAACAGGCCATGTGGATGTTTTATGTCAGTGTATGATAGCGGCAGTAGTTGTCAGACGGATAACAGGTCATGTGGATGTTTTAGACTTTGGTGAATAGCGGCAGTAGTTGTCAGACAGATAACTGGTCATGTGGATGTTTTATATCAGTGTATGATAGCGGCAGTAGTTGTCAGACAGATACCATGCCATGTGGATGTTTTTTGTCATTGTACGATAGCGGCAGTAGTTGTCAGACAGATAACAGGTCATGTGGATGTTTTAGACTTTGGTGAATAGCGGCAGTAGTTGTCAGACAGATAACAGGTCATGTGGATGTTTTATATCAGTGTATGATAGCAGCAGTAGTTGTCAGACAGATAACAGGCCATGTGGGTGTTTTATGTCCGTGTATGATAGTGGCAGTAGTTGTCAGACAGATAACAGGTCATGTGGATGTTTTATATCAGTGTATGATAGTGGCAGTAGTTGTCAGACAGATAACATGCCATGTGGATGTTTTATATCGGTGTATGATAGCGGCAGTAGTTGTCAGACATATAACAGGTCATTTGGATGTTTTATATCTGTGTATGATAGCGGCAGTAGTTGTCAGACAGATAAAAGGCCATGTGGATGTTTTATATCAGTAGATGATAGCGGCAGTAGTTGTCAGACAGATAACAGGTCATGTGGATGTTTTATATCAGTGCATGATAGCGGCAGTTGTTGTCAGACAGATAAAAGGCCATGTGGATGTTTTATATCAGTAGATGATAGCGGCAGTAGTTGTCAGACAGATAACAGGTCATGTGGATGTTTTATATCAGTGTATGATAGCGGCAGTAGTTGTCAGACAGATAACAGGTCATGTGGATGTTTTATATCAGTGTATGATAGCGGCAGTAGTTGTCAGACAGATAACAGGTCATGTGGATGTTTTAGACTTTGGTGAATAGCGGCAGTAGTTGTCAGACAGATACTATGCCATGTGGATGTTTTATATCAGTGTATGATAGCGGCAGTAGTTGTCAGACAGATAACAGGTCATGTGGATGTTTTAGACTTTGGTGAAAAGCGGCAGTAGTTGTCAGACAGATACTATGCCATGTGGATGTTTTATATCAGTGTATGATAGCGGCAGTAGTTGTCAGACAGATAACAGGTCATGTGGATGTTTTAGACTTTGGTGAATAGCGGTAGTAGTTGTCACACAGATAACAGGTCATGTGGATGTTTTATATCAGTGTATGATAGCGGCAGTAGTTTTCTGACAGATAACAGGTCATGTGGATGTTTTATATCAGTGTATGATAGCGGCAGTAGTTGTCAGACAGATAACATGCCATGTGGATGTTTTATATCAGTGTATGATAGCGGCAGTAGTTGTCAGACAGATAACAGGTCATGTGGATGTTTTAGACTTTGGTGAATAGCGGCAGTAGTTGTCAGACAGATAACAGGTCATGTGGATGTTTTATATCAGTGTATGATAGCGGCAGTAGTTGTCAGACAGATAACAGGTCATGTGGATGTTTTATATCAGTGTATGATAGCGGCAGTAGTTGTCAGACAGATAACATGCCATGTGGATGTTTTATATCAGTGTATGATAGCGGCAGTAGTTGTCAGACAGACAACATGTGGATGTTTTATATCAGTGTATGACAGCGGCAGTAGTTGTCAGACAGATAACAGGCCATGTGGATGTTTTAGACTTTGGTGAATAGCGGCAGTAGTTGTCAGACAGATAACAGGCCATGTGGATGTTTTATATCAGTGTATGATAGCGGCAGTAGTTGTCAGACATATAACAGGACATGTGGATGTTTTATATCAGTGTATGATAGCGGCAGTAGTTGTCAGACAGATACCATGCCATGTGGATGTTTTATGTCAGTGTACGATAGCGGCAGTAGTTGTCAGACAGATAACAGGTCATGTGGATGTTTTATATCAGTGTATGATAGTGGCAGTAGTTGTCAGACAGATAACAGGTCATGTGGATGTTTTATATCAGTAGATGATAGCGGCAGTAGTTGTCAGACAGATACCATGCCATGTGGATGTTTTATATCAGTGTATGATAGCAGCAGTAGTTGTCAGACAGATAACAGGCCATGTGGGTGTTTTATATCAGTGTATGATAGTGGCAGTAGTTGTCAGACAGATAACAGGTCATGTGGATGTTTTATATCAGTGTATGATAGTGGCAGTAGTTGTCAGACAGATAACATGCCATGTGGATGTTTTATATCGGTGTATGATAGCGGCAGTAGTTGTCAGACATATAACAGGTCATGTGGATGTTTTATATCTGTGTATGATAGTGGCAGTAGTTGTCAGACAGATAACAGGTCATGTGGATGTTTTATATCAGTGCATGATAGCGGCAGTAGTTGTCAGACAGATAAAAGGCCATGTGGATGTTTTATATCAGTAGATGATAGCGGCAGTAGTTGTCAGACAGATAACAGGTCATGTGGATGTTTTATATCAGTGTATGATAGTGGCAGTAGTTGTCAGACAGATAACATGCCATGTGGATGTTTTATATCGGTGTATGATAGCGGCAGTAGTTGTCAGACATATAACAGGTCATGTGGATGTTTTATATCTGTGTATGATAGTGGCAGTAGTTGTCAGACAGATAACAGGTCATGTGGATGTTTTATATCAGTGCATGATAGCGGCAGTAGTTGTCAGACAGATAAAAGGCCATGTGGATGTTTTATATCAGTAGATGATAGCGGCAGTAGTTGTCAGACAGATAACAGGTCATGTGGATGTTTTATATCAGTGTATGATAGCGGCAGTAGTTGTCAGACAGATAACAGGTCATGTGGATGTTTTATATCAGTGTATGATAGCGGCAGTAGTTGTCAGACAGATAACAGGCCATGTGGATGTTATATGTCATTGTATGATAGCGGCAGTAGTTGTCAGACAGATAACAGGCCATGTGGATGTTTTAGACTTTGGTGAATAGCGGCAGTAGTTGTCAGACAGATAACAGGTCATGTGGATGTTTTAGACTTGGTGAAAAGCGGCAGTAGTTGTCAGACAGATACTATGCCATGTGGATGTTTTATATCAGTGCATGATAGCGGCAGTAGTTGTCAGACAGATAACAGGCCATGTGGATGTTTTAGACTTTGGTGAATAGGGGCAGTAGTTGTCAGACAGAGAACAGGCCATGTAGATGTTTTATATCAGTGATTGATAGCAGCAGTAGTTGTCAGACAGATAACAGGTCATGTGCATGTTTTATATCGGTGTATGATAGTGGCAGTAGTTGTCAGATAGATAACAGGTCATGTGGATGTTTTATATCAGTGCATGATAGCGGCAGTAGTTGTCAGACAGATAACAGGCCATGTGGATGTTTTATGTCAGTGTATGATAGCGGCAGTAGTTGTCAGACGGATAACAGGTCATGTGGATGTTTTAGACTTTGGTGAATAGCAGCAGTAGTTGTCAGACAGATACTATGCCATGTGGATGTTTTATATCAGTGTATGATAGCAGCAGTAGTTGTCAGACAGATAACAGGCCATGTGGGTGTTTTATGTCTGTGTATGATAGTGGCAGTAGTTGTCAGACAGATAACAGGTCATGTGGATGTTTTATATCAGTGTATGATAGTGGCAGTAGTTGTCAGACAGATAACATGCCATGTGGATGTTTTATATCGGTGTATGATAGCGGCAGTAGTTGTCAGACATATAACAGGTCATGTGGATGTTTTATATCTGTGTATGATAGCGGCAGTAGTTGTCAGACATATAACAGGCCATGTGGATGTTTTATATCAGTGTATGATAGCGGCAGCAGTTGTCAGACAGATAACAGACCATGTGGATGTTTTAGACTTTGGTGAATAGCGGCAGTAGTTGTCAGACAGATAACAGGCCATGTGGATGTTTTATATCAGTAGATGATAGCGGCAGTAGTTGTCAGACAGATAAAAGGCCATGTGGATGTTTTATATCAGTAGATGATAGCGGCAGTTGTTGTCAGACAGATAAAAGGCCATGTGGATGTTTTATATCAGTAGATGATAGCGGCAGTAGTTGTCAGACAGATAAAAGGCCATGTGGATGTTTTATATCAGTAGATGATAGCGGCAGTAGTTGTCAGACAGATAACAGGTCATGTGGATGTTTTATATCAGTGTATGATAGCGGCAGTAGTTGTCAGACATATAACAGGACATGTGGATGTTTTATATCAGTGTATGATAGCGGCAGTAGTTGTCAGACAGATAACAGGCCATGTGGATGTTTTAGACTTTGGTGAATAGCGGCAGTAGTTGTCAGACAGATAACAGGCCATGTAGATGTTTTATATCAGTGTATGATAGCAGCAGTAGTTGTCAGACAGATAACAGGTCATGTGGATGTTTTATATCAGTGTATGATAGTGTCAGTAGTTGTCAGACAGATAACAGGTCATGTGGATGTTTTATATCGGTGTATGCTAGTGGCAGTAGTTGTCAGATAGATAACAGGTCATGTGCATGTTTTATATCAGTGCATGATAGCGGCAGTAGTTGTCAGACAGATAACAGGCCATGTGGATGTTTTATGTCAGTGTATGATAGCGGCAGTAGTTGTCAGACGGATAACAGGTCATGTGGATGTTTTAGACTTTGGTGAATAGCGGCAGTAGTTGTCAGACAGATAACAGGTCATGTGGATGTTTTATATCAGTGTATGATAGCAGCAGTAGTTGTCAGACAGATAACAGGCCATGTGGGTGTTTTATGTCCGTGTATGATAGTGGCAGTAGTTGTCAGACAGATAACAGGTCATGTGGATGTTTTATATCGGTGTATGATAGCGGCAGTAGTTGTCAGACATATAACAGGTCATGTGGATGTTTTATATCTGTATATGATAGCGGCAGTAGTTGTCAGACAGATAAAAGGCCATGTGGATGTTTTATATCAGTAGATGATAGCGGCAGTAGTTGTCAGACAGATAACAGGTCATGTGGATGTTTTAGACTTTGGTGAATAGCGGCAGTAGTTGTCAGACAGATACTATGCCATGTGGATGTTTTATATCAGTGTATGATAGCGGCAGTAGTTGTCAGACAGATAACAGGTCATGTGGATGTTTTAGACTTTGGTGAAAAGAGGCAGTAGTTGTCAGACAGATACTATGCCATGTGGATGTTTTATATCAGTGTATGATAGCAGCAGTAGTTGTCAGACAGATAACAGGTCATGTGGATGTTTTAGACTTTGGTGAATAGCGGCAGTAGTTGTCACACAGATAACAGGTCATGTGGATGTTTTATATCAGTGTATGATAGCGGCAGTAGTCGTCAGACAGATAACAGGTCATGTGGATGTTTTATATCAGTGTATGATAGCGGCCGTAGTTGTCAGACAGATAACAGGCCATCTGGATGTTTTATATCAGTGGATGATAGCAGCAGTAGTTGTCAGACAGATAACAGGCCATGTGGATGTTTTATATCAGTGTATGATAGCGGCAGTAGTTGTCAGACATATAACAGGACATGTGGATGTTTTATATCAGTGTATGATAGCGGCAGTAGTTGTCAGACAGATAACAGGCCATGTGGATGTTTTAGACTTTGGTGAATAGCGGCAGTAGTTGTCAGACAGATAACAGGTCATGTGCATGTTTTATATCGGTGTATGATAGTGGCAGTAGTTGTCAGATAGATAACAGGTCATGTGGATGTTTTATATCAGTGCATGATAGCGGCAGTAGTTGTCAGACAGATAACAGGCCATGTGGATGTTTTATGTCAGTGTATGATAGCGGCAGTAGTTGTCAGACGGATAACAGGTCATGTGGATGTTTTAGACTTTGGTGAATAGCGGCAGTAGTTGTCAGACAGATAACTGGTCATGTGGATGTTTTATATCAGTGTATGATAGCGGCAGTAGTTGTCAGACAGATACCATGCCATGTGGATGTTTTTTGTCAGTGTACGATAGCGGCAGTAGTTGTCAGACAGATAACAGGTCATGTGGATGTTTTAGACTTTGGTGAATAGCGGCAGTAGTTGTCAGACAGATAACAGGTCATGTGGATGTTTTATATCAGTGTATGATAGCAGCAGTAGTTGTCAGACAAATAACAGGCCATGTGGGTGTTTTATGTCCGTGTATGATAGTGGCAGTAGTTGTCAGACAGATAACAGGTCATGTGGATGTTTTATATCAGTGTATGATAGTGGCAGTAGTTGTCAGACAGATAACATGCCATGTGGATGTTTTATATCGGTGTATGATAGCGGCAGTAGTTGTCAGACATATAACAGGTCATGTGGATGTTTTATATCTGTGTATGATAGCGGCAGTAGTTGTCAGACAGATAAAAGGCCATGTGGATGTTTTATATCAGTAGATGATAGCGGCAGTAGTTGTCAGACAGATAACAGGTCATGTGGATGTTTTATATCAGTGCATGATAGCGGCAGTTGTTGTCAGACAGATAAAAGGCCATGTGGATGTTTTATATCAGTAGATGATAGCGGCAGTAGTTGTCAGACAGATAACAGGTCATGTGGATGTTTTATATCAGTGTATGATAGCGGCAGTAGTTGTCAGACAGATAACAGGTCATGTGGATGTTTTATATCAGTGTATGATAGCGGCAGTAGTTGTCAGACAGATAACAGGCCATGTGGATGTTTTAGACTTTGGTGAATAGCGGCAGTAGTTGTCAGACAGATAACAGGTCATGTGGATGTTTTATATCAGTGTATGATAGCGGCAGTAGTTGTCAGACAAATAACAGGCCATGTGGGTGTTTTATGTCCGTGTATGATAGTGGCAGTAGTTGTCAGACAGATAACAGGTCATGTGGATGTTTTATATCAGTGTATGATAGTGGCAGTAGTTGTCAGACAGATAACATGCCATGTGGATGTTTTATATCGGTGAATGATAGCGGCAGTAGTTGTCAGACATATAACAGGTCATGTGGATGTTTTATATCTGTGTATGATAGCGGCAGTAGTTGTCAGACAGATAAAAGGCCATGTGGATGTTTTATATCAGTAGATGATAGCGGCAGTAGTTGTCAGACAGATAACAGGTCATGTGGATGTTTTATATCAGTGCATGATAGCGGCAGTTGTTGTCAGACAGATAAAAGGCCATGTGGATGTTTTATATCAGTAGATGATAGCGGCAGTAGTTGTCAGACAGATAACAGGTCATGTGGATGTTTTATATCAGTGTATGATAGCGGCAGTAGTTGTCAGACAGATAACAGGTCATGTGGATGTTTTATATCAGTGTATGATAGTGGCAGTAGTTGTCAGACAGATAACATGCCATGTGGATGTTTTATATCAGTGTATGATAGCGGCAGTAGTTGTCAGACAGATAACAGGTCATGTGGATGTTTTAGACTTTGGTGAATAGCGGCAGTAGTTGTCAGACAGATAACAGGCCATGTGGATGTTTTATATCAGTGTATGATAGCGGCAGTAGTTGTCAGACAGATAACAGGTCATGTGGATGTTTTAGACTTTGGTGAATAGCGGCAGTAGTTGTCAGACAGATAACAGGCCATGTGGATGTTTTAGACTTTGGTGAATAGCGGCAGTAGTTGTCAGACAGATAACAGGTCATGTGGATGTTTTATATCAGTGTATGATAGCGGCAGTAGTTGTCAGACAGATAACAGGTCATGTGGATGTTTTAGACTTTGGTGAAAAGCGGCAGTAGTTGTCAGACAGATACTATGCCATGTGGATGTTTTATATCAGTGTATGATAGCGGCAGTAGTTGTCAGACAGATAACAGGTCATGTGGATGTTTTAGACTTTGGTGAATAGCGGCAGTAGTTGTCAGACAGATAACAGGCCATGTAGATGTTTTATATCAGTATATGATAGTGGCAGTAGTTGTCACACAGATAACAGGTCATGTGGATGTTTTATATCAGTGTATGATAGCGGCAGTAGTTGTCTGACAGATAACAGGTCATGTGGATGTTTTATATCAGTGTATGATAGCGGCAGTAGTTGTCAGACAGATAACAGGCCATCTGGATGTTTTATATCAGTGGATGATAGCGGCAGTAGTTGTCAGACAGATAACAGGCCATCTGGATGTTTTATATCAGTGGATGATAGCGGCAGTAGTTGTCAGACAGATAACAGGTCATGTGGATATTTTAGCCTTTGGTGAATAGCCGCAGTAGTTGTTAGACAGATAACAGGTCATGTGGATTTTTTATATCAGTGCATGATAGCGGCAGTAGTTGTCAGACAGATAACAGGTCATGTGGATGTTTTATATCAGTGTATGATAGCAGCAGTAGTTGTCAGACAGATAACAGGTCATATGGATGTTTTAGACTTTGGTGAATAGCGGCAGTAGTTGTCAGACAGATAACAGGTCATGTGGATGTTTTATATCAGTGTATGATAGCGGCAGTAGTTGTCAGACAGATAACATGCCATGTGGATGTTTTATATCAGTGTATGATAGCGGCAGTAGTTGTCAGACAGATAACAGGTCATGTGGATGTTTTAGACTTTGGTGAATAGCGGCAGTAGTTGTCAGACAGATAACAGGTCATGTGGATGTTTTATATTAGTGTATGATAGCGGCAGTAGTTGTCAGACAGATAACAGGTCATGTGGATGTTTTATATCAGTGTATGATAGCGGCAGTAGTTGTCAGACAGATAACAGGCCATGTGGATGTTATATATCAGTGTATGATAGCGGCAGTAGTTGTCAGACAGATAACAGGCCATATGGATGTTTTATATCAGTGTATGATATAAAACATCCACACGACTCCTATAGCTATATTTCCAGCAGCTGCTGACTCAATTGCTGACCATGCAGAAGGTGCATGTCCCCTGGACCTTAACCTTGGAGAAGATGATGATGATGATGATGGTATGGATGAATCAATGGATGGACAGGGTATGGATGAGATACGAACATTGATTGAGCAACTATCGATTGCTTCCTTAAATGAATGAAATAGAAACTATTTGATAATTATGCTTAATATAACCAAAAGATGCCAAACATTGCTGTTGCTAGGAGATTGAGACGTAGAATCAATGTCAGTTGTAGATACGCCAAAGTGGATTATGTTAAACAAGAGTTAGATGAGTCTGAAAATGATCCTAAGCTTTTTTGGAGAAATATTAATTCTGTATTAAAGACGTCTAGTGATAACCATCCGCCTATGCTAATTGGTGAAGATGGTGAAATGAAAAGTAATGCTGATTCAGTCAATTACATAAACAGATATTTTGCTTCAATAGGTTCAAAGTTAGACAGTGATCTGCCTCTATCTTTAAATCTTCCAGTAGTCCATGACAGTCTGGTTGAGGACTGTAAACCCAAGATAAGTGGGTGTTTTATATCAGTGTATGATAGTGGCAGTAGTTGTCAACCAGATAACAGGTCATGTGGATGTTTTATATCAGTGTATGATAGCGGCAGTAGTTTTCAGACAGATAACATGCCATGTGGATGTTTTATATCAGTGTATGATAGCAGCAGTAGTTGTCAGACAGATAACAGGCCATGTGGATGTTTTATATCAGTGTATGATAGCGGCAGTAGTTGTCACACAGATAACAGGCCATGTGGATGTTTTATATCAGTGTATGATAGCGGCAGTAGTTGTCAGACAGATAACAGGTCATGTGGATGTTTTATATCAGTGTATGATAGTGGCAGTAGTTGTCAGACAGATAACAGGCCATGTGGATGTTTTATATCAGTGTATGATAGCGGCAGTAGTTGTCAGACAGATAACAGGTCATGTGGATGTTTTAGACTTTGGTGAATAGCGGCAGTAGTTGTCAGACAGATAACAGGTCATGTGGATGTTTTATATCAGTGCATGATAGCGGCAGTAGTTGTCAGACAGATAACAGGTCATGTGGATGTTTTATATCAGTGTATGATAGGGGCAGTAGTTGTCAGACAGATAACATGCCATGTGGATGTTTTAGACTTTGGTGAATAGCGTCAGTAGTTGTCAGACAGATAACAGGCCATGTGGATGTTTTATATCAGTGTATAATAGCGGTAGTAGTTGTCAGACAGATAACAGGTCATGTGGATGTTTTATATCAGTGTATGATAGCGGCAGTAGTTGTCAGACAGATAACAGGCCATGTGGATGTTTTATATCAGTGTATGATAGCGGCAGTAGTTGTCAGACAGATAACAGGCCATGTGGATGTTTTATATCAGTGCATGATAGCGGCAGTAGTTGTCAGACAGATAACAGGCCATGTGGATGTTTTATATCAGTGCATGATAGCGGCAGTAGTTGTCAGACAGATAACAGGTCATGTGGATGTTTTATATCAGTGCATGATAGCGGCAGTAGTTGTCAGACAGATAACAGACCATGTGGATGTTTTATATCAGTGTATGATATAAAACATCCACACGACTCCTATAGCTATATTTCCAGCAGCTGCTGACTCAATTGCTGACAATGCAGAAGGTGCATGTCCCCCGGACCTTAACCTTGGAGAAGATGATGATGATGATGGTATGGATGAGTCAATGGATGGACAGGGTATGGATGAGATACAAACATTGATTGAGCAACTATCGAGTGCTTCCTTAAATGAATGAAATAGAAACTATTTGATAATTATTCTTAATATAACCAAAAGATGCCAAACATTGCTGTTGTTAATGAGTATTTTTCAAAAGGTGTCCAGATGTTGAAGGATGGCTGGATTTTGTATAGGTAACCTTGACGAGTGAAAATGAATGGGTTCTGTTAGCAGAACTAAAGATCAAAATAGCAACTGTACTGGTATACTGTTTGATTGCTAGGACATTGTTGATATGGGTCTGATTGCTTTGACATTGTTGCCTACTACCATGTAATCTGTTGGTTTAACAGAATCTGGTAGTTCTACTTGATTTCTTTTGATTTTTTCATTCACTGAAAATTTGATTGATAAATGATTGAATTGTACTAGTATATTGTTTGATTGCTTGGACATTGTTGATATGGGTCTGATTGCTTTGACATTGTTTGATCGGACTGCCATGGAATCTGTTGGTTTAACAGAATCTGGTGGTTCTTCTTGATTTCTTTCGAATTTTCCTCATTCATTGAAAATTTGATGATAAATGATTGATATTTGTAGAGATTCCCAAAGGGTATAAAATAAAACAATATATATGCAAAGATCTTGTATGATTTACATGGGCTTACATAACCCGGCATTACATACATATACGTGAAAACTTTGAATCTGATCGGATGAGACAGACTCGAGTTAAATGTGAACTGGTCGTTGATTTGCAACATGGATCAGTTTACAGAATTACTGGCACTCTGTAATCTGTTTAGCTAAGACAGACTCGAGTGATCTCGTATTGTAATATTGTAATATTTTGTATATGGCGGGGTGTGGGTTTCCCAGTATCTCCTACAAGGACATTATCTGGTATGTTTCATACTATTGACTATTATCTAGTGTTGTATTTCTTGATTGTTATATGTAATATGTTTGTAAATATGTTTAATATGTTGGTATATTTTAGTATATTTCAACACGTTAGTATATTACATTGATTCTATTGCTTCTGTCATATTTGTTTTCTCTCTTCTTCTTCTTTGTAACTTTTAGTCTGTTTTAATATCATTCTATGTCTCCTGGATCTTGAGACATGATAAATGTATTTCACTAAAGCTTGTTTATTAAAGTGGTTAATCTTATAAGATTTTAAAGTTGTACCGGAACTACAGCCTTCAGAATAATATAATATAATATATGACATATATACTTTACTGTTAACCTGTATAATGTTGAGCTGCATAGCATGCTCATGCTTCCTAACCTATTGTGAGGCACACCTGTTATAAACCATGTTAGTTATAAGATGTAATCTTGAACTTGTAAATATTTTTGTTTCAAATCTTTGTAGTTATGTTGTGGGTCTACCTAAATTTTTTGGACTCCGTTTTAGTTGTTGTTCTCCATAAGACCTATCACGGAACATTTGGTTGGTATATCCGTGGGGGTCATCTTGGTTCTAGGATTAGCCTAGAGCCTGCTTTGTATTGTTTGTGTTATTTTTTGTGTCTATTAGTCTAGGTATTGGTGGATTGTGAGGCTTGCAATGTCAACAACATTAGTTAAAGATTTTATTTCGATGGAGGGTTTTAAAATAGTACATCTCAACACACGAAGTATGTATAGAAAGAAGGATCAGATATTCAGGAATTTGATGGGTACTGACATAGTCACTATGTCTGAGACATGGCTTCATGATGATGTTGATGCTGACCTGGTTACATGGAGTGGTATGAAATTGTATAGACAAGATAGACGAGGCAAGAAGGGTGGAGGTCTTGCAGTTTATCTTAGAAATGAATTAGCTCCTGTTGCTGATCTTGTGGATGATTTATGTGTCAGAAACTGTAACATAGAGTCTATGGTACTGGATATAAAAGTCCCAGGCCAAAAGATCATGAAATTAGCCGCGGTTTATCTTCCACCTTCTGGAAAGCTGGATGTATTTTTCAATTATATAGAAAAATTGTATAAAACAGTGATACCTGACAATATTGAACTTTGGTGTCTTGGTGACATAAATATAAATACATTGTCCAAAAAATGCTAAATCTACAAATACGATAGTAGACATGTGCAGAAACTATGGTTTACATAAGCTAATACATCAGTGTACACGGCCGTATAAAAAAAGAGTCTCTTGTCTAGACAATATAATGACATCTTATGATGACACAATGTTGTCAGGTACCCTGAACTTTATGGTTAGTGACCACTTACCCGTTTATTGTGTTAAAACGAAGCAGAAAAGTGTACTTACTATAAAGACAATTACTACACATACTTATAAGAATTTTGATGAAGAGCTATTCTTGGACTGGTTAGCTGAGGCAGATTGGGAGGAGTACTACGAACTAGAAAATCTGAGTGATGCATGGTTGTTTATTAAAAATCATATAGAATGCTACCTAGATAGTGTGTGTCCTCTAGTCCAAATTACTGTCAAAGACATGGGTAATAAATGGATGACAGCTGATATAAGAAATTTAATCCATGAAAGGGACACTTGTGTATCCTTATTTCTAAGAACGCATGAAACACATTATCTTGAACATGCCAGGAGATTGAGATGTAGAATCAATGTCAGTTGTAGATACGCCAAAGCGGATTATGTTAAACACGAGTTGGATGAGTCTGAAAATGATCCTAAGCGTTTTTGGAGAAATATTAATTCTGTATTAAAGACGTCTAGTGATAACCATCCGCCTATGCTAATTGGTGAAGATGGTGAAATGAAAAGTAATGCTGATTCAGTCGATTACATAAACAGATATTTTGTTTCAATAGGTTCAAAGTTAGACAGTGATCTGCCTCTATCTTTAAATCTTCCAGTAGTCCATGACAGTCTGGTTGAGGACTGTAACCCCAAGATAAGTGTATGACAGGAGGAAGTGGAGTATTTGATAGATGAGATTAATGTAAATAAGACGTCAGGCATTGAAAATATTCGCTGTGACATATTAAAACTAGCACTAAAAAATCTTTTACCGCAAATGACTTGGTTGTACCAAATGAGCTTTGACTTAGGTATTTTTCCTGACAGCTGGAAGTTAGCACGAGTAAGTCCAATCCCAAAACCTGGCAATGAAAGATTAGTTAGCAATTGGAGACCCATATCATTGTTATCGGTACCCTCAAAGATAGCGGAGAAAATAATGCACTCACATTTATATGACATTATGGAGAAAGCGGATTTTTTGGATTGTAATCAGTTTGGTTATTGTCGTGCTCGAGGAACTGGTGATGCCATCTTTAGATTTGTTAAAGATTTATATGATGATATTGATAGGTCTCATGTAACTGCGATATGCTTTTTGGATCCCAGGAAAGCATTTGATAGTGTTCCTAAAAATCTCTTAATACGCACTCTAACTCGTTTAAAAATTCACTACAGCACCTTAAGTTGGATTGCCAGCTATTTAAAGAATCGTGTTCAATACACAAAAATTGGGGAGTTTAAATCATCTATTCAATCAGTTCAGTATGGAGTGCCTCAGGGTTCTGTTCTAGGGCCGTTGTTATTTATTTTATATGTCAATGACATTGGGTCCGTGATCACTGATTGTAAATATATTATGTACGCGGATGATTTAGTATTTTATACTTTCAGTAATAAATCAACCCTTGCCCATAAACGTCTGCAATCTGATATTGATAATGTTTACAAATGGTGTTTAGAAAAGCGTCTAACAGTTAATGTTGAGAAAACAAAAACACTATGGTTTGGTTCTAGGAGGAAGTTACCTAAAATTGTGTTGGGTACTTTCAAAATGGCAGAGACCGATTTGGAAACTGTACATGACTATACTGGGCCTACACTTGGATAATTACCTAACCATGGAATTGGCAATGAAAAATGTTTTCCAAAGGGTTAATAACAGGTTGTAGTAATGAAGATAATCTTGTCAAAGCGCAAAGACTTCAGAATCGAGGTCTAAGAACGTGTTATAGGTATAACAGGGAATATCTCTCTGTTGAGGAACTCCAAACAAGGAGCAAGGTTCCATATTTGGATAGAAGACGTGATGAAATGTTATTAGTATTGATGTATAAGTACTCCAGATGTAATGATATGTTGGATCATCATAGAGGTGACAGGGTCACTAGGTCAGATAAAAAAATTAAATTTTTGGTTAAACAACCTAGGCTAAGTACATATAAAAGGTCACCCCTATACCGCGGTGCTGAACTGTGGTCGCTATTAGGAACCTGGTATCAACATACTGAAACAAAACTGAAGTTTAAGCAGAGAGTCAGATGTATTGAAAATCTAGGAGTGCCAAATTATGGTCCTGGCGATGATGGTGACGAGGATGATGATGATGACAACTCCATTGATGAAGTCGGGAGCTTGATATTGACCAGTGATGATGGTTTGGACTCTGATTCTGATCCTGGAATAGGCTAGGCACGCATTTAAGCATTTATTGATTTATTATTTATTATTTTTTATTGTTGTTACATCTGAGTATTTTGTACTCTTTGGCCTTGCATTGGTTGTAGTGGTACTCTGATTAGTTAAAACAGAATACAGACAGCTTTTGAGATCACGCCTAATACCCCATAGAGTTCTAAATTGCGTTCAATGACCTAAATGATCTTTATCTTGATCACTGGTATTATAACTGGTATTATTATTACTATTATTATCATCAGAAATAACAGCCAATATCAGTATTAGTATTGTTATTGTTAGTAATATTATTATTGTTATTATTAGGCCTTGTGTATGTGTGAATGTCAGTGTACTGTTTTCTTTCTTACTTTATCCTTACATGATCCTACTAGTTGAGCATAATATATTTGTGTCTAGAATTTTGTACAATGTTAACCCTCCTTTATAGAAGCTTATGTGTCTGGTGTATGTTATGAGTCGCAATTTCAACAATCCTGTACATTTCTGCCTTAGCCTGTGTTACTTTTGTTCTTGTTTGTCTGGGCTTGTTTTGTCTATCATTATTTATCATTATTACATAGATTTATCATGATTCATTGTTGTGTCTATAATTGTATGTATTTTTTTTATAAAATTTATATGGTGTACAATTTGATATGGTATCTATTTAACCGTATGAATATGATTTGTAGCTTGTTTTTTCTTGATTGTATGATTGTGTTTGACTTACTGATAGATGTTTGACTAGAATTCCAGTTGTGCTTCATTTACCACGATTCTGTAAATTGTGAGAGGCTCAATAAACTTTGATTTCAATTTAAAAAAAAAAAAAGCGGCAGTAGTTGTCAGACAGATAACAGGTCATGTGGATGTTTTATATCAGTGCATGATAGCTGCAGGACAATGACCTGTCTACCACCAACAGAACTACTGCTGGACTCAGTATAAAACAAAACAACTAGGTAGGATGATATTAATTCTCAGGGACATAGCTCAAGACAAGACATTTGCCCCATGAATAAATAAAGACAGATAAATGAGCAATTAAGGAATCTTGTAATAGGTTCTAATTTTAGTTCATCTTCCTTTGGGGTTCTGTTTCTCAACCTATCCTCCCTTGAACCTCCTTTCTATTTGCGCAGTCAGAGCAATACTCCATTTATTTCTACAGATGCATCCTAACCGTCATCTAGGACCAGGCTAACTAATGCTAATCTAGGACCAGGCTAACTGATGCTAATCTAGGACCAGGCTAACTGATGCTGAAGTTCACCAGGCTAACTGATGCTGATCTAGGACCAGGCTAACTGATGCTGATCTAGGACCAGGCTAACTGATGCTGATCTAGGACCAGGCTAACTGATGCTGATGTTGGACCAGGGTAACTGATGCTGATCTAGGACCAGGCTAACTGATGCTGAAGTTGGACCAGGCTAACTGATGCTGATATAGGACCAGGCTAACTGATGCTGAACTAGGACCAGGCTAACTGATAATGATATAGGACCAGGCTAACTGATGCTGATATAGGACCAGGCTAACTGATGCTGATATAGGACCAGGCTAACTGATGCTGATGTTGAACCAGGCTAACTGATACTGATGTTGGACCAGGCTTACTGATGCTGAAGTTGGACCAGGCTAACTGATGCTGATGTTGAACCAGGCTAACTGATGCTGAAGTTGGACCAGGCTAACTGATGCTGATCTAGGACCAGGGTAACTGATGCTGATCTTGGACCAGGCTAACTGATGCTGATCTAGGACCAGGCTAATTGATGCTGATGTTGGACCAGGCTAACTGATGCTGATATAGGACCAGGCTAACTGATGCTGATGTTGAACCAGGCTAACTGATGCTGATCTAGGACCAGGCTAACTGGTGCTGAAGTAGGACCAGGCTAACTGATGCTGATCTAGGACCAGGCTAATTGATGCTGAACTAGGACCAGGCTAACTGATGCTGAAGTTGGACCAGGCTAACTGATACTGATGTTGGACCAGGCTAACTGATGCTGATATAGGAACAGGCTAACTGATGCTGAAGTTGGACCAGGCTAACTGATGCTGATGTTGAACCAGGCTAACTGATGCTGATGTTGGACCAGGCTAACTGATGCTGATCTAGGACCAGGCTAACTGATGCTGATCTAGGACGAGGCTAAGTGATGCTGAAGTTGGACCAGGCTAACTGATGCTGATGTTGGACCAGGCTAACTGATGCTGAAGTAGGACCAGGCTAACTGATGCTGATGTTGAACCAGGCTAACTGATGCTGATCTAGGACCAGGCTAACTGATGCTGATCTAGGACCAGGCTAACTGATGCTGATCTAGGACGAGGCTAAGTGATGCTGAAGTTGGACCAGGCTAACTGATGCTGATCTAGCACCAGGCTAACTGATGCTGATCTAGGACCAGGCTAATTGATGCTGAACTAGGACCAGGCTAACTGATGCTGAAGTTGGACCAGGCTAACTGATACTGATGTTGGACCAGGCTAACTGATGCTGATGTTGAACCAGGCTAACTGATGCTGATGTTGGACCAGGGTAACTGATGCTGATATAGGACCAGGCTAACTGATGCTGATCTAGGACCAGGCTAACTGATGCTGATCTAGGACCAGGCTAACTGATGCTGATGTTGGACCAGGCTAACTGATGCTGATCTAGGACCAGGCTAACTGATGCTGATGTTGGACCAGGCTAACTGATGCTGATCTAGGACCAGGCTAACTGATGCTGATATAGGACCAGGCTAACTGATGCTGAATGTCACCAGGCTAACTGATGCTAATCTAGGACCAGGCTAACTGATGCTGATGTTGGACCAGGCTAACTGATGCTGATGTTGGACCAGGCTAACTGATGCTGATCTAGGACCAGGCTAACTGATGCTGAAGTTGGACCAGGCTAACTGATGCTGATGTTGGACCAGGCTAACTGATGCTGATCTAGGACCAGGCTAACTGATGCTGATATAGGACCAGGCTAACTGATGCTGATCTAGGACCAGGCTAACTGATGCTGATGTTGAACCAGGCTAACTGATGCTGATGTTGAACCAGGCTAACTGATGCTGAAGTTGGACCAGGCTAACTGATGCTGATCTTGGACCAGGCTAACTGATGCTAATCTAGGACCAGGCTAACTGATGCTGATCTAGGACCAGGCTAACTGATGCTGATCTAGGACCAGGCTAACTGATGCTGATCTAGGACCAGGCTAACTGATACTGATCAAGGACCAGGCTAAATGATGCTGAAGTTGGACCAGGGTAACTGATGCTGAAGTTGGACCAGGCTAACTGATGCTGATGTTGGACCACGCTAACTGATGCTGATATAGGACCAGGCTAACTGATGCTGATGTTGAACCAGGCTAACTGATGCTGATGTTGAACCAGGCTAACTGATGCTGAAGTTGGACCAGGCTAACTGATGCTGATGTTGAACCAGGCTAACTGATGCTGATGTTGAACCAGGCTAACTGATAATGATGTTGGACCAGGCGAACTGATGCTGATGTAGGACCAGGCTAACTGATGCTGATGTTGAACCAGGCTAACTGATGCTGATGTTGGACCAGGCTTACTGATGCTGAAGTTGGACCAGGCTAACTGATGCTGATGTTGGACCAGGCTAACTGATGCTGATGTAGGACCAGGCTAACTGATGCTGATGTTGAACCAGGCTAACTGATACTGATGTTGGACCAGGCTTACTGATGCTGAAGTTGGACCAGGCTAACTGATGCTGATGTTGAACCAGGCTAACTGATGCTGAAGTTGGACCAGGCTAACTGATGCTGATGTTGAACCAGGCTAACTGATGCTGATGTTGAACCAGGCTAACTGATGCTGAAGTTGGACCAGGCTAACTGATGCTGATCTTGGACCAGGCTAACTGATGCTAATCTAGGACCAGGCTAACTGATGCTGAACTAGGACCAGGCTAACTGATGCTGATCTAGGACCAGGGTAACTGATGCTGAAGTTGGACCAGGCTAACTGATGCTGAAGTTGGACCAGGCTAACTGATGCTGATCTAGGACCAGGCTAACTGATGCTGAACTTGGACCAGGCTAACTGAGGCTGATCTAGGACCAGGGTAACTGATGCTGAAGTTGGACCAGGCTAACTGATGCTGAAGTAGGACCAGGCTAACTGATGATGATCTAGGACCAGGCTAACTGATGCTGATCTAGGAACAGGCTAACTCATGCTGATCTAGGACCAGGCTAACTGATGCTGAAGTTGGACCAGGCTAACTGATGCTGATCTAGCACCAAGCTAACTGATGCTGCTGTTGGACCAGGCTAACTGATGCTGATGTTGAACCAGGCTAACTGATGCTGAAGTTGGACCAGGCTAACTGATGCAAATCTAGGACCAGGCTAACTGATGCTGAACTAGGACCAGGGTAACTGATGCTGAAGTTGGACCAGGGTAACTGATGCTGAAGTTGGACCAGGCTAACTGATGCTGAAGTTGGACCAGGCTAACTGATGCTGATCTAGGACCAGGGTAACTGATGCTGATCTAGGACCAGGCTAACTGATGCTGAACTTGGACCAGGCTAACTGAGGCTGATCTAGGACCAGGGTAACTGATGCTGAAGTTGGACCAGCCTAACTGATGCTGAAGTAGGACCAGGCTAACTGATGCTGATCTAGGACCAGGCTAACTGATGCTGATCTAGGACCAGGCTAACTGATGCTGATGTTGGACCAGGCTAACTGATGCTGATGTTGGACCATGCTTACTGATGCTGATCTAGGACCAGGCTAACTGATGCTGATGTTGGACCAGGCTAACTGATGCTGATGTTGAACCAGGCTATCTGATGCTGATCTAGGACCAGGCTAACTGATACTGATGTTGGACCAGGCTAACTGATGCTGATGTTGAACCAGGCTATCTGATGCTGATCTAGGACCAGGCTAACTGATACTGATGTTGGACCAGGCTTACTGATGCTGATGTTGAACCAGGCTAACTGATGCTGATGTTGAACCAGGCTTACTGATGCTGAAGTTGGACCAGGCTAACTGATGCTGAAGTTGGACCAGGCTAACTGATGCTGAAGTTGGACCAGGCTAAGTGATGCTGATGTTGAACCAGGCTAACTGATGCAAATCTAGGACCAGGCTAACTGATGCTGAACTAGGACCAGGGTAACTGATGCTGATGTTGGACCAGGCTAACTGATGCTGATGTTGGACCAGGCTAACTGATGCTGATGTTGGACCAGGCTAACTGATGCAAATCTAGGACCAGGCTAACTGATGCTGAACTAGGACCAGGGTAACTGATGCTGAAGTTGGACCAGGCTAACTATTGCTGATGTTGGACCAGGCTAACTGATGCTGATGTTGAACCAGGCTAACTGATGCTGAAGTTGGACCAGGCTAACTGATGCAAATCTAGGACCAGGCTAACTGAGGGTGATCTAGGACCAGGGTAACTGATGCTGAAGTTGGACCAGGCTAACTGATGCTGAAGTAGGACCAGGCTAACTGATGCTGATCTAGGACTAGGGTAACTGATGCTGATGTTGGACCAGGCTAACTGATGCTGATGTTGAACCAGGCTAACTGATGCTGAAGTTGGACCAGGCTAACTGATGCTGATCTAGGACCAGGCTAACTGATGCTGATCTAGGACCAGGCTAACTGATGCTGATCTAGGACCAGGCTAACTGATGCTGATCTAGGACCAGGCTAACTGATGCTGAAGTTGGACCAGGCTAACTGATGCTGAACTAGGACCAGGCTAACTGATGCTGATCTAGGACCAGGGTAACTAATGCTGATCTAGGACCAGGCTAACTGATGCTGAACTAGGACCAGGCTAACTGATGCTAATCTAGGACCAGGGTAACTGATGCTGAAGTTGGACAAGGCTAACTGATGCTGAAGTTGGACCAGGCTAACTGATGCTGATCTAGGACCAGGCTAACTGATGCTGATCTAGGACCAGGCTAACTGATGCTGAACTAGGACCAGGCTAACTGATGCTAATCTAGGACCAGGGTAACTGATGCTGAAGTTGGACAAGGCTAACTGATGCTGAAGTTGGACCAGGCTAACTGATGCTGATCTAGGACCAGGCTAACTGATGCTGATCTAGGACCAGGCTAACTGATGCTGATCTAGGACCAGGCTAACTGATGCTAATCTTGGACCAGGCTAACTGATGCTGATCCAGGACCAGGGTAACTGATGCTGATCTAGGACCAGGCTAACTGATGCTGAAGTTGGACCAGGCTAACTGATGCTGAAGTTGGACCAGGCTAACTGATGCTTATCTAGGACCAGGCTAACTGATGCTGATGTTGGACCAGGCTAACTGATGCTGATGTTGGACCAGGCTACCTGATGCTGATCTAGGACCAGGCTAACTGATGCTGATCTAGGACCAGGCTAACTGATGCTGATGTTGGACCAGGCTAACTGATGCTGATCTAGGACCAGGCTAACTGATACTGATGTTGGACCAGGCTAACTGATGCTGAATTTGGACCAGGCTAACTGATGCTGAAGTTGGACCAGGCTAACTGATGCTGATCTAGGACCAGGCTATCTGATGCTGATCTAGGACCAGGCTAACTGATGCTAATCTAGGACCAGGCTAACTGATGCTGATCTAGGACCAGGCTAACTGATGCTGATGTAGGACCAGGCTAACTGATGCTGATGTTGAACCAGGCTAACTGATGCTGATGTTTGACCAGGCTTACTGATGCTGAAGTTGGACCAGGCTAACTGATGCTGAAGTTGGACCAGGCTAACTGATGCTGAAGTTGGACCAGGCTAACTGATGCTGATGTTGGACCAGGCTAACTGATGCTGATGTTGGACCAGGCTATCTGATGCTGATCTCGGACCAGGCTAACTGATGCTGAACTAGGACCAGGCTAACTGATGCTGATCTAGGACCAGGGTAACTGATGCTGAAGTTGGACCACGCTAACTGATGCTGATCTAGGACCAGGCTAACTGATGCTAATCTAGGACCACGCTAACTGATGCTGATCTAGGACCAGGCTAACTGATGCTGATCTAGGACAAGGCTAACTGATAATGATGTTGGACCAGGCTAACTGATGCTGATGTTGGACCACGCTAACTGATGCTGATCTAGGACCAGGCTAACTGATGCTAATCTAGGACCACGCTAACTGATGCTGATCTAGGACCAGGCTAACTGATGCTGATCTAGGACCAGGCTAACTGATGCTGATGTTGGACCAGGCTAACTGATGCTGATGTTGGACCAGGCTAACTGATGCTGTTCTAGGACCAGGCTAACTGATGCTGATCTAGGACCAGGCTAACTGATGCTAATCTAGGACCAGGCTAACTGATGCTGATGTAGGACGAGGCTAACTGATGCTGATGTTGAACCAGGCTAACTGATACTGATGTTGGACCAGGCTTACTGATGCTGAAGTTGGACCAGGCTAACCGATGCTGATGTTGAACCAGGCTAACTGATGCTGAAGTTGGACCAGGCTAACTGATGCTGATGTTGAACCAGGCTAACTGATGCTGATGTTGAACCAGGCTAACTGATGCTGAAGTTGGACAAGGCTAACTGATGCTGATCTTGGACCAGGCTAACTGATGCTAATCTAGGACCAGGCTAACTGATGCTGAACTAGGACCAGGCTAACTGATGCTGATCTAGGACCAGGCTAACTGATGCTGATCCAGGACCAGGGTAACTGATGCTGAAGTTGGACCAGGCTAACTGATGCTGAAGTTGGACCAGGGTAACTGATGCTGAAGTTGGACCAGGGTAACTGATGCTGATCTAGGACCAGGGTAACTGATGCTGATCTAGGACCAGGCTAACTGATGCTGAACTTGGACCAGGCTAACTAAGGCTGATCTAGGACCAGGGTAACTGATGCTGAAGTTGGACCAGGCTAACTGATGCTGAAGTAGGACCAGGCTAACTGATGCTGATCTAGGACCAGGCTAACTGATGCTGATCTAGGACCAGGCTAACTGATGCTGAAGTTGGACCAGGCTAACTGATGCTGATCTAGCACCAGGCTAACTGATGCTGATGTTGGACCAGGCTAACTGATGCAGATGTTGAACCAGGCTAACTGATGCAGATGTTGAACCAGGCTAACTGATGCTGAAGTTGGACCAGGCTAACTGATGCAAATCTAGGACCAGGCTAACTGATGCTGAACTAGGACCAGGGTAACTGATGCTGAAGTTGGACCAGGGTAACTGATGCTGAAGTTGGACCAGGCTAACTGATGCTGAAGTTGGACCAGGCTAACTGATGCTGATCTAGGACCAGGGTAACTGATGCTGATCTAGTACCAGGCTAACTGATGCTGAACTTGGACCAGGCTAACTGAGGCTGATCTAGGACCAGGGTAACTGATGCTGAAGTTGGACCAGGCTAACTGATGCTGAAGTAGGACCAGGCTAACTGATGCTGATCTAGGACCAGGGTAACTGATGCTGATGTTGGACCAGGCTAACTGATGCTGATGTTGAACCAGGCTAACTGATGCTGAAGTTGGACCAGGCTAACTGATGCTGATCTAGGACCAGGCTAACTGATGCTGATCTAGCACCAGGCTAACTGATGCTGAACTAGGACCAGGGTAACTGATGCTGATGTTGGACCAGGCTAACTGATGCTGATCTAGGACCAGGCTAACTGATGCTGATCTAGGACCAGGCTAACTGATGCTGATCTAGGACCAGGCTAACTGATGCTGATCTAGGACCAGGCTAACTGATGCTGAAGTTGGACCAGGCTAACTGATGCTGAACTAGGACCAGGCTAACTGATGCTGATATAGGACCAGGCTAACTGATAATGATGTTGGACCAGGCTAACTGATGCTGATGTTGAACCAGGCTAACTGATGCTGAAGTTGGACCAGGCTAACTGATGCAAATCTAGGACCAGGGTAACTGATGCTGAACTAGGACCAGGGTAACTGATGCTGAAGTTGGACCAGGGTAACTGATGCTGAAGTTGGACCAGGCTAACTGATGCTGAAGTTGGACCAGGCTAACTGATGCTGAAGTTGGACCAGGCTTACTGATGCTGATCTAGGACCAGGCTATCTGATGCTGATCTAGGACCAGGTTAACTGATGCTGATGTTGAACCAGGCTAACTGATGCTGATGTTGGACCAGGCTTACTGATGCTGAAGTTGGACCAGGCTAACTGATGCTGATGTTGAACCAAGCTAACTGATGCTGAAGTTGGACCAGGCTAACTGATGCTGATGTTGAACCAGGCTAACTGATGCTGAAGTTGGACCAGGCTATCTGATGCTGATCTAGGACCAGGTTAACTGATGCTGATGTTGAACCAGGCTAACTGATGCTGATGTTGGACCAGGCTTACTGATGCTGATGTTGAACCAGGCTAACTGATGCTGAAGTTGGACCACGCTAACTGATGCTGATCTAGGACCAGGCTAACTGATGATGATGTTGGACCAGGCTAACTGATGCTGATCTAGGACAGGGCTAACTGATGCTGATCTACGACCAGGCTAACTGATGATGATCTAGGACCAGGCTAACTGATGCTGATCTAGGACCAGGCTAACTGATGCTGAAGTTGGACCACGCTAACTGATGCTGATCTAGGACCAGGCTAACTGATGCTGAACTAGGACCAGGCTAACTGATGCTGATCTAGGACGAGGCTAACTGATGCTGAAGTTGGACCAGGCTAACTGATGCTGATCTTGGACCAGGCTAACTGATGCTGATGTTGGACCAGGCTAACTGATGCTAATCTAGGACCAGGCTAACTGATGCTGATGTTGGACCAGGCTAACTGATGCTAATCTAGGACCAGGCTAAGTGATTCTGAACTAGGACCAGGCTAACTGATAATGATGTTGGACCAGGCTAACTGATGCTGAAGTAGGACCAGGCTAACTGATGCTGATCTAGGACCAGGCTAACTGATGCTGATCTAGGACCAGGCTAACTGATGCTGAAGTTAGACCAGGCTAACTGATGCTGATCTAGCACCAGGCTAAATGATGCTGATGTTGGACCAGGCTAACTGATGCAGATGTTGAACCAGGCTAACTGATGCTGAAGTTGGACCAGGCTAACTGATGCAAATCTAGGACCAGGCTAACTGATGCTGAACTAGGACCAGGGAAACTGATGCTGAAGTTGGACCAGGGTAACTGATGCTGAAGTTGGACCAGGCTAACTGATGCTGAAGTTGGACCAGGCTAACTGATGCTGATCTAGGACCAGGGTAACTGATGCTGATCTAGTACCAGGGTAACTGATGCTGAACTTGGACCAGGCTAACTGAGGCTGATCTAGGACCAGGTTAACTGATGCTGAAGTTGGACCAGGCTAACTGATGCTGAAGTAGGACCAGGCTAACTGATGCTGATCTAGGACCAGGGTAACTGATGCTGATGTTGGACCAGGCTAACTGATGCTGATGTTGAACCAGGCTAACTGATGCTGAAGTTGGACCAGGCTAACTGATGCTAATGCTAGACCAGGGTAACTAATGCTGATCTAGGACCAGGCTAACTGATGCTGATCTAGGACCAGGCTAACTGATGCTGATCTAGGACCAGGCTAACTGATGCTGATCTAAAACCAGGCTAACTGATGCTGAAGTTGGACCAGGCTAACTGATGCTGAACTAGGACCAGGCTAACTGATGCTGATGTTGGACCAGGCTAACTGATGCTGATGTTGAACCAGGCTAACTGATGCTGAAGTTGGACCAGGCTAACTGATGCAAATCTAGGACCAGGCTAACTGATGCTGAACTAGGACCAGGGTAACTGATGCTGAAGTTGGACCAGGGTAACTGATGCTGAAGTTGGACCAGGCTAACTGATGCTGAAGTTGGACCAGGCTAACTGATGCTGATCTAGGACCAGGGTAACTGATGGTGATCTAGGACCAGGGTAACTGATGCTGAAGTTGGACAAGGCTAACTGATGCTGATCTAGGACCAGGCTAACTGATGCTGATCTAGGACCAGGCTAACTGATGCTAATCTAGGACCAGGCTAACTGATGCTGAACTAGGACCAGGCTAACTGATGCTGAATGTCACCAGGCTAACTGATGCTAATCTAGGACCAGGCTAACTGATGCTGATCTAGGACCAGGCTAACTGATGCTGATCTAGGACCAGGCTAACTGAGGCTGATCTAGGACCAGGCTAACTGATGCTGAAGTTGGACCAGGCTAACTGATGCTGAAGTTGGACCAGGCTAACTGAGGCTGATCTAGGACCAGGCTAACTGATGCTGAAGTTGGACCAGGCTAACTGATGCTGAAGTTGGACCAGGCTAACTGATGCTTATCTAGGACCAGGCTAACTGATGCTGATGTTGGACCAGGCTAACTGATGCTGAAGTTGGACCAGGCTAACTGATGTTGATCTAGGACCAGGCTAACTGATGCTGATCTAGGAACAGGCTAACTGATGCTGATGTTGGACCAGGGTAACTGATGCTGATCTAGGACCAGGGTAACTGATACTGATGTTGGACCAGGCTAATTGATGCTGATGTTGAACCAGGCTAACTGATGCTGATGTTGGACCAGGCTTACTAATGCTGAAGTTGGACCAGGCTAACTGATGCTGATGTTGAACCAGGCTAACTGATGCTGAAGTTGGACCAGGCTAACTGATGCTGATGTTGAACCAGGCTAACTGATGCTGAAGTTGGACCAGCTTAACTGATGCTGATCTTGGACCAGGCTAACTGATGCTAATCTAGGACCAGGCTAACTGATGCTGAAGTTGGACCACGCTAACTGATGCTGATCTAGGACCAGGGTAACTGATGCTGAACTAGGACCAGGCTAACTGATGCTGATCTAGGACCAGGCTAACTGATGGTGAAGTTGGACCAGGCTAACTGATGCTGATCTTGGACCAGGCTAACTGATGCTAATCTAGGACCAGGCTAACTGATGCTGATCTAGGACCAGGCTAACTGATGCTAATCTAGGACCAGGGTAACTGATGCTGTTCTAGGACCAGGCTAACTGATGCTGATCTAGGACCAGGGTAACTGATGCTGATCTAGGACCAGGCTAACTGATGCTGATCTAGGAGCAGGGTAACTGATGCTGAAGTTGGACCACGCTAACTGATGCTGATCTAGGACCAGGCTAACTGATGCTGATCTAGGACCAGGCTAACTGATGCTGATCTAGGACCAGGCTAATTGATGCTGATCTAGGACCAGGCTAACTGATGCTGAAGTTGGACCAGGGTAACTGATGCTGAAGTTGGACCAGGGTAACTGATGCTGAAGTTGGACCAGGCTAACTGATGCTGATATAGGACCAGGGTAACTGATGCTGATCTAGGACCAGGGTAACTGATGCTGAAGTTGGACAAGGCTAACTGATGCTGATCTAGGACCAGGCTAACTGATGCTGATCTAGGACCAGGCTAACTGATGCTAATCTAGGACCAGGCTAACTGATGCTGAACTAGGACCAGGCTAACTGATGCTAATCTAGGACCAGGCTAACTGATGCTGATCTAGGACCAGGCTAACTGATGCTGAAATTGGACCAGGCTAACAGATGCTGAAGTTGGACCAGGCTAACTGATACTTATCTAGGACCAGGCTAACTGATGCTGATGTTGGACCAGGCTAACTGATGCTGAAGTTGGACCAGGCTAACTGATGCTGATCTAGGACCAGGCTAACTGATGCTGATCTAGGAACAGGCTAACTGATGCTGATGTTGGACCAGGGTAACTGATGCTGATCTAGGACCAGGCTAACTGATACTGATGTTGGACCAGGCTAACTGATGCTGATGTTGGACCAGGCTAACTGATGCTGAAGTTGGACCAGGCTTACTGATGCTGATCTAGGACTAGGCTATCTGATGCTGATCTAGGACCAGGTTAACTGATGCTGATGTTGAACCAGGCTAACTGATGCTGATGTTGGACCAGGCTTACTGATGCTGAAGTTGGACCAGGCTAACTGATGCTGATGTTGAACCAAGCTAACTGATGCTGAAGTTGGACCAGGCTAACTGATACTGATGTTGAACCAGGCTAACTGATGCTGAAGTTGGACCAGGCTATCTGATGCTGATCTAGGACCAGGTTAACTGATGCTGATGTTGAACCAGGCTAACTGATGCTGATGTTGGACCAGGCTTACTGATGCTGATGTTGAACCAGGCTAACTGATGCTGAAGTTGGACCACGCTAACTGATGCTGATCTAGGACCAGGCTAACTGATGATGATGTTGGACCAGGCTAACTGATGCTGATCTAGGACAGGGCTAACTGATGCTGATCTACGACCAGGCTAACTGATGATGATCTAGGACCAGGCTAACTGATGCTGATCTAGGACCAGGCTAACTGATGCTGAAGTTGGACCACGCTAACTGATGCTGATCTAGGACCAGGCTAACTGATGCTGAACTAGGACCAGGCTAACTGATGCTGATCTAGGACGAGGCTAACTGATGCTGAAGTTGGACCAGGCTAACTGATGCTGATGTTGGACCAAGCTAACTGATGCTAATCTAGGACCAGGCTAAGTGATTCTGAACTAGGACCAGGCTAACTGATAATGATGTTGGACCAGGCTAACTGATGCTGAAGTAGGACCAGGCTAACTGATGCTGATCTAGGACCAGGCTAACTGATGCTGATCTAGGACCAGGCTAACTGATGCTGAAGTTGGACCAGGCTAACTGATGCTGATCTAGCACCAGGCTAAATGATGCTGATGTTGGACCAGGCTAACTGATGCAGATGTTGAACCAGGCTAACTGATGCTGAAGTTGGACCAGGCTAACTGATGCAAATCTAGGACCAGGCTAACTGATGCTGAACTAGGACCAGGGTAACTGATGCTGAAGTTGGACCAGGGTAACTGATGCTGAAGTTGGACCAGGCTAACTGATGCTAAAGTTGGACCAGGCTAACTGATGCTGATCTAGGACCAGGGTAACTGATGCTGATCTAGTACCAGGGTAACTGATGCTGAACTTGGACCAGGCTAACTGAGGCTGATCTAGGACCAGGGTAACTGATGCTGAAGTTGGACCAGGCTAACTGATGCTGAAGTAGGACCAGGCTAACTGATGCTGATCTAGGACCAGGGTAACTGATGCTGATGTTGGACCAGGCTAACTGATGCTGATGTTGAACCAGGCTAACTGATGCTGAAGTTGGACCAGCCTAACTGATGCTAATGCTGGACCAGGGTAACTAATGCTGATCTAGGACCAGGCTAACTGATGCTGATCTAGGACCAGGCTAACTGATGCTGATCTAGGACCAGACTAACTGATGCTGATCTAGGACCAGGCTAACTGATGCTGAACTAGGACCAGGCTAACTGATGCTGATGTTGGACCAGGCTAACTGATGCTGATGTTGAACCAGGCTAACTGATGCTGAAGTTGGACCAGGCTAACTGATGCAAATCTAGGACCAGGCTAACTGATGCTGAACTAGGACCAGGGTAACTGATGCTAAAGTTGGACCAGGGTAACTGATGCTGAAGTTGGACCAGGCTAACTGATGCTGAAGTTGGACCAGGCTAACTGATGCTGATCTAGGACCAGGGTAACTGATGGTGATCTAGGACCAGGGTAACTGATGCTGAAGTTGGACAAGGCTAACTGATGCTGATCTAGGACCAGGCTAACTGATGCTGATCTAGGACCAGGCTAACTGATGCTAATCTAGGACCAGGCTAACTGATGCTGAACTAGGACCAGGCTAACTGATGCTGAATGTCACCAGGCTAACTGATGCTAATCTTGGACCAGGCTAACTGATGCTGATCTAGGACCAGGCTAACTGATGCTGATCTAGGACCAGGCTAACTGAGGCTGATCTAGGACCAGGCTAACTGATGCTGAAGTTGGACCAGGCTAACTGATGCTGAAGTTGGACCAGGCTAACTGATGCTGATGTTAGACCAGGCTAACTGATGCTGAAGTTGGACCAGGCTAACTGATGCTGATCTAGGACCAGGCTAACTGATGCTGAAGTTGGACCAGGCTAACTGATGCTGATCTAGGTCCAGGCTAACTGATGCTGATCTAGGACCAGGCTAACTGATGCTGAAGTTGGACCACGCTAACTGATGCTGATCTAGGACCAGGCTAACTGATGCTGAACTAGGACCAGGCTAACTGATGCTGATCTAGGACGAGGCTAACTGATGCTGAAGTTGGACCAGGCTAACTGATGCTGATCTTGGACCAGGCTAACTGATGCTGATGTTGGACCAGGCTAACTGATGCTAATCTAGGACCAGGCTAACTGATGCTGATGTTGGACCAGGCTAACTGATGCTAATCTAGGACCAGGCTAAGTGATTCTGAACTAGGACCAGGCTAACTGATAATGATGTTGGACCAGGCTAACTGATGCTGAAGTAGGACCAGGCTAACTGATGCTGATCTAGGACCAGGCTAACTGATGCTGATCTAGGACCAGGCTAACTGATGCTGAAGTTGGACCACGCAAACTGATGCTGATCTAGGACCAGGCTTACTGATGCTGAACTAGGACCAGGCTAACTGATGCTGATCTAGGACTAGGCTAACTGATGCTGAAGTTGGACCAGGCTAACTGATGCTGATCTTGGACCAGGCTAACTGATGCTGATGTTGGACCAGGCTAACTGATGCTAATCTAGGACCAGGCTAACTGATGCTGATGTTGGACCAGGCTAACTGATGCTAATCTAGGACCAGGCTAAGTGATTCTGAACTAGGACCAGGCTAACTGATAATGATGTTGGACCAGGCTAACTGATGCTGAAGTAGGACCAGGCTAACTGATGCTGATCTAGGACCAGGCTAACTGATGCTGATCTAGGACCAGGCTAACTGATGCTGAAGTTAGACCAGGCTAACTGATGCTGATCTAGCACCAGGCTAAATGATGCTGATGTTGGACCAGGCTAACTGATGCAGATGTTGAACCAGGCTAACTGATGCTGAAGTTGGACCAGGCTAACTGATGCAAATCTAGGACCAGGCTAACTGATGCTGAACTAGGACCAGGGTAACTGATGCTGAAGTTGGACCAGGGTAACTGATGCTGAAGTTGGACCAGGCTAACTGATGCTGAAGTTGGACCAGGCTAACTGATGCTGATCTAGGACCAGGGTAACTGATGCTGATCTAGTACCAGGGTAACTGATGCTGAACTTGGACCAGGCTAACTGAGGCTGATCTAGGACCAGGTTAACTGATGCTGAAGTTGGACTAGGCTAACTGATGCTGAAGTAGGACCAGGCTAACTGATGCTGATCTAGGACCAGGGTAACTGATGCTGATGTTGGACCAGGCTAACTGATGCTGATGTTGAACCAGGCTAACTGATGCTGAAGTTGGACCAGGCTAACTGATGCTAATGCTGGACCAGGGTAACTAATACTGATCTAGGACCAGGCTAACTGATGCTGATCTAGGACCAGGCTAACTGATGCTGATCTAGGACCAGGCTAACTGATGCTGATCTAAAACCAGGCTAACTGATGCTGAAGTTGGACCAGGCTAACTGATGATGAACTAGGACCAGGCTAACTGATGCTGATGTTGGACCAGGCTAACTGATGCTGATGTTGAACCAGGCTAACTGATGCTGAAGTTGGACCAGGCTAACTGATGCAAATCTAGGACCAGGCTAACTGATGCTGAACTAGGACCAGGGTAACTGATGCTGAAGTTGGACCAGGGTAACTGATGCTGAAGTTGGACCAGGCTAACTGATGCTGAAGTTGGACCAGGCTAACTGATGCTGATCTAGGACCAGGGTAACTGATGGTGATCTAGGACCAGGGTAACTGATGCTGAAGTTGGACAAGGCTAACTGATGCTGATCTAGGACCAGGCTAACTGATGCTGATCTAGGACCAGGCTAACTGATGCTAATCTAGGACCAGGCTAACTGATGCTGAACTAGGACCAGGCTAACTGATGCTGAATGTCACCAGGCTAACTGATGCTAATCTAGGACCAGGCTAACTGATGCTGATCTAGGACCAGGCTAACTGATGCTGATCTAGGACCAGGCTAACTGAGGCTGATCTAGGACCAGGCTAACTGATGCTGAAGTTGGACCAGGCTAACTGATGCTGAAGTTGGACCAGGCTAACTGAGGCTGATCTAGGACCAGGCTAACTGATGCTGAAGTTGGACCAGGCTAACTGATGCTGAAGTTGGACCAGGCTAACTGATGCTTATCTAGGACCAGGCTAAGTGATGCTGATGTTGGACCAGGCTAACTGATGCTGAAGTTGGACCAGGCTAACTGATGTTGATCTAGGACCAGGCTAACTGATGCTGATCTAGGAACAGGCTAACTGATGCTGATGTTGGACCAGGGTAACTGATGCTGATCTAGGACCAGGCTAACTGATACTGATGTTGGACCAGGCTAATTGATGCTGATGTTGAACCAGGCTAACTGATGCTGATGTTGGACCAGGGTTACTAATGCTGAAGTTGGACCAGGCTAACTGATGCTGATGTTGAACTAGGCTAACTGATGCTGAAGTTGGACCAGGCTAACTGATGCTGATGTTGAACCAGGCTAACTGATGCTGAAGTTGGACCAGGCTAACTGATGCTGATCTTGGACCAGGCTAACTGATGCTAATCTAGGACCAGGCTAACTGATGCTGATCTAGGACCAGGCTAACTGATGCTGAAGTTGGACCACGCTAACTGATGCTGATCTAGGACCAGGCTAACTGATGCTGAACTAGGACCAGGCTAACTGATGCTGATCTAGGACCAGGCTAACTGATGGTGAAGTTGGACCAGGCTAACTGATGCTGATCTTGGACCAGGCTAACTGATGCTAATCTAGGACCAGGCTAACTGATGCTGATCTAGGACCAGGCTAACTGATGCTAATCTAGGACCAGGCTAACTGATGCTGGTCTAGGACCAGGCTAACTGATGCTGATCTAGGACCAGGGTAACTGATGCTGATCTAGGACCAGGCTAACTGATGCTGATCTAGGAGCAGGGTAACTGATGCTGAAGTTGGACCACGCTAACTGATGCTGATCTAGGACCAGGCTAACTGATGCTGATCTAGGACCAGGCTAACTGATGCTGATCTAGGACCAGGCTAATTGATGCTGATCTAGGACCAGGCTAACTGATGCTGAAGTTGGACCAGGGTAACTGATGCTGAAGTTGGACCAGGGTAACTGATGCTGAAGTTGGACCAGGCTAACTGATGCTGATTTAGGACCAGGGTAACTGATGCTGATCTAGGACCAGGGTAACTGATGCTGAAGTTGGACAAGGCTAACTGATGCTGATCTAGGACCAGGCTAACTGATGCTGATCTAGGACCAGGCTAACTGATGCTAATCTAGGACCAGGCTAACTGATGCTGAACTAGGACCAGGCTAACTGATGCTAATCTAGGACCAGGCTAACTGATGCTGATCTAGGACCAGGCTAACTGATGCTGAAATTGGACCAGGCTAACAGATGCTGAAGTTGGACCAGGCTAACTGATGCTTATCTAGGACCAGGCTAACTGATGCTGATGTTGGACCAGGCTAACTGATGCTGAAGTTGGACCAGGCTAACTGATGCTGATCTAGGACCAGGCTAACTGATGCTGATCTAGGAACAGGCTAACTGATGCTGATGTTGGACCAGGGTAACTGATGCTGATCTAGGACCAGGCTAACTGATACTGATGTTGGACCAGGCTAACTGATGCTGATGTTGGACCAGGCTAACTGATGCTGAAGTTGGACCAGGCTTACTGATGCTGATCTAGGACTAGGCTATCTGATGCTGATCTAGGACCAGGTTAACTGATGCTGATGTTGAACCAGGCTAACTGATGCTGATGTTGGACCAGGCTTACTGATGCTGAAGTTGGACCAGGCTAACTGATGCTGATGTTGAACCAAGCTAACTGATGCTGAAGTTGGACCAGGCTAACTGATACTGATGTTGAACCAGGCTAACTGATGCTGAAGTTGGACCAGGCTATCTGATGCTGATCTAGGACCAGGTTAACTGATGCTGATGTTGAACCAGGCTAACTGATGCTGATGTTGGACCAGGCTTACTGATGCTGATGTTGAACCAGGCTAACTGATGCTGAAGTTGGACCACGCTAACTGATGCTGATCTAGGACCAGGCTAACTGATGCTGAAGTTGGACCAGGCTAACTGATGCTGAAGTTGGACCAGGCTAACTGATGCTGATCTAGGACCAGGGTAACTGATGCTGATCTAGTACCAGGGTAACTGATGCTGAACTTGGACCAGGCTAACTGAGGCTGATCTAGGACCAGGTTAACTGATGCTGAAGTTGGACCAGGCTAACTGATGCTGAAGTAGGACCAGGCTAACTGATGCTGATCTAGGACCAGGGTAACTGATGCTGATGTTGGACCAGGCTAACTGATGCTGATGTTGAACCAGGCTAACTGATGCTGAAGTTGGACCAGGCTAACTGATGCAAATCTAGGACCAGGCTAACTGATGCTGAACTAGGACCAGGGTAACTGATGCTGAAGTTGGACCAGGGTAACTGATGCTGAAGTTGGACCAGGCTAACTGATGCTGAAGTTGGACCAGGCTAACTGATGCTGATCTAGGACCAGGGTAACTGATGGTGATCTAGGACCAGGGTAACTGATGCTGAAGTTGGACAAGGCTAACTGATGCTGATCTAGGACCAGGCTAACTGATGCTGATCTAGGACCAGGCTAACTGATGCTAATCTAGGACCAGGCTAACTGATGCTGAACTAGGACCAGGCTAACTGATGCTGAATGTCACCAGGCTAACTGATGCTAATCTAGGACCAGGCTAACTGATGCTGATCTAGGACCAGGCTAACTGATGCTGATCTAGGACCAGGCTAACTGAGGCTGATCTAGGACCAGGCTAACTGATGCTGAAGTTGGACCAGGCTAACTGATGCTGAAGTTGGACCAGGCTAACTGATGCTGATGTTAGACCAGGCTAACTGATGCTGAAGTTGGACCAGGCTAACTGATGCTGATCTAGGACCAGGCTAACTGATGCTGAAGTTGGACCAGGCTAACTGATGCTGATCTAGGTCCAGGCTAACTGATGCTGATCTAGGACCAGGCTAACTGATGCTGAAGTTGGACCACGCTAACTGATGCTGATCTAGGACCAGGCTAACTGATGCTGAACTAGGACCAGGCTAACTGATGCTGATCTAGGACGAGGCTAACTGATGCTGAAGTTGGACCAGGCTAACCGATGCTGATCTTGGACCAGGCTAACTGATGCTGATTTTGGACCAGGCTAACTGATGCTAATCTAGGACCAGGCTAACTGATGCTGATGTTGGACCAGGCTAACTGATGCTAATCTAGGACCAGGCTAAGTGATTCTGAACTAGGACCAGGCTAACTGATAATGATGTTGGACCAGGCTAACTGATGCTGAAATAGGACCAGGCTAACTGATGCTGATCTAGGACCAGGCTAACTGATGCTGATCTAGGACCAGGCTAACTGATGCTGAAGTTGGACCACGCAAACTGATGCTGATCTAGGACCAGGCTTACTGATGCTGAACTAGGACCAGGCTAACTGATGCTGATCTAGGACTAGGCTAACTGATGCTGAAGTTGGACCAGGCTAACTGATGCTGATCTTGGACCAGGCTAACTGATGCTGATGTTGGACCAGGCTAACTGATGCTAATCTAGGACCAGGCTAACTGATGCTGATGTTGGACCAGGCTAACTGATGCTAATCTAGGACCAGGCTAAGTGATTCTGAACTAGGACCAGGCTAACTGATAATGATGTTGGACCAGGCTAACTGATGCTGAAGTAGGACCAGGCTAACTGATGCTGATCTAGGACCAGGCTAACTGATGCTGATCTAGGACCAGGCTAACTGATGCTGAAGTTAGACCAGGCTAACTGATGCTGATCTAGCACCAGGCTAAATGATGCTGATGTTGGACCTGGCTAACTGATGCAGATGTTGAACCAGGCTAACTGATGCTGAAGTTGGACCAGGCTAACTGATGCAAATCTAGGACCAGGCTAACTGATGCTGAACTAGGACCAGGGTAACTGATGCTGAAGTTGGACCAGGGTAACTGATGCTGAAGTTGGACCAGGCTAACTGATGCTGAAGTTGGACCAGGCTAACTGATGCTGATCTAGGACCAGGGTAACTGATGCTGATCTAGTACCAGGGTAACTGATGCTGAACTTGGACCAGGCTAACTGAGGCTGATCTAGGACCAGGTTAACTGATGCTGAAGTTGGACTAGGCTAACTGATGCTGAAGTAGGACCAGGCTAACTGATGCTGATCTAGGACCAGGGTAACTGATGCTGATGTTGGACCAGGCTAACTGATGCTGATGTTGAACCAGGCTAACTGATGCTGAAGTTGGACCAGGCTAACTGATGCTAATGCTGGACCAGGGTAACTAATGCTGATCTAGGACCAGGCTAACTGATGCTGATCTAGGACCAGGCTAACTGATGCTGATCTAGGACCAGGCTAACTGATGCTGATCTAAAACCAGGCTAACTGATGCTGAAGTTGGACCAGGCTAACTGATGCTGAACTAGGACCAGGCTAACTGATGCTGATGTTGGACCAGGCTAACTGATGCTGAAGTTGGACCAGGCTAACTGATGCAAATCTAGGACCAGGCTAACTGATGCTGAACTAGGACCAGGGTAACTGATGCTGAAGTTGGACCAGGGTAACTGATGCTGAAGTTGGACCAGGCTAACTGATGCTGAAGTTGGACCAGGCTAACTGATGCTGATCTAGGACCAGGGTAACTGATGGTGATCTAGGACCAGGGTAACTGATGCTGAAGTTGGACAAGGCTAACTGATGCTGATCTAAGACCAGGCTAACTGATGCTGATCTAGGACCAGGCTAACTGATGCTAATCTAGGACCAGGCTAACTGATGCTGAACTAGGACCAGGCTAACTGATGCTGAATGTCACCAGGCTAACTGATGCTAATCTAGGACCAGGCTAACTGATGCTGATCTAGGACCAGGCTAACTGATGCTGATCTAGGACCAGGCTAACTGAGGCTGATCTAGGACCAGGCTAACTGATGCTGAAGTTGGACCAGGCTAACTGATGCTGAAGTTGGACCAGGCTAACTGAGGCTGATCTAGGACCAGGCTAACTGATGCTGAAGTTGGACCAGGCTAACTGATGCTGAAGTTGGACCAGGCTAACTGATGCTTATCTAGGACCAGGCTAAGTGATGCTGATGTTGGACCAGGCTAACTGATGCTGAAGTTGGACCAGGCTAACTGATGTTGATCTAGGACCAGGCTAACTGATGCTGATCTAGGAACAGGCTAACTGATGCTGATGTTGGACCAGGGTAACTGATGCTGATCTAGGACCAGGCTAACTGATACTGATGTTGGACCAGGCTAATTGATGCTGATGTTGAACCAGGCTAACTGATGCTGATGTTGGACCAGGCTTACTAATGCTGAAGTTGGACCATGCTAACTGATGCTGATGTTGAACCAGGCTAACTGATGCTGAAGTTGGACCAGGCTAACTGATGCTGATGTTGAACCAGGCTAACTGATGCTGAAGTTGGACCAGGCTAACTGATGCTGATCTTGGACCAGGCTAACTGATGCTAATCTAGGACCAGGCTAACTGATGCTGATCTAGGACCAGGCTAACTGATGCTGAAGTTGGACCACGCTAACTGATGCTGATCTAGGACCAGGCTAACTGATGCTGAACTAGGACCAGGCTAACTGATGCTGATCTAGGACCAGGCTAACTGATGGTGAAGTTGGACCAGGCTAACTGATGCTGATCTTGGACCAGGCTAACTGATGCTAATCTAGGACCAGGCTAACTGATGCTGATCAAGGACCAGGCTAACTGATGCTGGTCTAGGACCAGGCTAACTGATGCTGATCTAGGACCAGGGTAACTGATGCTGATCTAGGACCAGGCTAACTGATGCTGATCTAGGAGCAGGGTAACTGATGCTGAAGTTGGACCACGCTAACTGATGCTGATCTAGGACCAGGCTAACTGATGCTGATCTAGGACCAGGCTAACTGATGCTGATCTAGGACCAGGCTAATTGATGCTGATCTAGGACCAGGCTAACTGATGCTGAAGTTGGACCAGGGTAACTGATGCTGAAGTTGGACCAGGGTAACTGATGCTGAAGTTGGACCAGGCTAACTGATGCTGATTTAGGACCAGGGTAACTGATGCTGATCTAGGACCAGGGTAACTGATGCTGAAGTTGGACAAGGCTAACTGATGCTGATCTAGGACCAGGCTAACTGATGCTGATCTAGGACCAGGCTAACTGATGCTAATCTAGGACCAGGCTAACTGATGCTGAACTAGGACCAGGCTAACTGATGCTAATCTAGGACCAGGCTAACTGATGCTGATCTAGGACCAGGCTAACTGATGCTGAAATTGGACCAGGCTAACAGATGCTGAAGTTGGACCAGGCTAACTGATGCTTATCTAGGACCAGGCTAACTGATGCTGATGTTGGACCAGGCTAACTGATGCTGAAGTTGGACCAGGCTAACTGATGCTGATCTAGGACCAGGCTAACTGATGCTGATCTAGGAACAGGCTAACTGATGCTGATGTTGGACCAGGGTAACTGATGCTGATCTAGGACCAGGCTAACTGATACTGATGTTGGACCAGGCTAACTGATGCTGATGTTGGACCAGGCTAACTGATGCTGAAGTTGGACCAGGCTTACTGATGCTGATCTAGGACCAGGCTATCTGATGCTGATCTAGGACCAGGTTAACTGATGCTGATGTTGAACCAGGCTAACTGATGCTGATGTTGGACCAGGCTTACTGATGCTGAAGTTGGACCAGGCTAACTGATGCTGATGTTGAACCAAGCTAACTGATGCTGAAATTGGACCAGGCTAACTGATACTGATGTTGAACCAGGCTAACTGATGCTGAAGTTGGACCAGGCTATCTGATGCTGATCTAGGACCAGGTTAACTGATGCTGATGTTGAACCAGGCTAACTGATGCTGATGTTGGACCAGGCTTACTGATGCTGATGTTGAACCAGGCTAACTGATGCTGAAGTTGGACCACGCTAACTGATGCTGATCTAGGACCAGGCTAACTGATGATGATGTTGGACCAGGCTAACTGATGCTGATCTAGGACAGGGCTAACTGATGCTGATCTACGACCAGGCTAACTGATGATGATCTAGGACCAGGCTAACTGATGCTGATCTAGGACCAGGCTAACTGATGCTGAAGTTGGACCACCCTAACTGATGCTGATCTAGGACCAGGCTAACTGATGCTGAACTAGGACCAGGCTAACTGATGCTGATCTAGGACGAGGCTAACTGATGCTGAAGTTGGACCAGGCTTACTGATGCTGATGTTGGACCAAGCTAACTGATGCTAATCTAGGACCAGGCTAAGTGATTCTGAACTAGGACCAGGCTAACTGATAATGATGTTGGACCAGGCTAACTGATGCTGAAGTAGGACCAGGCTAACTGATGCTGATCTAGGACCAGGCTAACTGATGCTGATCTAGGACCAGGCTAACTGATGCTGAAGTTGGACCAGGCTAACTGATGCTGATCTAGCACCAGGCTAAATGATGCTGATGTTGGACCAGGCTAACTGATGCAGATGTTGAACCAGGCTAACTGATGCTGAAGTTGGACCAGGCTAACTGATGCAAATCTAGGACCAGGCTAACTGATGCTGAACTAGGACCAGGGTAACTGATGCTGAAGTTGGACCAGGGTAACTGATGCTGAAGTTGGACCAGGCTAACTGATGCTGAAGTTGGACCAGGCTAACTGATGCTGATCTAGGACCAGGGTAACTGATGCTGATCTAGTACCAGGGTAACTGATGCTGAACTTGGACCAGGCTAACTGAGGCTGATCTAGGACCAGGGTAACTGATGCTGAAGTTGGACCAGGCTAACTGATGCTGAAGTAGGACCAGGCTAACTGATGCTGATCTAGGACCAGGGTAACTGATGCTGATGTTGGACCAGGCTAACTGATGCTGATGTTGAACCAGGCTAACTGATGCTGAAGTTGGACCAGGCTAACTGATGCTAATGCTGGACCAGGGTAACTAATGCTGATCTAGGACCAGGCTAACTGATGCTGATCTAGGACCAGGCTAACTGATGCTGATCTAGGACCAGACTAACTGATGCTGATCTAGGACCAGGCTAACTGATGCTGAAGTTGGACCAGGCTAACTGATGCTGAACTAGGACCAGGCTAACTGATGCTGATGTTGGACCAGGCTAACTGATGCTGATGTTGAACCAGGCTAACTGATGCTGAAGTTGGACCAGGCTAACTGATGCAAATCTAGGACCAGGCTAACTGATGCTGAACTAGGACCAGGGTAACTGATGCTGAAGTTGGACCAGGGTAACTGATGCTGAAGTTGGACCAGGCTAACTGAAGCTGAAGTTGGACCAGGCTAACTGATGCTGATCTAGGACCAGGGTAACTGATGGTGATCTAGGACCAGGGTAACTGATGCTGAAGTTGGACAAGGCTAACTGATGCTGATCTAGGACCAGGCTAACTGATGCTGATCTAGGACCAGGCTAACTGATGCTAATCTAGGACCAGGCTAACTGATGCTGAACTAGGACCAGGCTAACTGATGCTGAATGTCACCAGGCTAACTGATGCTAATCTAGGACCAGGCTAACTGATGCTGAAGTTGGACCACGCTAACTGATGCTGATCTAGGACCAGGCTAACTGATGCTGAACTAGGACCAGGCTAACTGATGCTGATCTAGGACGAGGCTAACTGATGCTGAAGTTGGACCAGGCTAACCGATGCTGATCTTGGACCAGGCTAACTGATGCTGATTTTGGACCAGGCTAACTGATGCTAATCTAGGACCAGGCTAACTGATGCTGATGTTGGACCAGGCTAACTGATGCTAATCTAGGACCAGGCTAAGTGATTCTGAACTAGGACCAGGCTAACTGATAATGATGTTGGACCAGGCTAACTGATGCTGAAATAGGACCAGGCTAACTGATGCTGATCTAGGACCAGGCTAACTGATGCTGATCTAGGACCAGGCTAACTGATGCTGAAGTTGGACCACGCAAACTGATGCTGATCTAGGACCAGGCTTACTGATGCTGAACTAGGACCAGGCTAACTGATGCTGATCTAGGACTAGGCTAACTGATGCTGAAGTTGGACCAGGCTAACTGATGCTGATCTTGGACCAGGCTAACTGATGCTGATGTTGGACCAGGCTAACTGATGCTAATCTAGGACCAGGCTAACTGATGCTGATGTTGGACCAGGCTAACTGATGCTAATCTAGGACCAGGCTAAGTGATTCTGAACTAGGACCAGGCTAACTGATAATGATGTTGGACCAGGCTAACTGATGCTGAAGTAGGACCAGGCTAACTGATGCTGATCTAGGACCAGGCTAACTGATGCTGATCTAGGACCAGGCTAACTGATGCTGAAGTTAGACCAGGCTAACTGATGCTGATCTAGCACCAGGCTAAATGATGCTGATGTTGGACCTGGCTAACTGATGCAGATGTTGAACCAGGCTAACTGATGCTGAAGTTGGACCAGGCTAACTGATGCAAATCTAGGACCAGGCTAACTGATGCTGAACTAGGACCAGGGTAACTGATGCTGAAGTTGGACCAGGGTAACTGATGCTGAAGTTGGACCAGGCTAACTGATGCTGAAGTTGGACCAGGCTAACTGATGCTGATCTAGGACCAGGGTAACTGATGCTGATCTAGTACCAGGGTAACTGATGCTGAACTTGGACCAGGCTAACTGAGGCTGATCTAGGACCAGGTTAACTGATGCTGAAGTTGGACTAGGCTAACTGATGCTGAAGTAGGACCAGGCTAACTGATGCTGATCTAGGACCAGGGTAACTGATGCTGATGTTGGACCAGGCTAACTGATGCTGATGTTGAACCAGGCTAACTGATGCTGAAGTTGGACCAGGCTAACTGATGCTAATGCTGGACCAGGGTAACTAATGCTGATCTAGGACCAGGCTAACTGATGCTGATCTAGGACCAGGCTAACTGATGCTGATCTAGGACCAGGCTAACTGATGCTGATCTAAAACCAGGCTAACTGATGCTGAAGTTGGACCAGGCTAACTGATGCTGAACTAGGACCAGGCTAACTGATGCTGATGTTGGACCAGGCTAACTGATGCTGAAGTTGGACCAGGCTAACTGATGCAAATCTAGGACCAGGCTAACTGATGCTGAACTAGGACCAGGGTAACTGATGCTGAAGTTGGACCAGGGTAACTGATGCTGAAGTTGGACCAGGCTAACTGATGCTGAAGTTGGACCAGGCTAACTGATGCTGATCTAGGACCAGGGTAACTGATGGTGATCTAGGACCAGGGTAACTGATGCTGAAGTTGGACAAGGCTAACTGATGCTGATCTAAGACCAGGCTAACTGATGCTGATCTAGGACCAGGCTAACTGATGCTAATCTAGGACCAGGCTAACTGATGCTGAACTAGGACCAGGCTAACTGATGCTGAATGTCACCAGGCTAACTGATGCTAATCTAGGACCAGGCTAACTGATGCTGATCTAGGACCAGGCTAACTGATGCTGATCTAGGACCAGGCTAACTGAGGCTGATCTAGGACCAGGCTAACTGATGCTGAAGTTGGACCAGGCTAACTGATGCTGAAGTTGGACCAGGCTAACTGAGGCTGATCTAGGACCAGGCTAACTGATGCTGAAGTTGGACCAGGCTAACTGATGCTGAAGTTGGACCAGGCTAACTGATGCTTATCTAGGACCAGGCTAAGTGATGCTGATGTTGGACCAGGCTAACTGATGCTGAAGTTGGACCAGGCTAACTGATGTTGATCTAGGACCAGGCTAACTGATGCTGATCTAGGAACAGGCTAACTGATGCTGATGTTGGACCAGGGTAACTGATGCTGATCTAGGACCAGGCTAACTGATACTGATGTTGGACCAGGCTAATTGATGCTGATGTTGAACCAGGCTAACTGATGCTGATGTTGGACCAGGCTTACTAATGCTGAAGTTGGACCATGCTAACTGATGCTGATGTTGAACCAGGCTAACTGATGCTGAAGTTGGACCAGGCTAACTGATGCTGATGTTGAACCAGGCTAACTGATGCTGAAGTTGGACCAGGCTAACTGATGCTGATCTTGGACCAGGCTAACTGATGCTAATCTAGGACCAGGCTAACTGATGCTGATCTAGGACCAGGCTAACTGATGCTGAAGTTGGACCACGCTAACTGATGCTGATCTAGGACCAGGCTAACTGATGCTGAACTAGGACCAGGCTAACTGATGCTGATCTAGGACCAGGCTAACTGATGGTGAAGTTGGACCAGGCTAACTGATGCTGATCTTGGACCAGGCTAACTGATGCTAATCTAGGACCAGGCTAACTGATGCTGATCAAGGACCAGGCTAACTGATGCTGGTCTAGGACCAGGCTAACTGATGCTGATCTAGGACCAGGGTAACTGATGCTGATCTAGGACCAGGCTAACTGATGCTGATCTAGGAGCAGGGTAACTGATGCTGAAGTTGGACCACGCTAACTGATGCTGATCTAGGACCAGGCTAACTGATGCTGATCTAGGACCAGGCTAACTGATGCTGATCTAGGACCAGGCTAATTGATGCTGATCTAGGACCAGGCTAACTGATGCTGAAGTTGGACCAGGGTAACTGATGCTGAAGTTGGACCAGGGTAACTGATGCTGAAGTTGGACCAGGCTAACTGATGCTGATTTAGGACCAGGGTAACTGATGCTGATCTAGGACCAGGGTAACTGATGCTGAAGTTGGACAAGGCTAACTGATGCTGATCTAGGACCAGGCTAACTGATGCTGATCTAGGACCAGGCTAACTGATGCTAATCTAGGACCAGGCTAACTGATGCTGAACTAGGACCAGGCTAACTGATGCTAATCTAGGACCAGGCTAACTGATGCTGATCTAGGACCAGGCTAACTGATGCTGAAATTGGACCAGGCTAACAGATGCTGAAGTTGGACCAGGCTAACTGATGCTTATCTAGGACCAGGCTAACTGATGCTGATGTTGGACCAGGCTAACTGATGCTGAAGTTGGACCAGGCTAACTGATGCTGATCTAGGACCAGGCTAACTGATGCTGATCTAGGAACAGGCTAACTGATGCTGATGTTGGACCAGGGTAACTGATGCTGATCTAGGACCAGGCTAACTGATACTGATGTTGGACCAGGCTAACTGATGCTGATGTTGGACCAGGCTAACTGATGCTGAAGTTGGACCAGGCTTACTGATGCTGATCTAGGACCAGGCTATCTGATGCTGATCTAGGACCAGGTTAACTGATGCTGATGTTGAACCAGGCTAACTGATGCTGATGTTGGACCAGGCTTACTGATGCTGAAGTTGGACCAGGCTAACTGATGCTGATGTTGAACCAAGCTAACTGATGCTGAAGTTGGACCAGGCTAACTGATACTGATGTTGAACCAGGCTAACTGATGCTGAAGTTGGACCAGGCTATCTGATGCTGATCTAGGACCAGGTTAACTGATGCTGATGTTGAACCAGGCTAACTGATGCTGATGTTGGACCAGGCTTACTGATGCTGATGTTGAACCAGGCTAACTGATGCTGAAGTTGGACCACGCTAACTGATGCTGATCTAGGACCAGGCTAACTGATGATGATGTTGGACCAGGCTAACTGATGCTGATCTAGGACAGGGCTAACTGATGCTGATCTACGACCAGGCTAACTGATGATGATCTAGGACCAGGCTAACTGATGCTGATCTAGGACCAGGCTAACTGATGCTGAAGTTGGACCACCCTAACTGATGCTGATCTAGGACCAGGCTAACTGATGCTGAACTAGGACCAGGCTAACTGATGCTGATCTAGGACGAGGCTAACTGATGCTGAAGTTGGACCAGGCTTACTGATGCTGATGTTGGACCAAGCTAACTGATGCTAATCTAGGACCAGGCTAAGTGATTCTGAACTAGGACCAGGCTAACTGATAATGATGTTGGACCAGGCTAACTGATGCTGAAGTAGGACCAGGCTAACTGATGCTGATCTAGGACCAGGCTAACTGATGCTGATCTAGGACCAGGCTAACTGATGCTGAAGTTGGACCAGGCTAACTGATGCTGATCTAGCACCAGGCTAAATGATGCTGATGTTGGACCAGGCTAACTGATGCAGATGTTGAACCAGGCTAACTGATGCTGAAGTTGGACCAGGCTAACTGATGCAAATCTAGGACCAGGCTAACTGATGCTGAACTAGGACCAGGGTAACTGATGCTGAAGTTGGACCAGGGTAACTGATGCTGAAGTTGGACCAGGCTAACTGATGCTGAAGTTGGACCAGGCTAACTGATGCTGATCTAGGACCAGGGTAACTGATGCTGATCTAGTACCAGGGTAACTGATGCTGAACTTGGACCAGGCTAACTGAGGCTGATCTAGGACCAGGGTAACTGATGCTGAAGTTGGACCAGGCTAACTGATGCTGAAGTAGGACCAGGCTAACTGATGCTGATCTAGGACCAGGGTAACTGATGCTGATGTTGGACCAGGCTAACTGATGCTGATGTTGAACCAGGCTAACTGATGCTGAAGTTGGACCAGGCTAACTGATGCTAATGCTGGACCAGGGTAACTAATGCTGATCTAGGACCAGGCTAACTGATGCTGATCTAGGACCAGGCTAACTGATGCTGATCTAGGACCAGACTAACTGATGCTGATCTAGGACCAGGCTAACTGATGCTGAAGTTGGACCAGGCTAACTGATGCTGAACTAGGACCAGGCTAACTGATGCTGATGTTGGACCAGGCTAACTGATGCTGATGTTGAACCAGGCTAACTGATGCTGAAGTTGGACCAGGCTAACTGATGCAAATCTAGGACCAGGCTAACTGATGCTGAACTAGGACCAGGGTAACTGATGCTGAAGTTGGACCAGGGTAACTGATGCTGAAGTTGGACCAGGCTAACTGAAGCTGAAGTTGGACCAGGCTAACTGATGCTGATCTAGGACCAGGGTAACTGATGGTGATCTAGGACCAGGGTAACTGATGCTGAAGTTGGACAAGGCTAACTGATGCTGATCTAGGACCAGGCTAACTGATGCTGATCTAGGACCAGGCTAACTGATGCTAATCTAGGACCAGGCTAACTGATGCTGAACTAGGACCAGGCTAACTGATGCTGAATGTCACCAGGCTAACTGATGCTAATCTAGGACCAGGCTAACTGATGCTGATCTAGGACCAGGCTAACTGATGCTGATCTAGGACCAGGCTAACTGAGGCTGATCTAGGACCAGGCTAACTGATGCTGAAGTTGGACCAGGCTAACTGATGCTGAAGTTGGACCAGGCTAACTGATGCTGATGTTAGACCAGGCTAACTGATGCTGAAGTTGGACCAGGCTAACTGATGCTGATCTAGGACCAGGCTAACTGATGCTGATCTAGGACCAGGCTAACTGATGGTGATCTAGGACCAGGCTAACTGATGCTGAAGTTGGACCAGGCTAACTGATGCTGATGTTAGACCAGGCTAACTGATGCTGAAGTTGGACCAGGCTAACTGATGCTGATCTAGGACCAGGCTAACTGATGCTGATCTAGGACCAGGCTAACTGATGCTGAAGTTGGACCACGCTAACTGATGCTGATCTAGGACCAGGCTAACTGATGCTGAACTAGGACCAGGCTAACTGATGCTGATCTAGGACCAGGCTAACTGATACTGATGTTGGACCAGGCTAATTGATGCTGATGTTGAACCAGGCTAACTGATGCTGATGTTGGACCAGGCTTACTAATGCTGAAGTTGGACCATGCTAACTGATGCTGATGTTGAACCAGGCTAACTGATGCTGAAGTTGGACCAGGCTAACTGATGCTGATGTTGAACCAGGCTAACTGATGCTGAAGTTGGACCAGGCTAACTGATGCTGATCTTGGACCAGGCTAACTGATGCTAATCTAGGACCAGGCTAACTGATGCTGATCTAGGACCAGGCTAACTGATGCTGAAGTTGGACCACGCTAACTGATGCTGATCTAGGACCAGGCTAACTGATGCTGAACTAGGACCAGGCTAACTGATGCTGATCTAGGACCAGGCTAACTGATGGTGAAGTTGGACCAGGCTAACTGATGCTGATCTTGGACCAGGCTAACTGATGCTAATCTAGGACCAGGCTAACTGATGCTGATCAAGGACCAGGCTAACTGATGCTGGTCTAGGACCAGGCTAACTGATGCTGATCTAGGACCAGGGTAACTGATGCTGATCTAGGACCAGGCTAACTGATGCTGATCTAGGAGCAGGGTAACTGATGCTGAAGTTGGACCACGCTAACTGATGCTGATCTAGGACCAGGCTAACTGATGCTGATCTAGGACCAGGCTAACTGATGCTGATCTAGGACCAGGCTAATTGATGCTGATCTAGGACCAGGCTAACTGATGCTGAAGTTGGACCAGGGTAACTGATGCTGAAGTTGGACCAGGGTAACTGATGCTGAAGTTGGACCAGGCTAACTGATGCTGATTTAGGACCAGGGTAACTGATGCTGATCTAGGACCAGGGTAACTGATGCTGAAGTTGGACAAGGCTAACTGATGCTGATCTAGGACCAGGCTAACTGATGCTGATCTAGGACCAGGCTAACTGATGCTAATCTAGGACCAGGCTAACTGATGCTGAACTAGGACCAGGCTAACTGATGCTAATCTAGGACCAGGCTAACTGATGCTGATCTAGGACCAGGCTAACTGATGCTGAAATTGGACCAGGCTAACAGATGCTGAAGTTGGACCAGGCTAACTGATGCTTATCTAGGACCAGGCTAACTGATGCTGATGTTGGACCAGGCTAACTGATGCTGAAGTTGGACCAGGCTAACTGATGCTGATCTAGGACCAGGCTAACTGATGCTGATCTAGGAACAGGCTAACTGATGCTGATGTTGGACCAGGGTAACTGATGCTGATCTAGGACCAGGCTAACTGATACTGATGTTGGACCAGGCTAACTGATGCTGATGTTGGACCAGGCTAACTGATGCTGAAGTTGGACCAGGCTTACTGATGCTGATCTAGGACCAGGCTATCTGATGCTGATCTAGGACCAGGTTAACTGATGCTGATGTTGAACCAGGCTAACTGATGCTGATGTTGGACCAGGCTTACTGATGCTGAAGTTGGACCAGGCTAACTGATGCTGATGTTGAACCAAGCTAACTGATGCTGAAGTTGGACCAGGCTAACTGATACTGATGTTGAACCAGGCTAACTGATGCTGAAGTTGGACCAGGCTATCTGATGCTGATCTAGGACCAGGTTAACTGATGCTGATGTTGAACCAGGCTAACTGATGCTGATGTTGGACCAGGCTTACTGATGCTGATGTTGAACCAGGCTAACTGATGCTGAAGTTGGACCACGCTAACTGATGCTGATCTAGGACCAGGCTAACTGATGATGATGTTGGACCAGGCTAACTGATGCTGATCTAGGACAGGGCTAACTGATGCTGATCTACAACCAGGCTAACTGATGATGATCTAGGACCAGGCTAACTGATGCTGATCTAGGACCAGGCTAACTGATGCTGAAGTTGGACCACCCTAACTGATGCTGATCTAGGACCAGGCTAACTGATGCTGAACTAGGACCAGGCTAACTGATGCTGATCTAGGACGAGGCTAACTGATGCTGAAGTTGGACCAGGCTTACTGATGCTGATGTTGGACCAAGCTAACTGATGCTAATCTAGGACCAGGCTAAGTGATTCTGAACTAGGACCAGGCTAACTGATAATGATGTTGGACCAGGCTAACTGATGCTGAAGTAGGACCAGGCTAACTGATGCTGATCTAGGACCAGGCTAACTGATGCTGATCTAGGACCAGGCTAACTGATGCTGAAGTTGGACCAGGCTAACTGATGCTGATCTAGCACCAGGCTAAATGATGCTGATGTTGGACCAGGCTAACTGATGCAGATGTTGAACCAGGCTAACTGATGCTGAAGTTGGACCAGGCTAACTGATGCAAATCTAGGACCAGGCTAACTGATGCTGAACTAGGACCAGGGTAACTGATGCTGAAGTTGGACCAGGGTAACTGATGCTGAAGTTGGACCAGGCTAACTGATGCTGAAGTTGGACCAGGCTAACTGATGCTGATCTAGGACCAGGGTAACTGATGCTGATCTAGTACCAGGGTAACTGATGCTGAACTTGGACCAGGCTAACTGAGGCTGATCTAGGACCAGGGTAACTGATGCTGAAGTTGGACCAGGCTAACTGATGCTGAAGTAGGACCAGGCTAACTGATGCTGATCTAGGACCAGGGTAACTGATGCTGATGTTGGACCAGGCTAACTGATGCTGATGTTGAACCAGGCTAACTGATGCTGAAGTTGGACCAGGCTAACTGATGCTAATGCTGGACCAGGGTAACTAATGCTGATCTAGGACCAGGCTAACTGATGCTGATCTAGGACCAGGCTAACTGATGCTGATCTAGGACCAGACTAACTGATGCTGATCTAGGACCAGGCTAACTGATGCTGAAGTTGGACCAGGCTAACTGATGCTGAACTAGGACCAGGCTAACTGATGCTGATGTTGGACCAGGCTAACTGATGCTGATGTTGAACCAGGCTAACTGATGCTGAAGTTGGACCAGGCTAACTGATGCAAATCTAGGACCAGGCTAACTGATGCTGAACTAGGACCAGGGTAACTGATGCTGAAGTTGGACCAGGGTAACTGATGCTGAAGTTGGACCAGGCTAACTGAAGCTGAAGTTGGACCAGGCTAACTGATGCTGATCTAGGACCAGGGTAACTGATGGTGATCTAGGACCAGGGTAACTGATGCTGAAGTTGGACAAGGCTAACTGATGCTGATCTAGGACCAGGCTAACTGATGCTGATCTAGGACCAGGCTAACTGATGCTAATCTAGGACCAGGCTAACTGATGCTGAACTAGGACCAGGCTAACTGATGCTGAATGTCACCAGGCTAACTGATGCTAATCTAGGACCAGGCTAACTGATGCTGATCTAGGACCAGGCTAACTGATGCTGATCTAGGACCAGGCTAACTGAGGCTGATCTAGGACCAGGCTAACTGATGCTGAAGTTGGACCAGGCTAACTGATGCTGAAGTTGGACCAGGCTAACTGATGCTGATGTTAGACCAGGCTAACTGATGCTGAAGTTGGACCAGGCTAACTGATGCTGATCTAGGACCAGGCTAACTGATGCTGATCTAGGACCAGGCTAACTGATGGTGATCTAGGACCAGGCTAACTGATGCTGAAGTTGGACCAGGCTAACTGATGCTGATGTTAGACCAGGCTAACTGATGCTGAAGTTGGACCAGGCTAACTGATGCTGATCTAGGACCAGGCTAACTGATGCTGATCTAGGACCAGGCTAACTGATGCTGAAGTTGGACCACGCTAACTGATGCTGATCTAGGACCAGGCTAACTGATGCTGAACTAGGACCAGGCTAACTGATGCTGATCTAGGACGAGGCTAACTGATGCTGAAGTTGGACCAGGCTAACTGATGCTGATCTTGGACCAGGCTAACTGATGCTGAACTAGGACCAGGCTAACTGATGCTAATCTAGGACCAGGCTAACTGATGCTGATGTTGGACCAGGCTAACTGATGCTAATCTAGGACCAGGCTAAGTGATTCTGAACTAGGACCAGGCTAACTGATAATGATGTTGGACCAGGCTAACTGATGCTGAAGTAGGACCAGGCTAACTGATGCTGATCTAGGACCAGGCTAACTGATGCTGATCTAGGACCAGGTTAACTGATGCTGAAGTTGGACCACGCAAACTGATGCTGATCTAGGACCAGGCTTACTGATGCTGAACTAGGACCAGGCTAACTGATGCTGATCTAGGACTAGGCTAACTGATGCTGAAGTTGGACCAGGCTAACTGATGCTGATCTTGGACCAGGCTAACTGATGCTGATGTTGGACCAGGCTAACTGATGCTAATCTAGGACCAGGCTAACTGATGCTGATGTTGGACCAGGCTAACTGATGCTAATCTAGGACCAGGCTAAGTGATTCTGAACTAGGACCAGGCTAACTGATAATGATGTTGGACCAGGCTAACTGATGCTGAAGTAGGACCAGGCTAACTGATGCTGATCTAGGACCAGGCTAACTGATGCTGATCTAGGACCAGGCTAACTGATGCTGAAGTTGGACCAGGCTAACTGATGCTGATCTAGCACCAGGCTAAATGATACTGATGTTGGACCAGGCTAACTGATGCTGATGTTGGACCAGGCTAACTGATGCTGAAGTTGGACCAGGCGAACTGATGCTGATGTTGAACCAGGCTAACTGATGCTGAAGTTGGACCATTCTAACTGATGCTGATCTAGGACCAGGCTAATTGATGCTGAAGTTGGACCAGGCTAACTGATGCTGATCTAGGACCAGGCTAACTGATGCTGATCTAGTACCAGGCTAATTGATGCTGAAGGTGGACCAGGCTAATTGATGCTGAAGTTGGACCAGGCTAACTGATGCTGATCTAGGACCAGGCTAACTGATGCTGATCTAGGACCAGGCTAACTGATGCTGATCTAGGAACAGGCTAATTGATGCTGAACTAGGACCAGGCTAACTGATGCTGAAGTTGGACCAGGCTAACTGATGCTGATCTAGGACCAGGATAACTGATGCTGAAGTTGGACCAGGCTGACTCATGCTGATGTTGGACCAGGCTAACTGATGCTGAAGTTGGACCAGGCTAACTGATGCTGATCTAGGACCAGGCTAATTGATGCTGAACTAGGACCAGGCTAACTGATGCTGAAGTTGGACCAGGCTAACTGATACTGATGTTGGACCAGGCTAACTGATGCTGATGTTGGACCAGGCTAACTGATGCTGATGCTGGACCAGGCTAAGTGATGCTGATGTTGGACCAGGCTAACTGATGCTGATCTAAGACCAGGCTAATTGATGCTGATCTAGGACCAGGCTAATTGATGCTGAACTAGGACCAGGCTAACTGATGCTGAAGGTGAACCAGGCTAACTGATACTGATGTTGGACCAGGGTAACTGATGCTGAAGTTGGACCAGGCTAACTGATACTGATGTTGGACCAGGCTAACTGATGCTGATCTAGGACGGGGCTAACTGATGCTGAACTAGGACCAGGGTAACTGATGCTGATCTAGGACCAGGCTAACTGATGCTGATGTTGAACCAAGCTAACTGATGCTGAAGTTGGACCAGGCTAACTGATGCTGATGTTGAACCAGGCTAACTGATGCTGAAGTTGGACCAGGCTATCTGATGCTGATCTAGGACCAGGTTAACTGATGCTGATGTTGAACCAGGCTAACTGATGCTGATCTAGGACCAGGCTAACTGATGCTGATGTTGGACCAGGCTTACTGATGCTGATGTTGAACCAGGCTAACTGATGCTGAAGTTGGACCACGCTAACTGATGCTGATCTAGGAGCAGGCTAACTGATGCTGATCTAGGACCAGGCTAACTGATGCTGATGTTGGACCAGGCTTACTGATGCTGATGTTGAACCAGGCTAACTGATGCTGAAGTTGGACCACGGTAACTGATGCTGATCTAGGACCAGGCTAACTGATGCTGATCTAGGACAGGGCTAACTGATGCTGATCTAGGACCAGGCTAACTGATGCTGAAGTTGGACCACGCTAACTGATGCTGATATAGGACCAGGCTAACTGATGCTGATCTAGGACCAGGCTAACTGATGCTGATCTAGGACCAGGCTTACTGATGCTGATGTTGAACCAGGCTAACTGATGCTGAAGTTGGACCAGGCTAACTGATGCTGATCTAGGACCAGGCTAACTGATGCTGATCTAGGACAGGGCTAACTGATGCTGATCTAGGACCAGGCTAACTGATGATGATCTAGGACCAGGCTCACTGATGCTGATCTAGGACCAGGCTAACTGATGCTGAAGTTGGACCACGCTAACTGATGCTGATCTAGGACCAGGCTAACTGATGCTGATCTAGGACAGGGCTAACTGATGCTGATCTAGGACAGGGCTAACTGATGCTGATCTAGGACCAGGCTAACTGATGCTGAAGTTGGACCACGCTAACTGATGCTGATATAGGACCAGGCTAACTGATGCTGATCTAGGACCAGGCTAACTGATGCTGATGTTGGACCAGGCTTACTGATGCTGATGTTGAACCAGGCTAACTGATGCTGAAGTTGGACCACGCTAACTGATGCTGATCTAGGACCAGGCTAACTGATGCTGATCTAGGACAGGGCTAACTGATGCTGATCTAGGACCAGGCTAACTGATGATGATCTAGGACCAGGCTAACTGATGCTGATCTAGGACCAGGCTAACTGATGCTGAAGTTGGACCACGCTAACTGATGCTGATCTAGGACCAGGCTAACTGATGCTGATCTAGGACAGGGCTAACTGATGCTGATCTAGGACCAGGCTAACTGATGATGATCTAGGACCAGGCTAACTGACGCTGATCTAGGACCAGGCTAACTGATGCTGAAGTTGGACCACGCTAACTGATGCTGATCTAGGACCAGGCTAACTGATGCTGAACTAGGACCAGGCTAACTGATGCTGATCTAGAACGAGGCTAACTGATGCTGAAGTTGGACCAGGCTAACTGATGCTGATCTTGGACCAGGCTAACTGATGCTGATGTTGGACCAGGCTAACTGATGCTAATCTAGGACCAGGCTAACTGATGCTGATGTTGGACCAGGCTAACTGATGCTAATCTAGGACCAGGCTAAGTGATTCTGAACTAGGACCAGGCTAACTGATAATGATGTTGGACCAGGCTAACTGATGCTGAAGTAGGACCAGGCTAACTGATGCTGATCTAGGACCAGGCTAACTGATGCTGATCTAGGACCAGGCTAACTGATGCTGATGTTGGACCAGGCTTACTGATGCTGATGTTGAACCAGGCTAACTGATGCTGAAGTTGGACCATGCTAACTGATGCTGATCTAGGACCAGGCTAACTGATGCTGATCTAGGACAGGGCTAACTGATGCTGATCTAGGACCAGGCTAACTGATGCTGAAGTTGGACCACGCTAACTGATGCTGATCTAGGACCAGGCTAACTGATGCTGATCTAGGACCAGGCTAACTGATGCTGATATTGGACCAGGCTTACTGATGCTGATGTTGAACCAGGCTAACTGATGCTGAAGTTGGACCACGCTAACTGATGCTGATCTAGGACCAGGCTAACTGATGCTGATCTAGGACAGGGCTAACTGATGCTGATCTAGGACCAGGCTAACTGAAGATGATCTAGGACCAGGCTAACTGATGCTGATCTAGGACCAGGCTAACTGATGCTGAAGTTGGACCACGCTAACTGATGCTGATCTAGGACCAGGCTAACTGATGCTGATCTAGGACAGGGCTAACTGATGCTGATCTAGGACAGGGCTAACTGATACTGATCTAGGACCAGGCTAACTGATGCTGAAGTTGGACCATGCTAACTGATGCTGATATAGGACCAGGCTAACTGATGCTGATCTAGGACCAGGCTAACTGATGCTGATGTTGGACCAGGCTTACTGATGCTGATGTTGAACCAGACTAACTGATGCTGAAGTTGGACCACGCTAACTGATGCTGATCTAGGACCAGGCTAACTGATGCTGATCTAGGACAGGGCTAACTGATGCTGATCTAGGACCAGGCTAACTGATGATGATCTAGGACCAGGCTAACTGATGCTGATCTAGGACCAGGCTAACTGATGCTGAAGTTGGACCACGCTAACTGATGCTGATCTAGGACCAGGCTAACTGATGCTGATCTAGGACAGGGCTAACTGATGCTGATCTAGGACCAGGCTAACTGATGATGATCTAGGACCAGGCTAACTGATGCTGATCTAGGACCAGGCTAACTGATGCTGAAGTTGGACCACGCTAACTGATGCTGATCTAGGACCAGGCTAACTGATGCTGAACTAGGACCAGGCTAACTGATGCTGATCTAGGACGAGGCTAACTGATGCTGAAGTTGGACCAGGCTAACTGATGCTGATCTTGGACCAGGCTAACTGATGCTGATGTTGGACCAGGCTAACTGATGCTAATCTAGGACCAGGCTAACTGATGATGATCTAGGACCAGGCTAACTGATGCTGATCTAGGACCAGGCTAACTGATGATGATCTAGTACCAGGCTAACTGATGCTAATATAGGACCAGGCTAACTGATGCTGATGTTGGACCAGGCTAACTGATGCTAATCTAGGACCAGGCTAAGTGATTCTGAACTAGGACCAGGCTAACTGATAATGATGTTGGACCAGGCTAACTGATGCTGAAGTAGGACCAGGCTAACTGATGCTGATCTAGGACCAGGCTAACTGATGCTGATCTAGGACCAGGCTAACTGATGCTGATGTTGGACCAGGCTTACTGATGCTGATGTTGAACCAGGCTAACTGATGCTGAAGTTGGACCACGCTAACTGATGCTGATCTATGACCAGGCTAACTGATGCTGATCTAGGACAGGGCTAACTGATGCTGATCTAGGACGAGGCTAACTGATGCTGAAGTTGGACCACGCTAACTGATGCTGATATAGGACCAGGCTAACTGATGCTGATCTAGGACCAGGCTAACTGATGCTGATGTTGGACAAGGCTTACTGATGCTGATGTTGAACCAGGCTAACTGATGCTGAAGTTGGACCACGCTAACTGATGCTGATCTAGGACCAGGCTAACTGATGCTGATCTAGGACAGGGCTAACTAATGCTGATCTAGGACCAGGCTAACTGATGATGATCTAGGACCAGGCTAACTGATGCTGATCTAGGACCAGGCTAACTGATGCTGAAGTTGGACCACGCTAACTGATGCTGATCTAGGACCAGGCTAACTGATGCTGATCTAGGACAGGGCTAACTGATGCTGATCTAGGACAGGGCTAACTGATGCTGATCTAGGACCAGGCTAACTGATGCTGAAGTTGGACCACGCTAACTGATGCTGATATAGGACCAGGCTAACTGATGCTGATCTAGGACCAGGCTAACTGATGCTGATGTTGGACCAGGCTTACTGATGCTGATGTTGAACCAGGCTAACTGATGCTGAAGTTGGACCACGCTAACTGATGCTGATCTAGGACCAGGCTAACTGATGCTGATCTAGGACAGGGCTAACTGATGCTGATCTAGGACCAGGCTAACTGATGATGATCTAGGACCAGGCTAACTGATGCTGATCTAGGACCAGGCTAACTGATGCTGAAGTTGGACCACGCTAACTGATGCTGATCTAGGACCAGGCTAACTGATGCTGATCTAGGACAGGGCTAACTGATGCTGATCTAGGACCAGGCTAACTGATGATGATCTAGGACCAGGCTAACTGATGCTGATCTAGGACCAGGCTAACTGATGCTGAAGTTGGACCACGCTAACTGATGCTGATCTAGGACCAGGCTAACTGATGCTGAACTAGGACCAGGCTAACTGATGCTGATCTAGGACGAGGCTAACTGATGCTGAAGTTGGACCAGGCTAACTGATGCTGATCTTGGACCAGGCTAACTGATGCTGATCTTGGACCAGGCTAACTGATGCTAATCTAGGACCAGGCTAACTGATGCTGATGTTGGACCAGGCTAACTGATGCTAATCTAGGACCAGGCTAAGTGATTCTGAACTAGGACCAGGCTAACTGATAATGATGTTGGACCAGGCTAACTGATGCTGAAGTAGGACCAGGCTAACTGATGCTGATCTAGGACCAGGCTAACTGATGCTGATCTAGGACCAGGCTAACTGATGCTGAAGTTGGACCACGCAAACTGATGCTGATCTAGGACCAGGCTAACTGATGCTGAACTAGGACCAGGCTAACTGATGCTGATCTAGGACTAGGCTAACTGATGCTGAAGTTGGACCAGGCTAACTGATGCTGATCTTGGACCAGGCTAACTGATGCTGATGTTGGACCAGGCTAACTGATGCTAATCTAGGACCAGGCTAACTGATGCTGATGTTGGACCAGGCTAACTGATGCTAATCTAGGACCAGGCTAAGTGATTCTGAACTAGGACCAGGCTAACTGATAATGATGTTGGACCAGGCTAACTGATGCTGAAGTAGGACCAGGCTAACTGATGCTGATCTAGGACCAGGCTAACTGATGGTGATCTAGGACCAGGCTAACTGATGCTGAAGTTGGACCATGCTAACTGATGCTGATCTAGCACCAGGCTAAGTGATTCTGAACTAGGACCAGGCTAACTGATAATGATGTTGGACCAGGCTAACTGATGCTGAAGTAGGACCAGGCTAACTGATGCTGATCTAGGACCAGGCTAACTGATGCTGATCTAGGACCAGGCTAACTGATGCTGAAGTTGGACCAGGCTAACTGATGCTGATCTAGCACCAGGCTAAATGATACTGATGTTGGACCAGGCTAACTGATGCTGATGTTGGACCAGGCTAACTGATGCTGAAGTTGGACCAGGCGAACTGATGCTGATGTTGAACCAGGCTAACTGATGCTGATGTTGGACCAGGCTAACTGATGCAGATGTTGAACCAGGCTAACTGATGCTGAAGTTGGACCAGGCTAACTGATACTGATGTTGGACCAGGCTAACTGATGCTGATGTTGGACCAGGCTCACTGATGCTGAAGTTGGACCAGGCGAACTGATGCTGAAGTTGGACCATTCTAACTGATGCTGATCTAGGACCAGGCTAATTGATGCTGAAGTTGGACCAGGCTAACTGATGCTGATCTAGGACCAGGCTAACTGATGCTGATCTAGTACCAGGCTAATTGATGCTGAAGGTGGACCAGGCTAATTGATGCTGAAGTTGGACCAGGCTAACTGATGCTGATCTAGGACCAGGCTAACTGATGCTGATCTAGGACCAGGCTAACTGATGCTGATCTAGGAACAGGCTAATTGATGCTGAACTAGGACCAGGCTACCTGATGCTGAAGTTGGACCAGGCTAACTGATGCTGATCTAGGACCAGGATAACTGATGCTGAAGTTGGACCAGGCTGACTCATGCTGATGTTGGACCAGGCTAACTGATGCTGAAGTTGGACCAGGCTAACTGATGCTGATCTAGGACCAGGCTAATTGATGCTGAACTAGGACCAGGCTAACTGATGCTGAAGTTGGACCAGGCTAACTGATACTGATGTTGGACCAGGCTAACTGATGCTGATGTTGGACCAGGCTAACTGATGCTGATGCTGGACCAAGCAAAGTGATGCTGATGTTGGACCAGGCTAACTGATGCTGATCTAAGACCAGGCTAATTGATGCTGATCTAGGACCAGGCTAATTGATGCTGAACTAGGACCGGGCTAACTGATGCTGAAGTTGAACCAGGCTAACTGATACTGATGTTGGACCAGGGTAACTGATGCTGAAGTTGGACCAGGCTAACTGATACTGATGTTGGACCAGGCTAACTGATGCTGATCTAGGACGGGGCTAACTGATGCTGAACTAGGACCAGGGTAACTGATGCTGATCTAGGACCAGGCTAACTGATGCTGATGTTGAACCAAGCTAACTGATGCTGAAGTTGGACCAGGCTAACTGATGCTGATGTTGAACCAGGCTAACTGATGCTGAAGTTGGACCAGGCTAACTGATGCTGATGTTGAACCAGGCTAACTGATGCTGAAGTTGGACCAGGCTATCTGATGCTGATCTAGGACCAGGCTAACTGATGCTGATGTTGGACCAGGCTTACTGATGCTGATGTTGAACCAGGCTATGATGCTGAAGTTGGACCACGCTAACTGATGCTGATCTAGGACCAGGCTAACTGATGCTGATCTAGGACCAGGCTAACTGATGCTGATGTTGGACCAGGCTTACTGATGCTGATGTTGAACCAGGCTAACTGATGCTGAAGTTGGACCACGCTAACTGATGCTGATCTAGGACCAGGCTAACTGATGCTGATCTAGGACAGGGCTAACTGATGCTGATCTAGGACCAGGCTAACTGATGCTGAAGTTGGACCAGGCTAACTGATGCTGATCTAGGACCAGGCTAACTGATGCTGATCTAGGACAGGGCTAACTGATGCTGATCTAGGACCAGGCTAACTGATGATGATCTAGGACCAGGCTAACTGATGCTGATCTAGGACCAGGCTAACTGATGCTGATCTAGGACAGGGCTAACTGATGCTGATCTAGGACCAGGCTAACTGATGCTGATGTTGGACCAGGCTTACTGATGCTGATGTTGAACCAGGCTAACTGATGCTGAAGTTGGACCACGCTAACTGATGCTGATCTAGGACCAGGCTAACTGATGCTGATCTAGGACAGGGCTAACTGATGCTGATCTAGGACCAGGCTAACTGATGCTGAAGTTGGACCACGCTAACTGATGCTGATCTAGGACCAGGCTAACTGATGCTGATCTAGGACAGGGCTAACTGATGCTGATCTAGGACCAGGCTAACTGATGCTGAAGTTGGACCACGCTATCTGATGCTGATCTAGGACCAGGTTAACTGATGCTGATGTTGAACCAGGCTAACTGATGCTGATCTAGGACCAGGCTAACTGATGCTGATGTTGGACCAGGCTTACTGATGCTGATGTTGAACCAGGCTAACTGATGCTGAAGTTGGACCACGCTAACTGATGCTGATCTAGGACCAGGCTAACTGATGCTGATCTAGGACAGGGCTAACTGATGCTGATCTAGGACCAGGCTAACTGATGATGATCTAGGACCAGGCTAACTGATGCTGATCTAGGACCAGGCTAACTGATGCTGAAGTTGGACCACGCTAACTGATGCTGATCTAGGACCAGGCTAACTGATGCTGATCTAGGACAGGGCTAACTGATGCTGATCTAGGACAGGCCTAACTGATGCTGATCTAGGACCAGGCTAACTGATGCTGAAGTTGGACCACGCTAACTGATGCTGATATAGGACCAGGCTAACTGATGCTGATCTAGGTCCAGGCTAACTGATGCTGATGTTGGACCAGGCTTACTGATGCTGATGTTGAACCAGGCTAACTGATGCTGAAGTTGGACCAGGCTAACTGATGCTGATCTAGGACCAGGCTAACTGATGCTGATCTAGGACAGGGCTAACTGATGCTGATCTAGGACCAGGCTAACTGATGATGATCTAGGACCAGGCTAACTGATGCTGATCTAGGACCAGGCTAACTGATGCTGAAGTTGGACCACGCTAACTGATGCTGATCTAGGACCAGGCTAACTGATGCTGATCTAGGACAGGGCTAACTGATGCTGATCTAGGACCAGGCTAACTGATGATGATCTAGGACCAGGCTAACTGATGCTGATCTAGGACCAGGCTAACTGATGCTGAAGTTGGACCACGCTAACTGATGCTGATCTAGGACCAGGCTAACTGATGCTGAACTAGGACCAGGCTAACTGATGCTGATCTAGGACGAGGCTAACTGATGCTGAAGTTGGACCAGGCTAACTGATGCTGATCTTGGACCAGGCTAACTGATGCTAATGTTGGACCAGGCTAACTGATGCTAATCTAGGACCAGGCTAACTGATGCTGATGTTGGACCAAGCTAACTGATGCTAATCTAGGACCAGGCTAAGTGATTCTGAACTAGGACCAGGCTAACTGATAATGATGTTGGACCAGGCTAACTGATGCTGAAGTAGGACCAGGCTAACTGATGCTGATCTAGGACCAGGCTAACTGATGCTGATCTAGGACCAGGCTGACTGATGCTGATGTTGGACCAGGCTTACTGATGCTGATGTTGAACCAGGCTAACTGATGCTGAAGTTGGACCACGCTAACTGATGCTGATCTAGGACCAGGCTAACTGATGCTGATCTAGGACAGGGCTAACTGATGCTGATCTAGGACCAGGCTAACTGATGCTGATCTAGGACCAGGCTAACTGATGCTGATGTTGGACCAGGCTTACTGATGCTGATGTTGAACCAGGCTAACTGATGCTGAAGTTGGACCACGCTAACTGATGCTGATCTAGGACCAGGCTAACTGATGCTGATCTAGGACAGGGCTAACTGATGCTGATCTAGGACCAGGCTAACTGATGATGATCTAGGACCAGGCTAACTGATGCTGATCTAGGACCAGGCTAACTGATGCTGAAGTTGGACCAGGCTAACTGATGCTGATCTAGGACCAGGCTAACTGATGCTGATCTAGGACAGGGCTAACTGATGCTGATCTAGGACAGGGCTAACTGATGCTGATCTAGGACCAGGCTAACTGATGCTGAAGTTGGACCACGCTAACTGATGCTGATATAGGACCAGGCTAACTGATGCTGATCTAGGACCAGGCTAACTGATGCTGATGTTGGACCAGGCTTACTGATGCTGATGTTGAACCAGGCTAACTGATGCTGAAGTTGGACCACCCTAACTGATGCTGATCTAGGACCAGGCTAACTGATGCTGATCTAGGACAGGGCTAACTGATGCTGATCTAGGACCAGGCTAACTGATGATGATCTAGGACCAGGCTAACTGATGCTGATCTAGGACCAGGCTAACTGATGCTGAATTTGGACCAGGCTAACTGATGCTGATCTAGGACCAGGCTAACTGATGCTGATCTAGGACAGGGCTAACTGATGCTGATCTAGGACCAGGCTAACTGATGATGATCTAGGACCAGGCTAACTGATGCTGATCTAGGACCAGGCTAACTGATGCTGAAGTTGGACCACGCTAACTGATGCTGATCTAGGACCAGGCTAACTGATGCTGAACTAGGACCAGGCTAACTGATGCTGATCTAGGACGAGGCTAACTGATGCTGAAGTTGGACCAGGCTAACTGATGCTGATCTTGGACCAGGCTAACTGATGCTGATGTTGGACCAGGCTAACTGATGCTAATCTAGGACCAGGCTAACTGATGCTGATGTTGGACCAGGCTAACTGATGCTAATCTAGGACCAGGCTAAGTGATTCTGAACTAGGACCAGGCTAACTGATAATGATGTTGGACCAGGCTAACTGATGCTGAAGTAGGACCAGGCTAACTGATGCTGATCTAGGACCAGGCTAACTGATGCTGATCTAGGACCAGGCTAACTGATGCTGAAGTTGGACCACGCAAACTGATGCTGATCTAGGACCAGGCTAACTGATGCTGAACTAGGACCAGGCTAACTGATGCTGATCTAGGACTAGGCTAACTGATGCTGAAGTTGGACCAGGCTAACTGATGCTGATCTTGGACCAGGCTAACTGATGCTGATGTTGGACCAGTCTAACTGATGCTAATCTAGGACCAGGCTAACTGATGCTGATGTTGGACCAGGCTAACTGATGCTAATCTAGGACCAGGCTAAGTGATTCTGAACTAGGACCAGGCTAACTGATAATGATGTTGGACCAGGCTAACTGATGCTGAAGTAGGACCAGGCTAACTGATGCTGATCTAGGACCAGGCTAACTGATGCTGATCTAGGACCAGGCTAACTGATGCTGCAGTTGGACCAGGCTAACTGATGCTGAAGTTGGACCAGGCTAACTGATACTGATGTTGGACCAGGCTAACTGATGCTGATGTTGGACCAGGCTAACTGATGCTGAAGTTGGACCACGCTAACTGATGCTGATCTAGGACCAGGCTAACTGATGCTGATCTAGGACAGGGCTAACTGATGCTGATCTAGGACCAGGCTAACTGATGATGATCTAGGACCAGGCTAACTGATGCTGATCTAGGACCAGGCTAACTGATGCTGAAGTTGGACCAGGCTAACTGATGCTGATCTAGGACCAGGCTAACTGATGCTGATCTAGGACAGGGCTAACTGATGCTGATCTAGGACAGGGCTAACTGATGCTGATCTAGGACCAGGCTAACTGATGCTGAAGTTGGACCACGCTAACTGATGCTGATATAGGACCAGGCTAACTGATGCTGATCTAGGACCAGGCTAACTGATGCTGATGTTGGACCAGGCTTACTGATGCTGATGTTGAACCAGGCTAACTGATGCTGAAGTTGGACCACCCTAACTGATGCTGATCTAGGACCAGGCTAACTGATGCTGATCTAGGACAGGGCTAACTGATGCTGATCTAGGACCAGGCTAACTGATGATGATCTAGGACCAGGCTAACTGATGCTGATCTAGGACCAGGCTAACTGATGCTGAATTTGGACCAGGCTAACTGATGCTGATCTAGGACCAGGCTAACTGATGCTGATCTAGGACAGGGCTAACTGATGCTGATCTAGGACCAGGCTAACTGATGATGATCTAGGACCAGGCTAACTGATGCTGATCTAGGACCAGGCTAACTGATGCTGAAGTTGGACCACGCTAACTGATGCTGATCTAGGACCAGGCTAACTGATGCTGAACTAGGACCAGGCTAACTGATGCTGATCTAGGACGAGGCTAACTGATGCTGAAGTTGGACCAGGCTAACTGATGCTGATCTTGGACCAGGCTAACTGATGCTGATGTTGGACCAGGCTAACTGATGCTAATCTAGGACCAGGCTAACTGATGCTGATGTTGGACCAGGCTAACTGATGCTAATCTAGGACCAGGCTAAGTGATTCTGAACTAGGACCAGGCTAACTGATAATGATGTTGGACCAGGCTAACTGATGCTGAAGTAGGACCAGGCTAACTGATGCTGATCTAGGACCAGGCTAACTGATGCTGATCTAGGACCAGGCTAACTGATGCTGAAGTTGGACCACGCAAACTGATGCTGATCTAGGACCAGGCTAACTGATGCTGAACTAGGACCAGGCTAACTGATGCTGATCTAGGACTAGGCTAACTGATGCTGAAGTTGGACCAGGCTAACTGATGCTGATCTTGGACCAGGCTAACTGATGCTGATGTTGGACCAGTCTAACTGATGCTAATCTAGGACCAGGCTAACTGATGCTGATGTTGGACCAGGCTAACTGATGCTAATCTAGGACCAGGCTAAGTGATTCTGAACTAGGACCAGGCTAACTGATAATGATGTTGGACCAGGCTAACTGATGCTGAAGTAGGACCAGGCTAACTGATGCTGATCTAGGACCAGGCTAACTGATGCTGATCTAGGACCAGGCTAACTGATGCTGCAGTTGGACCAGGCTAACTGATGCTGAAGTTGGACCAGGCTAACTGATACTGATGTTGGACCAGGCTAACTGATGCTGATGTTGGACCAGGCTAACTGATGCTGAAGTTGGACCAGGCGAACTGATGCTGATCTAGGACCAGGATAACTGATGCTGAAGTTGGACCAGGCTGACTCATGCTGATGTTGGACCAGGCTAACTGATGCTGAAGTTGGACCAGGCTAACTGATGCTGATCTAGGACCAGGCTAATTGATGCTGAACTAGGACCAGGCTAACTGATGCTGAAGTTGGACCAGGCTAACTGATACTGATGTTGGACCAGGCTAACTGATGCTGATGTTGGACCAGGCTAACTGATGCTGATGCTGGACCAGGCTAAGTGATGCTGATGTTGGACCAGGCTAACTGATGCTGATCTAAGACCAGGCTAATTGATGCTGATCTAGGACCAGGCTAATTGATGCTTAACTAGGACCAGGCTAACTGATGCTGAAGTTGAACCAGGCTAACTGATACTGATGTTGGACCAGGCTAACTGATGCTGATCTAGGACGGGGCTAACTGATGCTGAACTAGGACCAGGGTAACTGATGCTGATCTAGGACCAGGCTAACTGATGCTGATGTTGAACCAAGCTAACTGATGCTGAAGTTGGACCAGGCTAACTGATGCTGATGTTGAACCAGGCTAACTGATGCTGAAGTTGGACCAGGCTATCTGATGCTGATCTAGGACCAGGTTAACTGATGCTGATATAGGACCAGGCTAACTGATGCTGATCTAGGACCAGGCTAACTGATGCTGATGTTGGACCAGGCTTACTGATGCTGATGTTGAACCAGGCTAACTGATGCTGAAGTTGGACCACGCTAACTGATGCTGATCTAGGACCAGGCTAACTGATGCTGATCTAGGACAGGGCTAACTGATGCTGATATAGGACCAGGCTAACTGATGCTGAAGTTGGACCACGCTAACTGATGCTGATATAGGACCAGGCTAACTGATGCTGATCTAGGACCAGGCTAACTGATGCTGATGTTGGACCAGGCTTACTGATGCTGAGGTTGAACCAGGCTAACTGATGCTGAAGTTGGACCACGCTAACTGATGCTGATCTAGGACCAGGCTAACTGATGCTGATCTAGGACAGGGCTAACTGATGCTGATCTAGGACCAGGCTAACTGATGATGATCTAGGACCAGGCTAACTGATGCTGATCTAGGACCAGGCTAACTGATGCTGAAGTTGGACCACGCTAACTGATGCTGATCTAGGACCAGGCTAACTGATGCTGATCTAGGACAGGGCTAACTGATGCTGATCTAGGACAGGGCTAACTGATGCTGATCTAGGACCAGGCTAACTGATGCTGAACTAGGACCAGGCTAACTGATGCTGATCTAGGACGAGGCTAACTGATGCTGAAGTTGGACCAGGCTAACTGATGCTGATCTTGGACCAGGCTAACTGATGCTGATGTTGGACCAGGCTAACTGATGCTAATCTAGGACCAGGCTAACTGATGCTGATGTTGGACCAGGCTAACTGATGCTAATCTAGGACCAGGCTAAGTGATTCTGAACTAGGACCAGGCTAACTGATGCTGATGTTGGACCAGGCTAACTGATGCTAATCTAGGACCAGGCTAAGTGATTCTGAACTAGGACCAGGCTAACTGATAATGATGTTGGACCAGGCTAACTGATGCTGAAGTAGGACCAGGCTAACTGATGCTGATCTAGGACAGGGCTAACTGATGCTGATCTAGGACAGGGCTAACTGATGCTGATCTAGGACCAGGCTAACTGATGCTGAACTAGGACGAGGCTAACTGATGCTGATCTAGGACGAGGCTAACTGATGCTGAAGTTGGACCAGGCTAACTGATGCTGATCTTGGACCAGGCTAACTGATGCTGATGTTGGACCAGGCTAACTGATGCTAATCTAGGACCAGGCTAACTGATGCTGATGTTGGACCAGGCTAACTGATGCTAATCTAGGACCAGGCTAACTGATGCTGATCTAGGACCAGGCTAACTGATGCTGATGTTGGACCAGGCTTACTGATGCTGATGTTGAACCAGGCTAACTGATGCTGAAGTTGGACCACGCTAACTGATGCTGATCTAGGACCAGGCTAACTGATGCTGATCTAGGACAGGGCTAACTGATGCTGATCTAGGACCAGGCTAACTGATGCTGAAGTTGGACCACGCTAACTGATGCTGATATAGGACCAGGCTAACTGATGCTGATCTAGGACCAGGCTAACTGATGCTGATGTTGGACCAGGCTTACTGATGCTGATGTTGAACCAGGCTAACTGATGCTGAAGTTGGACCACGCTAACTGATGCTGATCTAGGACCAGGCTAACTGATGCTGATCTAGGACAGGGCTAACTGATGCTGATCTAGGACCAGGCTAACTGATGATGATCTAGGACCAGGCTAACTGATGCTGATCTAGGACCAGGCTAACTGATGCTGAAGTTGGACCACGCTAACTGATGCTGATCTAGGACCAGGCTAACTGATGCTGATCTAGGACAGGGCTAACTGATGCTGATCTAGGACAGGGCTAACTGATGCTGATCTAGGACCAGGCTAACTGATGCTGAAGTTGGACCACGCTAACTGATGCTGATATAGGACCAGGCTAACTGATGCTGATCTAGGACCAGGCTAACTGATGCTGATGTTGGACCAGGCTTACTGATGCTGATGTTGAACCAGGCTAACTGATGCTGAAGTTGGACCACGCTAACTGATGCTGATCTAGGACCAGGCTAACTGATGCTGATCTAGGACAGGGCTAACTGATGCTGATCTAGGACCAGGCTAACTGATGATGATCTAGGACCAGGCTAACTGATGCTGATCTAGGACCAGGCTAACTGATGCTGAAGTTGGACCACGCTAACTGATGCTGATCTAGGACCAGGCTAACTGATGCTGATCTAGGACAGGGCTAACTGATGCTGATCTAGGACCAGGCTAACTGATGATGATCTAGGACCAGGCTAACTGATGCTGATCTAGGACCAGGCTAACTGATGCTGAAGTTGGACCACGCTAACTGATGCTGATCTAGGACCAGGCTAACTGATGCTGAACTAGGACCAGGCTAACTGATGCTGATCTAGGACGAGGCTAACTGATGCTGAAGTTGGACCAGGCTAACTGATGCTGATCTTGGACCAGGCTAACTGATGCTGATGTTGGACCAGGCTAACTGATGCTAATCTAGGACCAGGCTAACTGATGCTGATGTTGGACCAGGCTAACTGATGCTAATCTAGGATCAGGCTAAGTGATTCTGAACTAGGACCAGGCTAACTGATAATGATGTTGGACCAGGCTAACTGATGCTGAAGTAGGACCAGGCTAACTGATGCTGATCTAGGACCAGGCTAACTGATGCTGATCTAGGACCAGGCTAACTGATGCTGAAGTTGGACCACGCAAACTGATGCTGATCTAGGACCAGGCTAACTGATGCTGAACTAGGACCAGGCTAACTGATGCTGATCTAGGACTAGGCTAACTGATGCTGAAGTTGGACCAGGCTAACTGATGCTGATCTTGGACCAGGCTAACTGATGCTGATGTTGGACCAGGCTAACTGATGCTAATCTAGGACCAGGCTAACTGATGCTGATGTTGGACCAGGCTAACTGATGCTAATCTAGGACCAGGCTAAGTGATTCTGAACTAGGACCAGGCTAACTGATAATGATGTTGGACCAGGCTAACTGATGCTGAAGTAGGACCAGGCTAACTGATGCTGATCTAGGACCAGGCTAACTGATGCTGATCTAGGACCAGGCTAACTGATGCTGCAGTTGGACCAGGCTAACTGATGCTGAAGTTGGACCAGGCTAACTGATACTGATGTTGGACCAGGCTAACTGATGCTGATCTTGGACCAGGCTAACTGATGCTGATGTTGGACCAGGCTAACTGATGCTAATCTAGGACCAGGCTAACTGATGCTGATGTTGGACCAGGCTAACTGATGCTAATCTAGGACCAGGCTAAGTGATTCTGAACTAGGACCAGGCTAACTGATGCTGATGTTGGACCAGGCTAACTGATGCTAATCTAGGACCAGGCTAAGTGATTCTGAACTAGGACCAGGCTAACTGATAATGATGTTGGACCAGGCTAACTGATGCTGAAGTAGGACCAGGCTAACTGATGCTGATCTAGGACAGGGCTAACTGATGCTGATCTAGGACAGGGCTAACTGATGCTGATCTAGGACCAGGCTAACTGATGCTGAACTAGGACCAGGCTAACTGATGCTGATCTAGGACGAGGCTAACTGATGCTGAAGTTGGACCAGGCTAACTGATGCTGATCTTGGACCAGGCTAACTGATGCTGATGTTGGACCAGGCTAACTGATGCTAATCTAGGACCAGGCTAACTGATGCTGATGTTGGACCAGGCTAACTGATGCTAATCTAGGACCAGGCTAACTGATGCTGATCTAGGACCAGGCTAACTGATGCTGATGTTGGACCAGGCTTACTGATGCTGATGTTGAACCAGGCTAACTGATGCTGAAGTTGGACCACGCTAACTGATGCTGATCTAGGACCAGGCTAACTGATGCTGATCTAGGACAGGGCTAACTGATGCTGATCTAGGACCAGGCTAACTGATGCTGAAGTTGGACCACGCTAACTGATGCTGATATAGGACCAGGCTAACTGATGCTGATCTAGGACCAGGCTAACTGATGCTGATGTTGGACCAGGCTTACTGATGCTGATGTTGAACCAGGCTAACTGATGCTGAAGTTGGACCAGGCTAACTGATGCTGATCTAGGACCAGGCTAACTGATGCTGATCTAGGACAGGGCTAACTGATGCTGATCTAGGACCAGGCTAACTGATGATGATCTAGGACCAGGCTAACTGATGCTGATCTAGGACCAGGCTAACTGATGCTGAAGTTGGACCACGCTAACTGATGCTGATCTAGGACCAGGCTAACTGATGCTGATCTAGGACAGGGCTAACTGATGCTGATCTAGGACAGGGCTAACTGATGCTGATCTAGGACCAGGCTAACTGATGCTGAAGTTGGACCACGCTAACTGATGCTGATATAGGACCAGGCTAACTGATGCTGATCTAGGACCAGGCTAACTGATGCTGATGTTGGACCAGGCTTACTGATGCTGATGTTGAACCAGGCTAACTGATGCTGAAGTTGGACCACGCTAACTGATGCTGATCTAGGACCAGGCTAACTGATGCTGATCTAGGACAGGGCTAACTGATGCTGATCTAGGACCAGGCTAACTGATGATGATCTAGGACCAGGCTAACTGATGCTGATCTAGGACCAGGCTAACTGATGCTGAAGTTGGACCACGCTAACTGATGCTGATCTAGGACCAGGCTAACTGATGCTGATCTAGGACAGGGCTAACTGATGCTGATCTAGGACCAGGCTAACTGATGATGATCTAGGACCAGGCTAACTGATGCTGATCTAGGACCAGGCTAACTGATGCTGAAGTTGGACCACGCTAACTGATGCTGATCTAGGACCAGGCTAACTGATGCTGAACTAGGACCAGGCTAACTGATGCTGATCTAGGACGAGGCTAACTGATGCTGAAGTTGGACCAGGCTAACTGATGCTGATCTTGGACCAGGCTAACTGATGCTGATGTTGGACCAGGCTAACTGATGCTAATCTAGGACCAGGCTAACTGATGCTGATGTTGGACCAGGCTAACTGATGCTAATCTAGGATCAGGCTAAGTGATTCTGAACTAGGACCAGGCTAACTGATAATGATGTTGGACCAGGCTAACTGATGCTGAAGTAGGACCAGGCTAACTGATGCTGATCTAGGACCAGGCTAACTGATGCTGATCTAGGACCAGGCTAACTGATGCTGAAGTTGGACCACGCAAACTGATGCTGATCTAGGACCAGGCTAACTGATGCTGAACTAGGACCAGGCTAACTGATGCTGATCTAGGACTAGGCTAACTGATGCTGAAGTTGGACCAGGCTAACTGATGCTGATCTTGGACCAGGCTAACTGATGCTGATGTTGGACCAGGCTAACTGATGCTAATCTAGGACCAGGCTAACTGATGCTGATGTTGGACCAGGCTAACTGATGCTAATCTAGGACCAGGCTAAGTGATTCTGAACTAGGACCAGGCTAACTGATAATGATGTTGGACCAGGCTAACTGATGCTGAAGTAGGACCAGGCTAACTGATGCTGATCTAGGACCAGGCTAACTGATGCTGATCTAGGACCAGGCTAACTGATGCTGCAGTTGGACCAGGCTAACTGATGCTGAAGTTGGACCAGGCTAACTGATACTGATGTTGGACCAGGCTAACTGATGCTGATGTTGGACCAGGCTAACTGATGCTGAAGTTGGACCAGGCGAACTGATGATGATCTAGGACCAGGATAACTGATGCTGAAGTTGGACCAGGCTGACTCATGCTGATGTTGGACCAGGCTAACTGATGCTGAAGTTGGACCAGGCTAACTGATGCTGATCTAGGACCAGGCTAATTGATGCTGAACTAGGACCAGGCTAACTGATGCTGAAGTTGGACCAGGCTAACTGATACTGATGTTGGACCAGGCTAACTGATGCTGATGTTGGACCAGGCTAACTGATGCTGATGCTGGACCAGGCTAAGTGATGCTGATGTTGGACCAGGCTAACTGATGCTGATCTAAGACCAGGCTAATTGATGCTGATCTAGGACCAGGCTAATTGATGCTGAACTAGGACCAGGCTAACTGATGCTGAAGTTGAACCAGGCTAACTGATACTGATGTTGGACCAGGCTAACTGATACTGATGTTGGACCAGGCTAACTGATGCTGATCTAGGACGGGGCTAACTGATGCTGAACTAGGACCAGGGTAACTGATGCTGATCTAGGACCAGGCTAACTGATGCTGATGTTGAACCAAGCTAACTGATGCTGAAGTTGGACCAGGCTAACTGATGCTGATGTTGAACCAGGCTAACTGATGCTGAAGTTGGACCAGGCTATCTGATGCTGATCTAGGACCAGGTTAACTGATGCTGATATAGGACCAGGCTAACTGATGCTGATCTAGGACCAGGCTAACTGATGCTGATGTTGGACCAGGCTTACTGATGCTGATGTTGAACCAGGCTAACTGATGCTGAAGTTGGACCACGCTAACTGATGCTGATCTAGGACCAGGCTAACTGATGCTGATCTAGGACAGGGCTAACTGATGCTGATATAGGACCAGGCTAACTGATGCTGAAGTTGGACCACGCTAACTGATGCTGATATAGGACCAGGCTAACTGATGCTGATCTAGGACCAGGCTAACTGATGCTGATGTTGGACCAGGCTTACTGATGCTGATGTTGAACCAGGCTAACTGATGCTGAAGTTGGACCAGGCTAACTGATGCTGATCTAGGACCAGGCTAACTGATGCTGATCTAGGACAGGGCTAACTGATGCTGATCTAGGACCAGGCTAACTGATGATGATCTAGGACCAGGCTAACTGATGCTGATCTAGGACCAGGCTAACTGATGCTGATCTAGGACAGGGCTAACTGATGCTGATCTAGGACCAGGCTAACTGATGCTGAACTAGGACCAGGCTAACTGATGCTGATCTAGGACGAGGCTAACTGATGCTGAAGTTGGACCAGGCTAACTGATGCTGATCTTGGACCAGGCTAACTGATGCTGATGTTGGACCAGGCTAACTGATGCTAATCTAGGACCAGGCTAACTGATGCTGATGTTGGACCAGGCTAACTGATGCTAATCTAGGACCAGGCTAAGTGATTCTGAACTAGGACCAGGCTAACTGATGCTGATGTTGGACCAGGCTAACTGATGCTAATCTAGGACCAGGCTAAGTGATTCTGAACTAGGACCAGGCTAACTGATAATGATGTTGGACCAGGCTAACTGATGCTGAAGTAGGACCAGGCTAACTGATGCTGATCTAGGACAGGGCTAACTGATGCTGATCTAGGACAGGGCTAACTGATGCTGATCTAGGACCAGGCTAACTGATGCTGAACTAGGACCAGGCTAACTGATGCTGATCTAGGACGAGGCTAACTGATGCTGAAGTTGGACCAGGCTAACTGATGCTGATCTTGGACCAGGCTAACTGATGCTGATGTTGGACCAGGCTAACTGATGCTAATCTAGGACCAGGCTAACTGATGCTGATGTTGGACCAGGCTAACTGATGCTAATCTAGGACCAGGCTAACTGATGCTGATCTAGGACCAGGCTAACTGATGCTGATGTTGGACCAGGCTTACTGATGCTGATGTTGAACCAGGCTAACTGATGCTGAAGTTGGACCACGCTAACTGATGCTGATCTAGGACCAGGCTAACTGATGCTGATCTAGGACAGGGCTAACTGATGCTGATCTAGCACCAGGCTAACTGATGCTGAAGTTGGACCACGCTAACTGATGCTGATATAGGACCAGGCTAACTGATGCTGATCTAGGACCAGGCTAACTGATGCTGATGTTGGACCAGGCTTACTGATGCTGATGTTGAACCAGGCTAACTGATGCTGAAGTTGGACCACGCTAACTGATGCTGATCTAGGACCAGGCTAACTGATGCTGATCTAGGACAGGGCTAACTGATGCTGATCTAGGACCAGGCTAACTGATGATGATCTAGGACCAGGCTAACTGATGCTGATCTAGGACCAGGCTAACTGATGCTGAAGTTGGACCACGCTAACTGATGCTGATCTAGGACCAGGCTAACTGATGCTGATCTAGGACAGGGCTAACTGATGCTGATCTAGGACAGGGCTAACTGATGCTGATCTAGGACCAGGCTAACTGATGCTGAAGTTGGACCACGCTAACTGATGCTGATATAGGACCAGGCTAACTGATGCTGATCTAGGACCAGGCTAACTGATGCTGATGTTGGACCAGGCTTACTGATGCTGATGTTGAACCAGGCTAACTGATGCTGAAGTTGGACCACGCTAACTGATGCTGATCTAGGACCAGGCTAACTGATGCTGATCTAGGACAGGGCTAACTGATGCTGATCTAGGACCAGGCTAACTGATGATGATCTAGGACCAGGCTAACTGATGCTGATCTAGGACCAGGCTAACTGATGCTGAAGTTGGACCACGCTAACTGATGCTGATCTAGGACCAGGCTAACTGATGCTGATCTAGGACAGGGCTAACTGATGCTGATCTAGGACCAGGCTAACTGATGATGATCTAGGACCAGGCTAACTGATGCTGATCTAGGACCAGGCTAACTGATGCTGAAGTTGGACCACGCTAACTGATGCTGATCTAGGACCAGGCTAACTGATGCTGAACTAGGACCAGGCTAACTGATGCTGATCTAGGACGAGGCTAACTGATGCTGAAGTTGGACCAGGCTAACTGATGCTGATCTTGGACCAGGCTAACTGATGCTGATCTTGGACCAGGCTAACTGATGCTAATCTAGGACCAGGCTAACTGATGCTGATGTTGGACCAGGCTAACTGATGCTAATCTAGGATCAGGCTAAGTGATTCTGAACTAGGACCAGGCTAACTGATAATGATGTTGGACCAGGCTAACTGAAGCTGAAGTAGGACCAGGCTAACTGATGCTGATCTAGGACCAGGCTAACTGATGCTGATCTAGGACCAGGCTAACTGATGCTGAAGTTGGACCACGCAAACTGATGCTGATCTAGGACCAGGCTAACTGATGCTGATCTTGGACCAGGCTAACTGATGCTGATGTTGGACCAGGCTAACTGATGCTAATCTAGGACCAGGCTAACTGATGCTGATGTTGGACCAGGCTAACTGATGCTAATCTAGGACCAGGCTAACTGATGCTGATCTAGGACCAGGCTAACTGATGCTGATGTTGGACCAGGCTTACTGATGCTGATGTTGAACCAGGCTAACTGATGCTGAAGTTGGACCACGCTAACTGATGCTGATCTAGGACCAGGCTAACTGATGCTGATCTAGGACAGGGCTAACTGATGCTGATCTAGGACCAGGCTAACTGATGCTGAAGGTGGACCACGCTAACTGATGCTGATATAGGACCAGGCTAACTGATGCTGATCTAGGACCAGGCTAACTGATGCTGATGTTGGACCAGGCTTACTGATGCTGATGTTGAACCAGGCTAACTGATGCTGAAGTTGGACCACGCTAACTGATGCTGATCTAGGACCAGGCTAACTGATGCTGATCTAGGACAGGGCTAACTGATGCTGATCTAGGACCAGGCTAACTGATGATGATCTAGGACCAGGCTAACTGATGCTGATCTAGGACCAGGCTAACTGATGCTGAAGTTGGACCACGCTAACTGATGCTGATCTAGGACCAGGCTAACTGATGCTGATCTAGGACAGGGATAACTGATGCTGATCTAGGACAGGGCTAACTGATGCTGATCTAGGACCAGGCTAACTGATGCTGAAGTTGGACCACGCTAACTGATGCTGATATAGGACCAGGCTAACTGATGCTGATCTAGGACCAGGCTAACTGATGCTGATGTTGGACCAGGCTTACTGATGCTGATGTTGAACCAGGCTAACTGATGCTGAAGTTGGACCACGCTAACTGATGCTGATCTAGGACCAGGCTAACTGATGATGATCTAGGACCAGGCTAACTGATGATGATCTAGGACCAGGCTAACTGATGCTGAAGTTGGACCAGGCTAACTGATGCTGATCTAGGACCAGGCTAACTGATGCTGATCTAGGACAGGGCTAACTGATGCTGATCTAGGACCAGGCTAACTGATGATGATCTAGGACCAGGCTAACTGATGCTGATCTAGGACCAGGCTAACTGATGCTGAAGTTGGACCACGCTAACTGATGCTGATCTAGGACCAGGCTAACTGATGCTGAACTAGGACCAGGCTAACTGATGCTGATCTAGGACGAGGCTAACTGATGCTGAAGTTGGACCAGGCTAACTGATGCTGATCTTGGACCAGGCTAACTGATGCTGATCTTGGACCAGGCTAACTGATGCTAATCTAGGACCAGGCTAACTGATGCTGATGTTGGACCAGGCTAACTGATGCTAATCTAGGATCAGGCTAAGTGATTCTGAACTAGGACCAGGCTAACTGATAATGATGTTGGACCAGGCTAACTGATGCTGAAGTAGGACCAGGCTAACTGATGCTGATCTAGGACCAGGCTAACTGATGCTGATCTAGGACCAGGCTAACTGATGCTGAAGTTGGACCACGCAAACTGATGCTGATCTAGGACCAGGCTAACTGATGCTGAACTAGGACCAGGCTAACTGATGCTGATCTAGGACTAGGCTAACTGATGCTGAAGTTGGACCAGGCTAACTGATGCTGATCTTGGACCAGGCTAACTGATGCTGATGTTGGACCAGGCTTACTGATGCTAATCTAGGACCAGGCTAACTGATGCTGATGTTGGACCAGGCTAACTGATGCTAATCTAGGACCAGGCTAAGTGATTCTGAACTAGGACCAGGCTAACTGATAATGATGTTGGACCAGGCTAACTGATGCTGAAGTAGGACCAGGCTAACTGATGCTGATCTAGGACCAGGCTAACTGATGCTGATCTAGGACCAGGCTAACTGATGCTGAAGTTGGACCAGGCTAACTGATGCTGATCTAGCACCAGGCTAAATGATGCTGATGTTGGACCAGGCTAACTGATGCAGATGTTGAACCAGGCTAACTGATGCTGAAGTTGGACCAGGCTAACTGATACTGATGTTGGACCAGGCTAACTGATGCTGATCTAGGACCGGGCTAACTGATGCTGAACTAGGACCAGGCTAACTGATGCTGATGTTGGACCAGGCTAACTGATGCTGAAGTTGGACCAGGCGAACTGATGCTGATGTTGAACCAGGCTAACTGATGCTGAAGTTGGACCATTCTAACTGATGCTGATCTAGGACCAGGCTAACTGATGCTGAAGTTGGACCAGGCTAACTGATGCTGATCTAGGACCAGGCTAAGTGATTCTGATGTTGGACCAGGCTAACTGATGCTGATCTAGGACCAGGCTAACTGATGCTGATCTAGGACCAGGCTAACTGATGCTGATCTAGCACCAGGCTAACTGATGCTGAAGTTGGACCAGGCTAACTGATGCTGATCTAGGACCAGGCTAACTGATGCTGATCTAGGACCAGGCTAACTGATGCTGTTCTAGGACCAGGCTAACTGATGCTAATGTTGGACCAGGCTAACTGATGCTGTTCTAGGACCAGGCTAACTGATGCTGATCTAGGACCAGGCTAACTGATGCTGATGTTGGACCAGGCTGACTGATGCTGATGTTGAACCAGGCTAAGTGATGCTGATCTAGGACCAGGCTAACTGATGCTGAAGTTGGACCAGGCTAACTGATGCTGATCTAGGACCAGGCCAACTGACGCTGAAGTTGGACCAGGCTAACTGATGCTGATCTAGGACCAGGCTAACTGATGCTGAAGTTGGACCAGGCTAAGTGATGCTGATCTAGGACCAGGCTAACTGATACTGACATTGGACCAGGCTAACTGATGCTGATCTAGGACCAGGCTAACTGACGCTGAAGTTGGACCAGGCTGACTCATGCTGATGTTGGACCTGGCTAACTGATGCTGAAGTTGGACCAGGCTAACTGATGCTGATCTAGGACCAGGCTAACTGATGCTGATCTAGGACCAGGCTAACTGATGCTGATCTAGGAACAGGCTAATTGATGCTGAACTAGGACCAGGCTAACTGATGCTGAAGTTGGACCAGGCTAACTGATGCTGATCTAGGACCAGGCTAACTGATGCTGAAGTTGGACCAGGCTGACTCATGCTGATGTTGGACCAGGCTAACTGATGATGAAGTTGGACCAGGCTAACTGATGCTGATCTAGGACCAGGCTAATTGATGCTGAACTAGGACCAGGCTAACTGATGCTGAAGTTGGACCAGGCTAACTGATGCTGATCTAGGACCAGGCTAACTGATGCTGATCTAGGACCAGGCTAACTGATGCTGATCTAGGAACAGGCTAATTGATGCTGAACTTGGACCAGGCTAACTGAGGCTGATCTAGGACCAGGGTAACTGATGCTGATGTTGGACCAGGCTAACTGATGCTGATGTTGGACCAGGCTTACTGATGCTGATGTTGGACCAGGCTAACTGATGCTGATGCTGGACCAGGCTAACTGATGCTGAAGTTGGACCAGGCTAACTGATGCTGATGCTGGACCAGGCTAACTGATGCTGAAGTTGGACCAGGCTAACTGATGCTGAAGTTGGACCAGGCTAACTGATGCTGAACTAGGACCAGGCTAACTGATGCTGATGTTGGACCAGGCTAACTGATGCTGATGTTGGACCAGGCTAACTGATGCTGATGCTGGACCAGGCTAACTGATGCTGAAGTTGGACCAGGCTAACTGATGCTGATCTAGGACCAGGCTAACTGATGCTGATCTAGGACCAGGCTAACTGATGCTGAACTAGGACCAGGCTAACTGATGCTGAAGTTGAACCAGGCTAACTGATACTGATGTTGGACCAGGCTAACTGATGCTGATGTTGGACCAGGCTAACTGATGCTGAAGTTGGACCAGGCTAACTGATGCTGATGTTGGACCAGGCTAAGTGATGCTGTTCTAGGACCAGGCTAACTGATGCTGATCTAGGACCAGGCTAACTATTGCTGATCTAGGAACAGGCTAATTGATGCTGAACTAGGACCAGGCTAACTGATGCTGAAGTTGGACCAGGCTAACTGATGCTGAAGTTGGACCAGGCTAACTGATGCTGATGTTGGACCAGGCTAACTGATGCTGAAGTTGGACCAGGCTAACTGATGCTGATGTTGGACCAGGCTAAGTGATGCTGATCTAGGACGGGGCTAACTGATGCTGAACTAGGACCAGGGTAACTGATGCTGATCTAGGACCAGGCTAACTGATGCTGCAGTTGGACCAGGCTAACTGATGCTGATCTAGGACCAGGCTAACTGATACTGATGTTGGACCAGGCTAACTGATGCTGATCTAGGACCAGGCTAACTCATGCTGAAGTTGGACCAGGCTAACTCATGCTGATCTAGGTACAGGCTAACTGATGCTAATGTGGGACCAGGCTAACTGATGCTGATGTTGGACCAGGGTAACTGATGCTGATCTAGGACCAGGCTAACTGATACTAAAGTTGTACCAGGCTAACTGATGCTGATCTAGGACCAGGCTAACTGATGCTGATCTAGGACCAGGCTAACTGATGCTGATCTAGGACCAGGCTAACTGATGCTGATCTAGGACCAGGCTAACTGATGCTGATCTAGGACCAGGCTAACTGATGCTGAAGTTGGACCAGGCTAACTGATGCTGATCTAGGACTAGGCTAACTCATGCTGAAGTTGGACCAGGCTAACTGATGCTGATCTAGGACCAGGCTAACTGATGCTGAAGTTGGACCAGGCTAACTGATGCTAAAGTTGGACCAGGCTAACTGATGCTGATCTAGGACCAGGCTAACTGATGCTGAAGTTCACCAGGCTAACTGATGCTTTTCTAGGACCAGGCTAACTGATGCTAAAGTTGGACCAGGCTAACTGATGCTGATCTAGGACCAGGCTAACTGATGCTGAAGTTCACCAGGCTAACTGATGCTTTTCTAGGACCAGGCTAACTGATGCTAAAGTTGGACCAGGCTAACTGATGCTGATCTAGGACCAGGCTAACTGATGCTGAAGTTCACCAGGCTAACTGATGCTTTTTTAGGACCAGGCTAACTAATGCTAAAGTTGGACCAGGGTAACTGATGCTGATCTAGGGCCAGGCTAACTTATGCTAATCTAGGACCAGGCAAACTGATACTGATGTTGGACCAGGCTAACTGATGCTGATCTATGACCAGGCTAACTGATGCTGAAGTTGGACCAGGCTAACTGATGTTGGATCAGAGATCGTTATAGAGGTGCATAATCTACAAAGTATCAGTTAATGTGTCTTTGATTTTAAACAATTAGATTAGCACATTGCTGGCTATATTATGTTTTCTTGTTATCAGCTCTGTTAAAGAGGCAGTGAATAGTTTGTGTGTCTACAGTACCTCCCAGACCTGTGCAGCTTTCACATTAAGTGTAAGATAGGTAGGCATCAGTCAGGGTGCTCACCCGTCAATCTGATAGACACAGAGTGATTTACTGTTCAGCATTCCATCCAGAGATCATGCAGTATCAGTGTGTTAAACGGATTAGGCAGCCATCTTGTCATCTTGGCTGTTTGTTCTTTGCCCCTGGATGATCCATGAGGGTAACATTTTATTTGGTGAATGTTCTGAAAGAAAGAGGCTTGTTTAAGTAGCTCTTTTCTGTACCCCTTATAGTAGAGCAGCAAGTCCTTCAAAAGAGCCATATTTTAGGAGTTTAATTCGTAAGATTACTGATAGCTATAACTCTTTTTTTTATATTATCCAATGTCTCTGGGTATGGAAAAGTGATGTTTGACCAATGAAAGCTCGTGCAGTCACTGAGAAATCTGCAATTCTATACAACCAACTCTTGAAATTTTAGCCTCATTTTTAAGAGCTAAAATACATATTGATCTACTTTTTTCTGACACTAATATTCATCTTACAACAATTCCAATGGTACCTACCCCCCTTAAATTGGACCCAACAATCACATTGCAGCCAACCATTTGTTGCTAGGACAATCAGTTACTTAGCAACAGCCAATTTTAGCTAGCAACGGACCCTTTCCGAGACAAAGAAAGACGTTTCCTAGGAATGACTTACAGAATGGAGATCATGGATACTGTTTCTCATTTTGCTATTGAGAACCTCCATGCAATTGTTAAATAGGCAATAATGTACCAAAATACAGTGTGCTGATCAGAGAATGTAGAAAATAAGGTATAGCAATTATGATGAAAACATGTGACTTTAGCATTATCCTCTAATGGCAAAATATTCTTTACTGGACAATTGTACTGGGTCTTATATCCTGAAAATGATGAAATGAGAAAACATCTGAGATTTTACTATACTTGTAGGCAGTGATTTCTTAGCAACAAATTTACATAGCAACTTATACAGAGGAGCTTGTTTATAGACAAATATGTATTATTGTGAAGAGAGTTAACTATTATTAGACTCAATTTATTCAGAACTGAGTAAGTCTTGTTAGAAATGTGCCTGGAGTAATCGGAAATGTGTCAGATAGTTGTCTAATACTCAAAGAGTTGACAGTTGCTTAAACCTTGCTAGCTTTTGCTTAGCAAGTTGCTCACCAACTGACAGCGGCTCTACTCAGATATGAAAACATGATTATGGAATCTATGGATTTAAAAAGAAAATAAAGCTGAAGGTGTGTGTACTCTCTCTCAGTGCTGCCAAAGCTTTATTGCTAGACCTGTTTACAATTTAGCAATCAAATATTTGCTAAGTACCCATACTCTAAATTATGTCATTTATATTATTATATAGACTTTGATCAGAATCAAATATAATTGAAGTATATCTGCTTAAAATGTATGATGATAATTCTGTCAAATACCTTCTGTAGAAGTTCTACTAAGAAAACTACAACTTAATCTAGCAGCATCAGATAACTGTGATTGCATGGATTTTGCTATTGCTATCATCATTCTGTCAATGGTGATCCCATTGGCTGCTTTATAAGATCACTTCTGTTTCCGGAACCTTAATGGTAGGACTCAGCATAAGGCAACAAGTACCAGCCATATGATCCAACAAACAGAAAGTGCCTAGCAAACTAACCAAAAGACCCTACCTGTGACCATTCTCCTTGCTGGAAGGTCATGTTACAAGATATTAGCTAGGACTTTATTTTAGGACATAGATATATTCTTAAAGAGACATAGGAACATCTGTCTGTCACCAGTGATCATCATCTAGACAATGGAAAACATCCATATAACAATTAGCATTCTATCCAGATGTGTTCACGGATTAGTATCTGGTGCTAGTGAAGTAATGGAACTACTGTAGCCTACATATTTCAGGGCATTGTCACATGTACATTCATAATATGTTTTAGCATTTAAATATTCATTGTTGGGCTCCACCTTCTCAGTTGGTACTAAAACACTCTGAAGGGTAGGCATGATACATTGATGCAGCATAAATTTGCTAAAGGACTAGATGGCGTCCTAGTTGACCCCTAGGCTACAGGGGCTACTCACCCACCCAGCCCCTGCAGCCACATAGGCCTATTGAGGGGGCAGAAACACCTCTCACAATTATAATATTTTAAAATTGAAAAACGGTTCCAAGAGCTTAGAAATCAGAGATATGCAGAGAGAGATAGTGTATTTAGATATCCCATAAATATTGCATTGAAAAAATGAACCAAACACCTTCTATAGCATTTCAAATCTTGAGGTACACTCTGCAGTGAGTAAGAGAGAACTCACTATGCCCCTGTAGCAGGAGCAATTTGGCATGGTCAACACTAACGCCATCTACTGTATATCCTTGATAGAACTTTTGTATACACACACCCACAGTCATGGACCGATTTTCTTAATACATTACTAAGTAGCCATTGCCTCATTTCATAAGTCTAACACACTAATACTCTAAGTATTGGCCTAAGGTAATTGACTTCAGGCTAAGGCTACAAGGAAGAGGGGCATCCTACATTGTATAAGACAAGACAAGGGTTGGGTTCATGTAGAAGCCATGCCTTATACACATGATTCTGTGGTAGCATTAGGTACATAAGGCGTGTCTTCTTGTTATAGTTCCTATAATTCTAATCCTGGGACATTAATATATTCTAATAATGTTGCTAAATATCACTCAAAAGCATTAATTGATATGTAGATACATATTGGAGGCAAGGTATTTACTAAGCCTCAGATTCCCAAGGGTATTCTTTGTATGCTTTAGAATGAAAGAGTTCAAGATAGTGATAATTATGTGTTATGTATGATGGCATCACATAGGGGCAATTTTTAATTTTAGCCTTACCATTTTGGTGGGAGAGCTTTGATCATTATCAGTAGGTAATTTGAAATAGTCTGTATATTTGATATGACTTTGTATAGACGGGTATATGACTTGTGGTTGATTGGATCTATGGTAAATATAGCTCTTGATAGCAACTTGACTTGATATGTTAATGTTGGAAGCATTCCATGACAGGAATGGCATGATACCAATGATAGTGGGTAATCAAGCACATAGACTTTATGTCACTCTTATTTCAAGGAGGCCTGTACTTAATGGGTTAAGGAATATTTTGAGAGAAGCTCAGCGTAGCTGAGATGAATTAAATTGCAATGGTTAATGATTATGACTAGGGTGCTAAGTGGGTATGGGGCATTGTAATGATTCTTTTATATCTTAGTATGTAGAGACAGTGTGCAGGTGAGTGCAGGCACCAATATAAGGTACTAGAGGCCTGATTTACATGAGGGGAGGGTGAGAAGTCGGTATTGGGCATTGTGATGATTGTTATATGTCTTAGTATGCGAGGGCGGTGTGCAGGTTAGTGCAGGCGCCAATATAAGTTGATAGAGGCATGAGTATTTGAGGGGAGGGTGCGCACATAGCATAGCTTAGCATTCATACCTCTTTGTAGAGGACTATGCCACTGTGTCTAGGCCATGTGCTGGTATATAATGATCTATTTATAGTCATCTAATGGTCATATACTGGCAGTAGGCTTGAATAGGCCTATTGCTATGATTATCTGACAAGGGTCTTAGTACTGAACCAATGCTATGATCAAAGTGTAAATATTTTATGAGACTTGGACAAGGCCTAAGCACCATAGGTCATGGTCTGCTGATTTCAGTAGATGAGCTATAGTGGTCTAAATTTAGCGCAGACCCACACATGCATATGAATTCGATTTCAGGAAATCCAAATATAGCTTATTAATATTTGAATCTCATCTCATTAGATCTACACATGCACATGTACATGTACTTGGCTATCACATGATCCTTGGAATGTGGTTGCTTTACAAGCAATTAACTCATGGTGTCTATTGCCCAGCAATAGACATCTTCTGTTTAGCAAAAAAAAAAAAAAGGTAATCACTAGGATACCTGGTGGTTTAATATTATTTTTTTTTATTTCTGGAGCATCTGTGTGTCAGTTGTTATGCAACTTGCTATGGAAAAGCTAATATTTTCTAAACAATGACCAACTGCACAATTGTTAAATATAATTATTTCCTATTTTTTTTGTGGGGGGGGGCATTTTGAGGTATATTTGTTTTTAAATACATTGAGTCCATGGATGCCTAATTCTCATCAATCCCAAATGTCTGTTTTCCAAATGCACTTCTTGATATATAGATTGCAAAGTAAATGTGTTGTTGCTAGGCAATCAGCTATTCTAGGAGTAAAGTGAAAGCCTCAAATGTTTTTGAGGATATAATACACACTACAATTACCCAGTAGAGAATATTTTTGCCAATAGAAGATAATGCTGAAGTGGCTTGTTTTAATTATAATTGCTATATCAATTTTTTCTACATTCTCTGATCGACACACTGTATTTTGGTACAATATTGCATTTTAACAATGGCATGGACCTTCTCAATACTAAAATGTGAAACAGTATCCATGATGTCCATTCTGTAAGTCATTCCTAGCTAAGGTCTTTCTTTGTCTCCGAAAGGGTCCGTTGCTAGCTAAAATCGGCTGTTGCTAGGTAACCGCTTGCCATAGCAACAAAAGATTGGCTGCAATGTGATCGTTGGGTCCAATTTAGAGGGGGTAGGTACCATTGGAATTGTTGTAAGATGAATATTAGTGCCAGAACAGGTAGACCAATGTGTATTTTAGCTCTTAAAAACGAGGCTAAAATTTTCAAGAGATGGTTGTATAGAATTGCAGATTTCTCAGTGACTGCACGAGCTTTCATTGGTCAAACATCACTTTTCCATACCCAGAGACATTGGAAAACATAAAAAAGCAAGTTATAGCTATCAGTAATCTTACGAATTAAATGACCCCAGAGGGCCCCCTGTGCTGCTCCTGTATTACTCCTTGCACCTTGTTAAGGGAGAGATATGGTTATAGGGACCTTCTTAGTGACAGCTTCTTACTCCTTGCACCTTGTTAAGGGAGAGAAATGGTTATAGGGACCTACTCAGTGACAGCTTCTTACTCCTTGCACCTTGTTAAGGGAGAGACATGGTTATAGGGACCTTCTCAGTGACAGCTTCTTACTCCTTGCACGTTGTTAAGGGAGAGATATGGCTAAAGGGACCTTCTCAGTGACAGCTTCTTAATCCTTGCACCTTGTTAAGGGAGAGATATGGTTATAGGGACCTTCTCAGTGACAGCTTCTTACTCCTTGCACGTTGTTAAGGGAGAGATATGGCTAAAGGGACCTTCTCAGTGACAGCGTCTTACTCCTTGCACCTTGTTAAGGGAGAGATATGGTTATAGGGATGTTCTCAGTGAGAGCTTCTTACTCCTTGCACCTTGTTAAGGGAGAGATATGGTTATAGGAACCTTCCCAGTGACAGGTTCTTACTCCTTGCACGTTGTTAAGGGAGAGATATGGTTATAGGGACCTTCTCAGTGACAGCTTCTTACTCCTTGCACCTTGTTAAGGGAGAGATATGGTTATAGGGACCTTCCCAGTGACAGGTTCTTACTCCTTGCACGTTGTTAAGGGAGAGATATGGTTATAGGGACCTTCCCAGTGACAGGTTCTTACTCCTTGCACGTTGTTAAGGGAGAGATATGGCTAAAGGGACCTTCTCAGTGACAGCTTCTTACTCCTTGCACCTTGTTAAGGGAGAGATATGGTTATAGGGACCTTCTCAGTGACAGCTTCTTACTCCTTGCACCTTGTTAAGGGAGAGATATGGCTAAAGGGACCTTCTCAGTGACAGCTTCTTACTCCTTGCACCTTGTTAAGGGAGAGATATGACTAAAGGGACCTTCTCAGTGAGAGCTTCTTACTCCTTGCACCTTGTTAAGGGAGAGATATGGTTATAGGAACCTTCCCAGTGACAGGTTCTTACTCCTTGCACGTTGTTAAGGGAGAGATATGGTTATAGGGACCTTCTCAGTGACAGCTTCTTACTCCTTGCACCTTGTTAAGGGAGAGATATGACTAAAGGGACCTTCTCAGTGAGAGCTTCTTACTCCTTGCACCTTGTTAAGGGAGAAATATGGTTATAGGGACCATCTCAGTGACAGCTTCTTACTCCTTGCACCTTGTTAAGGGAGAGATATGGCTAAAGGGACCTTCTCAGTGACAGCTTCTTACTCCTTGCACCTTGTTAAGGGAGAGATATGACTAAAGGGACCTTCTCAGTGAGAGCTTCTTACTCCTTGCACCTTGTTAAGGGAGAAATATGGTTATAGGGACCTTCTCAGTGACAGCTTCTTACTCCTTGCACCTTGTTAAGGGAGAGATATGGCTAAAGGGACCTTCTCAGTGACAGCTTCTTACTCCTTGCACCTTGTTAAGGGAGAGATATGGTTTTTAGGGACCTTCTCAGTGAGGGCTTCTTACTCCTTGCACGTTGTTAAGGGAGAGATATGGCTAAAGGGACCTTCTCAGTGACAGCTTCTTAATCCTTGCACCTTGTTAAGGGAGAGATATGGTTATAGGGACCTTCTCAGTGAGGGCTTCTTACTCCTTGCACGTTGTTAAGGGAGAGATATGGCTAAAGGGACCTTCTCAGTGACAGCTTCTTACTCCTTGCACGTTGTTAAGGGAGAGATATGGCTAAAGGGACCTTCTCAGTGACAGCTTCTTACTCCTTGCACCTTGTTAAGGGAGAGATATGGTTTTTAGGGACCTTCTCAGTGAGGGCTACTAAGTAGCATTACAAGTCACTAAAACCACTCATACCTCGTACCTCTACATCCAATAGGGACTAGCAGTGTCCATTAAGGCTGCACATGTCACGTCTACAGTCAACCACTAATGACTGCTACAAAGGTACAGATGGGGGAAACACATTGTGTCTATTCTAACATCTTGTATATGAGTATTCTGTCCTTGACTTTTTACTCTCTGATGTTCCTATTAACAGGTTGGCTCTGTGAGTGGAGAATGGCTAATGTCCAATATATGAACTGAATAACCAGATATAAAACCACCATTGTAGGATTGTATGAATATATTTAGACAAAATAGTACGGCAATATTTTTTTAGATGGGTGCCCTGTTTAAACCTTGTAAGGCAGCAGTACATCGACAGCAATATCTCCATGGTCTGCTTCCTATCTGACATTGTTACAGACAGACACATTGAAAATGAACCAAGTCACAATAGAGCTTAGCCTTTTAGACATGAAGGTATTTACATTTACACTAGGACATGATCTCTACTGAGATTGAATCACCAATGTTAAGAATGTTGACGACATTGAAGACAATATTACTGCATTAACTCTGGGTACCATGCTGCATAAAGAGTGGAAGTTCAAATCATCCATTAATAAAGAGTGGTACTTCAAACCATCTATTAATAAAGAGTGGAAGTTCAAAACATCTATTAATAAAGAGTGGTAGTTCAAATCGTCCATTAATAAAGAGTGGTACTTCAAACCATCTATTAATAAAGAGTGGAAGTTCAAACCATCCATTAATAAAGAGTAGTAGTTCAAACCGTCCATTAATAAAGAGTGGTACTTCAAACCATCCATTGATAAAGAGTGGTACTTCAAACCAGCCATTTATGAAAAGTGGTAGCTCAAACCATCCATCAATAGTGGTAGTTCAAACCATCCATTAATAAAGAGTGGTAGTAGTAGTATAGTATGTATCGGAATGGGACTATAGTTAAGTAAAGTTTATTACTCACTCGACCTGTAGCCAATCAGAGGCATCCATTTGGTCACGTGACCTGTCGACATGGCAACATGACCTACTTAGGTGGTCACATGACCACCTTTCAGCCAATTTGTGCAGACTACACTCACTTTTCCCTCCAGGAGGGGAAATTCGAGTCCATCACTCTCTTTTATTTTTTTAATTTTTGAGCTTTTTTATTTTATTTCACTCTAATCCACTCGAGATGGATCGATCAGGGAAACCTCATCTATTTTTTATATGAACGTAGAGAGCAGCACATATTTCAGTCTCACCCCTCTTTTAAGGCGATGAATAATCTTGTGAAAAGCAAAGGTGAGACCTTTTGTAGAAGCTTTAGCAACACCACCAGCAGTGGTAGAAATAGGGAAAGCAGTAGTAGGTGTTTCAATAGGTAATGCAGTACTGAAGACATTGTTGGTTTAACTTGTAGTTTTATTCAGTAGAGGTGAACTGTAGTAAGGAGTGGTGTGCTGTGTGCCTTGCCTGATCTCAGAGTGAAGCAGGTGGAGGGCACTAGTAATATGCTTACTCACTGTGAGGGCTTTCTAGGTCAAGTTGACACACTTACATACATACAGGGCTAGGCACTGCTTTGGGCCTAGGACCTTAGTTTACACAGGGCTCACCAGAGGGCATCATATTATAACATTGTAACATCCCCAACACAAAAAAAGAAAAGATGATCATATATAAAACAAGTTCAAACATAGTCTTTCAAATAATGGGGTTTGACTGATGTTCTCGCAGAACGACGCAGTTTTTTCGGAGTAGGGGATTTTGCTGGAACTACTGGCTCTTTCTGAGGTGTTGATGGTGCAGAAGTTACCGGAACAGACACATTTGCTGGTGGAGGTGTGCTTGGTTGATCAGGCAGATTGTCTGGCATTGGTGCAACTGGTGCATCATCAGGTATTTCATCAGGAGTGATGTTGATGTTCTCCGAACCATATGATGGTCTTAGATGTAGACGATTTCCTCCAAGTGAGTGTCCAGAATCTGTCTGAATTTCATACGATCTGTCATCTATTCTCTTTGATACAGTTGCGCCTTTCCAGGACTTATCACCAACGTGGTATGGTTTAGCACTAACTCTGTCACCTTCATCAAGAGTCTCGAGAGATTTGGCGTTTCTATCGTAGTAGAACTTCTGTTTTGCTTGTTGGAATTTGAGCTTATCCATCACATTGGTGTGTTGAGTAGGACTCAGCGGCAAAGATGTGGTAGGCAGTAATGTCTTTGTCCTACGACCCAGGAGCCTTTGGGCAGGGCTCAGGTCAATACCTTGCTGTGGAGTATTCCGAATGTTCAAGATAGCAAGATAAGGATCTTCACCAGATTTGTTCGTCCTCTTCAACAATCTCTTAGCCGATTTTACAGCCGATTCTGCTTTTCCATTCGATTGAGCATAGTGTGGAGAGCTATTAACATGCTTGATCCGCCATTTCTTCACAAAACATTTAAAGCGTGCACCAGTAAACTGAGGGCCATTGTCTGTTACTATCTCCTCAGGAATACCGTAGCTGGAACAGCGGGCTTTAATCTTCTGAGTCACATCTTTTGATCTTACATTGTACAGTCTATCGATTTCCCAGAAGTTTGAATAGTAGTCAACTGTGACTAAATAGTCTTTTCCATTGAGGGAGAACAGATCAGCTCCGATCCTCTGCCAAGGTCTTGATGGCATATCATAGCTCTTTAATGGTTCCTTTTGTTGTGACTGACTGTACTCCTGACATACATCACATTTTCTTGTGTTTCTCATGACATCTTCGGTCATCCCTGGCCAATACACTGATTCTCTTGCTCGTCTCAGTGACCCTTCCACGCCGGTATGGCCTGCATGGAGTTCAGATGTTATCTCTCCCCTTAGATCTTTAGGAATCACTAACCTTTCTCCTCGAAATATCAGTCCATCTGAGACTGCAAGTTCATCTCTGAAACCATAATATTCTCCGATGGCAGTTGGAATCATGGCTTTCTCGGGCCAGCCTTCTTGTATCGTAGATTTCAAGAGAGATAGAACCTTGTCTTTGGACGTAGCGTCACAGACTCTCGTGATTTGATCTTCTTTCATTGCCAGGTGAGTAACAGCATTCACGGTTTCGAACTCAGACTCTTTGTTGTTCTTTCTGTCCTTTAGGTGTGCTCTGCTGAGTGTGTCCGCTATTAACATCTTTTTCCCCTCGAGGTACTTAATGTCAATGTCATACGCAAGTGCTCGAATAAGCATTGTCTGTAACCTTTTCGGAGCTCTGTCCAAAGGTTTTCTTGCGATTGAGAATAATGGTTTATGATCAGAATGTACTATGACGTGACGTCCGAATGTGAACTGATGCCACTTTTCTAACGAAAAGACTATCGCAAGCATCTCCTTTTCTATTGTTGCATACCTGGTCTCGGTGGGAGTGAGTGCTCGACTAGCATAGGCTAGTGGCTTGCCATTCTGCATTAATGCAGCACCAAGTCCAGTACCACTCGCGTCACATTGAATGATTAATTCTGAGTCTTTGTCATAGTAGGCTAGAACTGGGGCTTCAGTGAGCAGTTTTTTCAGCATCTTGAAAGCTTCTTCTTGAGGGTTACCCCAGTGCCATTCAGTGTCTTTATGCGTGAGAATTGTGATAGGCTTCATCACATCCGCAAGATTAGGTACATACCTAGCAAGGTACGTTACAGTTCCTTTGAGTCATTCAACAGCTGCTACATCAGTAGGTCTTTCCATCTTGAGGATTGCCTCAACCTTATCTGGATCGACTTTCAGTCCAGTTGCTGATACAATATGTCCAAGAAACTTGATTTCGGGAACATTGAGTTGACATTTGTCCTTGTTCAGTTTTATGCCATGCTTTTGGCATCGAGATAAGAGTCCACGAAGATTCTTGTCATGCTCTTCTTGATCTCTTCCATAGATGATGACATCATCTGCAACACACTGGATGCCATCTAGCCCCTCAAGAGCTAAACATAGTCTTTTTTGGAATATCTCAGAGCTAACGTTCAGTCCAAATGGCAGTCTCAGCCATCTGTAGCGTCCAAATGGAGTAGCAAACGTAGTTAGATAACTTGACTCTTCATCGAGTTCTACGTGGTGGTATCCTTGCTTCAGATCACAGATGGAAAACACAGTTGCACCAGCTAATCTTGGAAGCACATCGTCCAAGACAGGAAGTCTATAGTGTTCTCGTTTCAGGGAAGCATTCAGAGTACGTGGATCTACACACACGCGTATAGTACCAGATTTCTTCCTTACGACAGACATCTGATTCACCCAGTCAGTAGGTCGATCAACTTTGCACATGGTACCTTCAGCAATATGCCTGTCCAGCTCCTTGAGCACATCATCTTTAAGAGCCTCAAGAAGTGTACGTGCAGGACGCACTACAGGATCAGTATCCTTTTTCAGAGTCAAATGAACAGGACCTCCGGGTAGAGTACCCAGACCATCATCAAACACACTAGTAAACTCAGACCTAATGTCAGATTTGACGTTACACACTTTGAATGTATCATAGTTGACTGTAATCAGTCCCATATTTTCAGCTGCTTTTCTACTTAGTAATGGCATGAACTTTTCATTTTCGACTACGACATAATCAACATTCCATTTCTTGTTAGTTTTCGGATTTCTTACTTTGATCTTTACTTTACCCAGTGCGCATTCACTACTTCCATTCCACATTTTCAGTGAGACAGGTTCATCACGCACTGTTCGAGTACCAATATACTTCACAGGAAGTATACACACAGTAGCACCCGGATCTATCTGATGTATGACTTCTGTCGAATCAATGACCATTTTACGGTAGATAGCTTTAGTGTTGCTAACAGATGATACATCTGCAACGACACTTACCGAACCTTCAGTAGATGATTCATCAGAGTCTCGGACTTGATGAACCTTCTTCCTACTATACCTCTTTTTAGGTTTACCTTTGTTTGTAGGATTTTTACATTCTTTAGAGCCTGAGAAATGATTTTCTCTTTTGCATGTATTACAGGTTTTCCCCCAAGCAGGACAGTGAGATTTACCCATAACGTGAGTTTTAGCACAATAGTTACAGAGTTTTTCACCCTTATCACCCTTCTCCCCTTTCTTTGAAGAGTGAGAGTGATGAGACACCTTTGAGACCTCATAGTCATTTTCATGGTTAACAACCTTTTTCGTTTCATCATTAAGCTCCATAGATCTACAGATAATCAGAGCAGCAGGGAGATCTAGTTTTGTTTTAGACATCAGTTTGTCTTTCACCTTTTGGTCTTTATGACCAGCAATTATGCGATCCATAATTCTAGCATCTCTACACTTTACATCACAGAAATTACAAGTACTAGCTAGAAAACGCAACGCAGAGAGAAACTGTTCGAAGGTTTCATTCAGTTCTTGTTCACGGCGAGAGAATACCAGTCGCTCGATAAAGTCACGCGTTTCGCTAACAAAGTACTCGTCGTATTTCTTCATGAGAACTTTAGGGTCGTTCTTGTCCTCAGTTTCAGCATACACAAAACCTTTGTAAATTTCTGCGCCTCGAAACCAATGGCTTGCAGCAGGACAGACGACTGAAATACATTATCTTGCTGGCTTGCGCCAGACAAGTGAAGATATCTCTCTAAGTCCTCTCTCCAATCCAGCCATCGCTCTCGCTTCCCTGGAGATTCGACATCGAGTTCAGGGGGAAGTCTAATGTTGGGCAGAAATGGGGCAGGAGCAGGAGCTTGATTTTGATTGTCAGGCATTGTTCATGAAAAGAAATTCACTTCTGAGGAAAGAATCCAATAAGTTGGGGTGAGTCAGCAGAATTTTTTTTTTTTTTTCTTCAAAACTTTACAGAAATGGGTGTCAGTGTCAGTTTGTTGACCAGCAGTATCAACAAATAAGCCTAGGTATTGACAATCAGTGTCAGTATAGGCCTACAGGTGCTTCAGGTAAGCAGGTTGACTCTTAGACCAGACTAAGTCCCAACAACAAAAATGTGAAAACTGCCAGAAATTTATTTGACAATTTCAGAGTTCAGAGTTCTTGTTGTTGATAGCAGATAAGCACACAGGTTACAGTTCATGGGTTCAGTACACTGATAGTTCACTAGCAGACTTTCAGTGGTGAGGTGCTAGGTAGTAGTAGTAGTAGTAGTACTTTAGCATGGTACAGGTGGAGTATGACTTGGCAGTTCAGTGCACAGGATCCAGGTAGCACCAACTCCAGTCAAAATGTAGTCTCCAGAATATAAAGTCAAAATTGCCAATACTCACAGTCTATGCAGTGTATAACCTGTAGCTGCCACCATGTTTCAATAGGTAATGCAGTACTGAAGACATTGTTGGTTTAACTTGTAGTTTTATTCAGTAGAGGTGAACTGTAGTAAGGAGTGGTGTGCTGTGTGCCTTGCCTGATCTCAGAGTGAAGCAGGTGGAGGGCACTAGTAATATGCTTACTCACTGTGAGGGCTTTCTAGGTCAAGTTGACACACTTACATACATACAGGGCTAGGCACTGCTTTGGGCCTAGGACCTTAGTTTACACAGGGCTCACCAGAGGGCATCATATTATAACATTGTAACAGTAGGAGCAGTCGAAGTAGTAGAAGGAGAACAAGTAGCAAGACCCAAAAAAATGTAGTAGTAGTAGTAGTAGCAGTAGTAGTAGTAGTAGTAGTAGTAGTAGTAGTAGCAGCTGTAGTAGTAGTAGTAGTAGCAGCAGCCGTAGTAGTAGTAGTACAAGTAGTAGAAGTAGAAGTAGTACAAGTAGTAGATCTTCAGCAACAGTAGCAGCAGCAGTTGCAACAGCAAAAGCAGTAGAAGAAGTAGTAAAAAAAGAAAAAGTAGGAATATGGCCAAAAGCTGTCTTTAAAGAAAAGAACTTGCTCCATTACTGTTTGATAAACACCCTCAGTGCACCTACTTGTTGGGCGTTTCATGAAAGTAAAGGGTCTTCAAATATGGTAGGAATAAATGCTATGAAAAAATTTGATGAGGACATTGGATTTTTGGGGGTAACCGCCGCTCCGATCTGATAAGTAGTTCCAATCAGCAAGTGGTAGCCGACATCTTCACCAAATATTCCCATCACTGGAACGTGAGCGTCATATTTATCACTCAGAACCTGTTCCAGAAATCACCCGAATTTCGAACTATGAGTCTGAATGCTCACTACATGATCATTTTCAAGAACCCTCGCTTCGACAGAAGCAGAAAATGAAGAGGGGAACACAAGCTGTCAGTTTGCCACATTTGGATTATTTTCCCTTGAAATCAAGAAGGTTGGACGAGATCGGGGTCTACTTAAGAGACAGAACCGGCCGCCCCATACCATTCATGAGAGGCTAGGTGATGGTGACACTTCATTTGAGACCAGTCGAGCGTTAATTGAAGAGGTGCAGACATGATTACGCAAACAAGCGCCTTACTTTTCGTCGTCCAAGTGTACTGCTGGAGGACAGGGCTACAGCGATTACTACAACGCTCAGTTCAGTGGCGGTAGCGACGTATACAGCAGACGACCTTTCCAGAACGATCACGGTTTCTGAGGTGCGTTCTTGGGTCTCATGGGCTCGGCCACATCGCTTTTGAAGACCGTGGGTAACACACTGTTCTGCGCTGGCGTGGGTGTGGCGAAGGACATGATGGCGGGAGGGACTTTCATGAAGAGCGTGAAAGAAAGAGGGGTAGGTGCTCTGAAGAGTCTTGCGGGTAAAGTGCTCTCTCCGGGAAAAAAAAAAAGCGGCAACCCAAAAGTTGGAGGTGCTCTCCTGCTTCTCAGATGGCGGAGGTTCCTGTAAAAGAGGCCGGGGTGACATTTTCGATCGCCAGGTGACCGACCTATAAATAAAAAGGACTAGTGGTCACCGGCGTCAGTCTACCACCGATGTGAAGAGGGAGCGCAATGGCCTACGTACACGAGAACAGCAGAGAGTGTGCGCTCTCTGAGCTCGATCTGCATGCCGTAGCACCGACTCAGACCACTATCCTGAAGTCGACCATTGTCGGGTTAGAGACGAAAAACTCTTTGGGAGACGGAAGCAACATAAATTTCACTATCAGTAAGTCGCAAGAGTACACGGACCTGAACGAAAACTACCTGCATCTAGAATGCGAGGTCCTGAAACCAAACGGCAAGGCTCTGGACGCCGACGACAAGGTGGCTCCGGTGAACAACTTGGGTCACTCGCTCTTCAAGGACGTCCAAGTCTCCATCGGAGGGTTTGAATGTCTGGCAACACTGAAACCTACTCCTACAAAGCTAACCTGGAAGGTTTACACAACTACGACAAAGGGGTGAAGGACAACATCATGAGCATCCAAGGCTCAGTTTACCTCCACTGAGCGCAGAGTTCTTATCTTTCCTGAGACGTTCTGCTCCATTCAAGTGGCAAAGAAATCATATTCAACTCCAAGACACTTCTGCTGACACTTGTGGACCTCATTGCGTGCATTTCCTTATAGAAGCATGTCGAACAAGACACCCCAAAAAGAGCGTCATGCAAATGAGCAGAAACCCAAAACTGAGTGACCGGTTGGTGAGTCAAAGGCTCGTGATGATGACGATGATGTGAAGACGGAAGAAGGGTGCTGGAAATGTGTGCAAGTCATGCAGAGTATGTTGGAAAAGGTCAACTGTGGGTGCACTGACAAAGTTTGCTGAAAGGTCGAGCAAAAAAGTAAAATGATTGATTGAAATGTTGTTTCATGAAAAATAAAAAAATGAATGAACTTATTTCATTGTGTTTTTATTTCCTACATATGTTATGACACATAAAATATACAAAAACCTTATTTACATAATTAGCCCCACCCCTTAGGGGTCACGTGACTAATCCCCTTATTAGGTCATAATGGTGGCTACTAGTCCCCTAAATAGGTCATGTTACCATGGTTACCAAAATGCTGGCCTCTAATTGGTTGAGAGGTTCCACCTGACCCGCTAATCCCCTAATTAGGTTATGTTACCATGGTTACCAGAATGCTGGCCTCTGATTGGCTGAACGGTGGTTGCTAATCCCCTAAGTAGGTCATGTTACCATGGTTACCAGAATGCTGGCCTCTGATTGGCTGAAAGGTGGTCACGTGACCCCCTAAGTAGGTCACGTTGCCATGGCAATGGGTCACATGACCAAATGGAGGCCCCTGATTGGCTGCAGGTCGAGTGAGTAATAAACAGTACTTAACTATAGTCCCGTTCCGATACATACTATACTACTGGTAGTTCAAACAAGCCATTAATACAGAGTGGTAGTTCAAACCATCCATTAATAAAGAGTGGTAGTTCAAACCATCCGTCAATACATGTACTACAGACCTGCATTTTTAAGATGTGAGAATGATTAAGACAATGGGGTCATCACATTCTTCATGAATAAGGTTCATCACTTCATGGAGTAAACCTTTGGCTTATATCAGTAGAGACAATCAAAAGGACCAGGCATTGACCCGATGCTATCAAAACTGTCACGAATGTATTCATACAAAACATGAGAACAGAGCTTTTTTTTTCAAATCAAGTAGATATAGCCTTCTCTCCCTGCATGGTGTGAGCAAACACTTGGGATATTGACAGCGTCAGCAGTTCCCAAAAGGTTCTCCCACCTGCCCTGAGATCCGAGCTGACCCACATAGCTGAGACTGTGAGTGCATGGTATGTTGTCCACTCCCCACCCCCTACCTCCCGGGTGGTCAAGGTGCCTGCCTGTCGTGGTATGAAAGGCACCCACCATGGCTTCGCATACACTGCCCTAGCGGACATATCCCCATCTTTAGGAGCCTGCTGGAGTAACTCGGATCTCATGTATTGCATGGGAGGAACGTCATTTAGACTGGACACCCAACTCCACTCAGCATGTAGGTCTATACTGAGGTAATGGGATCTTTAATGGCAGTAGCCATTCCTGAAGGTGGCTCCCAGTGGTTATCAAGATATAAGTTATTAGATGGGCACCATCTGCCCCCTAAGAAGTGTGCAGCCAATAGTCCAGATTGTTTCATTGGCTTATGATTAATCTCGCATAATTTGGGTGATTAAGAACCATGTATCGGGCAAGTCAAGGCAACTAGGGAAAGTGATGTGGCAATATTACATTCCTTGAATCTTGTTTGCAATCTTCTGTATCAATCTTCAGGATTTGTTATTTCTGTCATGCCATCAGTTTGTTTTGGTGTGCTTCCTACCTTTCCTGTTAGCCAAGCAGCATTGTTTGCTATTGTCAGTCTGTAGCTTTGGGCATGACTTTGCAGCCTTTGCTCCACATGTTGCACCAGTCTAATTCAGAGTACCCCGTGTGCTTGTATAACCGACCTCCCTCATTCCCTCACCTTCCTCCACACCTAATCAATGTCTCATACAGCCTCTTTATATACATACCAATCTTATTCTGCTGTATGTTAGCATGTGTTTCTTTGCCTCATATTTCATCATATTGTCCTGTCAGAGTTATTTCCTGCCTTAGGAGTATGATATGTCATATTACACAAATTCAATCCTTGAATGACAAATGATAGATTACAATTATTTGCAAATGTTACACATCATTAACAGATGCTCCCAGTCCCTGCTTGAGTGTTAGTAGCAATTTCCCATTTTTCAAAAACTTTTGACCATTATTAAGAGTTATGACTGTTGCCTCCCCTTCAACAGTTGGCAATTTAATAAATGGCTCCAATTATGTAGCAGTAAACACAGGAACGTCTGTTAGCTGTGTCTGGGACTAATTGTTGAAAAGTAATTAACCTTCCACTAATTGGCTTTTGCCTCTAAACTATAAGTTCCTTTCACCCTTGCCTGTCATCATTACAATTTGTAAGACAATGACATTGAAACTGTTGTATAGACAGGGAGGGGTGTGTGTGGTGAGGCAGACAGACAGGTACACAGAGAGCTTAGACTGTTGTGTAGACAGGGGGGGAGGGTGTGGTGAGGCAGACAGACAGGTACACAGTGAGCTTAGACTGCTGTGTGGACAGGAGTGTGTGTGGTGAGGCAGACAGACAGGTACACACGGAGCTTAGACTGTTGTGTAGACAGGAGTGTGTGTGGTGAGGCAGACAGACAGGTACACAGGGAGCTTAGACTGTTGTGTAGACAGGGGGGGGGGGTGGTGAGGCAGACAGACAGGTACACAGAGAGCTTAGAGTGTTGAGTAGACAGAGGTGTGTGGTGAGGCAGACAGACAGGTACACAGACAGCTTAGAGTGTTGTGTGGACAGGGGGTGTGTGGTGAGACAGACAGACAGGTACACAGGGAGCTTAGACTGTTTTGTACACAGGGGGTGTGGTGAGGCAGACAGACAGGTACACAGGGAGCTTAGACTGTTGTATGGACTGGGGTGTGTGTGGTGAGGCAGACAGACAGGTACACAGGGAGCTTAGACTGCTGTATGGACTGAAACCAAACGGCAAGGCAAGCCGACATCTTCACCAAATATTCCCATCACTGGAACGTGAGCGTCATATTTATCACTCAGAACCTGTTCCAGAAATCACCCGAATTTCGAACTATGAGTCTGAATGCTCACTACATGATCATTTTCAAGAACCCTCGCTTCGACAGAAGCAGAAAATGAAGAGGGGAACACAAGCTGTCAGTTTGCCACATTTGGATTATTTTCCCTTGAAATCAAGAAGGTTGGACGAGATCGGGGTCTACTTAAGAGACAGAACCGGCCGCCCCATACCATTCATGAGAGGCTAGGTGATGGTGACACTTCATTTGAGACCAGTCGAGCGTTAATTGAAGAGGTGCAGACATGATTACGCAAACAAGCGCCTTACTTTTCGTCGTCCAAGTGTACTGCTGAAGGACAGGGCTACAGCGATTACTACAACGCTCAGTTCAGTGGCGGTATCGACGTATACAGCAGACGACCTTTCCAGAACGATCACGGTTTCTGAGGTGCGTTCTTGGGTCTCATGGGCTCGGCCACATCGCTTTTGAAGACCGTGGGTAACACACTGTTCTGCGCTGGCGTGGGTGTGGCGAAGGACATGATGGCGGGAGGGACTTTCATGAAGAGCGTGAAAGAAAGAGGGGTAGGTGCTCTGAAGAGTCTTGCGGGTAAAGTGCTCTCTCCGGGAAAAAAAAAAGCGGCAACCCAAAAGTTGGAGGTGCTCTCCTGCTTCTCAGACGGCGGAGGTTCCTGTAAAAGAGGCCGGGGTGACATTTTCGATCGCCAGGTGACCGACCTATAAATAAAAAGGACTAGTGGTCACCGGCGTCAGTCTACCACCGATGTGAAGAGGGAGCGCAATGGCCTACGTACACGAGAACAGCAGAGAGTGTGCGCTCTCTGAGCTCGATCTGCATGCCGTAGCACCGACTCAGACCACTATCCTGAAGTCGACCATCGTCGGGGTTAGAGACGAAAAACTCTTTGGGAGACGGAAGCAACATAAATTTCACTATCAGTAAGTCGCAAGAGTACACGGACCTGAACGAAAACTACCTGCATCTAGAATGCGAGGTCCTGAAACCAAACGGCAAGGCTCTGGACGCCGACGACAAGGTGGCTCCGGTGAACAACTTGGGTCACTCGCTCTTCAAGGACGTCCAAGTCTCCATCGGAGGGTTTGAATGTCTGGCAACACTGAAACCTACTCCTACAAAGCTAACCTGGAAGGTTTACACAACTACGACAAAGGGGTGAAGGACAACATCATGAGCATCCAAGGCTCAGTTTACCTCCACTGAGCGCAGAGTTCTTATCTTTCCTGAGACGTTCTGCTCCATTCAAGTGGCAAAGAAATCATATTCAACTCCAAGACACTTCTGCTGACACTTGTGGACCTCATTGCGTGCATTTCCTTATAGAAGCATGTCGAACAAGACACCCCAAAAAGAGCGTCATGCAAATGAGCAGAAACCCAAAACTGAGTGACCAGTTGGTGAGTCAAAGGCTCGTGATGATGACGATAATGTGAAGACGGAAGAAGGGTGCTGGAAATGTGTGCAAGTCATGCAGAGTATGTTGGAAAAGGTCAACTGTGGGTGCACTGACAAAGTTTGCTGAAAGGTCGAGCAAAAAAGTAAAATGATTGATTGAAATGTTGTTTCATGAAAAATGAAAAAAATGAATGAACTTATTTCATTGTGTTTTTATTTCCTACATATGTTATGACACATAAAATATACAAAAACCTTATTTACATAATTAGCCCCACCCCTTAGGGGTCACGTGACTAATCCCCTTATTAGGTCATAATGGTGGCTACTAGTCCCCTAAATAGGTCATGTTACCATGGTTACCAAAATGCTGGCCTCTAATTGGTTGAGAGGTTCCACCTGACCCGATAATCCCCTAATTAGGTTATGTTACCATGGTTACCAGAATGCTGGCCTCTGATTGGCTGAACGGTGGTTGCTAATCCCCTAAGTAGGTCATGTTACCATGGTTACCAGAATGCTGGCCTCTGATTGGCTGAAAGGTGGTCACGTGACCCCCTAAGTAGGTCACGTTGCCATGGCAATGGGTCACATGACCAAATGGAGGCCCCTGATTGGCTGCAGGTCGAGTGAGTAATAAACAGTACTTAACTATAGTCCCGTTCCGATACATACTATACTACTGGTAGTTCAAACAAGCCATTAATACAGAGTGGTAGTTCAAACCATCCATTAATAAAGAGTGGTAGTTCAAACCATCCGTCAATACATGTACTACAGACCTGCATTTTTAAGATGTGAGAATGATTAAGACAATGGGGTCATCACATTCTTCATGAATAAGGTTCATCACTTCATGGAGTAAACCTTAGGCTTATATCAGTAGAGACAATCAAAAGGACCAGGCATTGACCCGATGCTATCAAAACTGTCACGAATGTATTCATACAAAACATGAGAACAGAGCTTTTTTTTTCAAATCAAGTAGATATAGCCTTCTCTCCCTGCATGGTGTGAGCAAACACTTGGGATATTGACAGCGTCAGCGGTTCCCAAAAGGTTCTCCCACCTGCCCTGAGATCCGAGCTGACCCACATAGCTGAGACTGTGAGTGCATGGTATGTTGTCCACTCCCCACCCCCTACCTCCCGGGTGGTCAAGGTGCCTGCCTGTCGTGGTATGAAAGGCACCCACCATGGCTTCGCATACACTGCCCTAGCGGACATATCCCCATCTTTAGGAGCCTGCTGGAGTAACTCGGATCTCATGTATTGCATGGGAGGAACGTCATTTAGACTGGACACCCAACTCCACTCAGCATGTAGGTCTATACTGAGGTAATGGGATCTTTAATGGCAGTAGCCATTCCTGAAGGTGGCTCCCAGTGGTTATCACGATACAAGTTATCAGATGGGCACCATCTGCCCCCTAAGAAGTGTGCAGCCAATAGTCCAGATTGTTTCATTGGCTTATGATTAATCTCGCATAATTTGGGTGATAAAGAACCATGTATCGGGCAAGTCAAGGCAACTAGGGAAAGTGATGTGGCAATATTACATTCCTTGAATCTTGTTTGCAATCTTCTGTATCAATCTTCAGGATTTGTTATTTCTGTCATGCCATCAGTTTGTTTTGGTGTGCTTCCTACCTTTCCTGTTAGCCAAGCAGCATTGTTTGCTATTGTCAGTCTGTAGCTTTGGGCATGACTTTGCAGCCTTTGCTCCACATGTTGCACCAGTCTAATTCAGAGTACCCCGTGTGCTTGTATAACCGACCTCCCTCATTCCCTCACCTTCCTCCACACCTAATCAATGTCTCATACAGCCTCTTTATATACATACCAATCTTATTCTGCTGTATGTTAGCATGTGTTTCTTTGCCTCATATTTCATCATATTGTCCTGTCAGAGTTATTTCCTGCCTTAGGAGTATGATATGTCATATTACACAAATTCAATCCTTGAATGAAAAATGATAGATTACAATTATTTGCAAATGTTACACATCATTAACAGATGCTCCCAGTCCCTGCTTGAGTGTTAGTAGCAATTTCCCATTTTTCAAAAACTTTTGACCATTATTAAGAGTTATGACTGTTGCCTCCCCTTCAACAGTTGGCAATTTAATAAATGGCTCCAATTATGTAGCAGTAAACACAGGAACGTCTGTTAGCTGTGTCTGGGACTAATTGTTGAAAAGTAATTAACCTTCCACTAATTGGCTTTTGCCTCTAAACTATAAGTTCCTTTCACCCTTGCCTGTCAACATTACAATTTGTAAGACAATGACATTGAAACTGTTGTATAGACAGGGAGGGGTGTGTGTGGTGAGGCAGACAGACAGGTACACAGAGAGCTTAGACTGTTGTGTAGACAGGGGGGGAGGGTGTGGTGAGGCAGACAGACAGGTACACAGTGAGCTTAGACTGCTGTGTGGACAGGAGTGTGTGTGGTGAGGCAGACAGACAGGTACACACGGAGCTTAGACTGTTGTGTAGACAGGAGTGTGTGTGGTGAGGCAGACAGACAGGTACACAGGGAGCTTAGACTGTTGTGTAGACAGGGGGGGGGGGGTGGTGAGGCAGACAGACAGGTACACAGAGAGCTTAGAGTGTTGAGTAGACAGAGGTGTGTGGTGAGGCAGACAGACAGGTACACAGACAGCTTAGAGTGTTGTGTGGACAGGGGGTGTGTGGTGAGACAGACAGACAGGTACACAGGGAGCTTAGACTGTTTTGTACACAGGGGGTGTGGTGAGGCAGACAGACAGGTACACAGGGAGCTTAGACTGTTGTATGGACTGGGGTGTGTGTGGTGAGGCAGACAGACAGGTACACAGGGAGCTAAGACTGTTGTGTTGATAGGGGGGGTGTGGTAAGGCAGCCAGACAATTACACAGAGAGCTTAGACTGTTGTGTTGACAGGGGTGTGTGTGGTAAGGCAGAGAGACAGGTACACAGGGAGCTTAGACTGTTGTGTGGACAGGAGTGTGTGTGGTTAGGCAGACAGACAGGTACACAGGGAGGCAGACAGACAGGTACACAGGGAGCTTAGAGTGTTGTGTAGACAGGGGGGGGGGCGTGGTGAGGCAGACAGACAGGTACACAGGGAGCTTAGAGTGTTGTGTAGACAGGGGGGGTGGTGTGGTGAGGCAGACAGACAGGTACACAGGGAGCTTAGACTGTTGTGTTGACAGGGGGTGTGTGGTGAGGCAGACAGACAGACAAACAGACAGGTACACAGGGAGCTTTGACTGTTGTGTCAACAGGGGGGGGGTGGTGAACCTGTAGTCACGGTATTCACACTGGTTACCTGCACCTGTAGTAAGAGTATTCACACTAGTTACCTGTAGTCAAAGTATTCACACTGGTTACCTGTAGTCACCGTATTCACACTGTTTACCTGCACCTGTAGTCACAGTAATTACACTGGTTACCTGTTGTCACAGTATTCAAACTGGTTACCTGTATTCATAGTATTTACACTGGTTACCTGTAGTCACAGTATTCACACTAGTTACTTGTAGTAACCGTATTCACTCTGGTTACCTGTATTCACAATATTCACACTGGTCACCTGTATCTGCATCACAGTATTCATACTGGTTACCTGCACTTGTAGTCAGAGTATTTACACTGGTTACCTCTGGTCACAGTAGTTACACTGGTTACCTGCATCTTTAGTCACAATATCCACACTGGTTACCTGCACCTGTTCTCACAGTATTCACACTGGTTACCTGTAGTCACAGTTTTCACACTGCTTACCTGTAGTCACAGTATTTACACTGGTTACCTGTATTCACAGTATTCACACTGGTTACCTGTAGTCACAGTATTCACATTGGTTACCTGTAGTCACAGTATTCACACTGGTTACCTATAGTCACAGTATTCACACTGGTTACCTGTATCTGTGTCAAAGTATTCATACTGGTTACCTGCACCTGTAGTCAGAGTATTCACACTGGTTACCTGCACCTGTAGTCACAGTATTCACACTGGTTACCTGCACCTGTTGTCACAGTATTCAGACTGGTTACCTGCACCTGTTTTCACAGTATTTACACTGGTTACCTCTGGTCACAGTAGTTACACTGGTTACCTGCATCTTTAGTCACAATATCCACACTGGTTACCAGCACCTGTTCTCACAGTATTCACACTGGTTACCTGTAGTCATAGTTTTCACACTGGTTACCTGTAGTCACACTATTTACACTGGTTACCTCTATTCACAGTATTCACACTGGTTACCTGTAGTCACAGTATTCACACTGGTTACCTGTATTCACAGTATTTACACTGGTTACCTGCACCTGTTGTCACAGTATTCACACTGGTTACCTGTATCTGTTGTCACAGTTTTCATACTGGTTACCTGTATTCACAGTATTTACACTGGTTATCTGCACCTGTAGTCACAGTATTCACACTGGTTACCTCTGTACGTGAAGAAACCAACACAGGGTACTCAGTGCTTCCAGTGGGGTGTTTCAGAAGCCGGACATGATAATGAATATTAAATATCTGTTTTTAAAACTGCAGGCTGCTAAACTTACAACTACAACCTTTTTATATCTCAGTTGTAAACTATAACTTTAGGTGTTTCAGAACAAGATTCAACTGAAGTTATAACTACAGTTATAAATACTTATGACTGGTCTGCGACTGGTCGCGGCTGTTTCTAGAGGCTGATCTGCGTGGACCTATTTGGTTCACATGAAACAAGAAATATCAGGTCTTCAGGAAGGAGAAAACTGTTATCTATTCTGCTTGATGAGTGTATGTTATACTTCATTTTTTATTTATTTATATGTAGTTTCATGCCTTCAAATGAAGAAAAAGGACATATATTCATCCTTTGGTTAGTAAGAGGTCACTCTTAAAACAGTAGTAACTTTTCAGTCTACAACAGGTCACCGCTATAGTGCAGTTACTATAGTGGAAACATATAGTAGGTTATTGAGTGTGATCTGTAGTTAATGTTACAGCTATGGTTCATGTTTCAAGACCTGCAGACCAGTACTACACCCCTCCCCGCACCCTGCATCCCCCTCCCCATGCCATTCCCAGCCCCCTCTACCACTAGACTGAAAAACCGCCTGTGTTCTGTACCTACATGTAATTAGGAGATATAGAGCACACACACACATACACATATGAGGTCCCCCCACACCCCCTCCCCTTGCACAATGAGAGAGAGACCGATGGCCAGCTTGTTGGGCATTTCTCAAGAGCTGCTAATTGAGTTTTCCCAATACGAACACCACCTACAATCCAGTCCAATCGTAGTCTGGGGTAGTCCATGACCCTATAATACCTACAATTGCCTGTACAAGTACATGGCTTTTCTCTCTATATATGCACCAGTCACAGTGATTGACCCTGTATACTCAAGAATTCTCTTCCAATCCAAGTCAGCCTGGTACAGTTTGGGAGAGCCCAAAACTTGGTGTCTGAGAAATGACTTCCTGGTCATGTACACCAATAGCTGCCACTACTAACCCCTCCCCCACCCTTGGACTATATGCTATGGTCTGCATAGTAAGTTTTTATACATGTATTTGTATCAACAGGCATATAATATCACTTGGCATAGATGGATTTCCCTACTAGATATGACGTATAATAGGGGTTTCCCACAAATTACACTGGTTACAGTCTACAACTGGTTCAGTTATAGGTGGCAACTTACAACTGCTGTCTGTTTAACAACAACATTAGCTATAGCACTAATTTTAAGTCATGAACTAGATAACATAATAATCATCGTTTAGAAACACCTGCGGTCTTAAGCCTATGATCACTATTAAAACTGCAATAACATTTCCCACAACTGGTTGTAGACATTATTTCCTTCTGAAACACCCTACAGAACTGTCACAGTGTGTGGGGTGAGGCTCACACAGGCCCCGGGGGCTATAATTAATGAAGGTTATTCAAGCACTCAGAGATAAAGATACAAGTGCCAGTAATTGGCTCCTGATGTGATTAATCTAAATGATATAATAGGGCTGAGTGGTATCTGGGAAGTATTATATCCCTGCTACAGTAGAAAGCCATTCAATATCAATTGCAGGGTGCATTAAGGGTTAGGTAATTGATAATTGTTAAAATGCCTCCCCAAAATACAATCCCCTCAAATGAACAGTGAGAGGATAAGCTATTGGCTTTCCAATGAGCATTTTGCAGAGAGGGTGATGGTAATAGTTAGGGTTACTTTGTGGCCGCTCAATGCCCTGGAATAAATCCCTTTGAGCGGTCATGTTCCATTGAGTGGAAGAGACCTGAAGGATTCTCTACAGGCAAAATTCAAATGAACACATTTATGTTCAATATTTGAGACATATGTGTTTAGACTATATGTATTATGGAAAAAAAATAGTTTTTTTTACCTTCTCTTTAGCTGAACAGCATTATGGGAAGGAAATTTGACATAAATTTCGGTTTTGGTGAATGGAGGGTATCACTTAAGTCAGTACATGGGGATCCTTTTATTTATTTGTTGATGTTCTAATTGTTAAACTCTACAGAGCTATTCAAGGTTGCCAAGTCTAAAATCTAGTCAAAATTATTTTTACTCTATTATTGGCCAATTTTCACCTATTATTTCAGCTATTGAAGGCCCGGTTGCCTACCTGTAAATAGAGCTCAAATCTCTACAGATGTTATAAATGTGGTCAGATGATCAAAGTAAATGGTTTAACTTTGAAACAATTTCAAACATCGATTTATTTCCGTGTTCCCCTTGTTGCTGATTACTGCATCACATCACATGGCATAATAGTAGAAATTCCTCAGGGAATACAACTCTCTAATTGTGTCCCATCCACCCATTAGTGTCCAGGACCCCGTTGACCTTCACTTATATCCCCGTAACACTTACAGTTACATTCTACAAAACATGGCCTGGTAATTGGTATATTGCTATTGAACACATGGTGCCCTCCTGGTGTGTGATCATTATATTCTACAAAACATGGCCTGGTAATTGGTATATTGCCATTGGACACATGGTGCCCTCCTGATGTGTGATCATTATATTCTACAAAACATGGCCTCCTAATTGGTATATTGCTATAAAACACATGGTGCCCTCCTGGTGTGTGATCATTATATTCTACAAAATATGACCTCCTAATTGGTATATTGCTATTGGACACATGGTGCCCTGCTGGTGTATGGGGTATAGATGATTATACAGGACAGCCCAGTGTGCTCAGAACATTGAATCAAAATAGACTCTCAGCCCCAACTGTTGGTCGGCGCAAACTACACCTGTGAGTAGGCAGTCAAACCACCTACAGCTACAGCACTATATATACATCCAGCATAGGCCTTCATGCGTGTATAAGGTATTACTATATTAAGAGAGTAATGAATGAGTTAACGGGCACCGAATTCAGTGTATCATAGGACATCGTAACAAGTGGACAAAGCCTATGATACACTGATTGAGGTGCCTGTTAGCCCATTCCTTACTGTCTTTATAACACGATTAATCAATAAAAATTCAATAAATAATCAATAAATAAAGTTGAAAACAAAAATCATTCCCCTTCCCCGGGACTCGAAGCCTGCCATAGTGTGTTTACATATTACGAAAAAAAATGTACGCTGGACCGGGACTCTTCCCCCCTACCTCTAGCGGCTGAGCGCAATGCGCTAACCTCTAGACCATCAGTACGGCGCCTGGCAGCTGCTGGCTTGGTGGTAGTGTGAACGCGTCCAGCACCTTGACCCATAACCAGGCCAGTTGTGCACAGTACTGCAAGCTGTCAAAGAGGTAGGAGGGGGGGGGGGGGTCACAACCCAGACTGCAGGAAATTTTAACACATTGAATGTATACTAGTTATATTTTAGTGACCGAGCTTTATATCATATCATTGACTTATAGAGACTTGGTTCTAACCAAGCATTTCTCGTCAGTCCCTGTGGCGCACTGCATAGGGAGTTGGATTTGGGATCAGGAGACTGCAGGTTCGACCCCTACTCTGGCAATGACAATTTCATAAGTTTTAACATGTAACATATGACATGTTAGGACATGTAAGGAGTGCTGATATCCTGGATATCAGCACTCCTAGGAGTTCCAATATCCATGATATCAGCACTCCTACAACCTGCAATAACGACAAGTATCAGAATGGGAATATCCAGAAAAAGCACCCAAAATCACAGAAGTCGTGTTATAAAGTAGAATAAGAAGCCTTCTACTGCTTATTTATGTGAGCGGACTAACAGTGTACAGTGAGACCTTGATTATCCGACAACCTCTGTTGCAGGGAATTCATGGTCAGATCTCAAATCTGACGGACTATTGAAGCATATTACAATAGAATTGTATAGGCATGTTCCAGTCACTGTCTGGTCGGATCCCATGTATGATGGACTATCAAGGGCCGGATTATTGAGGTCTCACTGTATACAACTAGTTGATATGTGTTGATAGAGTTCAACCTTTGTTCAACACCTTTTTGAATGATTTCATTTTAATTTTGTCAAACATCACCATGAGCGATAGTACTTTTAATGTTGATTCAACCTTGTAATGTCAACTCAGAATCGTCCCCCCCCCCAAACTAACAATGTTGACTACATGATAGATAGGTATGGACAGGTAATGTCTGCACACTGGGTGACTACAAGATAGATAGGTATGGACAGGTAATGTCTGCACACTGGGTGACTACATGATAGATAGGTATGGACAGGTAATATCTGCACACTGGGTGACTACATGATAGATAGGTATGGACAGGTAATGTCTGCACACTGGGTGACTACATGATGTAGATAGGTATGGACAGGTAATGTCTGCACACTGGGTGACTACATGATAGATAGGTATGGACAGGTAATATCTGCACACTGGGTGACTACATGATAGATAGGTATGGACAGGTAATGTCTGCACACTGGGTGACTACATGATGTAGATAGGTATGGACAGGTAATGTCTGCACACTAGGTGACTATATGATGTAGATAGGTATGGACAGGTAATATCTGCACACTGGGTGACTATATGATGTAGATAGGTATGGACAGGTAATGTCTGCACACTGGGTGACTACATGATGTAGATAGGTATGGACAGGTAATGTCTGCACACTGGGTGACTACATGATGTAGATAGGTATGGACAGGTAATGTCTGCACACTGGGTGACTACATGATAGATAGGTATGGACAGGTAATGTCTGCACACTGGGTGACTACATGATGTAGATAGGTATGGACAGGTAATGTCTGGACACTAGGTGACTACATGATAGATAGGTATGGACAGGTAATGTCTGCACACTGGGTGACTACATGATGTAGATAGGTATGGACAGGTAATGTCTGCACACTGGGTGACTATATGATGTAGATAGGTATGGACAGGTAATGTCTGCACAAAAGGTGACTATATGATGTAGATAGGTATGGACAGGTAATGTCTGGACACTGGGTGACTACATGATGTAGATAGGTATGGACAGGTAATGTCTGCACACTGGGTGACTACATGATAGATAGGTATGGACAGGTAATGTCTGCACACTGGGTGACTATATGATGTAGATAGGTATGGACAGGTAATGTCTGCACACTGGGTGACTACATGATGTAGATAGGTATGGACAGGTAATGTCTGCACACTGGGTGACTACATGATGTAGATGGGTATGGACAGGTTATGTCTGCACACTGGGTGACTATATGATGTAGATAGGTATGGACAGGTAATGTCTGCACACTGGGTGACTACATGATAGATAGGTATGGACAGGTAATGTCTGCACACTGGGTGACTACATGATAGATAGGTATGGACAGGTAATGTCTGCACACTGGGTGACTACATGATGTAGATAGGTATGGACAGGTAATGTCTGCACACTGGGTGACTATATGATGTAGATAGGTATGGACAGGTAATGTCTGCACAAAAGGTGACTATATGATGTAGATAGGTATGGACAGGTAATGTCTGCACACTGGGTGACTACATGATGTAGATAGGTATGGACAGGTAATGTCTGCACACTGGGTGACTACATGATAGATAGGTATGGACAGGTAATGTCTGCACACTGGGTGACTATATGATGTAGATAGTTATGGACAGGTAATGTCTGCACACTAGGTGACTACATGATGTAGATAGGTATGGACAGGTAATGTCTGCACACTGGGTGACTGCATGATGTAGATAGGTATGGACAGGTAATGTCTGCACACTGGGTGACTGCATGATGTAGATAGGTATGGACAGGTAATGTCTGCACACTGGGTGACTGCATGATGTAGATAGGTATGGACAGGTAATGTCTGCACACTGGGTGACTACATGATGTAGATAGGTATGGACAGGTAATGTCTGCACACTAGGTGACTACATGATGTAGATAGGTATGGACAGGTAATGTCTGCACACTGGGTGACTGCATGATGTAGATAGGTATGGACAGGTAATGTCTGCACACTGGGTGACTACATGATAGATAGGTATGGACAGGTTATGTCTGCACACTGGGTGACTACATGATGTAGATAGGTATGGACAGGTAATGTCTGCACACTGGGTGACTACATGATAGATAGGTATGGACAGGTAATGTCTGCACACTGGGTGACTACATGATAGATAGGTATGGACAGGTAATGTCTGCACACTAGGTGACTACATGATAGATAGGTATGGACAGGTAATGTCTGCACACTGGGTGACTACATGATGTAGATAGGTATGGACAGGTAATGTCTGCACACTGGGTGACTACATGATAGATAGGTATGGACAGGTAATGTCTGCACACTAGGTGACTACATGATAGATAGGTATGGACAGGTAATGTCTGCACACTAGGTGACTACATGATGTAGATAGGTATGGACAGGTAATGTCTGCACACTGGGTGACTACATGATAGATAGGTATTGACAGGTAATGTCTGCACACTGGGTGACTACATGATGTAGATAGGTATGGACAGGTAATGTCTGCACACTGGGTGACTACATGATGTAGATAGTTATGGACAGGTAATGTCTGCACACTGGGTGACTACATGATGTAGATAGGTATGGACAGGTAATGTCTGCACACTGGGTGACTACATGATGTAGATAGGTATGGACAGGTAATGTCTGCACACTGGCTGACTATATGATAGATAGGTATGGACAGGTAATGTCTGCACACTGGGTGACTACATGATAGATAGGTATGGACAGGTAATGTCTGCACACTGGGTGACTACATGATAGATAGGTATGGACAGGTAATGTCTGCACACTGGGTGACTACATGATGTAGATAGGTATGGACAGGTAATGTCTGCACACTGGATGACTACATGATGTAGATAGGTATGGACAGGTAATGTCTGTACACTGGGTGACTGCATGATGTAGATAGGTATGGACAGGTAATGTCTGCACACTGGGTGACTACATGATGTAGATAGGTATGGACAGGTAATGTCTGCACACTGGGTGACTACATGATGTAGATAGGTATGGACAGGTAATGTCTGCACACTGGGTGACTACATGATGTAGATAGGTATGGACAGGTTATGTCTGCACACTGGGTGACTACATGATAGATAGGTATGGACAGGTAATGTCTGTACACTAGGTGACTATATGATGTAGATAGGTATGGACAGGTAATGGCTGTACACTGGGTGACTACATGATGTAGATAGGTATGGACAGGTAATGTCTGCACACTGGGTGACTACATGGTGTAGATAGGTATGGACAGGTAATGTCTGTATGAGATATTGATTCTAATATCCACCTGGCAGATCCAATAGCACCTGATGCTTACATGATGTGTATGTATGGGGGAACTCTGGCCAAAGTAGCTAACACACTGGGCAGCTGCTCCTCCTCAATAAGGTACTCCTACCTCAACCTCCACCATCTCTACCCTCCTTAACAATTATCTATAGGTTAGTCTGCATAGTTATATAGATGTCCTCTATAAGTGACTCTTACTTCAGCCTCCACTGTTAGTCTGTACCCTCCTTGACTATACACGATTCAGGCCCAACAGCATGTTTTTTTGGTCATAACCCCATTCCGTTATTTGGGTTTAACTGAACTCTGAGACATTTTCTTCATCTTCAAGAAGGTGCTGGTTTCAACCTGGACATAATAAATTGGAGAAGTATACAAAGTCAACCTCGCCATACATTTCCAGTTAAAACGGGAATCGATCCCCTGCAGCTGTGGCAAGAGACAGACTCGCTGTCGCTTTACCAAGCAAAAAGGCACTAGAAGCCAATGTACATGAAGGATTTGAAAAAGTTGTCCGACATACCTGGGGCTTTGCACACCTCGTTAGTATAGGATCCAATGGTGCCATGTTGAGTTATTAACAGGGAAACATCCTTAGATACCCTATATGAACATGCCATGCCAAAGGACTCCATAACTTTCAAAATAAATAAGAATCCAATGATTTTCCATAGCGCTATGTCTCGGCACCCGCCATTGCGGCTTGTTGACCCAGTTCTTTAGCCGAAAGTATGTCAGGTTTTATCAAGGCACCTCCCTGTGTCATCAACAAGAGGGAATGTCCATGTGATGATTGATCGCTATGAAAATTCATTGGATTCTCATTTATTTAGAAGAAAATGGAGACAAAATGAAGGCAAACACCAACTAGAGATCGTATATTTGCTGGCATTGGAAGTACAGGAGCTGGCATGCTTGGATTCTACTCGAAAAATGTGTGTAAAGGTGGAGGTATGTCAGGCAGAGTGACAACATGGCCACGACGGCTTGGCAAACTATGCGGATCACATACACTTTCAAAATGTCTTCTCCTGGATTAATTCGGGGGTTATAAGGTAAGAAATTGATACAAAATGGAGGAATAAATGCGATAAATGCATTAATATATGTATAACCTAGGACTCGTTGAGGTTAGCTGGAAATATTCACCCTCCCACTGCGCTGTTAGGCGAATATTTCCAGCAAACCTCACCTCGTCCTAGGTTAAACATACATTAATAGCTTAATATAGTTCACCTCTGGGGTAGCTGGTATAGAGTGGCCCATGTGCACTGCACCAAGGCCAGGTGTATAGCTGTGGAAGTCCCCATTCCTCCCCTATTGTGATAGATATACTGTTTGGTCTTATCTGCAATTATACCTACACATCTAAGCACCAGCTGGGTACCCTCCCCCTCACCTGATGTCCTGTTTTTAATTTCCTCCTAGTATCAACAATGGCCTGTTTTTACTGGACTGAGTGTGTCATGTGACATGCACTGAGTGGTCCTTCATTCAACCAGCCTCATTTAAGGCGTGTTTCCAGCTTAGACCATTGCTTATACAATCTATGGGCATTTAAATGCCCATTTTCCTTTCACATTTCTTCAGAAAAACAATTCTTAACCAAGACCTGTCTACAGCAATTCCAATACCAACACAATTGGAGGGACTTTTGTAGAAAAACTTCCTTCCTTTATCAATTAGGCCTGCATGTATTTGCAGCATTCTATTGGAAAACCTCACAAAGACAGCAGTCAGCCACTTTGTGTATCAGCTTCACATTGCTCAATTATAGTACAAGAAGGATCGTGGCACCTTGCTGTTTAGTGTGTATAGCTATGCACCGAGCACAGTGACGCCTTTGTGACCATTTCTTTTCTATAGAGTGCCCCCATGTGTGAAAATAGAATTAAAGATCCATACATCTTTCCAGCAGAACTCATATGTAACTTTCTATCCTGAGTGTACTTTAACCTGCCAACCACTGCGGCTTCTACAAGTGGATCAGGGTTAAATATGCTGATATTTTTAACTTTCATATAGAAAATATATTCTCCAAATGTTCATTACACAGGAGGGTAGATCATATACTGTCAGACTGCGCCAAGCTATTTACAGTAGATTGCATTTATTTTGGGAAAACAGTAGAAGCTGTTACTACAAATCTAATGAGCCTACAGTAGCTGGCCGTGTACCTAGTGCAGGGCAAGCTACTTCCCCTTCACAATCTGGGCTGAGAGTGTACATAAGGATAAGGCTGAGAGTGTACATAAGGATAGGACTGAGAGTGTACATAAGGATAGGACTGAGAGTGTACATAAGGATAGGACTGAGAGTGTACATAAGGATAGGGCTGAGAGTGTACATAAGGATAGGACTGAGAGTGTACATAAGGATAGGGCTGAGATTGTACATAAGGATAGGACTGAGAGTGTACATAAGGATAGGGCTGAGAGTGTACATAATGATAGGACTGAGAGTGTACATAAGGATAGGACTGAGAGTGTACATAAGGATAGGGCTGAGTGTACATAAGGATAGGACTGAGAGTGTACATAAGGATAGGACTGAGAGTGTACATAAGGATAGGGCTGAGAGTGTACATAAGGATAGGGCTGAGAGTGTGCATAAGGATAGGACTGCCTTGGTAGGAGGGAGGAGAGGCAAACAGACAGAGGGCAACAAAAACCAGGGGGAGTTCCAATATTGGAGTTACGAAGTGCAAGTACAGCGTACTGTTTGAGGCCTGAGGACTGAGCACATCACAGGTCTCCATATACTGCAAAAATGGTGTTTAGATCCTAAACATATTCCTGTCCCATCTTTCTAATCACTTTAAGTTTAGCCAAACAATGTGTTAAGCTCAAGTGTTAGAAATCTAGATGTTTAAGTTATGTTGTGTATAGATATCAATGACATTTTTGTGTTACGGTGATTATGAAATTTCATGTTTAGATATCTAAATGATTTGATGGAAATTTAGGGGTTGCATACATTTGCATTTAGAAAATAAAGGATTATCATTTATTTGTTGTCTCATTTATCTTGTGGGGGACATCATGTATTCAGAAGTCTCCAAAGATGTCAGCTGCAGGTATATGCATTCATGTATACAATTATGTAGATACTGCATTAGAATGAGAGACTTGAGAAAGTACAATTTGGTTGTTGTTTCGAATTTATCTCACCTTCCTTACGGATGACACTCAAGGGTGAGAGGTCCCGCGGGTTGTATCCACACCGAAGTGAGATTACCCTTTTGGCGTTGTGCCCGGACCCTAGTCTAAGGGGGAGGGGGGATGATGGTGACCGATTCTATGGGAAGGTAAAAAGCACGCCCCTACACATTTACCAAGGCAATTGTTCTTTAACATCCGTCACTACATAGGCATAGTGACAGATGGACAGGTCTGTTTAAAGTCATTTGTCTGCCATGACCACCGAGAGACTTTCCAGCACAGCCAGGGCAGGGAGGAACTCAAATGACACCTTACTGTGCCCCGACCGGGCCGGGAACCGAACTCCCGGCAACAAGTTTGTAGGAAGGACATTGATTTAGCCTTTACAAAATAGCATGAAATAGGTGTCAGTCAGTCAGTCTATAAAATGAAACCAAGATCACTATAGAATTTCGGGATATTTGTCTCAACAATTGATTGTGATTGCGTGCTAATAGTCCATTCACAGGTAACAGCACTGCTGCTACCTGTGAATGGACTATCTCACACACAAGTGTCTAAACATATTGATGTTTAAATCTAAACACCTAGTTTCAAAGTGTTTAAACTCTAAACATCTAAACATGTCTTGCAAAATTGTTTATATATTGAGAATAAAAGTGTCTATATCCTAAAATCAATGTTTACTTAATGAGACACCTAACTAACCTATATATTTAGGTTTTAAACGTGTTTAGACCTAACCATGTTTAAAACCTAAACACTATTTTTGCTTTTGCAGTGTATAGAGGCGTGAGGGGCAACGGAGGCCTCGTTTGTTACTATGGTGTTGGTCAATTTCAAATTAGGAACCAATTGTCCCTTTATATTGGATTTAGGAGGTAATTGGACATTTGTTTTTCAGAAGAGTGATTTGTCTTGGAAATTCCACAGGTGATTAGTCCTATTACAGTGCTATGGTCAACCTTTCCTAACAGCAGCCAATGTTCAATCTAATTTACACAGATGTAAAACATAGTTACCCTTTACCACCAGCATCCAGTGTCCAATCTAATTTACACAGATGTATTACATAGTTACCCTTTACCACCAGCACCCAGTGTCCAATCTGGTTTACACAGATGTAAAACATAGTTACCCTTTACCACCAGCACCCAATGTCCAATCTGGTTTACACAGAGGTATAACATAGTTACCCTTTACCACCAGCACCCAATGTCCAATCTGGTTTACACAGATGTAAAACATAGTTACCCTTTACCACCAGCACCCAATGTCCAATCTAATTTACACAGATGTAAAACATAGTTACCCTTTACCACCAGCACCCAATGTCCAATCTAATTTACACAGATGTAAAACATAGTTACCCTTTACCACCAGCACCCAATGTCCAATCTAATTTACACAGATGTAAAACATAGTTACCCTTTACCACCAGCACCCAATGTCCAATCTAATTTACACAGATGTAAAACATAGTTACCCTTTACCACCAGCACCCAATGTCCAATCTAATTTACACAGATGTAAAACATAGTTACCCTTTACCACCAGCACCCAATGTCCAATCTAATTTACACAGATGTAAAACATAGTTACCCTTTACCACCAGCACCCAATGTCCAATCTGGTTTACACAGAGGTATAACATAGTTACCCTTTACCACCAGCACCCAATGTCCAATCTGGTTTACACAGAGGTATAACATAGTTACCCTTTACCACCAGCACCCAATGTCCAATCTAATTTACACAGATGTAAAACATAGTTACCCTTTACCACCAGCACCCAATGTCCAATCTAATTTACACAGATGTAAAACATAGTTACCCTTTACCACCAGCACCCAGTGTTCAATCTAATTTACACAGATGTATTCATATTACATCGTTACCCTTTACCACCAGCAACCAGTGTCCAATCTGGTTTACACAGATGTATTCATATAACATAGTTACCCGTTACCACCAGCACCCAGTGTCCAATCTGGTTTACACAGATGTATTACATAGTTACCCTTTACCACCAGCACCTAGTGTCCAATCTGTGAGGGAGGAGATAAAAAGTAGTGTGCCTGTGCCTACAGGATGAGCAGGCTGCAGAAGGAAGGAGGTAGTTCAACCCTATTGAGTGAGAGTAAAAACAGTGATAGTGTAATGTTTGCTGAACCCTTAATTTAACAAGAGTTTTATTTTGTCACAAAATCAGAATTTTCTTGCTCAGTGCTAGAATGAAATGTGATGATAAAGAGGGATGTGCATTTAGCATGTCATACATGGCATTCAGTATTTGAGCGCTGATACTAAACGGGTAAAGCACAATGAACCCACACATTGCAGATACTAGTTAACAGAGCTTTGGTACTTGTGCAAAGTTACACAACACCTCATAACCAACTCTATATTGTATAGATAAAAAGTGTACATGGATTACATAATGGTGTTTTTACAATAATATTATCTTGGTGACATGACATGGTTAATATAACTATAATTTTGTCAGTCAGTAGTCCTGTCAGTTATACCAGGTACCAGTGGTTAATGTAGCTATATGTCAGTCAGTAATCCTGTCAGTTTTACCAGGTACCAGCGGTTAATATAGCTATATGTCAGTCAGTAATCCTGTCAGTTTTACCAGGTACCAGTGGTTAATGTAGCTATATGTCAGTCAGTAATCCTGTCAGTTTTACCAGGTACCAGCGGTTAATGAAGCTATATATGTCAGTCAGTAGTCCTATCAGTTTTACCAGGTACCTGCGGTTAATATAGCTATATGTCAGTCAGTAGTCCTGTCAGTTTTATCAGGTACCAGCGGTTAATATAGCTATATGTCAGTCAGTAGTCCTGTCAGTTTTACCAGGTACCAGCGGTTAATGTAGCTATATATGTCAGTCAGTAGTCCTGTCAGTTTTATCAGGTACCAGCGGTTAATATAGCTATATGTCAGTCAGTAGTCCTGTCAGTTTTACCAGGTACCAGTGGTTAATGTAGCTATATGTCAGTCAGTAATCCTGTCAGTTTTACCAGGTACCAGCGGTTAATGTAGCTATATATGTCAGTCAGTAGTCCTATCAGTTTTATCAGGTACCAGCGGTTAATATAGCTATATGTCAGTCAGTAGTCCTGTCAGTTTTACCAGGTACCAGCGGTTAATGTAGCTATATATGTCAGTCAGTAGTCCTATCAGTTTTACCAGGTACCAGCGGTTAATGTAGCTATATATGTCAGTCAGTAGTCCTATCAGTTTTACCAGGTACCAGTGGTTAATGTAGCTATATGTCAGTGAGTAGTCCTGTCAGTTTTATCAGGCACCAGCTGTTAATGTAGCTATATGTCAGTCAGTAATCCTGTCAGTTTTACCAGGTACCAGCGGTTAATGTAGCTATATGTCAGTGAATAGTCCTGTCAGTTTCATCAGGCACCAGCGGTTAATGTAGCTATATATGTCAGTCAGTAGTCCTGTCAGTTTTACCAGGTACCAGCGGTTAATGTAGCTATATATATCAGTCAGTAGTCCTATCAGTTTTACCACGTACCTGCGGTTAATATAGCTATATGTCAGTGAGTAGTCCTGTCAGTTTTACCAGGTACCAGCTGTTAATGTAGCTATATGTCAGTCAGTAATCCTATCAGTTTTATCAGGTACCAGCGGTTAATGTAGCTGTATGTAAGTGAGTAATCTAATTGTCAGTTTTACTTAGTACCAGCGGTTAATGTAGCTATATGTCAGTGAGTAGTCCTGTCAGTTTTATCAGGTACCAGCGATTATTATGAGTAGTATATACATGCAAACTGAGCACAATGGATTAGCTACTAACTAGGTCATGACCTACTGGTAGACCAGAAGTGACCTAATTTCAGCCAATCAGAGGGCTGGATTTGACAGGAAGTGACGTCATAAGGTCATGACCTAGTTTTTTCAGCCAATCAGAGAGCTGGATTCCATTTGACCTAGTGACCTGACCTAGTTGCATAAATTAAGAGAATTGCGCAATACCTAGGGTTGACCTACTTGCAAACCAGAAGTGACCTACTAACCTACTTGCAAAAACGTATGACCTACGTATGAAGGTGTATTGCACAATGTTTGTAAGAAATTACACAATAACCATGACTCATGTTCTGATGCAATATTTCTATAGATTTACGCAATACTTATGACTCTTTTTTTTTTTATATGAGATTAAAATGCAACAAAAACACAACTCGGTTCTTTTTGAATTCAATCTTTTTTAATCTTTCTTTGAATCAGAGTACATGCTAGGTATGAATCATTATAATCATATATGCTTGCAAGCAGAGTACATGGATATCATATCGAAAATGAATTCTTGTTGCAGTACCAACTGCACCCGGTCTTAGCCGGAGTAGGACTTTGACTATGATCCTCTAAGGCACGCATTCTCTCCATTAAGTCCTTCAGGGCGCTTCTTCCTATGTCATTCTCCTCCAGGGCTACACACTTTGTCCATTAACTCTCCCATAATTATGAGAATCTTGTCTATTACTTCCGCCGTGCTCTGAAGCCTGTCTATCATGTCCAATTCACATTTAACTTTCCCTTTCACCAATAGGTTGCTTACGTCTTTTTTTAACTGCTACTTCTTCTGGACTCATCTCTAAATCCATGGCCTCTTCTTCTCTCTTTTCCTCAGCAAGGGGCTTACTATTTTGTCCATTAAGTTGAAGGGCACCTGAGAAAACCTTTTCACAGTGTGGTGTGGGTCCTTGGTGCGACATGTCTGTATAAGGAAATCCATGGCCTCTTCTTCTCTCTTTTCCTCAGCAAGGGGCTTACTATTTTGTCCATTAAGTTGAAGGGCACCTGAGAAAACCTTTTCACAGTGTGGTGTGGGTCCTTGGTGCGACATGTCTGTATAAGGAAGTTAATGCAGTGGGCTCCACACGTTTTAGCATAAAAGTTTTGTACTTGTTTTCTGCTGAACGACCCGTGGCCATCTGACGACTTCTGCATGAACCTCTGGTGATATAAAGTTAATGGAGGTAAACCATAGGGATCAAAGTAGAACACATTCCCTTCATGTGAAATGTAAAACGCCACCCAGTGCTGTCCAGGTTTAGAACTTGGATCTGTGTTACTGACAAAACACATAGAGGGAATTGGTTTTTTAGGACATTGATCACTGGCAAAAGTTCCAAGGTAGAAACGCCTTGTGTGTGGATGGTTTCCCAGTGCAGCTGTTATGTCTGAAGTTCTCATTCTTCTCAGTTCATGTGGATGTCTGTGACAGGAAGACAGTCAGCTGTCAGTTGGATGTTGTTGTCATAGAAGGAACACAAGACGGCAGATATGGCATGAGTAGTCGGGGCGGCAAACCTGAGGGAAATGCCCAGCTTTCCTTGCTCAATGAGATTTATACGACTGTCTTCAGGTGCTCTGTCTGGCGTGAGGTCGAAAACAAGGAAGGAATATCCACCTTTAAAATCTTCTAAACTTATGCCACAGTCTTGCCCCAAAGCCGACAACCCACTGTCTCTGAACATTTAACTGTAGGCTCTGATGCCTATTTCGAAGTCAGTCTTCAACTCAAACTTCTGATCGTCATATCTCACGCAAATTTCCTTCACATTGAAATGTCTGCAGTTGAAAGGATTTTCTGTCTTAGTCCCAGCAGCTGCTGTTTCCTTTATCATACACAAGACTATCCTGGTGGGGATTTGAGTAGTGTCAGGTTGAGTCCAACTGTAGTCTTGTGAGCCGCCGTCCAAAGTGTGTTTAGTGACTTTACACCTGGCTATGTGATAGTGTGGGTTCCTCACACTGCTGAAGTGAGTTTTTACCACCTCGTCGTTGACACTTTTTTGGAGAAGTGACATTTCAGCTTTGGTGATTTTGATCCAGTAGTTTTGATCGGCTGCTTGCATCATGTAGTAATTGGGTTGGTTTTTTTCGAAGATGAACTTGATTTCACAGTTCGGAGGCAGCACCTTGCACTGTTTGATCAAATCCAGGTGGGGCCTAATGACTAAGGCGTGTTTGTTGCGGGCACTGAATTCTGCTCTCCGTGCCGTCCATCCTGTATTGGCGCCCGCTCTGGTTTTTTTTATGTGTCCACAGGTGTCTTTCATGTACTTTTGGCATCCTTTCAGATGAGTCTCTTTGTCTTCTTTGTTGCAGCAAATTGTGTCCAAAATGTAGGCCTTTAGACCATAGTCTTCGTTGTTGCCGGTGACTTTCTCTCCATTTATGAGCAACTGACAGGAAGCAAATAGAGCGTGTGCTAAGTTGTTGACTGGAGCAGCTTCTATGTCGACGGCAAGGTGGGTTGTTCCATCGGCCGCCACGGCTTCCAGTTCCATGTACATCTCAGTTTCTGTGTACAGGTTGCTTGGTTCGAAGGTGAAGTCAAAAGTTTCAGTGTGTGGAGTGAGGGCATTGTTGGTAGTCTTGGTTATTACTTTACACTTTAAAATGTCCTTTTGAGTTACAGGTAAGGCGTGTAGATCTAGTTCTCCTACTGCACATACTTGACCCTTGGGATGAATGAGACTCATGACTAGAACAAGGTGTTTCCTCTGCCTTGACGTTGTAACTTGTTAAAGTGTTGTCAGGAAACACGTTCATAGACGAGTTGCTAGGTAGAGTTAAGGTAAACGCCATTTGTCTATCTTCTTAACAGGTTCCCAAGAGTTAAACTTGTCTCCATAACCCTTCCACTTGATGAAGGCTTCTCTTTTCTTGCCTTTTCCTCTGTATTTAACTATTTTTTCTATGTTGTAGCGTCTTCCGTGACAAGCTTGCACCTTCTGAACTTCAGGTTCGTAGAAGCTTCCTTTTATCTCTTCTCCAAGGAGATCTTTGAGGTGGTACCCTTTGGGTGAAACACCGTCCACTGTGTATATTTCCTCTGTCCAGTTAGGTTCTGTTAAATGTTTTCTTTGTTTTCAACATTCGCACTTGATTTTTTCTCTTCAATTTAAGGACAGGAACTTTTTTCTTTTGAGGTTGATCGTACAACCTGTAAAACAGGTCTATTCAATCCACTAATGATATCCACCCCGATTCTTGCGAATCTAACTCCGAAAAGTTCTTGGGATAGTGGAAGCTTTCCCATCCCGGGTCCGGGTTTGTTTTTACAACAGTCCGGACAGGTGGTTACCCATCTTTGCAAGTCCCGTGTCATGCCAGGCCAGTAGTACTTCTTGGAGAGTCGTGCTAATGAGCATTTTCTCCCGAAATGACCACTGGTCCGATGTCCATGACAGAAGTACATAATGTCATGTCTCATTGCATGTGGTATCACCACTTGCATGATTTTCTCACCATTATTACATGGCTTCCAATGGTATAACACGCCTTTCTGGACTTCAAGCTCTGTCCATTGAGCAAGAAACCTTCTCATTTCTTGATTTTCCAGAGAGACCTCTGGTCTAACTGGACGTATACCCTTTGGTACTAATTGCAATAGCTGCGCAGTTATCGAGTCAGCTTCCTGGAAACATTGTATGTGATCCATAGACCAATCCAGTATACTGGCAACTAGGGGTTCGAAAGGTCTTTGAATCCCTGCTAGCACTGCTCTATGAGCTCCACAATCAGTACAATCTGGATTATCACATTTCCGAATTGGTATTCGAGACAAAGCATCAGCATTTAAATGCTTAACTCCGGGTCTATGCTGAATCTGGTGATGTTCAAGCCCATACTCGGATAAGTGGGCTAGCCATCGACCTAGCATACCTTCAGCATCTCGGAAGTTCAGTTGCCATCTTAAAGAGGAGTGATCCGTACGTAGAGTAAAGATCGTTCCCCATAAAAAATGTTTGAACTTCTTGGTGTATACGACTACTGCTAACAACTCTCTTTTGGTTGTGCAGTAATTGCGCTGAGTTTTACTCAGTGTGTTGCTGGCAAAGGCAATAGGTACATCTCTCCCATTTTGGACTTGCGAGAGAGCTGCACTAATGCTATCATTACTAGCATCAGTATCCAGTATGAAATGATCCGTTTCATTCGGATATTGCAATACGGGAGTACTTGTGAACAGGTCTTTTAGCTTTTGAAAAGCAGATTCCTGTTCATGCATCCAAGGAAATTTTTCCTTGGTACTTCCTTGAGTGCAGTTACCTATTGCTTGTAATGGGTTACTGACTCTATAATAATTCGGAATAAATTCCCTATAATAGGAACAGAATCCTAAAAAGGACCTCACTTCTTTGGGTGTTTTAGGTCTATTCCAATTCGTAACTGACTCGATTTTATCGGGATCAGCTTTTATTCCTTCATCACTAATGATGCGGCCCAAATAATTTATGGACTTTCTAAACATGTGACATTTCTTGGGTTTCAATTTGAGACCATTAGAAATAATACGTTCTAATACCAATTTGAGATTGTTAGAACATTCTTCGAATGTTTTTCCGAAGACTATTACATCATCAAGGTATACAAGACATCTTTTCCACAATAAGTCACTTAGGATAGTTTCCATCATTGCTTCAAATGTTGCTAGTGCATTGCACAAACCAAACGGCATTACGTTATATTGGAATAATCCAATATGACTCGAAAATGCAGTCTTTTCCATATCTGATGGATTCTTTCCCACTTGCCAGTATCCTGATTGCAAGTCTAGGGTACAAAACCAACTGTTACCTCCTAAGGAGTCAATGGTTTCATCTATTCTCGGTAATGGATACGAATTCTTTTTCGTTATTCCATTCAACTTCCTGTAGTCTATGCAAAAGCGGATAGTACCGTCTTTTTTTGTTACCATACACACAGGACTACTCCATGGACTATTGGATGGGACTATTACATCTTGTTCCAACATCTTGTTTATTTCCTCTTCAGCTACTCTTTTTTTCGCTAAAGGTAACCGCCTATACGGTATCTTAAAGGGTTCCGCATCTCCAGTATCTATTTTGTGTACTACCTTATTTGTCGTACCTAGTTTTTCACCAGGTTTGGCAAAGGCAGTCTTATACTGACAGAGCATATCATAAAATTCTTTCCGGTGTTCTGGATCTTCTAATGAAGTTTCTTCATACAACTTAAGTAAGTCATCCGAAATTTCATCATCTTCTGTTACCTTCCGTAAGTTTAACTTACTATCCGTTACAGTTTCCGAAAGGGTCACGTTTCCAAAAACTTGTCCCTTTTTCAGGTAGATAGTAGTGTTTCCAGTATTGGAGACAGGTACTACCGACCAGGATGCATTTGCTACTATAGTGTCTACAGATATTAATCCGATACTTGACAGAGTAGCTACATCCGGTTCTATCACTGCAGGCTTATTGCGCAGTGCAGGATCGCTTCTTACAAGCACATCACAGGCAACACCCGGAGAAATCCGCACAGAGTGTGCTACACTAGCCATACTGCTCACTTGTCTCAGTACACACCTAACCTTTACAGGATACGGGTATTTCACACTCAACTCTCCTGATTGGGGCTCCAACACCACCCCATACAGGGATGCAAAATCCAACCCGAGTATCCCTTCATCTGCTATATCCGCAACGGTGGCGCTCATGACATAGTCATGCATTCCATCCAATTGCAATTTTACACAAGTTCTTCCATACGTTTGCAAGGTACTGCCATCGGCCGTTTGAGCATTTCCTCCCGATTTGAGAGTATCGTGTTCATTCGGGATAAGATCATAGAACCTCTTGGAGATACAGGAGTGGCTAGCACCCGTATCCATAAGAAATTCGGCAGATCTTCCGTTAACAGTGAGGCAAACATACCACCGCCTTCCGTTTAGAACAGAGGGCGTGTCCGTGACGATCGGAACGTCATTGTTCAAACCTGGAGTCGATCCACATCCTTTCAGGTATTCCAGACAAGGATGACCCGGGGGTAGGTGGGCACTACCAACCCTGGCTAACGCATAGCCGCCTACCTCGTTACTGATATCGGGTTTCCCCTGTGCTCCCTGGGCACCTGTTATATCAGCTTCCCTAACCTTCCGGGTGTCTACAACCACCTCGGTGTTAGGCGAGTTTGTTACTACATGCGAACTATCGTCACGGATGGTGATATCATGGCAAGATTTGTCACTGGGATCCCCTTCTTTGCCCATAGGGGGACCCCTCCTCAGTTTTCCTCCGTACTTATTCCAGAGACACCTTCCTGTCTACGTGGGACAGGCTTCTCAGCCATACATTCAGGAGCATAATGTCCTAACTTCTGGCATCTGAAGCATCTCCTTTGAGATTTATCAACTCTAGGTCTTTTCAGAGCCTCTGTTAATCCGGCTATTAATGTCTCCATCATATTAGTCGGAGTAGCAGTGGCTGCCACGGTAGGAGTGACCGTAGAGGTCGCATTACCAGATTGAATAGGTCCGGAAGCTATTTTACTAGCAACGGCCCCTCCCCTTCCTTTCGGATGTACCTTCCTATACCGTTTCTGTCGGTAATACTTTCCAGCAACCTGGACTGATCCAATATATTCTCCATTTTCATCAGAGACATATTCGTCTTCCTGATCAGCCTCTTGTAAATCTACGGGGGCTAATTGGGAAGTTTCATATACCTGAGCAGGGCAACCTCCATATTGCAATGGAGCTGCTCGTACCGGGTTAGGTCCTAGACCTACCAATCTCTTCTTCATATCATGTGCATCGATTGATATGAATAGGTCACTGAAGGATGTGTCATCCTTCCAAGAATCCCAAACTACTTGTTTGTGATCCAGATCCCGCAATCCATTGTAGAATTGTGTAAACAATTCTTGCAGATAGCAGTCATCATCATGAGCCCAATTTGGACGTGCTTTTGATAGCAAGTCCTGTAGCTCCAAACCAAAGACCTTCTTTGATTCTTTAGGTTTCTGAGTTCTTTTCTTAAAGCTTACCCATGGATCCTCTCTAACGATCGAACCAAACAGGTACGCGGCACACTCGACCAATTGATCATAGGTGCCGTATATTCCGTATGCTGCTCTCCATTGATTGAGGGCTACTTTTCCACCTTTATTCAACCAACAGATCAAATAAGGCAGAGCTTCTTCTTTTGTCCAACCACTACAGTTGACTTCATCGACAAAAGCCTGATACCTATCCTTCCATGGATCATTCGAATCATATGGAGGGGGTATCCTTGCTTGCCTATGTGCCGGATTGTTACATCCGCATAGTCTATCTGCTTCTCGCATGCTCCAGTTCATGACTTCCATGCCGTCTGCTCCCTTCCGGTAGCAGTCAATGCCAAGATTTTGGATACATTGGCTTCTATCAAAGATGGTTTGCATCCCTGCAAGCATGGAAGTTCTCCTGTTGGGCTTCCTGCCATCTCCTCCAGGGCCACCCGGGGGATTACGTCCAGGGGGACCACCACCAGGGTAGTTCCCGGAAGCACTACTAGGGTGTCCACCTCCATAACTCGCATTTCCAGTTGTTCCGGAAGATGTATACCTGGGGTAGGAATTATTTTGATTCCATCCCTGGTTATATGTATTACCATTTTGGTAATTACTACCTCCTGCCGGATTATAGTTATGTCTATATCCATAGGGAGTTGTTCTCGGTAAGTACGTACCACCGGTCACATTAGGTTGGGGGGGTTCGGTCTGAGGAAGCATCCACTATTTGGAACATTGCTTTGCCCTGAAGACAGGTTCGGCAATCTCGGGCCTGCTGGTGTACTATGACCGGGTTGAGAATAATACGACGGTGGAGTCAGTATATTTCTCGGTGGTCCCGGTACTTGCGGTTGTGCTACTGGTGTAGTATTATGTACACAAGTAGCATTAACGTGAGTCACTCTAATTTTATGACTCAGATCCAGTATCGGTGGTGCAGGGCCTACTGTATCAAGCACCTGAGCTTGAGATGTAGATGCACTACTCATAGATCCTTGATTAGTAGTCCCCTGTGGGCAATTCCTATTCTGGATACTCATTCCGCTAACTGCGGTGTTATCCGGTTTCTTATAGATTCCGGATACTACGTTTTTATCAGCCCCATCGCTAACGAATGGGTTGAATCTGGTGGGAGTTTCATCTTGGGATGATTTCACCAACATTGTAGAGACCACATTTGGATCTATAGTACCTATAGTCAATTGTGCGGCTTCTACATACTTTTCAAGGGTTATTGCAGTTGTTTGCAATTCCTGAAGCCTGAGTTTCTGTCTATCCTCCTCCAGTTGTTTATTATAAGCTATAATCCCCATCCGGATGGTTTCATTGTCTTCAGCTTGTTTACTGCACTGAAGTTTCAATTTCTCTAATTCGCTTTGATATTGGCCTATTTCGGCTTCGTAATTTGCCTTATCAAGACTTAGTTGATCATTCGTATTTATGTATGTCTGGATACGAATGTGTCTGTTGTCATACTCTTTATTGAATGACTTTTTCATCTCTTGAAGTTTTATTTCTTCACTCTCTAATTCTTTCATGTATTCACTCTTTCTGGCTTCGAATTCATTTCGCATGCTGATCAAGTCTTCTTCTATCTGAAGTTTTTCATTGAATACTTCATCTTTTGCTTTGACCAAGGTATTTAGATTCTCATTCAAAGTAACATAAGTTTCGTTTAACAACAGGACATCCGGTCGTTTAAATTCCTCACCCTCTGGTACCGCATAGGTTACGTCGCCGTCTATGGCGCTGTAATCTAATATTGGTAGTCCGGGTCTGGGTATACTGTAAGGTAATTCTCCAAACGTAACCCTCTTTGGCATAGGTGCCTGATGTTCCGGGTTAGTACTACCACCAACTTCGAACATCGAGTTACTTAATTCGTCAACAAGTGATTGTTGACTTATCAAATTACTCTGCCTCTGTATAGATTGTTCCCGTCGTACAGAGTCTGGTAGATTTTCCTCACTAGCAGTGTAATGGTTTTGGTCTTACGGACCTGGGGGGTTCGGGTCTTACTATTCGGGAAAGATGCAGTATAGACTAGTCACACAAAACCAGACGACATCAAATACAGTTGACAGATTTATTTGTAGGTAAACAGGTACATTTAACACAACAGTGAATGTTAATGTAGAAATAGCAAGTAGCTTAAAATCAGTGATCAACGTTACGATACATTAATGTATCTTCATCAGGATGGTTTTCGGATTGCATATAGTGCTACTTATATGGACCTTGGGATCTTACTTCCTGTTTTGATTGGTGGCTATGACAACACTATAACTTGGTAACTATAGTAACTGGTAACAATGGATCATTATGGGATGTACAATATATATCCTGCCCCCTGGTGGGACATGTCAGAATTAATGGGATATTTTAACAAATGGATGGACTATACAGAGATATAAATAGCTTAGTTAGATATTCCATATTAGATAATAATATGGTACCGGTATCATGGTGAGCGGTACAAAAGTATTGTTAATATATTATAATGTCATTAATTCTGCATTATAAAAAACATGTATGCAAGCATATGGTGAAATTCTAATGGCAGTTTTTGAATTCCAATTGTCCGTTGTGATATCTACAGGTAGCATCTTCATGGAACTTGGCTCCCTCATAGGCTGGGTGACAGGCTGTGGGAGTGGTTTCGTTGTTGTGGGCTCCACCGCGTCGTTTGACACTGCAAAATGGAGGGCCAACATAGACAACCCGAAATTTGGCATTTTGTGCATTTATAGTTGAGTCAAACCAAGTTTTCATCTTTGTGACTTTAGTATGTAGGTGGGGTGGGGGGATTTGGTAGTTGGTGGTTTTATGAACGTTCCGGTAGTGTCTTCTTAGATTGCTAATGTTGATGAATGTTGAGTGACAACCATATTTTAGGGAAGTGTACTTACCAATCGTTTCCGATCGGACTTTCTTGACCAATTGCTGCCCCTTATGTGCCTCATTTAGATGTTGTAGTTTTGCTTTATCGCTTTTGCCAATAAAAATGTCACAATAATCACACAGAGCGAATTACCTACATGTTACGCTGCTACCACCTACCTATTTGGTACACTGGTACCCTCCTACACCATCACGTACCTATATGGTACACTGGTACCCTACTACAGCACCACCTACATGTTACACTGGTACCCTCCTACACCAACATCTACATGGTACACTGGTACCCTCCTACACCACCACCTACATGGTACACTGGTACCCTCCTACACCACCACGTACCTATATGGTACACTGGTACCCTCCTACACCACCACCTAAATGGTACACTGGTACCCTCCTACACCAACATCTACATGGTACACTGGTACCCTCCTACACCAACATCTACATGGTACACTGGTACCCTCCTACACCATCATGTACCTATATGGTACACTGGTACCCTCCTACACCAACATCTACATGTTACACTGGTACCCTCCTACACCACCACCTAAATGGTACACTGGTACCCTCCTACACCATCACTTACCTATATGTTATGCTGGTACCCTCCTACACCACCACCTAAATGGTACACTGGTACCCTCCTTCACCATCACCTACCTATATGGTACACTGGTACCCTCCTACACCACCACCTATATGGTACACTGGTACCCTCCTACACCACCACCTATATGGTACACTGGTACCCTCCTACACCAACATCTACATGGTACACTGGTACCCTCCTACACCACACCTACATGGTACACTGGTACCCTCCTACACCACCATCTACATGGTACACTGGTACCCTCCTACACCATCACGTACCTATATGGTACACTGGTATCCTCCTACACCATCACGTACCTATATGGTACACTGGTACCCTCCTACAGCACCACCTACATGGTACACTGGTACCCTCCTACACCAACATCTACATGTTACACTGGTACCCTCCTACACCAACATCTACATGGTACACTGGTACCCTCCTACACCACCACCTACATGGTACACTGGTACCCTCCTACACCACCATCTACATGGTACACTGGTACCCTCCTACACCACAACCTAAATGGTACACTGGTACCCTCCTACAGCACCACCTACATTGTACACTGGTACCCTCCTACACCACCACCTAAATGGTACACTGGTACCCTCCTACACCACCACCATCATGGAACACTGGCACCCTCCTACACCATTAAATACCTACATGGTACACTGGTACCCTCCTACACCATTAAATAATACATGGTACACTGGTCGCCTTCTTCACATCTAAATGTTTGATAATACAGGAGCAGGATAACAAACTGACAGATCTAAATGTTTGATAACACAGGGGCAGGATAACAAACTGACACATCTAAATGTTTGATAACACAGGGGCAGGATAACAAACTGACACATCTAAATGTTTGATAATATAGGGGCAGGATAACAAACTGACACATCTAAATGTTTGATAACACAGGGGCAGGATAACAAACTGACACATCTAAATGTTTGATAACACAGGGGCAGGATAATAAACTGACACATCTAAATGTTTGATAATACAGGGGCAGGATAACAAACTGACACATCTAAATGTTTGATAATACAGGGGCAGGATAACAAACTAACACATCTAAATGTTTGATAATACAGGGGAAGGATAACAAACTGACACATCTAAATGTTTGATAACACAGGGGCAGGATAACAAACTGACACATCTAAATGTTTGATAACACAGGGGCAGGATAACAAACTGACACATCTAAATGTTTGATAATATAGGGGCAGGATAACAAACTGACACATCTAAATGTTTGATAACACAGGGGCAGGATAACAAACTGACACATCTAAATGTTTATAAATATAGTACAGAGTCAGGATAACAAACTGACAGATCTAAATGTTTATAAATATAGTACAGGGGCAGGATAACAAACTGACACATCTAAATGTTTGATAACACAGGGGCAGGATAACAAACTGACACATCTAAATGTTTGATAACACAGGGGCAGGATAACAAACTGACACATCTAAATGTTTATAAATATAGTACAGAGGCAGGATAACAAACTGACAGATCTAAATGTTTATAAATATAGTACAGGGGCAGGATAACAAACTGACACATATAAATGTTTGATAACACAGGGGCAGGATAACAAACTGACACATCTAAATGTTTGATAATACAGGGGCAGGATAACAAACTGACACATCTAACTGTTTATAAATATAGTACAGGGGCAGGATAACAAACTGACAGATCTAAATGTGTGCACTGTACATAGAAATAGGAATTATATCAGCCTCTGACCCCCAGGCAGTTTGGAATATACGGCCTGGGCCAGCCCTGTACTTTTGATCAAAATGTCCCCACTGACACCCAGATAACTACCTCTACCATGCAGTGAAGGGCCTAGTCACAGCTGTGTGAACATTATTCCAAGAGCCAACCCCATTGGCTGCCATGGTGAATCACCAAAGGCAATTAATCCTGACACCGTGATGCCTATACGACTTTGCTTGTAAGGGGGTACCCAAGAGTTTAATAATTCTGACTCAGGCCCTTGAGTAGTATAGTATGTATCAGAACGGGACTATAGCTAATCTAAGGATATTACTCACTCGCGATGCAATCAATCAGAGGCCTCCATTTGGTCATGTGACCCGTTGCCATTGCAATGTGACCTTCTTAGGGGATTAGCGACCACCTGTCAGCCAATCAGAGGCCAGCATTCTGGTAACAATGGTAACATGACCTACTTAGGGGATTAGCAACCACCGCTCAGCCAATCAGAGGCCAGCATTCTATTAACCATGGTAACATGACCTAATTAGGGGATTAGCAACCACCGCTCAGCCAATCAGAGGCCAGCATTCTATTAACCATGGTAACATGACCTAATTAGGGGATTAGTGCGGTCATGTGGCCCCTTGTTTGTAAACAAAGGGGCGGAGCTAATCATGCAAATGAGATACTCCTAAATTCTTTGGGCATGATGATAATGAAAGGTTTTTTTTTAAATAAGTTATGTATGAAATAAAACACAATAAAATAAATCATTTTCATTTTTTTATTTTCATGAATCATCTTTTTTTTTATCATTTTTAATCAATCATTTTTTCTTTCGTCCAAACAGACCGCAAAGTCTCACTTTGCCAGTGTCACAGTCTCTCTCCATCATACATTGCACTAGTTTTGATAAATCCAACACTATTTCAGCCAGATATAGGACCTTCGTCTGCATGAATTGTAGACGCTTGCAGCATTCCGTTTCCTTTTTTTTCCGAATTCTTCACATCATCATCATTACGAGCGTCTGACTCACTGACCGGTCACTCAGTTTTGGGTTTTTGCTCATCCACATGACATTTCTTGGGGTTTCTTGTTCGACATGCTTCAATCAGGAAATGTCTGCAAATGAGGGCCACCAGTCAGCAGTAGTGTCTTGGAGTTGAACACGGTTTCCTTGCCACTTGAACAGAGCAGAACACTTCAGGAAAGCTAAGAACTTGGAGCTCAGCAGAGGTAAACAGAATGAATCAAAGTAGTACACCTCTCCTGTCCTCGACACGTAAAATGCCACCAAATGTTGACCTGGTAAATGTTGAAGATCTGTGTTACTCACGCAACAAGTGTTCTTGATAGCGTGCTCGGGGATAGTGTCACAAGAGAAAACACCTGTAGGGGCCGGCATCGTCGTGTATATATTAGTGTGCTTCATCCGAGAGGTGTGTTCGTGTGGTGACGTGTTCTTCTCCTGAAAAAGCCTACCAGAGCAGGTAGGAAGTTCCAGGGCTTTGCCCAACCCAAACTACTCGTGTTGTGTTGGTATCTCTAGAGTTAAACGAGATAAAGAGCCATCCGACATATATACCTAATACGAACCATTACACTGGTGCCGTGACCAGTTGTTTCGGGGTGGAGCGCGGCCAAACGGCCGAAAGCCGCACCTGGTGAGATGCCTAAAAGGTGGCCCGGGTCACATGGCTGTAGAGCAATGGAGGACCTGGTATGGCCTCGCTGGAAGTTATGGGCAGCTGGTTGAATCTGCTAGTGGACTGTCATGTAATATGGTCAAGGAGGACCCAATGGTACATTTTAGAAAATGTACCCAGAAGCCTACAGAAGCTTTTAGAGCATACGGGATGGAACTCCATGCCCTGTTGAGTAAGGCCAGACAAGGGACAGAAAACCAGGACTGGTATATGGACTTAATCACTCAATTCGTTAAGGGGCTAAGAGACCGAGATGAGCAAATTGCTGCAAGAGACGCTTGGAAAGAAGGGTCTGCTCTGCACGGCATATTTAATGGGATAAACATGGCCGTGAAGAAACGAGCCATGCTAGCCGGGGACGTTCCGAACATAGCAGGACCGACCCCGGTAGCAACTGCCATGCACTGTCCCGAGGAAATTAGTACCTTGGACGACTTTGAGTTGATCGACATCGAGCAGGAGGATGGTACTGTAATCTGATTTGGGGTTCATATGTCTAATCCGGAGAGAACTACCGAACGACAATCTCCGGTACAGAAGAGGCAACAAGGTTTATTCAGATTCCTGCTTACAATCTGACCAAAGGCTTCCGAGTTCAAACGTATTCGTATCAGGGTATTCAGATAATCAGACAATGAGTTACTAGGTAAGTTCTCATAACCAGAGGAGGGAAGTGCTTACTGATCGTACAGAGCCCACGAGGGTTCTCTCCCCGGCAGCTACCGACCTGGCCTTATATAGCCTAAGGTTAGGTGGTGACCTCTCGAGTCTAAGGCAGGAAGCTCGGAGAACAGTGCTGCCACCGCTCGCCCCAGCATACCATTCTCAGACCCGAGTGTACACCCCACTCGGGATTGCCCAACTCGTACCTATGTGACGCTTATTATAAACAGTGCCCCTACACTACCCCCACCAAGACTATGACAAGGTGGTACACAACTGGGTAGTAACTAAGTTATAGTATTAACACAATTACACCAACTAGGGCACATGACTAGCGTACAAGTTGCCTGGTTACCAATCTGGTAATAATTATATTAGATGTATACAAACATAATACCGAATGATCATAGCAATCATGTTACATCTAACCAGATACTGAATAGTCATTCATACGACTCACAATGAGACACTCTTTTCCTAGAACACAATATACCCAATAACAACATTCAGGAATACAGAAATTAAAGTTATTTTACATAACAACCTTGAAAGATACATAGGAGTATTCAGAATCAATATCAATGTCTTTACGTTCATAGCGTATAATTTCAGATACCTATTACTCGTAAAAGTAGTGATTTGGGAACCTGATAATAATTATGTTACCTCTAGACCTTGCAAACTTTTTATAAAAAAAAAACAACCCATGGTACAGACTATAGTACATATACTATACATTATATATATATATATATATATATATATATATATATATATATATATATATATATATATATATATATATATATATATATATATATATATATATATATATATATATATGTATATAAATATATGCAAGGTCCTGAAATATTTTCTTACTGAACCGGAAAAGAAAGAAAAGTATGAACACATACGGTAAAATAACCTGAATCTGGTCTTAACAATTGCCAGATGTACATATCTATTGGTAAACTACCAGTGTAGTAGAATACCGTACAAATATCAATAAAATGATATAGGCTTTGTATATATTAGAACAATATGCAAATTATTCATAGAGTCTATATCCAGATGTTGTCTTCCGAGTCTTCCTTCCGACGATGGTGGCAGGGTAGCTGTGTAATCATATAATCCAATACTCTCTCTATCAGGAACTGAAGTTATAATGTCCATTTACGTAATCTTATATCATATATTTTAACATTTCTCACAACTTAATCTTCCATACCCTCTTCATCTGAATAAGGTGTTTCCGGTTCTAGTTCCAGACCGTACTCAGCAATCTGTTTATCCAACAGATACTTAGCATGGCGTCTGGTCCCATTCCAACTTGCCATGGGCTTCCCAAAGGTGTCCATAAAGCGCATACTCAATGCATCCATTTCTGATCTAGCTCTGGCTACCTCCATCTTCCAAAAATCATTGTTCTTATTTGCCTTTTTCTCCTTATTCAATGTTTCCTTCAACTTACGATCAAATTCTTCCTTCTTATTCTTCTCAATTCTGGATATTTCCAGATTCTGAACGTTCTGAGTCAGCTGTACAACCGAGTGCACCACATTATTCAGATAGGAGGCTGCCATCTCCTCGTGCGCCTTCTGCCACTCCCTAACTGCATACTCCTGAATCTTGAATGATTCATCACTCATCCGATCAAAGGAGTACGAGGCAGCATCCCTAGTAGGTGGTCTTCTGACTGGTGTCGGTTCTCCTTCCGATTCAGACAGTGAGGATTCAGAAACATGTTTCCGTCTCCTTGAACCCGAATCAGCAGTAGAACTTAACGATCCAGAGTGCGCCATATCCTTATACCTGACATCCTGGGGGACCTTAAACTCATCAGATGAACCAGCCACTGGGGCTGTCTCCCGCTTAGCTTTACCGTACCTTTCTTTCTTTTCCAGGTGTCCCCGAAGTTGGAAAGTCCTTCCTACTCCTCTCATCGAATCTGGGTGGGACTGCACCCTGCAGAGATCCCAACGGTGATCTCTGTTCCATACCGGAATTCAAACTCTTCCGACTTTGCTCCTGACCTGAACTAGACGCTCTAGGATGGTACCTGTCAGTGCGCCCTCCTTCCAAACTCATTCCAGATATTCTGACTGGAGCTGGATGTTGGATTCCACAGAATACGTACATTCCTTGCGGGTGAACCCTAGATTGTTTCGCACTACTAGCCCCCTCAAATCTCTGTAGGCTACATCGCCCCGGTACTTTCTCATTTTCTCAAAGTGTTCTGACTCGATCCATAGTCTCCCTGTCATCATCCTCAGTTCGAATCTGGCTTCAAACTTGGACTTAGCGTTCTTAGATACCTGACAAAACTTTGGTACCTTGGTGGTCAGACTACCGAAATTCTTAACTTTGTACCGATCCCACTCGGCCAACAACATCTGATGTAGGTCCAAGACCTTATCCACAGCTACAAACCCTCCCATCTGATGATCATCCTTCAGATGTCTCACCAACTCCCCCATCCGACATGTTTTCAGACCTTCACAGTTACGTCCAGTCTTACCGACGTCCATATAACATATGTATTCCAGATGGTGATGCATATGTTCTTCCACAAAATACCTGATTATCCGGATATGGCTGGAATATCTGATCAGTGTGTCCTTACAGATGGTGAACAGACACAATTCATTTTCCTTCTCTCTCCATGAGTCAATTGCACATTTAATCTTACTGTACGCATCAAAATTATAGTATTCTTCATTCCGATTATCCAATGTCTCCTCAACCCACTTAACATAGAACATGTAGTAAGGTTTGTCCTTCCTACTAGCCTGCATCCATTCTTCCAAATCCGTCTCACCATTCATATCAATCAATGGAGGGCAACTGAAGTATTTTTTATTCCGTTTGCACTCCATCGTACACTTAGATACAAACATCTTAAACCTGATCTGACATTAGCTTGGATTTTCTTCCTCCTTATTTGCCTCATCCATCTGAATGGCAGCTAATTCTGATTTTTGTTTCAGGATAATCTGATCTTGCTCCTCCTTTTGTCTGATTAGCTCCTCATCCCTGACAGCCTCATTCTGAATCCTAGTCTCTTCCTTAACCAGTTCTTGTTCATCCAAATTACCGAATGAGGGATTAGGGACCTGGGATGCAGACCTAGTTGTCATGCGTCCGGAATGGGCCATATCCTGCTCAACTAATCCATCCAGAGTCTTCAGAGTCTCCTTAACCCACGGATTCCCACCAAACTGGAACAAGGTCTGACCTGGATCCTGATCCGGGTGCTCCTTATCCCATTTATTCTTAACAGCTACTACCAACTGGTAGAAGCTAGCACACATAGACATACCGGTGGCCATGTCCATGTAATTCTGACGCCACAAATCCGGATATACGACACCCTCCTTAATCATTCTTCTATTCAGTTTATGTGGTTTTTCTAACTTCTTATCCCACACCCTGTCTGCTTCGTATGATTCCCGTCTCATAGTTGACTACACCCCGACTTTCCCGTGCATCCAGAGTACAGGGGAGGCCATCTTCTTCCGACCGCAATGCTTCTGCACCGTCTCCGCTACCGAGTGTGACATCCGGGATGGGTTCCCGAATATCCCTTTCCTGACTAGACTCCACGGTAACCACACTTTCTGCAGAAGTGGGATTCTCCGCAGTTTCCACGTCCATTTCCATCTTAACATCACCCGAGCTCATATTCTTAACCAATTCGCCGGCCGCAGACGTATCTTCCTGCAAGCGTTCATCTTCAGAATTAACCGGACTGACCTGCTTCTCAACCTCCATCTTAACGTCTTCGCACAACATATTCTGAGTCATTTCGACCAAAACCAGAACCCACAATACCCAAAGGTATGACAGGTTTGCTTCTTAACAATCTTGTCAACCGAATAGACAAATTTCCGTACTTCCTGACTGCCTTTTTCCGCGTAAATTCGCTTCCCACGTCGCCCAAGCGTGCAGCCGTTACCGGTCGCCACGCCTGATTTGACAAGATGGCGAGAACCCTAATCAGGGTCAAAGGTCACATACCCGTCTTGGCCTCATTTCGAAAATGAGGTCACATGACATGTGCTTGCACGCTTGTAAACAAAACACCCTTTCAAAGTCGTATTATCACTTCTCAACTTAATTTCTTCAGGAGTATCTATGGAGACTACGTATAGTATTATACTGATACGTCAGATATTTCTGTCCATCACCCACGGGAACCATCAAGTTGCAGACAATAGAGCAGGTAAGAGCGATTCCGTCTACTCGTGTTCGCATTCTGCATACGCTGTCAACCCAGTTGACACCGCTACTGTCATAACACGTAACAATACATACATATAAACATACGGACATCGTACAGGACAATACATCTATGTGTACAGGATTCAATACTTCCTAGAACTTCAGATAAGGCTTCATTAGGTAACACCGCTTCTCTGTGCGATCCTAGCGCTAAGGCACACGCCCTCCTTTTAAGTTCTAATTTTAGTATTGGGACACGCGGCTTCGTTCCCGGGAGCTGACCTAGTCCCTCTGTTCCCGGATTGCTTTGTCTTTCCAACTCTTGCCGAGACTTTTTTATTCTTAACACACTCCTCAATCACTTTCACCACGTTCTTCTTCCTCCTTCTTCTTTTCCGATTACCTATCATAGGTAACTTCCGTGGTTTCCTCTTTATTTTTCCAGATAGCACCTTCTCATCCAGAACTGTTCCCGAGTCCTCATCCTCACCCAATTCAGGTAAGTCTATGATCTCAGGTAATTCCATAACATTCGGACCTAATCCATACACTTCTTCCGCCAGTTTTCTACCACTATAGGGTTTCAATACTTCCACATGACACCTTCTTACATGAACGTTCAGGTCTTTTATGAAACAGCTACTTTCAGAAATAATCTGTGTTATGACATGTGGGCCATCCCAACTGCAAACCATTTTCAGATTATCAAGGGGTTTATAGAATCGTAAGACTCTATCACCTACCCTGAAAAACCTAGGTTTCAACCCAGTGTCATAACCCACCTTCTGCCACTTTCCTGATTTTTCCAACTGATTCCGAACGAGTTTATAAGCCTTCTTAAAGTTATCCCTCCGTGACTCCACAAACATTATAGAACATGGGGTTTCAGGGTTTATTCCGATCACACCAAATACCAGGTCTGCTGGCATGATGATATCCTCACCATAAACCAACGTATTCGGAGTACAATTAGTAGAAGCATGCACTGTACTATTGTATGCATGCACTACAAAATCACACTGAACATCCCAATCATCCTGATACTTATTTTTTCAGAACTTGCAACAAGGTCCGGTTGAACCTTTCTACCAAGCCATCCGATTGAGGACGATACGGATTCGTACGTGTCTTACAGATAGCCAGGTAATTACACATTTCCTGAAATAATTCTGATTCAAACTCCCTTCCCTGATCACTGTGAAGCATAAGGGGAACCCCAAACTGCAACACCCAGCCTCTTACAAATGCTTCCGCACAAGTAATAGCCTTATGATTCTTCAAAGGGAACACCTTCATATACTTCGTATAATAATCACAAACTACCATCATGGGTTCACTACATCCCTAGGGGTTGTAGTGAACCCACTAATAATATCAATTGCAATTCTGGTGAAACGTACTCCAAACAACTCCTGAATTTCCTAGTCCCTCACCAGGTTTATTCTTACAACAATCAGGACAAGTGGCAATCCATCTAAGCAGATCCCCACTCATCCCTGGCCAATAGTATCTCCGGGAAAGTCTTTCCAGAGATCTAGTTTTCCCAAAATGACCACTTGTCACATGGCCATGGCAATAATACATAATATCTTGATGCATAGCATTTGGAATCACAATCTGAAGAATCTTATTAGTTGGACTTATTTTCCACCTACATAAAATTCCATTCCTAACTTCTAACTCGGTCCACTGGGCTAGAAATCTTCTCATCTCCCTATTCTCCATACTAATAGCAGGTCTCATAGGTTTTATTCCAAGTGGGACCGTCTCCAGGAGTTTCCTAGTTATAGAATCTTTATTCTGAAACTGAGGAATAGTCTCGGGTGACCATTCGATTAGGGTTTCAGGGTGATCCCTATATGGCATTCTTACATTCGCAATGACTGCGTTATGTTGTCCGCAATCATCACAGTCCTCCCAATTGCATTTCTTAATTGGTCTCCTAGAGAGAGCATCTGCATTAGTGTGCTTATTTCCTGACCCATGCTGCACCTGACTATTTTCCAATCCGAATTCTGAAAGGTGGGCCAACCATCTTTCCATCATTTCTTCAGCATCCTTAAAATTAAGTAGCCAACGGAGTGATGAATGATCGGTCCTCAACGTAAAATTCATACCCCACAGAAAATGTCTAAATTTCTTTGTATAAACAACAACAGCTAAGAGTTCCCTCTTAGTGGTGCAGTAATTCTTCTGAGCTTTATTTAGAGTGTTGCTAGCAAATGCGATCGGAACTTCCACACCATCCTGGACCTGGGAAAGTGCTGCTCCAATGCTATCGTTGCTAGCATCCGTATCTAAAATAAAGTGCCCCGTTGCATTGGGGTACTTTAACACCGGAGTATCCGTAAACAGAGCCTTCAACTTAATGAATACCTTCTGGGGATATTATCCTTCCCAAGTACGTAATGGATTTCTTAAACAATTCACACTTCTTAGCTTTCAGATGTAATCCATTAGAGACAAGTCTCCTTATCACCACTTCCAAGTTATCCAGACATTGACGGAATGTTTTACCAAACACAATCACGTCATCCAAATACACCAAACATTTCTTCCATAACAGATCACCCAAAAGAGTGCCCATCATGGCTTCAAACGTTGCAGGCGCATTACAGAGACCAAATGGCATAACCTTGTATTCAAATAATCCTAGATGACTAGAAAACGCTGTTTTCTCAATGTCACTAGGGTTCATCCGAATCTGCCAATACCCGGATTGCAAATCCAGAGTACAGAACCAATTGTTTCCACCCAAGGCATCCAACGTTTCATCAACCCTGGGGAGAGGATATGAATTCTTCTTAATCATGCCATTTAACTTCCTATAATCCACACAGAAGCAGATGCTACCGTCTTTTTTAGTAGTCATCACCACGGGACTGAACCAGGGGCTAGTACTAGGTACTATCACCCCTTTTTCCGACTGATCATAAATCTCGTTTTCACAGATAATCTTTTTCTTCAGAGGCAAACGTCTATACGGAATCTTAAAGGGTTCAGCGTCTCCAGTGTTGATATGGTGCAAGACCTTATCGTTCCAACCCAAGGGTCCACCTGAGTTACCGAATGCCTCCTCATACTTTCGTAACAGATTCCGTACTTCCATTTTCTGATAACCATTTTCCAAAGAAGAATCCTCAATAATCTTATCCAGCTGCTCATTCAGTTTCACCTTCCACGATGGAATCATTGCCTCATCAGGCTTACTGACCGAATCCTTTACCGTGTTTACCAGAGTTAATGCTCCTATTTCAGAACCTTTCCTGAGGTATATATAGTTTCACCTCCCCGATTCATCACGGGTAGCACATTCCAGAACAGGTTCCCTACCAAAGATTCCACGGATTCCAATCCAATACTCGCCAGGTGGGCAGTATTCGGCTCAAACTCTCCTGTCCCTTCAGAGCCCTTTCGTACAAGCCTTTACCCCTGTTATGAGGTTCTCAGTCTTATTCGGCAACTGGCTGAGGAACCGCTTGGACACCAACGAGTGACTAGCCCTTGTATCGACCAAGAATTCCCAAGTCATACCCTGAATCGTAACAGGCACATACCATCTCCTACCTCCCAACGGAGATGAGTTCCCAGTAAACCGATCAAAATCTTCCGAAATGCCAAGATCTAACCCTCGTTGTCTTATATGTTTCAAATAGGGATTATCTGGGAGGAAGGTGTGCCACACATACACGAGTGAGTTCAGAAACCCACAGCCCTTCCTCTTCCCTACTGGTAATTGGTACACTCTCAATCCTCCGATTAACTGACTCACTAGGTTCCCTGACCCCGGGAAGGGAGAGGTGATCAGCCTCCTCACTTACCCTGCCAGACATACTCATTCCGGATTCTCCCTAAAAGACTTCATTTCCATCATTTGCTTCATATCCTGGGAAGAGTCCCGGGTCTCTTTCTTCTGATCCTCCAGCTTAGATACTGGAGGTTTCCCTGTATTATCTTCCGACTCTCCCTTCTTAGGCTGAGTAGTAAAACTACGCCGAGAAACAAACTTCTTACCATTCCCCTTAGGGAATCTAACAGTAGAAAAGCAGCCATCTTCCTCCTCAAACTCAATAACCTCATATTCATTTTCTACTTCAGACACAGGGGCAGCCATAACCGGTTTCAAAGTGGGCATTACGGAACTGCTGTTTTCCTGAGGCATATATCCGGTAAGGAATGTCCTTTTCAGATCCAAGTCCTCAATCGCATTAAACAGAGTATTCATACTGGCTCCACGCTTCCAAGCTATATAAGCACAATCCTGATGATCCTTCTCTCTCAACCCCTTAATGAAATGAGAGATCATTTCACTACTCGTATAGTCATCATCTAGGGTTACGTTAGGCCTAGCCTTCCTTAACAGGATCTGAAGTTCCAGTCCATATACTCTTACCGATTCCCCTGCTTTCTAAATCCTTTTCTTATACTGAGTCATGGGGTCTTCAGACACTATACCTCCCAAGTATCCACTACATAACTCTACCAACTGGGCATACGTCCCATTTCCTTGATACTGGACCCTCCATTGGTCAACAGCAATTCTTCCTGGTCCCTTCTTAAGACATCGTACTAGAAGAGGAGCCGATTCCTCATCAGAGTAACCATCAACCTCCCTATCATCCATAAAATCTGAAAACCAATCCCTCCAGGGTTCTGATCCGTCAAAGGGTTTAGTTTTAATCTGATTTCTCTTAGCAGAGATTTCTTTGCTTCTCAACCTAGTGCATTGTTCCAAACTCCAATCCAACATCCTTTGCTCCTTACTCTTCCTACCATCACCCCCACCAGACCTTGAGGTTCCAAAGCATACCGAATTAGAATTGTTTGTATTGCCCCAGCTACTATTACCATACATATTGGGTTTGGTTCCCAAGTCGGGTCCAGTTTCCGGATTCGGGTTGGTTCCCGGGTATGGCTGATTCTGAATGGGTTTATTCGTCTTCAACTGAGGCTTCGGAGTGTTATTGTTCTCTTCAGCTGTACTGAATCCTGAATCTCCAGAGATCTGATAGGTTCAGTCGCCAACAACAGAATTCTCTTGGCCGTCACCCTGGCCTTCCTTATATACCTGCCCCACGAAGCCACCTAGCGTAGTATCATCGACATGGGTCAAGGACATGGGTTGCCCCCTGGTGTCTATATACTGATACTCCCCATCCGCCGTAAAGGTGGTATCCTTCTGACCTACACTCAAACGGACATTCCGATCTCTATCCGGTCGATACCGGTCACCTACCACATTCTTGTCCGCCTTGTCATTCACAAAGGGACTATATCCTTTCTTCAGGATAGGTTTAGGCGTTGATGAACAGTCAGCAGCCTTAACCTGATGCCCATCTAGGATACTACTCACATCGAGGCTTTCTATTTCCTCGCTTCCTTCACTTCCAATCCCTGTCATCTGATACCGTATCTGAGTAATTTCATAGATCAGATCCTCTCATTCTTTGTACAGAACCTGGTTATTCTCCTTAATGTCTTTGATCAAATTATCATTTTCCCGAATATGATGATCCCGTAACTGAACATGCTCTTCTGTTTGTCTCCTGATAATTTCTTTGTTTTTGTCATACACCTCTTGCTGGACTTGGACTTGTTTGTTCAAGTCGTCCAAGAGACTTTTAGAAGCTTCTATTCTTATCTGATAGTGTTCTGATGTTTCATCATGTTCTTCGGTTCTTACTTCTAGTGCAGAACTGATTTGATTCAACTGTTCATTGGTTTTCTCAAACCTCTGTACTACCAAATCATATTGCGTTTCCTTCCCTCTTATCTGATCATCAATCACATCGAGCCGGGACAACTTTGTTACCCTATTGCGTTCCAACTCTTCCAAAACTCTTTCCAATCCATATTTCTCTCTTCTTAACCCTTCCATTTCAGATACAAATTCCTTTACAGAAGTTTCCAATTCTAATAATTGAGTTTTCATCCGTTCACATTCCTTTTTCTGAAACTCAATCATTTTCTCATTCCTGACCTTTTCCTGATCACACCTTCTTTTCCATTCCAGATGATCTATCCGTTCAGCTTCAAAACCACTCCTCTCCTCATGGTATCCACCCAACCCTAACATTCCCATGGGAGCAGGCTGGCTTGACCCGCCGGGATTAAAGACAGATTCCGACAACATAGCAGTACTCAACTGGTTTAAAAAAAACTTGGTTGTGTAACAAAGTAGTTACCCCTCTAATTGTGAGCAATTAGAAGTGATTATATCCATACCCCAATTATTCTAATATCCACATATATGAACTATATCATGGACATGGAGGTGAACTGGATCTTGAACTCTTAGGACCTAATCATAGAGGACAGGAGACATTGGACTGATAATTCCAAGAAATTAGATTATTGAGTTCACAAACAACTGATAAGATCCCATTGTGGAGACCATCAGGTGACGAGGTGAAGTCAGGTGATGAGGTGACCAGGTAGTGACAGGACAGGGCCGGTTCAGGACAAGGGTAAACGAGGTTATCTGGAGATAGCCTGATTGGGACTGGTATTTAAGGGCTGGCAGGCAGGAGGCACAGACAGACCTGCACTGAGACTTGCTCAGACCACCAGAGACTGCACCACACCAGCCGAGGCACGACTGCCTGAGGGATGGGAGCCCTGCTGCTAGACTCTGCTGCCTGACCCTGCCATGCTGACTCCAGTCCTGTAGCCTGTACTGTGGTAGTCCTGGCCCTCACCTGACAAGAGCCTGGTAACTCTTTCTAATCAATCACACACACAACGAGAAGTCTGTATTTATGATCACACATTAAAAGTTCATTTCAACAAAAGAGCGTCACTGTGTTATATAAGTGACCTCTTATTGGTGCCGGTGACCAGGATTCTTGCAGGGCCAGGACAGAAGAGGAGTGCATCAGTGAAGACCAAGACTAGGAGGTAGTCTGACCACGAGCTGACCACGAGCAAGGGCTGACCAGCTGTAAGAGAAAGGGGTGAGTGAGTGATTCTGTTTAAACCTTGTCTCTCTTGTTATAAAATGGCCGAGGAGGTAGTAGCAGCTGTGTTTAACCATTTGGCAACCCAGATTAACGAACTGTCTGCAGCATTTAGGGAACAGGGGGTTGTCAGTGGGATCCCAAAATTTGAGGGGGACCCTAGGAAATTTAAGGAGTGGGTAACCCAAATTGAAAAAACGGCGGTGCTGAGCGGTTTGAATGATGATCGTAAAAAGCTAGTTGCCTATCAGACGGCACAGGGGGCCGTAAGTGAATTTATTCATAGATACATGGGAGATCATCCCAATGCCACATGGGCTCAGTTAAAGCAGGAACTGGAAGATAGGTTTGGGGAAGTAAAAGACCCTCTATTCTCATTTGCACTGTTGAGGAGGTTAAAACAAAAAGATAATGAGAGTGTCCAAATGTACGCGGAACGTTTGTTGTGCACTGCCACAGAGGCATTCAAGGGCCAACAGGGGGGTCTGGATGCAGTCCAAAACCAATTGGTTGGGTTTTTCGTAGATGGTTTAAACCAAGACTATCTCAAAGTAAAGGTAATGCGCGCTGAACCTGACACCCTGCTGGATGCAGTCAAAGCAGCCAGGAGTGAGCAGACAATGAGGGCCAAGATTGCCCTCCGGACGGGCCGTTCGTCTGGCCCCGCCGCCGCTGCCCATAGGCACGATGAACCTATGGAGGTTGACCACCTCCGCTTCCGGGGCACCTGCCACAAATGTGGTAAGGTTGGCCACAAGGCAAACGCGTGCCGTAGCCGCCGGAAAGAGGTAAATATGGTTTCGAGGGAAGATTCCGCCCCGAGGAAGTGCTGGCACTGCATGGAAGCAGGCCACTTCCGGCGGGACTGCCCGCGTAGGAAGGCTGGGCAGCCACCGGTGGCCATGAAGCGCAAAGAAGAAAATCATGAAGTACTCCAGCAGGTAAACTGGTAGATCCTTGCTCGGACCGTGCCGCCACCGAGCAAGGAGGATTAAGACCGACCCACACAATCAATCTAGCGGGTAATCCTAATTCAGCATTAATTACAATAGGAAGACAGAAATGGCGGGCATTAGTGGACACTGGGGCAGAGGTATCACTAATAAATGAGTCTTTATATACAGAATTAAAGAAGAGTAAGGGAATAGAACTCCAGAATAGGAAAGCACATTTACAATCAGCAGGGGGGAACGCACTTGATGTGAAGGGTCTGGTCACTTTAGATTTTAAGATGGGGGGAACATCTATGACGCACAAGTTCTATGTGGTGTCAGGGCTGAATAGAAGAATCATACTGGGTAATGATTGGTTGATTACCAATGGAGTACGACTGTACTTTGATCTTGGGTCGATGCGTGTGGGCAAGACATATATTCCACTCACTCAGGATATTCATATATCTTCGCTTGTAAGAGTTGCACAAACAACTACCATCCCGCCCCAGATGGGCATGACTTTCAGAGGGAAGGTCAAGTATGATGGTGGGGGAGAAGAACAAGAGCTGGCTGGTCTAACTGAGGGGTATATCAGTGCAGAGCCAGGGCTAATGGTTTCCAACAGCATAGTTAGAGTTTGTGAAAAGTCAGTACCATTGTTAGTAGTTAACAATACTGACAAATCATTCAGATTACGTAAAGGTTGTGTAATCGCAAAGATATCACCTATTGAGGATAAGGAGGTGAAGAACATCTCTGAGGTGAGTAGTGTTGATCAACCTGTTACCAAAGAGGTGGACATGGAAGACTTGACCTGTCCACCAGAGTATCAGGACATTGTGAGGTCACTTGTGCAAGATAATGGTGACCTGTTTGCCCAATCAGATCTAGATCTAGGGCACACTGACGTGGTAAAGATGTCGATTGACAGTGGGGACCACCCACCAATCAGAATGAGACCTTATCGGGTCCCATTAGCAAAGCGCGAGATTGTGGGCAAGGCGGTCGATGACATGCTAGCTGCAGGGGTCATACGTAGGTCCCAATCTGCCTGGTCTTTCCCAGTTGTGGTGGTCAAAAAGAAGGACGGGTCAAAGAGGTTTTGTGTTGACTTTCGCCGGCTTAATAAGATAACTAAGCCATCCTCTTACCCCCTCCCCTTGATTGATGACATATTGGCACAGTTAGGGAAAGCTAAATACTTTACCTCACTTGACTTGAAGTCAGGATATTGGCAGGTGCTGATGAATCCTGAGGACAAAGAGAAAACAGCATTTGCATGCCACAAGGGTCTGTTTGAGTTTAACAAAATGCCTTTTGGCCTATGCAATGCCCCAGGGATATTTCAGGAACTCATGGCGATAGTCCTTCAAGGTGAAGAAGATCATGCCATGGCTTACCTGGATGATATTTTGATTCATTCTGCCACTCTGGAAGAACATCTGGGTCACATACAACGAGTATTCAATAGGCTGAGGGATCATGGGCTGAAACTTAAGCTGAAGAAGTGTCAGTTCATGCGCCAAGAAACAAATTATCTTGGCTTCCTTATTAATCAACAAGGCATAAAGCCAGATGAAGAAAAGGTCAAAGCCATCAAATGCCTTAAGACCCCTCAATCAGTTAGGGAAATTAGGAGCTTTATAGGCATGTGCTCCTTCTACCGGCGTTTCATTCCTAATTTTAGTCAGATAGCAGAACCGCTGATCGCATTGACCAAGAAGTATGCCAGATTCCAATGGACAGAGGCCTGTCAGAAAGCCTTTGACTTTCTAAAGGACAGCTTGACAGTGGTCCCACTACTGGCATACCCTGACCCTAGGAAATCCTATGTGTTGTACACAGATGCCAGTGACACATGTGTGGGGGCTTGCTTGACACAGGAAGTGGACCAAGAAGAGCCCAGCCTGGGACACAAAGTGCCCACAGAGAAACCATTGTACTTCCTGTCACACAGGCTAGGGCCATCTGAACGGAAGTGGTCAACGGTGGAGAAGGAGGCTTTTGCTATACACTATGCTCTGGAGAAGTTAGATCATTATCTCCATGATGCACAATTCTGTATCAAAACAGATCATAAACCTTTGAAATATCTACTAGAATCCCCAATGCAGAACAAGAAAATCCAGGGATGGGCCTTGAAGATAGCTGGGTACAATTGTACCATAGAATACATACCAGGTACAGAGAACACTTGTGCAGACCTGTTATCTCGTTCTCCTGATAGCAATCAACCTGAAGAAGATGACGACCATGGTGATATTGATGATAGAGCTTTCGAGATCGATGCTATCAACTCCAACCAGTTTGAACCAAAAGATTACGCCGCTTATCAACCTCCTGGTAAAGATGAAGGACAGGGCGTTGATGACACGGATAATGAAATAGGACTTGGGCTCGATGTGGTGACAGAACAATCAAAGGATGCCGAGATAACCAACTTGATACAGAAAATCAAAGCAGGCCAGAAGACAAAGGGCAGTTTCCTGATAAAACCAGATGGCACCCTCCATTATGTGACCGACCTTGATGGAGAACCCATTGTCCGCCTGTATGTGCCCAGTCATCTCAGAAAGCAGGTCATGGATCAATATCATGACAAGAATGGACATATGGGGATCGATAAGACCTTCCATACCATCAAGAGACGATATTACTGGCCCAACCTATATCAAGAGGTATATAACCGTGTCTCAGAGTGTATACCCTGCCAGACGAGGAACTTGACAAAGGTGAGGCCACCTATTCAGGAGACTGATGCACCCCCCTATCCTTTTGCTAAGGTAGGACTGGATCTCTCGGGACCCTACCCACAGACGCTCGCAGGCAACAAGTACGTAGTAAGTTTCATAGATTGGTATAGTGGTTGGGTGGAGGCATTTCCAGTGGCTGACAAAACAGCTGATACCATCGCATACCTTTTACTGGAAGAGATCTTCCCTAGGTTTGGGTGCATGCTAGAGTTAGTGACAGACAATGGGACCGAGAATGAAAACAAAGTAGTTAGGGAAGTGTTACAACAACTGAACGTACATCATGTGAAGACCTCCTATTATCACCCTCAGGGAAATTCAAAAGTTGAAAGGTGTCATCGAACACTGCATGACATCATTGCCAAGATGGTCAAAGGAGATTCTACCTCCTGGGATCTTGTGCTGAACCAAGCACTAGCTGCCCTGAGGTTTAATGTCAGTAGTGCGACTGGATTTTCACCCTTCTTCCTATTGTACAATCGGGATGTCGTTCTCCCTATAGATAATTTGTTACAGTCAAGGAGGAAATATATGGGGGAAGAGCAGCATCAGGTCACACTTGAAAATCAGCATAGAATGTTTAGGCTAGTGCATCGGAATCTAAAGAGAGCTAAGAAAAGGCAAGTCCAATATGCAAATAAGAATGCTAAAGAGGTCAACTTTGAAGTAGGTGATCCAGTCTATTACAAAGTCAATCAGCACAGGAACAAATTACATGACAAGTGGAAGGCCTATCATCGCATAGTTGAGAAGAAAACCCCAGTCACATTCATCATTAGAGACCAATTGACAGGGACAACCACCAAGGCTCACGCTGAGCATCTGAGGAAAGCATGCATGGAATGGGAAATTCCCATTGATGAAAATGGCAGGACCTTGAGGAGGCCTGCATACGCTGTTCCTCCCGAGGAGTCTGACTCAGGGGACGAGTCTGAGTCAGAGGGAGAGAGTATGAGTGAAGATAATGTTCCCCTAGCCAAAGACTGGCCAAAAGAAAGCGCCAGGAAAGGGAAACATCATCTGATGAGGATGATATTCCTCTGATGGAGTTAGCTAGAAGAATGAGAGAGCGAGAGAGAAGGGAGGAGGGTAAGAATGAGATTGAAGACAGTGGTAGTGACACCACTTATGACGAAAAGAACATGGATGTGAATACCATTCATGAGAGAGTGGCTAAAGGGAAAAGAATGGAAGAGTACACTTCCCTGTGTAAGGAGATGCTGAAAGGAATGTGTAAATTTGTGTAACCACATATTCTACTATTATCTCTAGGATTAGGTTAGGATCAGGAATAGTATTAGTTTGTATCTTGGTTAGTTGTCTGTTGTGTAGTTATATCTTAGTTAGCTAGCGGTTGTATAGTCTGTTGTCAAAAAGGTTTCTTATTTAACATGATCATTAATTCATGTTGGTTTATTTTCACAGGGCACCATGCAGTGCCTGTGCTTTCTCATAGCTCTGACCATTGCAATTGGCCAAGCAGATATGCTCATTACACATGATAATGTGGTGTTCAGTAAGGTTAGCCAAATAACCACCACCCGCTCGAAGTGGCTGGTGACATTTGTGTTGGACTTGGCACCTTATGAACGGTTTTTAGAGAAGATTACAATAGATGTAGAGGACGCTGCTATTGCGGCAAATAGAATTGTGGAAAGATATGAGGAGCCCAGGAGACAGGGGTTCCTGAACTCCTTCACTGGTCTTAGAAGGGAGATTGAAGATTTAAAAGTTACTAGGACATATTTAGCCAGCACCTTTGCTGATTACAGAAGCTTGCGTAGATCGAAACGCTCTCTTCTGCCTATAGTGGGAAAAGCCTTATCTCTAATTTTTGGAACCGTCTCAGATGAAGATTTGGAAAAGATAAAGTTAAATGTAAACCAACTTCAGCAGAATCAACGACAAATATCACATGTGGTTGAAGAAAGCATATCCATCCTTAACGTGTCAAGGGTACAGATATCCCAGAATAGGCATGTGCTCAATGATCTACTGGTGAGTGTGGGAGAAATAGACAGGAAATTGGAAAACATAACTCAGGCTTTAGAAACTCGTTTGACCGAATTGGATCAATTTATCCAGATCTATTTACAGTTGGACCTGATTGTAGCCGAATTACAACAGGCCACCCAAAAAGCAAAAGGATATTTGGAACATTTAGAGTTACAGCTCAATATGCTGTCACTTGGACATTTGTCACCAAGTACTATAACACCCTCTAATTTAAGGGCACTGTTATTAGATGTAAATTCGAGACTACCGCATTACCTTAAGCTGCCAGCTGATCCCAATAGGCAATTATGGGATTTTTATCGATTTCTCTCTTGCAGTACGCTACTAGACAATGACAAGATTTTAGTCATTATTTCCGTACCACTACTGGACTTTGATGGGGAGTTTGAGATATATCGAATATTCAATGTACCCTTCCCAGCCAAGAAACCATCAACTTTGATGGCTTATTATGATTTAGAATCATCGGCACTAGCTATAAATGCTGAAAGGACCAACTATATGATACTGGGTCAACGCGAAACTGAGGCTTGTACCTCACCACTAACCTCCTTTTGCAATATCCGAAATCCAGTTTACCCAATTAATCTGAGTAACGCGTGTGTCATTGCTCTATTTATGCGCAATAGTGATAATGTTAAGAGAGACTGTACAACATTAGTCAAGACGGATATTAGCTCGCCAACCGCTATTTACTTGTTTGATGGCCTCTGGATAATCGCGTCCCAAAGGCGACAGCAATTTACGATCGTCTGCCAACGCTCACAATCAAGCACTGATACGCAGTATGTTAATCCACCCTTGGGGATATTAAAATTAGAAGTGGGTTGTTCAGCTACCAATAATTTCTTAACACTCTTACCCTATTATCATAAAGAAAGTCAATATGAGGTAACTGACCCACACGTCAATTATTGGTGTTACATAATACCTCTAGAATCAAGATATGGGACCCAATCACAACCCAGTTCCCGAAGATTGCTGAGACCAAATTGCCTTCTAAATTAAAGTACATGAAAGAAATTCCAATGTGGCATCTTATCAATGAAATGAAGAAGATAAAGGAACAAGATGGAAGTGGCATGCTGCCTGTACTTCCATCTTGGTCTCTGGGACCAATACTGATAGGAATGTTGATAGGGACAATAATTTCAGTTTGCTTAGTATATAGATATCGTAGAAGCTGCATGGCCATTGTAACAGGTGGAGATAGGAAAGACAGGTCACTTGCTCTGTTGGAGAATCGAGCAGTTGCAGCCCGAGCGAGGGGTGCAGACGGGGACCCAGATGATGAGTCTGCCCAGCCGATGCTGGTCTACACTAGCAGCTACAGACGGGAGGTGGGCCCCACGGAGGTGTTGCCAAGGACGGGGGGCGTGAGTAACGCTCCTAGGGAGAAGGACCCTGCACCACCGATTGAAGTCCGTGGAGAGGACTTTGTACGAAAGATGTATCCGATGCTGGACCTGGCATCGGCGCCACCCAGGCAGGAGGTGAAGGGAGACGTCTCTTCAGAATGAACTTTGTGTATTTAACATGGTTCAAAGTGAACTAAGATGAAGGCATATATCCTGTATCTCAGCCTGGACGTTGCTTATATGTATATATATCTGGTGTGGTTCTGAGGAACCTGAGCAGACATTTTATGTTGAGAAATGAAAATATATATATCATATTAAGAATATATATATATCTTTCTTTTTAAGGGGGGGACGAGTGTAACAAAGTAGTTACCCCTCTAATTGTGAGCAATTAGAAGTGATTATATCCATACCCCGATTATTCTAATATCCACATATATGAACTATATCATGGACATGGAGGTGAACTGGATCTTGAACTCTTAGGACCTAATCATAGAGGACAGGAGACATTGGACTGATAATTCCAAGAAATTAGATTATTGAGTTCACAAACAACTGATAAGATCCCATTGTGGAGACCATCAGGTGACGAGGTGAAGTCAGGTGATGAGGTGACCAGGTAGTGACAGGACAGGGCCGGTTCAGGACAAGGGTAAACGAGGTTATCTGGAGATAGCCTGATTGGGACTGGTATTTAAGGGCTGGCAGGCAGGAGGCACAGACAGACCTGCACTGAGACTTGCTCAGACCACCAGAGACTGCACCACACCAGCCGAGGCACGACTGCCTGAGGGATGGGAGCCCTGCTGCTAGACTCTGCTGCCTGACCCTGCCATGCTGACTCCAGTCCTGTAGCCTGTACTGTGGTAGTCCTGGCCCTCACCTGACAAGAGCCTGGTAACTCTTTCTAATCAATCACACACACAACGAGAAGTCTGTATTTATGATCACACATTAAAAGTTCATTTCAACAAAAGAGCGTCACTGTGTTATAGTTGGTCAAAGGCATGACACGGATGGACTCTCTTCTCCGAGGTTCAGTCACTGGTAGCTGGGCTATCAGGATGGGACTACCGAATGCCTCATCACCAAGCAACTCAATTTCTAATATTCGGAACTGTCTGATTGACTGCTAGAGTCACATCCGGAACCAAGGATGCATCCAAAACTACTTCCGAATCAGTGCTTTCCGATTCCTCAACATCCTGAACTGGAGTCCTATATTCCATATAGGCGGTTCTTACACTTTGCGGCGTAATAGAGACTGCCTCATTCTTATCAACTGAATTATCTTGTTCAGCCACAGCTGCGCACTCGTTCTCAACCGATCCTGGTCACAGCACCAGTGTAATGGTCAAGTATTCTGATTTGGGGTTCGTATGTCTAATCCGGAAAGAACTACCGAACGACAATCTCCGGTACAGAAGAGGCAACAAGGTTTATTCAGATTCCTGCTTACAATCCGACTAAGGGCTTCCGAGTTCAAACATATTCGTATCAGGGTATTCAGACAATTAGACAATGAGTTACTAGGTAAGTTCTCGTAACCAGAGGAGGGAAGTGCTTACTGATCGTACAGAGCCCGCGAGGGTTCTCTCCCCGGCAGCTAGCTACGGGGGGGGGGCAGGGACCCTAGTGCAAATTTGTGTGGTGGAGGTGAGTAGCCGCACTGGGGGAGAGGAAGGATGGATCAATGAGTTGATTCGAGTGTGTGGGACACGCCTTCCCTCAAGTCATCTGTGTCTGCAGTTTTTAAGAGGACTCGGATTGAATCTTGGTGATTCTGGAGACTTTCATCAGTTTACCAGTAACCCATCCCCACTGGGAGGGAGACGGTGGTATATACCCGTAACTGTGGAAGGCTGGGTCGGAGAATTCTTGGTGGATACTGGAGCTAGCCATTCCTGTGTGTCCAAAAGATTCTTCAACTTGGTGGCCAGCAGCCATGAGAACCTCAAAACGGGGGTAAATGCTTGCACGGCCGACGGAAGCAGTATGAGAACTTTTGGTAGGACCTTTATGCCTATCCGTATAGGATGGAAAAAATTCGTTCTTTCGCCTACTATAGCAGAGGTTAGTGATGATGGAATCCTTGGTTTGGATTTTGCAAGCCTACACGGGGCCATGTTGGATCCAGGGGACGGTATGATGAGTATCCAGAACCCCTATGGCTTGCATGTACAATGCATGTTGAGACAGGTGTCTTCAGTAGCTTCGGTTATTCATACTGTGAAAATCCCTCCGGGTACTACTTGTGACGTCCTTTGCGGCGGATCAATGGCCCAGAAAGGTGAGATAGGAGTCTTTGAACCCGATACGATACACTTATCGAGTATTGGGTTGGACTCAGTGGATACGTTAGTGGTGAATGCAGCATGGACTGTACTACCCATGACTAACCGAACCGGTTCAGTGATTTATTTGAAACGAGGTGACGGCGTAGGGGTGATGAGTTCAGTGGAACAAGTCGCCGAAGCCAAGTTCAATAAACCATTAAACCCCGTTAGTAAGCATCCCTTGGATGAAGAATTTCACAAACTGATTGATAAATCAGATTTACAGAATACGGAGGATAAACGGCACCTAGGGGATCTTCTTCGAAGGTATGAGAATGCTTTCGGTAGGGAGGGAGGACCCGATGGTAAAACCGATAAGGTGTTGCACACTATTGATGTGGGCGACGAGAGACCTTTTAAAATACCGTATCGCAGATTTCCTCTTAAGAAGAAGTTAATATGTGAACAGGAAAGACGAAAAACAGTTGGAGCTAGGGGTAATCGTGCCGAGCTCAAGCCCCTGGTCCAGCCCTGTTTGTATGACCACAAAGAAAGATGGTACAATCCCTTTCTATGTCGACTACAGGAAACTAAACAGTATGACGAAGAAGAACTCGTATCCTCTACCAAGGATAGACGAGACCTTAGATAGCTTGGGTGGGAACCAATGGTTCTGCACCCTGGATTTACAATCCGGGTACTGGCAGATACCAATGCATCCCAAAGACATGGAGAAAACTACGTTCTCCAGCCATTTGGGACTATTCGAGTATAATGTCATGCCGTTCGGATTGTGTAATGCACCCACTACGTTTGAGGCCATGATGGAATCTCTACTCAGTGACCTGCTGTGGAAAAAGTGTTTGGTTTACTTGGATGATGTTTTCGTATTCGGCAAGTCGTTCCAGTAATGCCACATGAATCTACAGCTGGTCTTGGATAGGATTCTAGCCAACGGCTTAAAACTCAAGCCTAAGAAATGTAATCTGTTTAAGAAAACAATTACCAATGAGTTTTTATATCACACAAAACCAGACTTGGTCAAGTAAAGTTTCAAAATTTTATTAATTATAGCCACATAAAATATTTAACAGTTTACAGCAGTAAGGTACAAGAAAACAATTACATAATTGGGAAGGATTATAACCCCCAACGGGGTGAGTGCGGATCCGGAGAAGCTTGAGGCTGTAGAGAATTGGGAAAGACCCACGAGGGCTAAGGAGGTTAGATCATTTTTAGGATTTTGCTCCTATTACCGTGATTTCATACTGAATTACTCTCGTGTAAGTTTTCCCATGCAATGCCTAGCTCATTGGCACCAGGTAGGGCTCGGGAACCCTTCCCATGGACCAGCGAGCAGGAAGAATCTTTTAATAAAATAAAAGATTTGTTTAGAAACACACCGGTACTGAAATATCCCATTCTGGATGGACATTTCATACTAGACACCGATGCGAACAATAATGCCATAGGGGCGGCACTCTCTCAGGTCCAGAATGCAGTCGAAGTCCCATTGGCATTTGCTAGCAACACGCTAAGCAAAACACAGCGTAATTATTGTACCACTAAAAGAGAACTCCTCGCGGTAGTGGTGTATACGAAGAAGTATAAGCATTTCCTCTGGGGAACTGACTTTACTTTGCGTACTGACCATTCGTCTCTGAGGTGGCTTCTTAATTTTAAAGACACCGAGAGGATGATTGGAAGATGGTTAGCTCACCTATCTGAGTTCGGATGAGAGCACAAACAAATTGAGCACTGCCCGGGTGAAAAGCATATAAATGCGGATGCCTTATCGAGACGACCTGTCCGAAAGTGCCAAAATGCCACTTGTGATGACTGCGGGGCCCACAACGCTGTGGTCGCCTGGTTGGTATATAACTTTACCACCCCCCCGTATCCCCTGGGAGGAGGCTGTAGCTATCTCGATTGGTCCCCGGAGACCATCAAGAAGTTTCAACAGTCGGATCCCACCACTGCACGCATCTTGGAATACTTACGGAAAGGTATTAAGCCGGTAAGGCCAATGTTATCTCTGGAAGACAGAGAAACGAGGCGATCCGAGATGGTATATTGTGCAGGTGGAAGACCACTTCCACAGGCAATAAGCTATTGCAAATGGTGATTCCCACCTCTATGAGGGATATCATGTATTATTGCCATGGACACCAAACGAGTGGCCACTTTGGGAAGAAAAGATCCATAGAACGTCTGCAAAGATGATATTACTGGCCAGGGATGAGGGGCAACCTACTTTAGTGGATTGCAACTCGCCCTGATTGTTGTAAAAACAAGCCTAGAGAGAATACTTGTATGATGGTCATAACAGACAACTATACTAAGTACACTCGGGTGTTTCCTCTTCCGAATCACAAAGCCACTACTTGTGCTGAGACATTTGTAAAAGGCTGGGTACTACACTTGGGCGTACCCCTTATGATGCACAGTGATCAAGGTAGAGAGTTTGAGTCAGAGCCTACTACGAGTATGCCTAAGGTCGTGGTACCCAAGAAACGCCCTGGAGGTCAGCCTAGGAAGTATCCGGAGGCGAAGATAGCTTCTAAGAAGAAGACAACGAGTCGGAAAAGGCCTTATCGTAAGAAATGGAAAAATGTCTCGCTGAGTGAAGGCATTATACATGGGAAAGGTCCTGTCGTGGCTACACGGGACCCGGAGAAGGCCGTGTGTAATGCCAGGAGAAATAAAATGCGTCAGACGCAGTCCTCGGTTGAGGTCTGCCATAACCTAACTCAGTACACAACGAGCAACTGTGTGTAGTTTGCCGTAGGTGAATAACATATCTATCGCGGCTGGGGCATCGAACATGTGCCTGGAGTAGCCGTATCCCGTGAGTGGTGGTCAGATTAAGAAGTACATATACCACCAAGCTCCAGATGAGCCCGTGTCCGCTCTGCGCGAAGCCATTGTTTTTGTTCCTTGCCGGGACAGGTACCGCCGTGTTTACACTCACTTTTCGTATGGAATCCAACCATGACATGTTATAATATTAAAATCCCAAGAAGTATTCGATCCATAGACGAGGAATGCGTGCTAATTTTCTACATTTTCTTCGAAATAAATAAGAATCCATTGATTTTCCAAAACGGTCCGAAATTTTCGGCGTCTTCCTCGTACGGCGAGCGGATGACCTATATCCACATCCGGGCCCCTGACACACTTTCGCCGAACAAGGAGGCGGGTGGGAATGGCCGGACCGCGACTTGCGTACGTTTGGAAAATCAATGGATTCTCCTTTATTTTGAATATATTAGACATATCAAGCATGGAGTACTCATCTAGACTATCTAAGGATATGTATGTTTTAATCTGAAAACTTGTCATGGTTGGATTCCATACGAAAAGTGACTGTATACACAGCGGTACAAGGAACAAAAACAATGGCTTCGCGCAGAGCGGACACGGGCTGCGACTCGCGTACGATGGAAAAATCAATGGATTCTTATTTATATCGAAGAAAATGGAGAAAACTAGCACGCATTCCTCTTCTATGGATCAAAAACTTCTTAGGATTTTAATATAATAACATGACAAGCTTGGAATCAAGACGAAAACTGACTGGAAACGTACCACTAGGACCTCAGGTTAGAATTTATTTACTTTCGCATTGGATTTCATCACCGTTCAGTGTGGCGCTATGGCTAAGGCCTTCGCTTACCACCACTGCGGCCGGGGTTCAATTCTCATACGAGATTTTTCAGAATGGAAGATGGCTAGACTGACTTTGTATGTCCGCCAAACATTTCCAAAAAAAGTCCAACTTGACCCCGAAAAAGTATATACCAAAAATTTCAAAAATGCACATGGGTGGTATATGCAGAATAATGCACGGCTAAACTGCATATAAACCCACCGGAAGTGCCGAAATCGTGGTATAATAAACAATAGGTCTATTGTAACACCTAACCTAGGTAAAGTCTAGGGGGGGTGGTGTAGGGGCCGGCATTGTCATGTATATATTAGTGCGCTTCATCCGAGAGATGTGTTCGTGTGGTGCTCGTTCCTTCTATGTCAACCAGGTGTCGCTTTGTGACAGACCCGTTCTTCTCTTGAATAAAGCCTACCCGAGCAGGTAGGAAGTTCCAGGGCTTTGCCCAACCTGAACTACTCGTGTTGTGTTGGTATCTCTAGAGTTAAGCGAGCCAAAGAGCCACCCAACATATATACCTAATACGAACCATTACACACCTAGGAAATTTTGTTTTGTGTGAATGTTATCCTTCAACACTTTGTCTATTTCAAGTGTGTTCATGCACCTTCTTGTCTTCAGTTCATGTGGTAGTCTGTGAAGGGATGTCGATCTCTGGTCAGCTCAACTACGTTGTCGTACACCAAGTAGAGTAGTACCGCTGTGGTCTCCATCAGCGCCACGCCAAAACAGAGCTCCACCCTCAGCTGACCCGCCTTTATAAGGTTCACTCAACACCCGTCGTGCAATCTGTCCGCAGTTTAATCCAAGGGAACAGCGTGTAACCGTTCAGGAAATCATTGTAGGAAATGTCGCAGGAGCATGAACCCTCGTAAGTAGTATAGTATGTATCAGAACGGGACTATAGTTAAGTACTGTATATTACTCACTCGACCTGCAGCCAATCAGAGGCCTCCATTTGGTCACGTGACCTGTGACGTCACTGGACCCCCTGTGGTGCATGCCCATATATGGTCATGTGACCTTCAACTTGACCTCATTTGCATAATAGGCCATGCCCCTTGACCTAATTAGGGGATTAGTGACCACCTCTCAGCCAATCAGAGGACGGCATTCTGGTTACCATGATAACATGACCTAATTAGGAGATGAGTGTGATCATGTGACCCCTTGTTTGTAAACAACACATGACCTAGCCAATGTAAAAATAGTGACATATCACCGAGCTTAATTCTCTGGGAAAGGGGTGTAATGAAGGAAGGTCTATAGGAGTCAATGAGAAAATCTATGGCCACTTCCTGCTAAAATATCATTCAAGTTCTGTTGCTATTTTCAAATACTTTTGGATTATGATAGTTGGATATGTATAGAAATGGAAAATGCAAAAAGATTGTGTTGACTTTTGTCTGTACCTCTGGATATCATTAGGTTAGTAGTATAGTATGTATCGGAAAGGGACTATAGTTAAGTACTGTTTATTACTCACTCAACCTTCAGCCAATCAGAGGGCTCCATTTGGTCACGTGACCCATAGCCATGGCAATGTGACCTACTTAGGGGGTCACATGACCACTTTTCAACCAATCAGAGGCCAGCATTCTGGTAACCATGGTAACATGACCTACTTAGGGGATTAGCAACCACTGCTCAGCCAATCAGAGGCCAGCATTCTGGTAACCATGGTAATGTGACTTACTTAGGGGGTCATGTGACCACCTCTCAGCCAATCAGAGACTAGCATTCTTGGTATCATTGGTAATGTGACCTAATTAGGGGATTAGTGGGTGGTCACATGGGTGGGGTTAATTATGCAAATGAGATATACCAAAAATCATCTTTTTCATTTTTTATATTTTTATTTGATAAAATATATTTACAAGTATATACATTCATTTTCAATCATAATTCAGACTGTACATAGTGCAATCTTTGTATACGGTTTTTATGTGAGGATTCTTTCGAAATGTAGGAATGGTGTAAGTCATTTTTCCTGCCCACAATTCATCTAAATTACAATAGAAATCTACTGAAGTATAATACCAAGTATTCCATTCACTTTGTGCGGACATGACACCTCTTAGCAGAGCGTTCTGTATATTTTCAAAATGAAACTCGCTACAGAGCACACGATCTAAACACTCTTGACAGAAAGTGTTGAATATTTTCTCAGAGTCATGACAACACAAGTGTCGTAAAAGGTCTGAGTTTTTCTCGAGAAGAAATATGAAAGCATCGGTAGTTTCTAATGTATAACGTCTTTTGGTGAGAGGACAGGTTTCCTGATTGTGAAATTGATATACTCCTATACATCTATCTGCGAAGACATTGATACCTTTCCAGAAAACCTCAATGAAACACTCTTTCAACGAATCAAATGACTGATTAACAACGAGACCTTTATGTACATGTTGTTTTAACAACAACGCTTTAAAAAACAACACATCTGTTGCATTGATTATTTCCCATGTGTAAGACAAGTATACATTTTTCCTCCTTGAACAATATACGAGCAGGTTAGGTAGTAGTACTACCTTGTACAACCCTACAAGCAGTAGTGGTGACACAAGAAATTAATGAAACTGGCTTGATAGTCGGTCACTTTACCTATTTTAGTGGGTGTGATGTCTGTTCATTCAGGTGTAACAAGGGGCGTGTATTCATCATCAGCAGCAGTAGTAGTAGTAGTAGTAGTAGTAGTAGTAGTAGTAGCAGTAGTAGTAGCAGTAGTAGCGGTAGCAGTAGTAGCATCAGCAGCAGCACCAGCACCAGCAGCAGCACCAGCAGTAGCAGCAGCACCAGCACCAGCACCAACACCATCAGCAGCAGCAGCAGTAGCAGCAGCAGTAGCACCATCATTACCATCAGCAGCAGCAGCAGCAGAAGCAGGAGAAGCAGCTTTCAACCATTCGTACGCACCAGTAATGGTACCTAAATCTGCAAGATTAAACCATTCAGAAGAAGCTTCCATGTCATCTTCAGAGGCGTCAGCAGCGTAGTAATCTGTCATCATAATATAGTCCACATCCATTACCATGGGGGGATATGGTGATGATGTAACAGTTGTTGGGTTCTCAAAAAAGTCGACAGGCTGTAGAACAACACCCCCAGTAGTACCATCATCACCACTAGCAATAGTACCTATATCAGAAAGATTAAACCATTCAGACGGGTCCATATAATCTTTGGCAGCGTCAGCAGCATTATCTGTCAACAGAAAATCATCCACATCCATTACAGTGGAGGAATATAATGATGATGTAACAATTGTTGTTGGGTTCTCAAAGTTGACAGTCTGTAGAGTGGTAAAGGAGGTAGTAGCACCACCGTCGGCGTCGTCGTCATCATCATCATCATCAGCAACGTTGTTAAACCATAGACAAGGGTCGATCTGATCTTTGGCGGCGGCGTGAGCGTCATCTTCGAACAGCAAAGCATACAACTTCATTGATGTGGGGGGATATGGTGATTCTGTAACAGTTCTTGCGTTCTCAAAGTTGACAGTCTGTAGAGCGGTCAGTGTTTCCATGATGAAGGAGGCAGAGAAAGTGTGATGGGGACAAGCGGTCACTCGCCCTTATGTACCCTGTCCAAGATAAACCTCTTTACTGCAGGTTTCAATCGATCAAAGACTTAAAAGAAATTTAATTCCATTTTCAGTTTTTCCATGATGAAGGAGGCAGAGAAAGTGTGATGGGGACAAGCGGTCACTCGCCCTTATGTACCCTGTCCGAGATAAACCTCTTTACTGCAGGTTTCAATCGATCAAAGACTTAAAAGAAATTTAAGCCCATTTTCACAGAGACCTTTGCTCGGTAGAGTATTTCTCTTTTTTTTTTATTTTTTCACCTGCTGGTTGCTGTAAGCATGGATCCCTTAGATCATTAAGCGCGGTCGGTCCCAGAGGGAAAAGATAAAAGACTTGAAGGATCTGATCGCATAGTCACAAAGGGTACCTGTTGTTTCTGTCCCCCCACCTTTCACTGCAGGAGTCTTAGATCATCAAAGTGTTGTCACAGACATAGAGGCTCACCAACACTCCAGGTTGGCGACAAGAGGAGGTTTAAACTTTGTTGATTTCTTAGACTTAAGCCGCTTACGACATGCGCACGTTTTGTACTCTAATATACATTGAGATGAAGTTTTCGGCGCGCCCCACACCTTTTGGTAGGGAGTAATCCAATTATATCACCCCCTGTAGTTTTTGTATGTAGACTTTGAACACCTTAAGCTCTTAACGAGCCATAATCCTCTTAGACATGTAAGACACATTAAAGTAATTATCACAGCTGTTACACCTGTTATACCACCTGACACACTCATCCCCAAAAGGGTGGGAGGATCCAGGTGAAAACGAGATTAGAGCATTCTCTTGACTATATAAGGACCCATCTTTTTTCATGGAAGGGTACACAAGGGAGAGTGAAATTTTGTTCCCTCACACTTTCTCTGCCACCTTCATCATGGAAACACCGACCTCTCTACAGACTACTACACCATTACCATATTCCCCCATGCATATCGAGATCCTTGGTGATCTGTTCACAGGTGACGCTAACAACGAATTTTATATCGATCCGTACGGATGGTTGGACGCTGCTGGTGGTGGTGGTGGTGGTGGTGGTGGTGCTGCTGCTGCTCCTGCTCCTGCTGCTGCTGCTAGTGCTCACACCTAAACCCATAGACATCGCAGCTCTGGCTAAAGACGCTGAGGCGGGTAACCTCACCGAATATGGAGGTAAATATCTTAGATGCTGTACAAGAACGCACATTATTACCACCACCACCCCCATCACCCATGGATATAACTCTTCTGGCTGGAACCTCTAACGTTCAAGGTACTACCTCACTTACTCGTATATTGTTAAAGGAGAATATGTGAACTTGCAAACCATTTTACACATGGGAAATAATCAATGCAACAGATGCGCAGTTGTTAAAACAAAATGTTCATGAAGGACTCATTTCTAATCAAACATTCGATTCATTGAAAGAGTGTTTTCTGGAGAGGGACCGATGTCTTTGCAGACATATTGATAGGACTATATCAATTTCACAATCGGAAAACCTGTCCTCTCATCAAAAGGCGGCATACGGTAGAATCTACTAAAGCTTTAATGTTTCTTCTCGAGAAAAGCTTTTTACGGGATATGTGTTGTCATAACTCTGAGAGAATATTCAACACCTTCTGTCAAGAGTGTTTAGATCATGTGCTCTGTAGAGAGTTTCATTTTGAAAATATGCAGAACGCTCTACTGAGAAGCATCATGTCCACACAAACTGAATGAATACTTGGCATCATACTTCAGCGGATTTCTATTGTAATTTAGATGAATTGTTGACAGGGGGTATGACTCACACCATTCCTTCATTTCAAAAGAACGCTTGGATGAAAACTGTATACAAAGATTACACCATGTACAGTCTGGATTATGATTAAAGATGAATGTATATACTTGTATTTATATTTTGATAAAATAAAAAAAAGTGAAATGCATTTGATATATCTCAATTACATAATTAACCTCGTCAATGTAATAATCATGTGACCCCCTTTTTGCACAATTAGCCCCGCCCCTTTGGTCACGTGTTGACACCACGTGTTGTTGTTTACAAACAAGGGGTCACGTGACCGCACTAATCGCCTTATCAGGTCATGTGACCATAGTTATCAGAATGCTGGCCTATGATTGGTTGATCAGTGGTTGCTAATCCCCTAAGTTGGTCATGTTACTATCATATACCATTTTATTATTCCATAAATTCTAACATATTATTGTATTAATCAAAGAATATATAAGAAATTAATACATAGGTTGGTTCTAAGAGCTATAAGAGCGCTCAAACTTTGTATAAGAGCGTTCATGCTCCACTGCACACCAGCCAGGTCAGTTATACATAGGTTACAACATCAAAGGGTCCGACCTCATGGTCCACTGCACAATATAATAATTCTGAGGGTCTAATTCAGCGACCTCATGGTTCAGTGCACAAACTAATAAGTTGTAAGTGAATGCAAACGGCCGTCACGGGTGCCTGGGCACCGCAGACGCCGTCATGAGTGTCTCAGCACCCAAAACACTGAACAATAGGTTACATAAGCACGACACCATAACCTTCCGGTCGCTCTAGCGTCGCTCCTGAGCAACCTAGGTAAAATATCAAAGCATTTATGGAAAGCCCATAATTAGACGGTCAAAATGAGCTCAAGATCAAGGCGGAACTTTTATTATTAAGGAAGTTACGCCATAGAGACTGATTCAACCTCTGAATGCACTACAGACGAACCAGCGCAAGTTACGCGCCTGGCAAGCGGGCATTAGTAACTTGGCATATTCAACTCTGCGCATGCCCAAAATGGCAGTTGTAACGGCGTAAACTTCTGAGATATGAGGGTTTGAAGTTGCAGAACCGACCAGGACAATGGGGGACACAGCGGCGTCCATGGGGGTCCTTTGTGCACCCAGTGACACATGAAAGACTCCCCTCAAACAATTGCAGAGTTAGGCAGATGCCACTGGCTCCAGTCAGTCTGAGGTGCAATGCCAGGATTTGGTTCAAATAGCCTGGCTGCACCTCCTAGAAGGCAGAATCTCCAGAACCGCTCCAGAGGTAACATCTCCAGTCATCTCCTGCTACCTGCTATACCACTGCACTATGGTGAAACTATGCTAGACAGGCATTGGTTTCCATCATTAGTGGCCAGAGGGTATCTTCCTCAAGACATCCACCAGAGGGTAAAGTTATTCATTATTACATTATTCCTCTAAGCAGCAGGTCAGGAGCTAGGTGTGGGAACCCACCTAGAACTATGCTGGACATTGTATTATTATTACCTCACAGGTGGAGTGGAACAGAACATTATACTTTATAAACTATTGTATATTTACTGTATGTGGAAATTACCTGCATATTAACAACTGTGTGATTGATATTTCTTACATGTTGCCTAAAGCTGAATAAACCAGTGATAACTGGAAATAACACTATTTTATGAGAGCTTGATGTATACACTCTATATACCACTAGTCATATGATATTTCTCATATGACAACTTGATCATGCATAAATACTAGTATGACATTACCATGGTTGCCAGAATGCTGGCCTCTGATTGGATGAGAGGTGGTCGCTAATCCCCTCAGTAGGTCACATTACCATGGCAATGGGTCACGTGACTAAATGGAGGCCTCTGATTGGCTGCATCCCCAGTGAGTAATATCCTTAGATTAGCTATAGTCCAGTTCCGATACATACTATACTACTCCCTTGGCTGCCCTGAGGTGAAAATGGGCATCAGCAGACACCCATTTTATATCGTCACAAGTAGACATTTGTCATACTAGTAATTGTGCATGATCAAGTTGTCATATGAGAAATATCATATGACTAGTGGTATATGGAGTAAATACATCAAGCTCTCATAGATAATTGTTATTTACAGTTATCACTGGTTTATTCAGCTTTAGGCAACATGTCAGAAATATCAATCACACAGTTGTTAATATGCAGGTAATTTCCACATACAGTAAATATACAATTGTTTATAAAGTATAATGTTCTGTTCCGCTCCACCTGTGAGGTAATAATAATAATAATACAATGTCCAGCATAGTTCTAGGTGGGTTCCCACACCTAGCTCCTGGCCTGCTGCTTAGAGGAATAATGTAATAATGTATAACTTTACCCTCTGGTGGATGTCTTGTAGGAGATAGCCTCTGGCCACTAATGGTTGAACCCTATGCCTGTCTAGCATAGTTTAACCATAGTGTAGAGCTATAGCAGGTAGCAGGAGATGACTGGAGATGTTACCTCTGGAGTGGTTCTTGTGATTCTGCCTTCTAGGAGGAGCAGCCAGGCTATTTGTACCATTTCTTGGCTTTGCACCTCAGACTGACTGGAGCCAGTGGCATCTGCCTAACTCTGCAATTGTTTTAAGGGAGTCTTTCATGTGTCACTGGGTGCACAACGGACCCCCATGGACGCCGCCATGCCCCCCCATTGTCTTGGTCGGTTCTGAACTTCAAACCCTCATATCTCAAAAGTTTACGCCGTTACAACCGCCATTTTGGGCATGCGCGGAGTTGAATATGCCAAGTTACCACTGCCTGCTTGCCGGGCGCGTAACTTGTGCTGATTTGTCTGTAGCGCATTCTGAGGTTGAATCAGTCCCCATGGCGTAACTTCCTTAATAATAGGAGTTCCGCCTTGCTATTGGGCTCATTTTGACCGTCTAATTATGGGCTTTCCATAAATGCTTTGATATTTGACCTATGTTGCTCAGGAGCGACGCTAGAGCGACCGGAAGGTTATGGCATCATGACTTATGTAAGCTATTGTTCAGTGTTTGGGTGCTCAGACACCCGTGACGGCGTCAGTGGTGCCCAGGCACCCCTAACGGCCGTTTGCATTCACTTACAAGTTATTAGTTTGTGCACTGGACCATGAGGTCGCTGATTTAGACCCTTAGAATCATTATATTGTGCAGTGGACCATGAGGTCGCTGTCTTTGGTGATGTAACTTATGTATAACTGACCTGGCTGGTGTGCAGTGGACCATGAACGCTCTTCTAGAATGTTTGAGGGCTCTTCTAGCCAACCTATGTATTAATTTCTTATGTATTCTTTGATTAACACAATAATATGTTACAATTTATGGAATAATAAAATGGTATATGATACATTGGTCCCGGCCCAAATATGGGCCTGGATGAGAAAGGCTGGATATATATAGGATCTTTGTGTGTAGTGATATCATTGAGAATGTATGTAATTCTTTCGTTTTTATAATATACCATATAATATGTTAGCTAACATAATTACGATAATAGACCAGTATCCACCGGTTGCCTTAACCCTAACCCCACACCTACTGCTCAGGATTCCCATCCCTCGTGGCTATGATCAGTCATGGTGGAGTAAGTGACATGGGTCAGTTCTAGTGGAGCAGGGTCTTCGGTCTCTCCTGAGGCCTGTGGTTTAGTATTCTGCCACCAGGGCTGCAGCAGTAGCAGCACTAACCTAGTTGTGAGGTAGGAGAGGGAAGTTAGGGGTAGAAGTGATCCCAGTCTGTGTCAGACACTGTGCGCTGCATTGGGCTCCTCCACCTCAGGGTCTCCCAGCCTTACTCACAGTGCCTGGGTCTGGTACTGCTGCAGCCTGCCTTGTACCATTTACATGTGGGATCGGCGACAACAGCTGCATGGACTGCAGGGGACCATACAAACTCCAGCAGGACTACCCTTATAGCACAAACCTAGAACTAAGCTTCTGAACTGCTTTCCATTATAAGTGCATTGTGACCATGTCTCTGACAGTTAGTATGTCTGAAGATTGGATTTCAAGTCATCAGTCATAGTTATTACCAGGGAGGGGACAACTAACAACTATTAAAACTATTAACAGGTATTATGGATATCACCAGTGGAGAGTGTTCACTTGATGAGAGGAATGTGTGAATTGTACCCGTAAAGCACACCTACTGATCACTACATCCAAAATGGGTAGGTTTACTTTGTATCAGTATTTATCTCTGAAATATCAGAGTTTGTATAAATAAGTGTCTCTTAAATATCAATAAACTTGCCCCATTATGTATTTTATAAAATATCGATGTGATGTGATGCACTGGGCACTGTTACTGTCATAGTGCATGAATGGAGGTCTGGAAAAAAAAACTCAATTCATGATGTACAGTTAACATGAATGTAGGTCTGGGAACAAACTCAGTTCATGATGTGGAATTAACATGAATGTAGGTCTGGGCACAAACTCCGTTCATGATGTGAAATTAACAAAAATGTAGGTCCAGGAACAAACTGAATTCATGATGTAGAGTTAACATGAATGTAGGTCTGGGGCCATACTCACTTAAGTAGAGGTAAATGTCAGCATGAGTATCGCTTCATGCACATATCAGCATGTATGAATGCAGAAATTCCACATACCAGTGCCGCATTCACAGACGACATGACACTCAGGCAGTAACACGGCTGTGTGTAAGGTCGCTCATTTCCTCTGCACCTGTATATACCGTATTTCCCCGTGTATAAGCCTGGGCTTGTAATAGCCATAAGTGAAAAATTAACGGGCCTATACACGAGGCAGGCTAGTACATGGGGCAGGCTTCTATATCAATACCTACAAAACCACTCCTCAGCTTTATTACAATGTAGCATGGATGATGTCCGAGACTTGAAATTTTATTTCAATATATTCCCCTTATCTGCTTACAAAACGAGTATTTATCTCTAAAGTGGTTTTGAAAGGAGTTGTGTGCACATGAATAATATTCCTACAATTGTGTCCATAGGTATACCCTGAAACATGAATGTTGAACTCTTTCTCTATACCTGTGTGTGTGTATACACATTACTCTGGGTGCACATCAGCAGTACCAGGGCTCTGTGTGTGTGTATAGATGTTACTCTGGGTGCACATCAGCAGTACTAGGGCTCTGTGTGTGTGTGTAGATGTTACTCTGAGTGCACATCAGCAGTACTAGGGCTCTGTGTGTGTATACACGTTACTCTGGGTGCACATCAGCAGTACCAGGGCGCTGTGTGTGTATACACGTTACTCTGGGTGCACATCAGCAGTACCAGGGCGCTGTGTGTGTGTATACACATTCTCTGGGTGTACATCAGCGGTACCTGGGCTCTGTGTGTATATACACGTTACTCTGGGTGCACATCAACAGTACCAGGGCTCTGTGTGTGTGTATACACGTTACTCTGGGTGCACATCAGCAGTACCAGGGCTCTGTGTGTGTATAAACACGTTACTCTGGGTGCACATCAGCGGTACCTGGGCTCTGTGTGTATATACACATTACCCTAGGTGCACATCAGCAGTACCAGGGCTCTGTGTGTGTGTATACACGTTACTCTGGGTGCACATCAGCAGTACCAGGGCTCTGTGTGTATATACACGTTACCCTGGGTGCACATCAGCAGTACCAGGGCTCTGTGTGTGTATACACGTTATTCTGGGTGCACATCAGCAGTACCAAACCTCTGTGTGTATATACACGTTACTCTGGGTGCACATCAGCAGTACCAGGGCTCTGTGTGTATACACGTTACTCTGGGTACACATCAGCAGTACCAGGGCTCTGTGTGTATACACATTACTCTGGGTGCACATCAGCAGTGCCAGGGCTCTGTGAGTGTGTATATACATGTTACTCTGGGTGCACATAAGCAGGACCAGGGCTTTGTGTGTGTATATACACATTACTCTGGGTGCACATCAGCAGTACCAGGGCTCTGTGTGTGTGTGTACACATTACTCTGGGTGCACATCAGCAGTACCAGGGCTCTGTGTGTGTATATACACATTACTCTGGGTGCACATCAGCAGTACCAGGGCTCTGTGTGTGTATACACGTTACTCTGGGTGCACATCAGCAGTACCAGGGCTCTGTGTGTGTGTATACACATTACTTTGGGTGAACATCACCAGTACGAGGGCTCTGTGTGTATACACGTTACTCTGGGTGCACATCAGCAGTACCAGGGCTCTGTGTGTGTATACACGTTACTCTGGGTGCACATCAGCAGTACCAGGGCTCTGTGTGTATACACATTACTCTGGGTGCACATCAGCAGTACCAGGGCTCTGTGTGTATACACGTTACTCTGGGTGCACATCAGCAGTACCAGGGCTCTGTGTGTGTGTGTATACACGTTACTCTGGGTGCACATCAGCAGTACCAGGGCTCTGTGTGTGTGTGTATACACGTTACTCTGGGTGCACATCAGCAGTACCAGGGCTCTGTGTGTATACACGTTACTCTGGGTGCACATCAGCAGTACCAGGGTTCTGTGTGTGTTTATATACATGTTACTCTGGGTGCACATCAGCAGTACCAAGGCTCTCTGTGTGTGTATACACATTACTCTGGGTGCACATCAGCAGTACCAGGGCTCTGTGTGTATACACGTTACTCTGGGTGCACATCAGCAGTACCAGGGCTCTGTGTGTATATACACGTTACTCTGGGTGCACATCAGCAGTACCAGGGCTCTGTGTGTGTGTATACACATTACTCTGGGTGCACATCAGCAGTCCCTGGGCTCTGTGTGTATATACACATTACTCTGGGTGCACATCAGCAGTACCAGGGCTCTGTGTGTGTGTATACACATTACTCTGGGTGCACATCAGCAGTACCAGGGCTCTGTGTGTATACACGTTACTCTGGGTACACATCAGAAGTACCAGGGCTCTGTGTGTGTATACACGTTACTCTGGGTGCACATCAGCAGTACCAGGGCTCTGTGTGTGTGTATACACGTTACTCTGGGTGCACATCAGCAGTACCAGGGCTCTGTATGTATACACATTACTCTGGGTGCACATCAGCAGTACCTGGGCTCTGTGTGTATATACGCATTACTCTGGGTGCACATCAGCAGTACCAGGGCTCTGTGTGTGTGTATACACATTACTCTGGGTGCACATCAGCAGTACCAGGGCTCTGTGTGTATACACGTTACTCTGGGTGCACATCAGAAGTACCAGGGCTCTGTGTGTGTGTGTATACACGTTACTCTAGGTGCACATCAGCAGTACCAGGGCTCTGTGTGTGTGTGTATACACATTACTCTGGGTGCACATCAGCAGTACCAGGGCTCTGTGTGTATACACATTACTCTGGGTGCACATCAGCAGTACCAGGGCTCTGTGTGTGTGTATACACGTTACTCTGGGTGCACATCAGCAGTACCAGGGCTCTGTGTGTGTGTATAAACGTTACTCTGGGTGCACATCAGCAGTACCAGGGCTCTGTGTGTGTGTATACACGTTACTCTGGGTGCACATCAGAAGTACCAGGGCTCTGTGTGTGTATACACGTTACTCTGGGTGCACATCAGCAGGACCAGGGCTCTGTGTGTGTATATACACATTACTCTGGGTGCACATCAGCAGTACCAGGGCTCTGTGTGTATACACGTTACTCTGGGTGCACATCAGAAGTACCAGGGCTCTGTGTGTGTGTATAAACGTTACTCTGGGTGCACATCAGCAGTACCAGGGCTCTGTGTGTGTGTGTGTATACACATTACTCTGGGTGCACCTCAGCAGTACCAGGATTCTGTGTGTGTGTATACACGTTACTCTGGGTGCACATCAGCAGTACCAGGGTTCTGTGTGTGTATATACACGTTACTCTGGGTGCACATCAGCAGTACCAGGGCTCTGTGTGTGTGTGTATACACGTTACTCTGGGTGCACATCAGCAGTACCAGGGCTCTGTGTGTATACACGTTACTCTGGGTGCACATCAGCAGTACCAGGGCTCTGTGTGTGTGTATATACACATTACTCTGGGTGCACATCAGCAGTACCAGGGCTCTGTGTATATACACATTACTCTGGGTGCACATCAGCAGTACCAGGGCTCTGTGTGTATATACACATTACTCTGGGTGCACATCAGCAGTACCAGGGCTCTGTGTGTATATACACATTACTCTGGGTGCACATCAGCAGTACCAGGGCTCTGTGTGTGTATACACACGTTTCTCTGTGTGCACATCAGCAGTACCAGGGCTCTGTGTGTGTGTATACACGTTACTCTGGGTGCACATCAGCAGTACCAGGGCTCTGTGTGTGTGTATACACGTTACTCTGGGTGCACATCAGCAGTACCAGGGCTCTGTGTGTGTGTATACACGTTACTCTGGGTGCACATCAGCAGTACTAGGGCTCTGTGTGTGTGTATACACATTACTCTGGGTGCACATCAGCAGTACCAGGGCTCTGTGTGTGTATACACATTACTCTGGGTGCACATCAGCAGTAGCAGGGCTCTGTGTGTGTATACATGTTACTCTGGGTGCACATCAGCAGTACCAGGGCTCTGTATGTGTATATACACGTTACTTTGGGTGAACATCAGCAGTACTAGGGCTCTGTGTGTGTATATACACGTTACTTTGGGTGAACATCAGCAGTACCAGGGCTCTGTGTGTATATACACATTACTCTGGGTGCACATCAGCAGTACCAGGGCTCTGTGTGTGTATACGTTACTCTGGGTGCACATCAGCAGTACCAGGGCTCTGTGTGTGTGTATAAACGTTACTCTGGGTGCACATCAGCAGTACCAGGGCGCTGTGTGTGTGTGTATACACGTTACTCTGTGTGTACATCAGCAGTACCAGGGCTCTGTGTGTATATACACATTACTCTGGGTGCACATCAGCAGTACCAGGGCTCTGTGTGTGTATACGTTACTCTGGGTGCACATCAGCAGTACCAGGGCTCTGTGTGTGTGTATACACGTTACTCTGGGTGCACATCAGCAGTACCAGGGCGCTGTGTGTGTGTGTATACACATTACTCTGGGTGCACATCAGCAGTACCAGGGCTCTGTGTGTATACACACGTTACTCTGGGTGCACATCAGCAGTACCAGGGCTCTGTGTGTATACACACGTTACTCTGGGTGTACATCAGCAGTACCAGGGATCTGTGTATATACACATTACTCTGGGTGCACATCAGCAGTACCAGGGCTCTGTGTGTATACACACGTTACTCTGGGTGCACATCAGCAGTACCTGGGCTCTGTGTGTGTGTGTATAAACGTTACTCTGGGTGCACATCAGCAGTACCTGGGCTCTGTGTGTGTGTATATACATGTTACTCTGGTAGCACATCAGCAGTACCCAGGCTCTGTGTGTATATACACGTTACTCTGGGTGCAAATCAGCAGTACCTGGGCTCTGTGTGTATACACGTTACTCTGGGTGCACATCAGCAGTACCAGGGCTCTGTGTGTGTGTGTATATACATTTTACTCTGGTAGCACATCAGCAGTACCCGGGCTCTGTGTGTTTATACACGTTACTCTGGGTGCACATCAGCAGTACCAGGGCTCTGTGTGTATACACGTTACTCTGGTAGCACATCAGCAGTACCCGGGCTCTGTGTGTATATACACGTTACTCTGGGTGCACATCAGCAGTACCAGGGCTCTGTGTATATACACATTACTCTGGGTGCACATCAGCAGTACCAGGGCTCTGTGTGTATACACACGTTACTCTGGGTGCACATCAGCAGTACCAGGGCTCTGTGTGTATACACACGTTACTCTGGGTGCACATCAGCAGTACCAGGGCTCTGTGTGTATATACACATTACTCTGGGTGCACATCAGCAGTACCAGGGCTCTGTGTGTGTATATACACATTACTCTGGGTGAACATCAGCAGTACCAGGGCTCTGTGTGTATACACACGTTACTCTGGGTGCACATCAGCAGTACCAGGGCTCTGTGTGTATACACACGTTACTCTGGGTGCACATCAGCAGTACCAGGGCTCTGTGTGTATACACACGTTACTCTGGGTGCACATCAGCAGTACCAGGGCTCTGTGTGTGTATATACACATTACTCTGGGTGCACATCAGCAGTACCAGGGCTCTGTGTGTATACACACGTTACTCTGGGTGCACATCAGCAGTACCAGGGCTCTGTGTGTATATACACATTATTCTGGGTGCACATCAGCAGTACCAGGGCTCTGTGTGTGTATATACACATTACTCTGGGTGAACATCAGCAGTACCAGGGCTCTGTGTGTATACACACGTTACTCTGGGTGCACATCAGCAGTACCAGGGCTCTGTGTGTATACACACGTTACTCTGGGTGCACATCAGCAGTACCAGGGCTCTGTGTGTATACACACGTTACTCTGGGTGCACATCAGCAGTACCAGGGCTCTGTGTGTATACACACGTTACTCTGGGTGCACATCAGCAGTACCAGGGCTCTGTGTGTATATACACGTTACTCTGGGTGCACATCAGCATTACCAGGGCTCTGTGTGTGTGTATACACATTACTCTGGGTGTACATCAGCAGTACCTGGGCTCTGTGTGTATATACACGTTACTCTGGGTGCACATCAGCAGTACCAGGGCTCTGTGTATATACACATTACTCTGGGTGCACATCAGCAGTACCAGGGCTCTGTGTGTGTGTATAAACGTTACTCTGGGTGCACATCAGCAGTACCAGGGCTCTGTGTGTGTGTGTATACACGTTACTCTGGGTGCACATCAGCAGTACCAGGGCTCTGTGTGTGTGTATAAACGTTACTCTGGGTGCACATCAGCAGTACCAGGGCTCTGTGTGTGTGTGTATACACGTTACTCTGGGTGCACATCAGCAGTACCAGGGCTCTGTGTGTGTGTATACACGTTACTCTGGGTGCACATCAGAAGTACCAGGGCTCTGTGTGTGTATACACGTTACTCTGGGTGCACATCAGCAGTACCAGGGCTCTGTGTGTGTGTGTATACATGTTACTCTGTGTGCACATCAGCAGTACCAGGGCTCTGTGTGTGTATAGATGTTACTCTGGGTGCACATCTGCAGTACTAGGGCTCTGTGTGTGTATACACGTTACTCTGGGTGCACATCAGCAGTACCAGGGCTCTATATGTATATACACGTTACTCTGGGTGCACATCAGCAGTACCTGGGCTCTGTGTGTATACACGTTACTCTGGGTGCACATCAGCAGTACCAGGGCTCTGTGTGTGTGTGTATATACATGTTACTCTGGGTGCACATCAGCAGTACCCGGGCTCTGTGTGTATATACACGTTACTCTGGGTGCACATCAGCAGTACCAGGGCTCTGTGTGTATATACACATTACTCTGGGTGCACATCAGCAGTACCAGGGCTCTGTGTGTGTATATACACATTACTCTGGGTGAACATCAGCAGTACCAGGGCTCTGTGTGTATATACACGTTACTCTGGGTGCACATCAGCAGTACCAGGGCTCTGTGTGTGTGTATACACATTACTCTGGGTGTACATCAGCAGTACCTGGGCTCTGTGTGTATATACCGTTACTCTGGGTGCACATCAGCAGTACCAGGGCTCTGTGTGTGTGTGTGTGTATACACGTTACTCTGGGTGCACATCAGCAGTACCAGGGCTCTGTGTGTGTGTATAAACGTTACTCTGGGTGCACATCAGCAGTACCAAGGCTCTGTGTGTGTGTGTATACACGTTACTTTGGGTGCACATCAGCAGTACCAGGGCTCTGTGTGTGTGTGTATACACGTTACTCTGGGTGCACATCAGCAGTACCAGGGCTCTGTGTGTGTGTATAAACGTTACTCTGGGTGCACATCAGCAGTACCAGGGCTCTGTGTGTGTGTGTGTATACACGTTACTCTGGGTGCACATCAGCAGTACCAGGGCTCTGTGTGTATACACGTTACTCTGGGTGCACATCAGCAGTACCAGGGCTCTGTGTGTGTGTATAAACGTTACTCTGGGTGCACATCAGCAGTACCAGGGCTCTGTGTGTGTGTGTATACACGTTACTCTGGGTGCACATCAGCAGTACCAGGGCTCTGTGTGTGTGTGTATACACGTTACTCTGGGTGCACATCAGCAGTACCAGGGCTCTGTGTGTGTGTATACACGTTATTCTGGGTGCACATCAGAAGTACCAGGGCTCTGTGTGTGTATACACGTTACTCTGGGTGCACATCAGCAGTACCAGGGCTCTGTGTGTGTGTGTATACACGTTACTCTGTGTGCACATCAGCAGTACCAGGGCTCTGTGTGTGTGTATAGATGTTACTCTGGGTGCACATCAGCAGTACTAGGGCTCTGTGTGTGTATACACGTTACTCTGGGTGCACATCAGCAGTACCAGGGCTCTGTGTGTGTGTATACACGTTACTCTGGGTGCACATCAGCAGTACCTGGGCGCTGTGTGTATACACGTTACTCTGGGTGCACATCAGCAGTACCAGGGCTCTGTGTGTGTGTATATACATGTTACTCTGGGTGCACATCAGCAGTACCCGGGCTCTGTGTGTATATACACGTTACTCTGGGTGCACATCAGCAGTACCTGGGCTCTGTGTGTATACACATTACTCTGGGTGTACATCAGCAGTACCAGGGCTCTGTGTGTATATACACGTTACTCTGGGTGCACATCAGCAGTACCTGGGCTCTGTGTGTGTATACACATTACTCTGGGTGCACATCAGCAGTACCAGGGCTGTGTGTGTGTGTGTATACACGTTACTCTGGGTGCACATCAGCAGTACCAGGGCTCTGTGTGTATATACACGTTACTCTGGGTGCACATCAGCAGTACCAGGGCTCTGTGTGTGTGTATACACGTTACTCTGGGTGCACATCAGCAGTACCAGGGCTCTGTGTGTATATACACATTACTCTGGGTGCACATCAGCAGTACCAGGGCTCTGTGTGTATATACACGTTACTCTGGGTGCACATCAGCAGTACCAGGGCTCTGTGTGTGTATATACACATTACTCTGGGTGCACATCAGCAGTACCAGGGCTCTGTATGTATACACATGTTACTCTGGGTACACATCAGCAGTACCAGGGCTCTGTGTGTGTGTATATACACGTTACTCTGGGTGCACATCAGCAGTACCAGGGCTCTGTGTGTATACACGTTACTCTGGGTACACATCAGCAGTACCTGGGCTCTGTGTGTGTATACACGTTACTCTGGGTGCACATCAGCAGTACCAGGGCTCTGTGTGTGTGTGTATACACGTTACTCTGGGTGCACATCAGCAGTACCAGGGCTCTGTGTGTATACACGTTACTCTGGGTGCACATCAGCAGTACCAGGGCTCTGTGTGTGTATACACATTACTCTGGGTGCACATCAGCAGTACCAGGGCTCTGTGTGTGTGTGTATACACGTTACTCTGGGTGCTCATCTGCAGTACCAGGGCTGTGTGTGTGTGTGTGTATGTGTGTGTGGAAGGAGGGTGGTGTGTTGGCTGCTGGGTTGTACGAGGTATTAAATACCAGTGATAGCTGTTACCCTTGGTGCTGTAACTAACGATGGATAGTGTGACAGATATGAAGCCTACCAATGTGTTAGATAACAAGGAGCCTGTATATAGCTGCATACCAGACGAGGCCAGGTCTGCTAACTGCCTCCCAGGTTCTGCACGGACATTGGTCACGTACCTATGTCATTTGATAGAATCTGTATTTAATGTTTGTTCGTTGCACTATGAAGGTGTTTGACACATTCAGCATTTTGGTTTGAAGCATATGGATTAAAGTATCCGTCAGGCATAGATCTGCTTGTATACTGGTGTAAGTTTGTTAGTTTTGACAGTTGCTGTTCTTTAGACCAAATTAGCAATACTGAACTTGTATGAACCTTCTGCCAATCTGGCACTAATCTGTTCAATAACACAGGCCCTGCCTAAATAAGCCTCAAAGGTTAATTTGTCTCATGTTGACCTATACAGCAGCACACGACACAACAAGTTATGTCTAATTACATCTAAAAACCAACTTATAACTTATCAAATAAACCTTCTTTTTATTACACTGATACTATAAAGAGTTCTCCGAGTTTTTGTGGGTATTGTAATTCACAATGGTGGGTTGTTTAACAAAGCTTACAAACTTCTGTCAGTTGTCATGTTCGATATACCAAACTGTTCACATGTAGGAAACCAACAAGTCCTGCATTGATGCATCATGATGACACATTGGTGCTACATTGGTGCATCATGCTGACACACTCCTGCTGCATTGGTGCATCATGCTGACACACCGGTGCTGCATTGGTGCATCATGCTGACACACTCCTGCTGCATTGGTGCATCATGCTGACACACCGGTGCTGCATTGGTGCATCATGCTGACACACTCCTGCTGCATTGGTGCATCATGCTGACACACCGGTGCTGCATTGGTGCATCATGCTGACCCACTGGTGCTGCATTGGTGCATCATGCTGACACACCGGTGCTGCATTGGTGCATCATGCTGACACACCGGTGCTCCATTGGTGCATCATGCTGACACACTGGTGCTGCATTGGTGCATCATGCTGACACACCGGTGCTTCATTGGTGCATCATGCTGACACACTCCTGCTGCATTGGTGCATCATGCTGACAAAGTGGTGCTGCATTCGTGCATCATGCTGACACACTCCTGCTGCATTGGTGCATCATGCTGACACACTCCTGCTGCATTGGTGCATCATGCTGACACACCGGTTCTGCATTGGTGCATCATGCTGACACACTAGTGCTGCATTGGTGCATCATGCTGACATACTCCTGCTGCATTGGTGCATCATGCTGACACACTGGTGCTGCATTGGTGCATCATGCTGACACACTCCTGCTGCATTGGTGCATCATGCTGACACACTCCTGCTGCATAGGTGCATCATGCTGACACACTGGTGTTGCATTGGGGCATCATGCTGACACACGGGTGCTGCATTGGTGCATCATGCTGACACACTCCTGCTGCATTGGTGCATCATGCTGACACACCGGTGCTGCATTGGTGCATCATGCTGACACACTCCTGCTGCATTCGTGCATCATGCTGACACACCGGTGCTGCATTGGTGCATCATGCTGACACACTCCTGCTGCATTCGTGCATCATGCTGACACACCGGTGCTGCATTGGTGCATCATGCTGACACACTGGTGCTGCATTGGTGCATCATGCTGACACACTGGTGCTGCATTGGTGCATCATGCTGACACACTGGTGCTGCATTGGTGCATTATGCTGACACACTCCTGCTGCATTGGTGCATCATGCTGACACACTGGTGCTGCATTGGTGCATCATGCTGACACACTCCTGCTGCATTGGTGCATCATGCTGACACATCAATGCTGCATTGGTGCATCATGCTGACACACTGGTGCTGCATTGGTGCATCATGCTGACACACCGGTGCTGCATTGGTGCATCATGCTGACACAGTCCTGCTGCATTGGTGCATCATGCTGACACTTTCCTGCTGCATTGGTGCATCATGCTGACACACTGGTGCTGCATTGGTGCATCATGCTGACACACTCCTGCTGCATTGGTGCATCATGCTGACACACTCCTGCTGCATTGGTGCATCATGCTGACACATCGATGCTGCATTGGTGCATCATGCTGACACACTGGTGCTGCATTGGTGCATCATGCTGACACACTGGTGCTGCATTGGTGCATCATGCTGACACACTGGTGCTGCATTGGTGCATCATGCTGACACACTGGTGCTACATTGGTGCATCATGCTGACACACCAGTGCTGCATTGGTGCATCATGCTGCCACACCAGTGCTGCATTGGTGCATCATGCTGACACACTGGTGCTACATTGGTGCATCATGCTGACACACTGGTGCTGCATTGGTGCATCATGCTGCCACACCGGTGCTGCATTGGTGCATCATGCTGACACACCGGTGCTGCATTGGTGCATCATGCTGACACACTGGTGCTGCATTGGTGCATCATGCTGACACACTCCTGCTGCATTGGTGCATCATGCTGACACACTCCTGCTGCATTGGTGCATCATGCTGACACATCGATGCTGCATTGGTGCATCATGCTGACACACTGGTGCTGCATTGGTGCATCATGCTGACACACTGGTGCTGCATTGGTGCATCATGCTGACACACCGGTGCTGCATTGGTGCATCATGCTGACACACTGGTGCTGCATTGGTGCATCATGCTGACACACCGGTGCTGCATTGGTGCATCATGCTGACACACTCCTGCTGCATTGGTGCATCATGCTGACACACTCCTGCTGCATTGGTGCATCATGCTGACACACCGGTGCTGCATTGGTGCATCATGCTGACACACTGGTGCTGAAATGGTGCATCATGCTGACACACTCTTGCTGCATTGGTGCATCATGCTGACACACTCCTGCTGCATTGGTGCATCATGCTGACACACTCCTGCTGCATTGGTGCATCATGCTGACACACTCCTGCTGCATTGGTGCATCATGCTACATTGGTGCATCACGCTTCATACTGCATTGGTGCATCATACTTCATTGGTGCATCATGCTGCACTGGTGCATCATGCTGCATTGGTAAATCATGCTGCATTGGTGCATCGTGCTGCATTGGCAAATCATGCTGCATTGGTGCATCATGCTGCATTGGTGCATCATGCTGCATTGGTGCATCATGCTGACACACCAGTGATACATTGGTGCATCATGCTGCATTGGTGCATCATGCTGACACACCAGTGATACATTGGTGCATCATGCTGCATTGGTGCATCATGCTGCATTGGTGCATCCTTATACTACTCTATTATACGTCACATTGATGTCCGCTCTAGACTCTCAGACAGTACTACTCTGTATCCATTCACTTTGATGACAAACGTCTAATGTCACTCATAGTCTCTAGCCATGAACTCTCTAACAAATCTAAAATTCTCCTTCTATTTTCTTTTCAGATTATGCTGGCTATGAGGACACCAGTGGTGAGTTTTTATATACTGAGGCACATTTATAATGGGGATTGTGTCAACCAGAAATTAGACAGCAGCTTGTGAGGCTCACAAAATAACTTTTACAGAAAATGTCATCAGTTTCCCTGGATACACCTGTTATCTACAAATCATACAAGTACTTGGAGATTGATACCAGCAGACATGGAACTTGGATCAAAGGGAACAGCCGGATATCTGAACAAAAATGAACCTAAATGGTTGGTTTCATCCAACAGCTCATAGAAACTGTGCAGTGTGCTGTTATTGACATTTTGGCATAATGGATTATCAAACCATGGCATCAACTGGGGAGGTTGTTAACATGACATCATTGTCCAACTTGACATCATTGGAGTATGGAGATGAGGGCCCCATGTTCTACACAGACCCTTACCATCTACGCTTCCAGCTCGTCCTGGACATATTTGAGGTTTATGTTGTCCCGTTCATTATACTGATAGGACTGGTCGGTAACACCATCTCCATCATCGTGTTCTTCAGGAACCCGCTAAGGAAGACCTCGTCCAGCATCTACCTGGCCTCCCTCGCTATCTGTGACAATGGGTTCCTGCTGATGTTGGTGTTTCAGTGGCTGGTCTGGTTTGATGTACAGATATACCATCTGAGTGGTCCGTGCCAGTTGTTCACCTACGTCAGCAATGTGTGTGCCTTTCTGTCAGTGTGGTACGTGGTAGGCTTCACAGTGGAGAGGTATATAGCTGTGTTTTACCCGTTAAAGCGGCAGACCCTGTGCACACCAAGAAGGAGTAAGATTGTGGTTTGTGTGTTGGCTGCAGTTTCTGTCATTGGCAATAACTACCATCTATGGACCTCCCACAGCGTTATTATGTATAGCATGCCAGTGTGCCGCCCAAAGATAAAATACATTCAGTTGTTAACAAGACTCAGTAATGTGGACTTTGTGATGACATTCATTGTACCATTTGTGTCAATATTCTTCATGAATGTGCGGATCATGGTGCGGATAACACAGATGTACCAGCACCGAGCCAGCCTTACTAAGGGCCAGGTGGGCATGGCTACAATGGACAATGGTGTAAATACATCCCCATCCAAGCCTGTAAAGGAGTGTGCCCTGAGTAGGGGCAGCCCCCAGGTACCCTGTGCCTATTCTGACGGTGTAGGTGTAATGGCAGACATGGAGCAAACAACATCTAACTTTGTAGGACATACAGCAGATGAACACCACCATGTCGACAACAGGGGACACACAGGGGGCGGAACCTTCAGGTATGGCTTTTAACTTAATACTTATGTATGTGGGAGTGAATTATCAAACAATCTTCAAAATGTAAATTATTTGAAAGTTTTGATATTGAATTTAAAGGTTTTGAAAAGCAATTCTGAATTATGCATCAATACTTAAGCTATTGTCTACACCATCTAAAGTTATAAAATAGAGTTCTTGTACACCTCACGGAAAAAGAGAAGATAGCTGCATTGCACTGTTTTGTCATTCAAGTATATTGCTCCCTAAGCGTACCAAATGACCATGGACATAGGTAGAATATATATATATATATATATATATATATATATATATATATATATATATATATATGTATGTATGTATGTATGTGTATATATATACATATATAAATATATATATATATATATATATATATATATATATATATATATATATATATATATATATCTCTAAGTACAGCAAGGTTCAGTAACTAGCCTGATTTTTAAAGGTGGAAACACCATCTTCAATAGCTATTTCATACATTTGTCATTAGGTTTCAGACAGCTTTGAGGTTCACAGGACCAGATAAAAGACACAGTAATCAGCTAAAGATAACACGTTTACTGCTGGTCGTCTCCACCACATTCCTAGTCCTTAACCTGCCCAGCCACAGCTTCAGGGTGTACGCCTTTCTCATGACATCAATGAAGGTAAGCATCTATTGTGTACATGACATGAATAAAGTTAACATTTGAGTACATGACATCAGCAAAGGTAACAGTTAATGTGTACATGACATCAGCAAAGGTGACATTTAATGTGTACATGACATCAGCAAAGGTGACATTTAATGTGTACATGACATCAGCAAAGGTAACATTTAATGTGTACATGACATCAGCAAAGGTAACAGTTAATGTGTACATGACATCAGTAAAGGTAACATTTAATGTGTACATGACATGAATAAAGTTAACTTTTAATGTGTACATGACATCAGCAAAGGTGACATTTAATGTGTACATGACATGAATAAAGTTAACATTTAATGTGTACATGACATCAGCAAAGGTGACATTTAATGTGTACATGGCATGAATAAAGTTAACATTTAATGTGTACATGACATGAATAAAGTTAACATTTAATGTGTACATGACATGAATAAAGTTAACATTTAATGTGTACATGGCATGAATAAAGTTAACATTTAATGTGTACATGACATCAGCAAAGGTAACAGTTAATGTGTACATGACATAAGCAAAGGTGACATTTAATGTGTACATGACATCAGCAAAGGTAACAGTTAATGTGTACATGACATCAGTAAAGGTAACATTTAATGTGTACATGACATGAATAAAGTTAACTTTTAATGTGTACATGACATCAGCAAAGGTGACATTTAATGTGTACATGACATGAATAAAGTTAACATTTAATGTGTACATGACATGAATAAAGTTAACTTTTAATGTGTACATGGCATGAATAAAGTTAACATTTAATGTGTACATGACATCAGTAAAGGTAACATTTAATGTGTACATGACATGAATAAAGTTAACATTTAATGTGTATATGACATCAGCAAAGGTAACATTTAATGTGTACATGACATGAATAAAGTTAACATTTAATGTGTATATGACATCAGCAAAGGTAACAGTTAATGTGTACATGACATCAGCAAAGGTGACATTTAATGTGTACATGACATCAGCAAAGGTGACATTTAATGTGTACATGACATCAGTAAAGGTGACATTTAATGTGTACATGACATCAGCAAAGGTGACATTTAATGTGTACATGACATCAGCAATGGTGACATTTAATGTGTACATGACATCAGTAAAGGTAACAGTGAATGTGTACATGACATCAGTATAGGTAACATTTAATGTGTACATAACATCAGTAAAGGTAACAGTTAATGTGTACATGACATCAGTAAAGGTAACAGTTAATGTGTACATGACATCAGTAAAGGTAACATTTAATGTGTACATAACATCAGTAAAGGTAACAGTTAATGTGTACATGACATCAGTAAAGGTAACATTTAATGTGTACATGACATCAGTAAAGGTAACATTTAATGTGTACATGACATCAGTAAAGGTAACAGTGAATGTGTACATGACATCAGTAAAGGTGACATTTAATGTGTACATGACATCAGTAAAGGTAACAGTTAATGTGTACATGACATCAGCAAAGGTAACATTTAATGTGTACATGACATCAGTAAAGGTGACATTTAATGTGTACATGACATCAGTAAAGGTAACAGTGAATGTGTACATGACATCAGTAAAGGTAACATTTAATGTGTACATGACATCAGTAAAGGTGACATACAATGTGTACATGACATCAGCGAAGGTGACATTTAATGTGTACATGACATCAGCAAAGGTGACATTTAATGTGTACATGACATCAGCGAAGGTGACATTTAACGTGTACATGACATCAGCGAAGGTGACATTTAATGTGTACATGACATCAGCAAAGGTAACATTTAACGTGTACATGACATCAGTAAAGGTAAGTGCCTGTCCCTGTGTCTACAAGGTTAGCCCATGCCCCAGTGAATATTTATTCACATATGTGAGAAAGCATCAAGTAGGACACCAATAGATGCTCAGTACATGTCTCAAAGGCACCTAAAGTCAGGTTGGATCAGGTATCTTGCCCCCGTTCATACTATGTCAGTATGACTACTTCATCCTTTTATCCTGTTTCATGTTTTCTGCAGGATTCTTTGCACATGTGTTCTGCTTCATGTTTTTGCAGGGTTCTTTATGTATCTAACCTTCTTCATGTTCTCTGCAGGGTTCTCCCACATCAGGTTCCACTGAGGTGATTCTGTGATGTCAGTATGACTACTTCATCCTTTTATCCTGTTTCATGTTTTCTGCAGGATTCTTTGCACATGTGTTCTGCTTCATGTTTTTGCAGGGTTCTTTATGTATCTAACCTTCTTCATGTTCTCTGCAGGGTTCTCCCACATCAGGTTCCACTGAGGTGATTCTGTGATGTCAGTATGACTACTTCATCCATTTAATCTGTTTGATGTGTTCTGCAGGGTTCTCCCACGCCGGGTTCCACTGATGTGATTCTGTGGCAGCAGGTGTGTCAGCTTCTCTACTACTGTAACTTCAGCATCAACATCTTCCTCTACAGTCTGTGTGGTAAAACCTTCAGGCAGGCCTTCTGGAAGACGTTTGGACGAGTCTGCTGTAGACGTAAGGACAAAGCCCACTGTCACACACAGACAAGTAGGAGGCAGGGAGGCACAACGTCCGACTCTACAAAGGTCTCCAGGATGCAGATGGTGGATATGTGCCATGAAAGTAGGAGGAAATACAGTATGAGAGGAACCAGGCTATGACTTATTTATATAACGCTGTATGATGAACCAGGCAATGACTTATTTATATAACGCTCTATGGTGGACCAGGCTATGACTTATTTATATAACGCTCTATGGCGGACCAGGCTATGACTTATTTATATAACGCTCTATGGTGGACCAGGCTATGACTTATTTATATAACGCTCTATGGCGGACCAGGCTATGACTTATTTATATAACGCTCTCTGGTGGACCAGGCTATGACTTATTTATATATCGCTCTATGATGGACCAGGCTATAACTTATTTATATATCGCTCTATGATGGACCAGGCAATGACTTATTTATATAAGGCTCTCTGGTGGACCAGGCTATGACTTATTTATATAATGCTTTATGGTGGACCAGGCTATGAATTATTTATATAACGCTCTATGGTGGACCAGGCTATGACTTATTTATATATCGCTCTATGGTGGACCAGGCTATGACTTATTTATATATCGCTCTATGGTGGACCAGGCTATGACTTATTTGTATAACGCTCTATGGTGGACCAGGCTATGACTTATTTATATAACGCTCTCTGGTGGACCAGGCTATGACTTATTTATATAACGCTCTATGATGGACCAGGCTATAACTTATTTATATAACGCTCTATGATGGACCAGGCAATGACTTATTTATATAAGGCTCTCTGGTGGACCAGGCTATGACTTATTTATATAATGCTTTATGGTGGACCAGGCTATGACTTATTTATATAACGCTCTATGGTGGACCAGGCTATGACTTATTTATATATCGCTCTATGGTGGACCAGGCTATGACTTATTTATATATCGCTCTATGGTGGACCAGGCTATGACTTATTTATATAACGCTCTATGATGGACCAGGCTATGACTTAGTTTTATAACGCTCTATGATGGACCAGGCTATGACTTATTTATATAACGCTCTATGGTGGACCAGGCTATGACTTATTTATATAACGCTTTATGGTGGACCAGGCTATTATTTAGTTACACAACTCTTTATACTGTACAAGCTGGACCAGGCTATAATCAATTTTGGTGTCATTACTCTATAGTGTACAAGCTGGGTCAGGCTGCAACTCTTCCGACAGTTTGAGAGGGACCAGGCCATGATTTAGCGTACAAGTTGGAAAAGGATGTGATTTAGTGAAATCGCAGTTTCTCTAGGTACACTGCTTACTGAGTGTTATCAGCAATGTAAAGAGTTAAATTGCCATATCCAGCAAGTCTTTTTGTTGTTTTTTTGGTTATGTTGCATATTAAATGACAAAATGAGTACAAACTGTTTGTGTATATTGTACAGGCTCAGTGTCACGGGTATGTGTCATAATGAGTACAAACTGTTTGTGTATATAGTACAGGCTCAGTGTCACGGGTATGTGTCATAATGAGTACAAACTGTTGGTGTATATACTACAGGCTCAGTGTCACGGGTATGTGTCATAATGAGTACAAACTGTTGGTGTATATAGTACAGGCTCAGTGTCACGGTTATGTGTCATAATGAGTACAAACTGTTGGTGTATATAGTACAGGCTCAGTGTCACGGTTATGTGTCATAATGAGTTCAAACTGTTGGTGTATATAGTACAGGCTCAGTGTCACGGTTATGTGTCATAATGAGTACAAAGAATTGTCTGATGATGAAAATGAAAATGACAAACCCAAGTCTATCAAGAATAATGGGATAAGTGACACTAATGAAGAAAACAAAGCTAAATCAACCGATCCTAAGCCTCAACGCAAAAGCGATCGTCCAAAAAAAGAAACGCCCAAGGTCAAAAAGTGAACTCTATCCTTAAAATTTCCTGCCCATTAATTAAATCAAGTTTTAAATTGTATATTAACTGTTTTTAAATTGTATATATATATTTTGTTAATAATTATCATTTTGAATAATGCATTTAGCTATTGTGTTATTTGGAAATACTTGTAAGTTTCTCCTGACACTAGTGGACCAAAAATATTTTGTTTAAACATACCAAAAATCCACTAGCTGTCACTATGTCTAATATTGTGGAAATGTGTGTTGAGTAATATAGAGCCATTTGAACCCCCTCTTACACTCGATTGCCATTATGTCCCATAAAGTTGGTATGAGCAGCCATAAGTGCAGATGCTCACTACCTTTTGTTACTCTAAAATTAGAACTGAATGAATGGGTTAAAAGGATTACTAAAATCTGTAAGGTACACTTAAATCAATTTTGTGATTACTATAATTTAAAACACGGGTCTGAATCATAAATTAGTTAAGGAAAATGGTCAATGCATTATGCACATGAATGCACAAAGTATTAGGAATAAGATCTCAACATTAGAGATTGAATTGTTTAATCAAGATATAGATGTGCTCCTGTTTTCTGAAACCTGGCTGACTGTAATGGATTTAGACTTTGATTACGAAATAAATGGTTATAACTTATATAGATGGGATAGATTGCGAGATAAGGAAGCTGGAGGTGTATGTGCCTACATTTCTGAAAGCTTAACTTGTTCATCTACTGCTTTTTCGGAGTTAAATATCAGCAATATTGATATTGAGATACAATGGTTAAAAATCAGCAAAGGTATGACCAAACAAAAAATCGTTGCTAACATCTATAGACCACCAGATGGAAACAAATACAATTTTATAAATGCATTAAGGGAACAACTATCAAAAATTGTTAATTTAGATAAATATGATGTAATTCTAACGGGCGACTGCAACATTGATGTTTTGCTCGAATCAAATGTAAAAGACTATCTGTATTCTAGCATGGCTGATTTTGGACTATCACAACTTATAAAACAACCCACAAAAACCAAAGGAGGTAAAGCTTGTATTGATTTAATTTTTACAAATATCTCACAAGTTGTATCCAGCGGTGTTGCAATATTGAATACTAGTGATCATCTGCCTGTTTACATGGTTATTGACAAAACTGTTGACAAACAACAACCTTCAAGTTTTAGTGGAAGATCCTACAGAACTTATGATTCAGATAGATTTGCACAAATGTTCAGTGAGATGTCTTGGCATGTTTTTGACAACTCTGATGATGCTGAGAAATGTTGGGAAATCTTTGAAACAAATATAAACAGTGTATTAAATACTGTATGTCCTATTAAAGATTTCAAAATAAAATATAAATCGCAACCATGGCTAACCCCGGAACTGACAGCTTTAATAATAGAAAAGAATAATGCACTAAAAAAGGCTCGTCGAACTGATGCTATTTTAGATTGGGAACTTGCTAAGACTTTGAAAAATAGATGTTGTACTGAAGTAAAAAAAGCAAAACAATGCTTTGTAGTGGATGAAATTAATAACAACCTAGATGATACAAAGAAATTCTGGTCAGCCATGAAGCGACTTATTCCATCCAAAGGAGGCAAATCTAAAATAATAAATCTTGTGAATGAAGAAGGTTTTGACGTACCATCTGCTGATGTAGCTGATTATATAAATACATATTTTACTAACATTGGACCAAAACTGGCCCAGAAACATAATAATACATGGGAGTTTACCGGTACAATGTGCAACAACATCATGCCTGATTTCACGGTTAGTCCTGATGAGGTAACAAAGATCACAAAGGACATCAATGTTAGTAAAGCATCCACCTTGGATAATATATCTTCCAGAGTCTTTAAGGATGCAGTTATATGTCAAACCAATAGATTTACACGAATTTTGCAGTTAATTTTCGACTACTCTAAAATACCAAATTCATGGAAGATAGCCAAAGTTACACCCTTACCCAAATCCGGTGATTTATCAAATGTTTCCAATTTTAGACCAATAAGTCAACTACCCATACCAGGAAAAATTCTAGAAAGAATTATACATACACAAATGATTAAGCACCTTGAAATTAACAAAATTTTATCTGATATACAAGGAGGATATAGGAAAAATTGTTCGACTTTTGATACTATAGCCAAGATTACAAATGATATTTTAAGAAACCGAAATACAGGAATTAGCACTTTGGCTACCTTCATAGATACAAAGAAAGCTTTCGACTGTGTAAATCACAATATTTTATTGAAAAAGTTAGAGAAATATGGCATCTCAGGGAAAAACCTTCTCCTTCTGAAAAATTACCTACAGTCTAGAAAACAAATGACAATAGCTAATGGTATAATATCGAAACCAGCTAACATTACATGTGGTGTACCACAAGGTAGTATAGAAGGTCCATTACTATTTCTTATTTATATAAATGATATAACGACTGAAAATAATAATGTGAAATATTTACTATATGCTGATGATACTGTCTTATATTCCCATGGACCTGATTTACGAACCATTGTACCAGATCTTCAAGCAGGTTTAGACTCTTATTTTAACTGGTCGAATATGAATAAGTTAACGATGAATGAATCAAAAACTAAGCTAGTTTATTTTACTTCAGCAATACGGTATAAAAAGTTGAAACTGAATGAGATTGATATTAAAGTCAATGGTAAAAGATTGCAGTTTGTACCACATTTCAAATATCTAGGTGTCATACTTGATAGTGAGTTAAATTTTAATGCACATGTCAATGATCTAAAGAAAAGATTGGCATATAAGTCTTATTTACTGGGAAGACTTCGCCTCTATGTACCAAGTGATATACTTTTAAAGGTCTTCAAAATATATACCCTACCAATTATAGATTATGCAGATGTACTGTATCATGATGCAAACCAAGATCTACTAGATAGTGTACAACGAATACAAAATAGATGTCTAAAATACTGTTTAAAACTACCAATGCTCACATCTACTGACTTTATTCATCAAGAATGTGATTTACCCTATTTGGCTGAAAGACGAGACTATCATGCCCGTATAATTGGTTTTAAACGATCTAAATACCCCAATTTCTGTGAACCAGGCAACTATAATACCAGATTACATGATGGAGCAGTCTTGAAATACAATAATATAAATACTGCATCCTATTCTAGGTCTGTTGAAGTGTACGTATCACAGCTTTGGAATGTCTTGGATCCTGCAATACGTAACATTGAAAAAATGTCTGATTTCAAACGAGAAATGAAACAAAAACTAAAAAACACTATACCTCATAATGTAATAAATCGTTATGATGGATAAGTCCTTAATTGTCTACAGTCTAGCCTATCCACCTCTAAATGATTAGCTTTATCTCCACATGCTGTTTCTAGTCAGGCTATAATCGGGATTTGACAGGAGTACATTATTTTTCAACCTATATAATCTTGAGTCTAAACAGAGGAAAACTTGGTCAATGTTTACACATGATGACTTTGTACTGTGAAAGTGCACTTGATCGATGATTCCTGAGTACCAAAAATAGTGAATTGTGATAAGTAAATCAAGTCATTGTACCAAATTGTGATAGTGACTCTTATAATAACCCATCTTGTCACCGCTTTTCAAGGTCAAATAACTATTATGTGATATCTGTTAAGGGTAGCACATAACATCAGCTCTGCTGAAGTGCTATCCTAACTTGTTTGGTCCAGTATAATCATATGACAAAAACATTTATTTTGTATGTATAATCTATGTCATTAGCAATAAGGTGTTGAATATAAATTTGGATGTTAGGGTTGTATTGACACATGGATATCATCAACTTTTATTGCAATGGTACAATTTAATCGTGGAAGACGAATGAAAAATGACTGGATTTTCTACGCAATTACTACAATCTGTATCGTTTAGACCAAATAAAGTTAAATCGTTTCAAAAAAAAGTTAAATCGTTTCAAAAAAAACTGTTGGTGTATATAGTACAGGCTCAGTGTCACGGTTATGTGTCATAATGAGTACAAACTGTTGGTGTATATAGTACAGGCTCAGTGTCACGGTTATGTGTCATAATGAGTACAAACTGTTGGTGTATATACTACAGGCTCAGTGTCACGGTTATGTGTCATAATGAGTACAAACTGTTTGTGTATATAGTACAGGCTCAGTGTCACGGGTATGTGTCATAATGAGTACAAACTGTTGGTGTATATAGTACAGGCTCAGTGTCACGGGTATGTGTCATAATGAGTACAAACTGTAGGTGTATATAGTACAGGCTCAGTGTCACGGTTATGTGTCATAATGAGTACAAACTGTTGGTGTTTATAGTACAGGCTCAGTGTCACGGTTATGTGTCATAATGAGTTCAAACTGTTGGTGTTTATAGTACAGGCTCAGTGTCACGGGTAAATCTGGCACAAGGTAACACTGTATTAATTACTAGGTCCTAAATTTCACAACTGACATTATGTGCCCTAAAGCCTAAAGTCCACCGCTGACATTCTGTGTCCTATCTAAAGCCTAATGTCCACCACTGACATTCTGTGTCCTACCTAAAGCCCAAAGTCCACTACTGAAATTCTGTGTCCTACCTAAAGCCTAAAGTCCACTGCTGACATTTTGTGTCCTACTTAAAGCCTAAAGTCCACCGCTGACATTCTGTGTCCTATCTAAAGTCTAAAGTCAACCGCAGACATTCTGTGTCCTACCTAAAGCCTAAAGTCCACCTCTAGCATTCTGTGTCCTACCTAAAGCCTTAAGTCCACCGCTTACATTCTGTGTCCTCCCTAAAGCCTAAAGTCCACCGCTGACATTCTGTGTCCTACCTAAAGCCTTAAGTCCACCGCTTACATTCTGTGTCCTATCTAAAGCCTTAAGTCCACCACTTACATTCTGTGTCCTATCTAAAGCCTTAAGTCCACCGCTTACATTCTGTGTCCTCCCTGAAGCCTAAAGTCCACCGCTTACATTCTGTGTCCTACCTAAAGCCTTAAGTCCACCGCTTACATTCTCTGTCCTACTTAAAGCCTAAAGTCCACCGCTGACATTCTGTGTCCTACCTAAAGCCTAAAGTCCACCTCTAGCATTCTGTGTCCTACTTAAAACCTAAAGTCCACCGCTTACATTCTGTGTCCTACCTGAAGCCTAAAGTCCACCGCTTACATTCTGTGTCCTATCTAAATCCTAAAGTCCACTGCTGACATGTCGTGTTCTACAGCCTAAAGTCCACCCACTGACATTCATTTCATTCTATATTGAGAGAGAAATGTATAAAATAATTGTAAAACTTAGAAGCTGAAGGCGGAATTTTAGTGTGTAGATAGATAGTCAGATCTATCTGCCTTTAAAATGGAATAAATATTAAACAGAGTCTCCACCTGGTGTGAACAACTTGAACTATTGAACATCCGTCCACTCCCCCTGCTGGGGGTGTAGCGAGCGGGTCACCAATCTGCACAATTCTCAAATTGGGCAGCGCTGTTTGTAAATTGCGCAAGATCGGCGCCACGCGAAGCTCCAATTTTGCGCAAAGCACAAATATCAGCGCATCGGCGAGGCAGCCTCCTGTCAACATGTTGCATTATATTTTCTTATAGAAAAAGATGCGAAATGTTATATCATCATTTAAAAAACATAAATACTTTTCTTCTAAAACTACCAAACAAATAGATTTTAGAAAATCTTGGTTAACTTTATTGAAATCTCGCGCTATTAGAGTTTGGTGCAAGACGAAATTGGCGATTGGCGCAGATTGGCGAAATGCGCCTAACAGGGGCATGAGGACTTAGCCACACTGCTGTGTGCACAGACAGACCAGCCCCTCAGTGACTGGTAGGACAAATTGGAGTACACACACACAGGTTGGAGGAATGAACTTGTAAGTGGTGGAAAAAGTTTTTACTTTGGCTACAGTGTAGTTGTGTCGATACATTTGCTATAATGTGGGTGGGTTTATAGCTAAGGTCTGCGTGGGTCGATACATGTCATGTTCTAATTGTGCCTTGTCAATATTATCTACAAATAAACACCATGTCGTAACACACACCTGCCTCTGTACTTTATTTGTAAGGAACACAGCAATTGTGTTATTTTATGGTTACCTTCCAAACAATTAAACTCCTCAATTTGTTTACAACTACTGTGACCATGCTCAGGCTTACACTTGACTCCTGTAATGCACTCAAGGTCGCTTCTGCGGTGCAGCAGAGTACTGCCATTTGTGTATAAGGAGCATTAGAATTTGTTGCCCTTTGATAGATATATTTCAGACGTCTGTAACAAGAGAAAATTTGGGTAACAGGGTCAGCCTCCATACAAGACTTCGGTACCAGTTTCCAATCAAAGAGAAGAGACTTTTGTCTGGTTCAGGGTTAGGGTTAGGGTTAGGGTTAAGGTTAGGGTTAGGTTGTTAGGGTTAAGGTTAGGGTTAAGGTTAGGTTTAGGTTGTTAGGTTTAGGGTTAGGGTTAAGGTTAGGGTTAGGTTGTTAGGGTTAGGGTTAAGGTTAGGGTTAGGTTGTTAGGTTTAGGGTTAGGGTTAGGGTTAGGGTTAGGTTGTTAGGGTTAGGGTTAAGGTTAGGGTTAGGTTGTTAGGGTTAGGTTGTTAGGGTTAGGGTTAGGGTTAGGGTTAGGGTTAGGGTTAGGGTTAGGGTTAGGGTTAGGGTTAGGGTTAGGGTTAGGGTTAGGGTTAGGGTTAGGGTTAGGGTTAGGGTTAGGGTTAGGGTTAGGGTTAGGGTTAGGGTTAGGGTTAGGGTTAGGGTTAGGGTTAGGGTTAGGGTTAGGGTTAGGGTTAGGGTTAGGGTTAGGGTTAGGGTTAGGGTTAGGGTTAGGGTTAGGGTTAGGGTTAGGGTTAGGGTTAGGGTTAGGGTTAGGGTTAGGGTTAGGGTTAGGGTTAGGGTTAGGGTTAGGGTTAGGGTTAGGGTTAGGGTTAGGGTTAGGGTTAGGGTCTTCTTTAGAAGTCAAATAGATCGTCACATTTTTAATTAATTCTGCATAAATTATAAAGCCACGCCCACCCCAAGAACCAAAATCATTGCAGTAATGCTAACAACGAGTTTCAACCTTTTTAGAACAGAAATCTTTATTTTATTCAGGGTTTTCACATGATGTTCACAGGAGCACCATCGTCTACATGCATGTTCTCTGAGAGGCGCCCAGGCTCCCCTCTTCTCACACGCTTCTTTGTTTGTGGGTTTCTTCTAAACACCAGCTGCTTCTCATCAATTACTACCGGCGTCACTATCCCCCATGAGGTGATTAGAGGTCAAAGTTCCAGTGACGTTTAAGGAACCCCTTAAACTCATAAATGTCCTTTGGAAGACGCGCCGACTTACATCCTTCAAGATGTTTACAGAACTGAAATGCTCCCACACCTGACGTCAGCTGTCTTCTATTTATCACTGTCCCCGCTTCTTATCTCTTTTTCCAATTACAGAGGTCGTCTAAGGTCATTTTATTAGCCGGTTAATTGCTTTCAGCCCATGTGACGTCGATAAAGTCCCAGTACCATGGCGCCATGAGTTCTTTGTGTACCTCCAAACATCCCTTTTTGTTTATACCACGCCTTAGTTATTGCTTACCCACGTGGTCTCTGGACTCTATTCAAAGCGCGTTCCCAACATGGTAAGTTTCTCCTGTCGCCTGCGGCACATTTTTCGAGAACGTGCAGGTTTGTTTTTTTCAAATAGCCTACCACATAACGTATGTGTAATTTTGGTGATTTTTTTCCCGTCTTCAGCCGATAATATAGTTGATGCCTCAGTCATAACTGTTTTTGGTTCAACCATTGTACAGTTTTCAGTGTTAAAGTAATACACTAATTTATTACTGTTATACAAACTTTAACATAAAAGGATTGGTGCAGCAAGTGATAAACATTTGGTATCTACATTCCTTTTAAAGACATGTAATATGTATGTGTGTGTGAGCAGGTGTGGGTGTGTATGTGGGTGGGTGGGTGTGTATGTGGGTGGGTGGGTTTGTTTTATACCCTCCCCTGGAGTAGCCTATAAGGCCCTAAAACCTAAAACAGAGCATTGCCCACAGGAACAGATACAAAATGTGCCCTCCTCCTATCACTGAAACTTCCTCATAAATATGCACGCACCCCTGATGCTGCCCCCCCCCCCCCCATACTTCAAGTGGGAGGGAGGGGAACTTTTACAATCACATCCTTTTTTTATATATGCACGCATTAATTATTGATTTTTGTGAAAATACCATAGATTTTCATATTATTCATCAACACGTGGCTGTGTATACATTTTTTTTCTAAATTAATTTTTCAATACTTTAATAATTTCATTGACAGTGGAGGTGCCGGATTTTAGCATGTGTCTGTGGCAGTGCCTAGCTTGGTATCAGTGGACAGTTTTAGGGTGGGGGGGTGTGTGTGTGTGTGTGTGTGTGTGTGTGTGTGTGGATCTATAAAAGGAGGGAGTGGCTGGTATTGGAGTATCAGTTCCTTACTGGAAACCTTCGCTGCTACACCATGGCTCACTATCAAGCTATCCTTGACTTGCCTGTGTCAGAGGTGATGGTGGTGGGAAGTCCGGCTAGGGCCCGTGTGGAGGCCAACCAGATTTTTCACTATGGCTATATAGTGAAGAATCATAGAGAAATCGTTGACCATGGTGATGTGCTGGTCGCCATGTACTCTTGCCGCTACTTTCTGGGTTCGGTTCTACGTCGGCAGGCCACTGTGGCCCTCTTGGTTAAGGCCTTCACTAATATTGGGTCCTGGCCCATGGACACTAACCTCGGGCCACGTGAGCAAGTGTTGTGGGACTACCTGATGGCAGTCTCCTTCTTCGATTTTGCTTCGTCTGGGGATCCATTTATGGCTGCTGAGTACGGAGTGGAATCGATGGAGGCCCGGCTTGTTGAATGGGATCATGACCACGGCCACATGTATGGGCCGAGCCCCCCCTACCATCCCGTCAGTTTTGAGCCCGAGGCTCTGTGGGACACCGACTGATTGACTGAAACCCAGGGTGTAAAAACCCTCCATCTCAAAGGCCCTTTTTAGGGCCAACAAATTGTCCGAAAAGTTTTGTATTCTCTCTCATATTGTTATCCCCTGGTGGTGAACTGGGGGCAGTCTAGGCTGTGGGCAGTTTAGGATGTTTCCACAGTCACCGGGGAGGGCTGGTGGTTAAGAAAATTAGCAATAGTCTGCATGTTTAACCTTGTCCTCTCCTCCTGGTGTTCATCAATAATTATATCTGTTCTGTTTTCCAGTGCTGTTATGGTCACCGGGCTGATGCCACAATTATTTTGGAGAAGCATAGAATAGTACAGTCCTTTGTTTTTTAAGGGCTGGTATGGTACTAAACCTAGTGCGCCAAGGTAGGTGTATCACCTAAGGGAGGTTATAAGCAAATTCTCCGCTCTGTGTGGTTATAACTGCTGGATGTACATTCCTTTTATACACATGTAAAATGTATGTATGCGTGTGTGAGCAGGCGTGGGTGTGTATGTGGGTGGGCGGGTTTGTCTGTGTGTGGGGGGTAGTGTTTCATGTCTTCATTGAGCTTTAGGTAATTTCCACTTTAAAAATACAAAGCTTTATACGTATAGTCGAGCAGGTAATACAGTAACCTTTTCTACTACAGTTTAACCTGTCCACGATGTACTTTTTGTTAACCACTGCTGTAGTGTTCCAAGACGTTTCACCCTTTTAGCTATGGCTCTGATATTGCTTCCGTTTAACCTCTTGTATAACGCGATGTTTAAATGTGAACAAAAAGAGGCTATCTTACAACCCCTGCACATTCTCTTTTTTTTAAAAGTGAAATCTGTAAAATAACGCCGCAGGCAGGTAGGTTGTGCTCCACCGGAGGTTAAACCTAGTGAAAATAGAGCACCATAATCGTCGTCACATTTTCTACAATCGTTACATCGAAACCAAAACTTAAGGTCCGTACAAGGCGGGGTGGTAGGCGCGGAGTCGTTACTTTTTAAAACACCCAACTGGCGTTTGGTGTGAGACTCCATAACATCAGTAAACATTTTAGTGCAAGTTCGCTTCCCGTCATAGCACATTCCGCAATATCTTGCTCTTGTACCCGTTTTAGTGTTATTTGTAATTTCAGCCATCACATTTACACTGTTAGTGGTATAAAATCGATGAGAGTATTTAATATGAATTTGACCTTTGGTTGTCACTGCAAAATCCTGAATTAATAAGGGTAAATACTTTAATGGTGACCCGCATACAGAACAAGATTCGATTGTGGGATTGATGTCTGAAACAGTGCGGCGGGGCCTATCCACTGCTGTATTTTCTACGTTTGTTGCTAGGCGACATGCCATGCACACCATGATACCGGAATAACTTTTTAACATTTGCCACACATTATTTTCTACTGCCCCTGAAACTCCCAAAGGTCCAACACATTTTGAAAAACAAAAACAGTGTCTTGGGTTAATTTCTAATATTTTAGTACACAATCGTCGCTTTCCCATTTTAAAAATCTTTTCAGTCAACTGTAAGTGATCGTTGCATTGCAACAGGTCCGGGTGAACCTTTTCAGCTCGACGGAGCATTTCATTAAAAGCCAAAAGTTGACCATCCGTCATTAATAAACAGTTATAAAGAATTCTTTCGTGAACGGCTAGTCGTCTTATGTAATTTATATCGGGTTGTATTTCAACTTTAAAATTCTGTGTTCCCTCTGTCCATTGCCTGGTTATACGAGCACTGGTAGCTGAGTTATTTATACTCTTAAAAGAACTATATTTTCTGTTCAGTAAAGTAGCACGATACACACTTTTTGAGTTTTTTGCTTTGTCCTTAACCATTTCCGTCAGTTTTCTTTGGGTTTTTATGAGAATGCTTCTTTCCTTACCATTTATAACCTCTCCCGTTGCCTGACGCATTGTAGCATATAGTAGTTCTCCACACTGTTTTAAGATGGAGGTGTGGGCTTCTACACGTGTAATCCATGTAGACCTAAAAAAGTATGCAATAATACGTAAAACATGAACGCAATCCCGATTTTCTGCATACAGGTTACCGTCCTGTGGTAATTTAACCACCTCAGCCACCCAGGAAAATACCTGAACAAGTTCATGTGTCTTAAAGTCCCGTAACCATTCCTCGGATCCATATGCATATGGTACATCTTTTTTAGGATTGTCTTGTGGGAAGTAAAAAGGTAGTCCTGGCCCACAAACTTGTGCTATACGATACCGCACATTGTACAACTCTGATATTAAAGTAGATGTTATATTGAACATTTTGTTTTGTTCCTTACTCCTTTTAGCCTAGCAAGTATCTGTACAATATAGTGCGATGTATACCACTTATATACTGTCTGACGCTCATACATTCACTACTGCACCTGTTTTGCGTACCCCCTCTTTTATGATTTGAAAAACTAAGCTGTAAAAACACATTTTGTTTCATGTATGTTTATTTTAGCTTTTTCTCAGCGTCATGTGTATTTATACAACATTCTACACGTCTTATAACCTTCATTATTAAAGAATTAACAGCTGTAACAGACGAGTTATTTAATTTAAGTATGATTCCCTCCAGGGTAGAGCATTAGAAAGTTGCTTTAAAGAAACTCCCTGTCTAAAAAAGTCTTTGGTTTTAACCACAAGTAGGTATGTGCCAGAGCGTTTTTTATCCATTGGCTCACTGCCTTCATGTATTGTTAAGTTGTTTATTTTTTCCGTTAAGGAATCAATGGTGGGAGATGAAGTTTTAGATTCAGGGTTAACCCCAATGCTGCTAATGCAAGAGCTGTCATCAAGGAGGCTATTACCACCATCAGGGGTTGAAATGTCATCTTCACCACTTGATGTGTTCTGGTAAGGTACTTGTATTTTTTCAGTTTCCACGGGGTTGTAATTTACAGGAGAAAAGGTGCTCTCCGTCCAACAAAAATCATTAATTGACACTGGTAAATAACTGTCCTCCATGTAACAATCGTCAGTTTCATACTGCGGGTGTAAAGCCAATGCGTTACGTATTTCTTCTTCTAATGTAGGTGTGGTGCTGCCTATTGAGCTGTAATTTACCAGTGAATCATAAACAAAATCGTCTAGGTCTTCATCACTTGTAAAACTTTCAATCTCATCTTTGGGTGGGTAAAACCTGACATTAACACGTCGGTCATAATGCTGTAATTTAAACAAAGCTCGTGTGTCTAAGGGGATGCTATGGTTTACCCAGGAGCTGAAAGAATGTTTCACTTCTGTGTTTTTTACAAAATATGTTAGGTTATTTTTATTAGTGCATTCAAAAACCATGTTGTGACACATTTTTAACCATTTAATTCTCCATGAGTCCCACATGTTATAAAGAGGACTTCCTTCGTTCCACATTTGTCCCTCAAAACAAAATTTTAGAAAGTCGATTTCTATGCCTTCTTTAAAAAATGCCATCATTAATTCAGTCATTTGAATATTTTGATTATACGTTGTGGGAACCATCCCGTTACACGGATTAACACTTGTTTCCACTGAGCACAGTCCACAGCGTTCATAAAGGTCAACACCATTTTTTTTATTGTCATATGGCATGGATAATCCAGACATGTTGCTAGCTATGCGGCCGTACACGGGATGTGACATACAGAGAAGATTACACACCTTAATTGCACATAATTTTATGTCGTTAAAGGGTACCTCGTGGCATGCAGTATGTATGTTTAGCACATTAAAGATTAACGTAGTTATTGCAGCATTAAAGTAGCTAGATGCATTTACTCCATCTTCATTTGAAACAACATTACTGCTAAAGGTCTGCAAAGTTTCAAATAAACTCTGACTTACATTTTCCAACAAAAGCCAGCGGCCACGATCATCAAGTATCCAATTAAAAAGGTCTTTTTCCAGGTCCTCATGACCGTATATTCTGCTAATGTATGTTAAAGTACGCGTTATGTCAGTAGAAAGCACATTAAAATGTTGAGCCGTAATGACTGAACATTGGTTGTCTGCTGTTTTAAACTGAACGTCGAAAAAGCCACCTACCGTTCTATCTATTTTTCTGAAACCTTTAAGCCAATAATCTCTCATTGATCTAATTTGTTTAGCTAAAAAACTTTCCACCTCAGTAAATATCTCCGCACAAGACGTTGCATAGACGTGTTTAAGCAAGGAATAAGCCAATTGTTTAACACGGTTCTCAAAAGGATTCATATCAAACAATGACACTTTCCACTGATGTTTTAAAATTTCCTCCATTAAAATGTCTCTGTCTTTATATTCGGTAATTTTCGAAAACATAATTGGATTTAAATCTTTTAAAACATTATCCGCGATTGTCCACCAAGTGTCCATTTGAAAACCATTGCTGTCCTTAGGATGGCATAGTTTAATTACATCTTTATACAGGTCGTGTACAAATGCCTTTTTATTCACTAAAGCACTTAATTGTGACACTATACTTTCATACTTCATAACGGCAAGTTTAATTTTTTCATGACTTTCCTTCCAGGGTTTAAAAACATTTTTCTGCCATATTTGTAAAAGTTTTTGGCCAGCCAGCTCTTCAACAGAGCGATGTAAATAGTCTGTTAATGAATTTACAACTTCATATGGCCATAACCGAACTGAAGGCTTGCAAAAGTTATCATACGCCTTTAGGTATTCTTCAACATCTGCATGGTTTTGAAAACAGTCAGATACCCCATTGTTGTTAATTTTAATAACTAGGGTGGTTATATGGGGCCAAAGTGGCTGATTTAGATTTACGCTGTGCCGTCCTAAACTACATGCTACACTGGCACAATCTCTCAGGGTGTCCTCTATTTTAGGTAAAATGGAAAGCAAGTTCCAATAGTTTACTTTCTCGAGTAGTTCTACCATGTTTTCCACAATGCATTTTTGTATTGAGTGGTCAAAGTTTTTTATAGGAAGTGAATTTAAAAAAAACAGGTAGGAATTAATGTCAAAGCCGTTTCTTTCTAGAAAACCAAAACCTACAGCGCTGCGATAAAAATGTCTATTTTTTGATTCTAGTAAACATTGTTTGACATGTTCTTGAACGTTTACTGGAGGTGAACCTACCCGTAGAGAAAACGCAGCCCGGTGGTACTTGGCGAGCTCCTCTAGATCATCTACTTTCCAGTCGAGAACGGATTTTCCACACGTTTGAAAATTTAAAGCCTTTTCAATGCAGATAAATTCTTTTTTGTCTGGGCCCTTTCTTTCTTTCATAAAATCTTTAAGCCTTTTTTTAAGCTGTGCATTTTGTACACTTTCAACACTGTAAACAATTTGATTGTCTGATGACGGGGAATATATATGCGGTATTGCATGAAACACAATTTTAAGGTCGGAATTATTGTACTCGTTTTCCACCACGTTCATAACTACAGAGAGAGCGAGCTGATAGTCTTTAAAAGGTGAAGTCAGTTGTGCAATCTCGTGTTTTAATTCCACCATCTGCAATTTCAAAACCTTTTTGTTTTGAACGGTGTATATTAGCAGGTCCTCCTCATTAGTAAATAAAGCTGCTTGGGCTGAAAACTCAAGTATTTTAGTATGTACCCGTTTTATGTGATCGATGTAAGCAATGTAGTTTGTAGGCCTGTATACTGCTTCAGTGGTGTTATCCTCCAGAGCGCTTATAACCTTGCTTATATCGTAACCTGCACATGTCACTTTTTCCTTGAACCTATCAAGGGCTTTTGCATTTCTGTAGTCGTTAAGTGCTTTTTGAGTTTCTAAAATTGCAGTACTGTATGCCAAACGCGAACACATATTTTTTTCAATGTTATCAATATAGGCGGAGGATAGCACGGAAAACGTGTTAACACCTTCTCCTAAATGCATGTTGATATTTTCCACGATCCAATCATTTAGAACATTCCACAAACTCCCTTTCACATGAAGACTAGCTATATCAACATCATGTTTTACAGCCATTTCACCTGCTATCCATGTGGAAAAATAATGGGGTAGGTCTTTAAAACAACGGGGATCTACCTTATAGTATACCGCATCCTGAGTGTACACCAACACCAATCTAACACCAAAGAAAAGAGGCTCGGAGGGTATAACAACACCATGTACTCCACTTGATAGGTCGTAGGTAGCAATAACAATTCCAGATGTTGTGATACTATCAGGTATAAAAACAGCATGGATCAATGAAAAAATTTCAGCTAATCCCTGCTTTGATGCATATGACCAACTTTCCCACCATTTCTTATTTAAAATGGCTTTAACAGGTTTAGTGAAAATACAAGACCCGTGAACCTCCTCACATTTTTCACTAGTTTCTAATACAACGTTTTTCATATTTAGTCTTACTAACAGTATTTGTAGATGATTTTTTTTACAAATCATTCATTTCACTTTTTACAGTTACACCATCCAGATGTGACGATGGAATACAACTTTAATATATTGGATGAGGTGTTTAACTCTGGCTTTACAGCAAAACAAGCACACGAGCACAGAAATGCAATAGTTAAAACAACACAAACGGGTCGGCGGCACTGGTTTCCTATTGAAGTAAACGCAAAAAATAAAAACCGCATAAGAAGAGACGTTGCATGGAGGTATGGAGCAAGTAGTTCATCAGGAGCTTTTCATTTTACTAGAGGCCGTATCGGTTATGATTTAAACACTAACACCTGGAAACAGGTAGCGCAAGACGATGAAACATCCTTTCCCGTGAACATTCCAATTCATTCGATCGATAAGCTCAAAGTGGTGAGTGTGGGACTTGTTATGGAAAATACATCGCGGGTGATGAGTCTAACTGGAGCTGTAGGTGTTCAAATTCGATCTGGTAAATCGTCATCTGACGTGTTTCTCCAAGAGGTAAGCAAATGTGACACGAAAGCAACTATGGCGAGGTACAAAGTAAACGACGTTACCAATTTAAAACATGCACACTACAATTTGTCAGATGAAATGTGCATAGTTAATGTTAATATGCCGCGTGGGTTTCCAGAACTCGCTGTCAATTTGCGTGCAGTGGCTGCTTGGCACCGTTGTAAAAATCCTGAGAGTCGAGTAGTGCTTCATGTGCTTCCGGAAGAAGAAAACAATAACTCAATCACTGTTGACAGTGTTATATCGGCTGTTAGAAACGAGCACACATTCAAGAAAAAAGCAGTGAAAAGTAATGTGTTTCCTCTTTTGACAAAGTCTCAGTTTAGAACACATAAATGCATTGTACGATACAGTGATGAACACTGGCTTTCGGGTGTAAACCCTTTGTCCCAACCGGATACAATGAATGCTGTAAATTGTGTTTGCGTAAAGTGTAACAAGGTTAAAAAGGTGACAAAATCAAAAAGAGACACGTTTCACCGAACTAAGGTACCGGTTCAACTTATTTATAACGAAACCGACAAAACAAAGCATCGGGCAGCTTGTTTGGCCCCTTTATATAAAAGCCATGAAATTCAAGTTCACGACCGCAGTCTTAATTGCAGTGCCGTGGCGGGAAATAGATTAATACCGGTTATTTGCAAACTGACAGGGATGTTACTACAGGACGAAAAAAAACGGCTCTTATTGACTTGGCACTAGTAAGATGTTTAGCTCAACTGGAACTTCAGTCTTACGGGATATTGCCTGCACATGTAATGACTTTGTGTGAAATCATGTGCTGGCAATTAGAAACGCGATACATGACACGGGAGCAACAAGTGCACATTTACAAAACTAAACTACAGCCCCTACTGTCAAAATTACATGTCAGTAGACAAAACTTTTCCCAATCAGGTGGGGTGTTTTGTCATGCCATGATACGAGGAAATAAATCCAATGTACTTTACGATCAGCTGTTGGTAAGCCACAAGTATAAAAACCAGGACACTATAAGCACTTTTAAAACAAGAAAAAGAAAGTTTGCTAACTACATCCACCAAAATTCTGAAATTTTAAATGAAAAATCAAGTAAACATCCAAGAAGGAATAGAGGTCCTGTTTATATGGCTACTTGTGGTTTAACTAAGTACAGAGACCGAATGGAAAAACATGGGATGAAACCACCTACAGTAGAAGAAATGTAGTATCCCGAAAAACTTTTTTAAAAATACCTTTTCGAAATAAAACTGCAATGAGACTCAGGTTAACAAATTTATTAAAATGAACCTAATGATAAGCTGACATGTTTTTTAAATACTGAATTGCATTTTTTTCTTCTGTCATAAATACTTACATTTTTTATTAATTCGGTGGCATGGTATAGGGTGACAAAATGTAATAATCGTTAGGTCCCTTTAACATCATTGTAAGACCACTGTCATTATAGGGAACCTTTTTCCCAGTTTTAAACAATGATGAGTCAGTGGTTTGTGTGTATGGCACAGTAAAGCCCATAGCTGCAGGAACATCTAACATTCCTAAAACAGGTCTGTCTGGAGTACAATAATCAACTACCTGTGTTTTAAATACCATGTCCTTTGTATTAAAATTCTTAAGTGAATTCATCGTGTATACAGATTTTTCATGGGGTGACAGTATACCCTGGGTGTTCCACATGTCATAGAGTTGTTCTAGTACAGCTGTTGTAGAACATGGTGGCTCAGGGTTGCTGTGTTGATACTTGTTGGTAGTGTGCAAAACATGAGCACGGGAATGCGGCAATAAGGGGGTTTTATCAAGAGTGTACCGCATGGAATATAAGCTTCCGAGTTCACTGGCGTATGTATTCACAGATATTTCTTGGCTTCTGTAAAATCTCTCCCATGCTGAGTTTTTGGATCCTGTGAGGGGAATGCATGCAGTTCTTTCTATGCCTAAAACAGGTTGTATCTTTTCATTTGGCTCGCCCACTGGACGTAACAAGGGTATAAACTCGTGTATGTTTTCTGATTTTTTGCGTTTAGTGTTTCTGGTAGGTATGCCTAGTTGTTGAAGAATAACATCTTTGTCTACTTTGTCTAGTGTTTTATTTTGATGAAGTGCGTTTTGTAAAGAATAATATCGACTTCTGGTTATTCCATCACGACTAATTACGGGCTTTCCTGTAACGTATTGTGCTTGAGGGATGGCAGTTTCATTCGGATAAGCTGTCTGTACCAAAAGGGCACCGGCCCCCAAAGTGTTTCGTGTTGTCATGGTGGTTGTCTTGGCATCTATATCAATTGCACCGTCACCAGTTTCTATTTCTCGCACATGGCCATTTGAAAGAATCATTTCATGCGAGCCAACAAGAGTAAAAATAGCTTGTTCTGAATACATTTTATCATGACGAATATAGTCCACTGCAAAGCCTGGATGACAACCAGCCATTATTGAAGCCGAAATAGCTTTTGGCGTTAACAGGCAAAACTGCATCATGAGGGCTGCAGCCTTGAGCACAGGTGGCCAACTTTCATTTAATATAATAGCGATGTTGCCATTCATTACCACGTCACCTGCAAACGACCCATCCTCTTCAAATCCTCTGACTGAGCTTCTACTTTCACTTATTAAAAAGCTGTCTGAAGATGCACCAATGTTATTTGTGTTTGTCATTACTCCGTTCGCTAATATGGGTATAACAATGTTCTTGCAAACGGGCCAGTAATTTGCGGTGTCCAAAAAATCAGCAAATAAAACATTTAAATGTTCAGCGTTGTGACCCGACCTGGCAAAAGTAGTTTTAAATATATTTGCCAGTTTTTTTGCAATATTTTTAACATAATCTGGGAGGTCAGCGTCGTCTCTGTCATATTGTGCACGAGGCAAAGGTTCGGCATTTGCCAATTCCGTGTTTAAAATATTAACTTCTTTTTCAGATGCCCCACTTGCCAACATAAACTGACCTCGAAGTTTCATTACATGTGTACTCATAACAAATGGAGGAACGGCCATGTAAGTATTTCGGGGTTCAAGTTTAAATGATTTTTTACCGTTTATATTGTTTTCATTCGTGCACACGTTGAAAAATGGGTGTAGCTCTATCATTTTAAGCTTGCGCAATACAGTTTGTCCCTGTTCATAATCATCGCCTGTTGCAGTACGGTTTCTAAAGTATGTCTTAAAAAGATCGTTCCTCATATGAGCAGTTGACAGTTTTTCAACAAAGAGTGTTTTCATATAGGCTAAGTCTGGTGAGTCAATACCGGCATACACTTTAAGATTGTCATTTAGGGCCGTTTGTAGGTCCGTAGCATCGTACAAGGCAGGATCCATGAAAGCAGTTTTCAGTTCATTAAGACCGAATGTTAAACGCTGCGGTGAAAGACCAGGAGTATACATGTGCACGGGCTTAACTGAAAAAAGGTTGCGTGGCTCCACACTGCTAGATGCGGAAGTTTTGTCACCACCTGAAACAACCGTTGAAATCCACTTATTCATTTGCTCATGACTTTCATCTATGTCACCCAAAGTTATTCTAAGTAGGTTATGCTTGACAGACACCAATGAGGGAGTGCGACCATAATGATCCGGTATGTCACTTATGTGACTATATTCACGTGTGTGATCTACAATGTAGGCTTCGTTACCATGCAAAACATAAAGATTATCGGCATTTACATCATAGGTACACAATTTGTACCTGTCCCTGTTAGACGTTCTAGCCTTACCGTCTTCAACCTTGTTTCCGGCTATCAGCTCCTTTCCTGCTTCTGCTATTTTTAAGAAACCTTTACCTTGCTTTCCTTGTTTTGGAAAAGTGCCGTCTTTAACACTTTTTATCAGTTCCTCCAGGGCAGAGCTATTCATGTCATGTTCCTCTTTTGGATACATTTTAGCAGTGCATTGCGAAGGATCCTCTAAAAATGCTCCTCGGGGTTTATAATACACACTTTTAACGTCCACTAACCGACATGGTCTAAGTGTTTTGCTTACCGTGGGATGGGTGGTAATAAAATTGTATGCCTGCATGCTGAGATGTATAGTGCCTTTTAAATCAAAAAATGCATGATTGTTCACATCGTATATCATAGCTTGGCTATCGTTTTGAGTTATATTGTTTACCGCCTTAAGTCCCGCATCTATAAGGTTTGGGAGAAATGTTGCGGGAGAACGACCTAGACAAAAGGCTACACGACAAGTGTCTTTGGCATACTCCCTGGCTAGGGTTTGTTGCAGGAGTAAGTTGTTTTCCCAGTCACCTGGCGTGGATCCTTCCGCGGCAGATGTGGCAAAACGTTCATATACTCTGGCCAAAGAGTATGGAATAGATGTTTCCAATAAGGTAACGACTGCTTGGTCAATCACTCCCTTTTCATGCGAACTTTTTAATGCAAACATGGGTGGTTTTATTGTTTCTTCAAGTTCCTGGAGATAACACCGTGCTTCACTTTCTGCTTGTTGTTCCATCATTTCATAATTTTTAACAGCTTCGCTTTCTGATCCACCAACAACATCAAAAGTAGCATATTTTGACCTTAGTCTTTCAACAGCGTCCACTGTAGCTGCTGGAATGTTCACTCTTGCCGATCTGTCTGTTTGCACATAGTCACGTTCGAGATGGAAGGTAGAAGCAATATCCGGTCTTGTTGTTTTGCATGAAACCGGTGCAGGGTTTGTTGTCATTACTTCCAGTTGATCATATAACCTATTAACATGTAGGTTATGCATCATCGATAGGTTAAAGGCTTGCCCTAGTGAAGAAGATATAATTGATCGGTCGTCGCCTAAAAACACGGACACGATGTCGTTGCATACATCTTTAGCTTTTAATATCGCCTTGTAATTACCCATGGAATCAGTTTTAAAGTAATTAACTATTTTTTGTGCCAAACAGCGTTGAAGTAAATGGGAAGCCGAATTGCCTTTTCTCGGTAAAAATTTCAAGTTAAGTCCGCTTTGGTGTGTCATATAGGGACTTCCCATTGGTACAGAAACTGCCATGATCGCTTATATGTTTCGTTTTTAACAAAAAGTCAAAAATGTGCAAAGCAAAAGTAAGGTACGCCTCCTCCTACCTACTGCGTATATAGACAGAACTGTTCTTTGTTACAATACATGTAATATGTATTTTTTTCTATGTGAAAACGGGTACCAGTGTTCATGGTAAACAACATACTCACTCTGTACCAGACAACCGATTCAGGGTGTTAAAACTCACACATAGAAAACAGACATTCACTTATGCATCGGTTGCGGTGGAGAGTGAAGGTACAGTCTTAGTAGAAGCCTGTAAATGTTTGGAGATTGACTCGAAGAACCAGAACACAATTTAAGAGGGATACAGTTCACATTTGATTTTACCTTAAAACTGTTAAAGTAGTGTTTGTTTAAGGAGTAAAAAATGGAGGTAAAAAGCAGAAGTGACAATACAACCATGCTTGATTTTCAAAACAAATGGTGGACGTACACAAATCATTATTCGGACCGCAATTTAAAAGAGCATGACATGCCTTCAGAGGTGGGTGATAAATGCTGCAAGCTGGACGGACATCTCTCAACGAGCCCCAAAGATTTTATACAACCCATCGTCCTTACATGTCATGATTTTGCTGATGATACGGGAAAACAATGTTTCCTACGTGTTTATGGAGTTCGTAAAGCCATGTATCTAATGTTTAAGACGTCTCGACCCAAAAAATGGTTATACACCACAGAAAGACAGGCAATGCTCAGAAAATTTCATAGCCTAGAATTACTGGAGATAAAGGACATGAAACTCGTGTATAAGCCACCCTGTAAGGGAGCTTGTAAAGGTCCTACGTTGATGTTGAAATTATACACAAGCAACAATGTTAGTGTAAGAAAAATAAAGGAAACTCTAAAACTAATAACTACACCCGAAATGCACTGTATCGACATAACAACAATGCACGATGAGGCTTTGACTCCACAAACTAGATGGTTTAATGCAAAACGTGCTCAAATCGTGGGGCGTCTTCGAACTGCACAGCCCATTATGGTAAAAAACATGTGTAATTACTATGAAGCCTATGTACATCATAATGACATTATTTTTGATAACATGGAGAATATTGACTTTCCATACCAGTCTGTCGATGAGCGAAGCAAGTTTTATGATGAAATAATGGACCGGTACTTGTACCCTATTGTAACAGAATATGCATCTGTTCCAACAAAAAAAGTTATTTGCAAACATATTTTCAAAGCAAAGAAATTATTTTGTGCCTTTTCAGCTTCAACATGGACATGGTATGAGTTTAAAAAGGCTTTTCTTCATAACATTTTTTCATGGGTACTAAAAAGTCATCAAAACACGTCACAGGACAACGTTGTTAATATAGACGGTGGATACAGAGAAGAATATCTAGCATTAAAAAGCCATGTTAAAGACAAGGGGGGATACAAAAAAGACGAGGCATGCTTGATTGGCAATATACCATTAAGTGAGGCTGTGGAATTGGTTTTTTATGAAACTCTCCACATTGCATACAGAGTTAAAGCTGCATTAAAATTGTACTGGAAAAAAAATGTACTGTCAAAAAATGTAGACGAACGAGAAAACTACTTAAAACCTTTAACTGTTCAAATATCTGAAGCTAAAAGGTGGCTAGTGTTAGACATTGAAACCGACTATCAGCCACACAACTTTAAGGATGACAGTATCATAATAATATCCACTGTTTTGTTTGATCACTCCAGCTCTTCTACCGTGTCTTATAAACAGTTTTATTGTTTGCCGCCCGGTAGAACAGAGGATGAATACATCGGCACAAGCATGAATTCTTTCCGGCGAGATGTTACTTTTCTCATTAAAAAGTTATTGGGTAGTGTTGTAAAAGAGACAGAAAAAGAGTTGTGCGAAGCTTACGACGTGTGTATGGTAGCGTCCGAGGAACAACTTTTAACACAGTTTAATAATTACGTGTGCGAGCTACGTTGTTCTTTCATAGGATATTTCAACGGTCATTGTTTCGACTTGCCTTTTATAACCAAAAGACAAGACAAGTACAAACCGTCAAAAAAACTGTTGGACCATGGTGAAAATGAAAATGAGAAGCAGCGTCGATGCATGCTACCTTATAGTTTTTCTTACAAATGGGATCAAGGTTACATAAGGTATGACCCACCTACAAGAAAGCACAACCACAAAACATTTGGTCATGATGTATGGGCTTCGAGGATTCATCAGGCAAGGGAAAGGTTAAGCGGAACACATTGTCTTAAGAAAGTGAAAGATTCAACCTTTTCTTTTCCATGTAAGGAGGGGTCTGAAAGTGAAAGTGACAAAAATGAAGAGAGCGAGGACGAAGACGACAATACAATTCGAAACCATCCTAGCATAAACCCCCAACGTCGTGCAACCTCTCAGGGCAAATATTTAAGCTCTGCGCGAAAAATACAATCCATCCTCATGAATCAGGTAACCTTAGTGGACGTTATGAAATTTGTAGCAGATAATGGACGGTGTTGCAAGCTAGAAACCGCTGCACAAAAATACTTGGGGGTGGGTAAGTTTCATGATGTTGAGGTTCAATATGACAACATGTACAAGACGTGGTTAAGCGGAGATAACGTTAAGCTTGCTGCCTACGCTATGATTGACGCTATATTAACATGGCAACTAATCGTGGTAAAGAAATTAAATACTTTTTATTCAACGCTAAGTGGAATCATCGGTTTGTCTGAAAGGGAAACCTATCTCAACGAATGTTTAAGGAGACTGATTTCCGTGGTAAACAAACTAGGTTACTGTGACAATTTACTTACGCCCGACACCACTAATCACAGGGAAGACCAAATGTTGTGGATAGTCGACCACGTGTGGAAACACTCGGATTATAAGCAGCTAAGACCGCCCGGCGGGTCAACAGTACCAGATGTATTTGGGGTGTTTTTTACCCCGTGTGTTACACTAGACTTTAAGGGACAGTACCCGGCAATAATGGCCGGGTATAATTTGTGCATGACATCCATGATCGAAAGGGAAGACATTGTGCGCTTGGGGTTAAAAAAAGATGACTACATTGTAGTAAAACTTCAAAATGCACGTCCTGTCGTGACCCATGCTTGTGATAAAATCAACAAAAAATGTGATGCTGGCGTAAATGGTAAAGGAGATCCTATGAAATGCCACGCGGATTTAAAATATGAAATAGTTGAATATGACGCATATTTTGTACGAGAATCTTATTACAAATCGATTTTAAACATTTGTTCCCGGGATATGAGTACAGCTCGTAATACTTACAAGTCTCTTCGAGATATCAGCAAAAACAAAGGTGACTGGTTAAACTGTCAAATATACGAGATATACCAACTTGTCGTGAAGGTCATAATTAACTCTATGTACGGGGCCAGTATGAGAATAGATTCAATAGTGGGTGATGCAATTACAAACACAGGTCGGTCTCAATCGCGACAACTGGCGCAGTTGGCTGCGTCAAAGGGAATGGCTGTTATGAATGGAGATACCGACTCTGTATTTTTACAGTTAATTTCCAATCCCGAGGATTGCACAACATTTGCTGCCATGGCAAAATACTTTCACATGGACCCGAGCAAAACGACTGTACACGATATAATAGACAAAATGTTTTCTTTGGCTACAGAGTTTACAAATGAAGTAAACTTTGGAAACACACAGCATAACACGGAGGCCTTGTACCCCGAACCTTGTTTTTTAGAATTGGAAAAAGTTTTTCCCTCCATAATTAACATCAGAAAGAAAAACTACGTAGGTAACACGATAACCCCTGAATACAAAATTAAAATGCACCGTTCTGGGATGACGGGGAAAAAGTCAGACACTACACTTGTTAAAACTGCTTCCCAGTTTGTGTCCATAAAACTGCTACTTCGTAAAGATTTCGAGGGGTTTCTCAGCTTCATAAGACACATGCACGATTTTGTTTCCTGGGAAATTCATCACCAAGACATACAAAACAGAAAAATACAAGAACTGTGTAATAAAATCGATGAAAAGAACATGAACTGCATAGTAGCAGAGAGGGCCAGAAAAGAGATAGCAGGAATAAAAAGGAAAGAAGACCAACGCCAAATGTCGGGAACCTGTTACATCCCGCTCGACTGGTTAATTAGCATGGAAAGAGTAGGTGACATGGATGGCTCCGGACCTAAAACTATCGCCACTAAAAGAGCAATAGACTCGTGTAAATACTTGGGAGTAGAAAAACACAATGCTCCAATGTACATGGAAGTTTGCAGGAATTCATCAGTTCAGGTAACGGCAGGCTTACTTACCATACTCGATACCTTTCTCTCTGCTCCTCAATGTAAGGCCCAAAAATCACGCCTAACAAAGCGGCACCGCTTATCCCACAGTCTGGAATACCATGAAAAGCATGAAAAGTCAAAGGAAGCCAAGGCAACCAGATTAGCACTGGCGGAAATGGAAACTTCTAAGCTCTGCGTCACAGCAATGCCAAAAGAGTGGCGAGTACAACCAAAAGTAAAGTACTGTCCCACAGAAGAACAGCGGTACATGGCCGAGCATTTAAAAGAGTACATGGAGGTTTATGACAAAGCATATGAAATAGACCGCAAGGAAAAAGACTATCATTTCATTCCGGTTCCTACACCTTCTACTCTTAAGTCCCCGATGGTTGACGAATTGGCTGAAAGGCTGCGGGATTTCATTTCCAACCCTTTAAATTGCAATCCAGATCCTTTTCCGCCAACATGTATGTTTTCCCCCGAAATGTCTGTATCACGCCTAAGTCAGCTAAATGAAGATCACTCTTGGGAAAACACAGGCACCGGTTGTGATCTATGGGAGCTGTATGTTAATGATTTGTTTAAAAAAGGCCTTCATTACATCTCTTTGGGTTGGTCAAAGAACCGAGTGAGGTTTCAATTTCACCGGAAACTTGTAAAAAAAGAGAATTATCGCTTGTTCGGTCCGGACATGTCTTCCTTTAAGCGGTCCAACATTCACTGTCTTAAAGAAATGCAAGAAAACTCTTTCTATTTGTTGAACATGAAGGAATATGCAAGTCAAACACGTGCAACTCCCTTTCTTCTCCCCTCATACCAAAAGGCTGATGAAAAGGTGTATTTGGTTAATCAGGATTCATACGTTTCAAATTCAAAAAATGTGTTTGCTTTTCGCCTACCAGTGAGAACATTTTTGGAAGTATTAGAAACATTTTCAATTGAAAGTTGGGTGTCTGTAAACAATGTGGTGGACACTAAAACTATTTCTCTCAGAGAATTGTGTACTGAAACTGTGTCACTAGTAGACATTTGTGAGATATTGCGTGATGACAAACGTCATGTATGTAAATGGATGTGGAGTTTGCCCCCATTTTCAGTAACTGTTAAATCCTTGAAAGACGCATTGGAGCGCATTGTGAGCAGGGGGGTGAACGTGAGAAAGGTTTCTGTTGTTTTTAATGGGGACACCAATGTTATAACTTTGTCTGATGAAGTTAAGCATGTAGTTCAATTTATTGATTTGAACAACGAATGTAAGGTTAAGCAAAGAAACCTAAATGAAGCTCCAATTAATTATATCGAAGCCAGTCGCAAATTGTTTAGAAAACGTGTTAAAACATCAAATGCACCTTCCATAACCAAATATTTAAAAACCGACAGTTTACTATCTTAACTTGTTCAAAAATAAAAGTGTATAAAATATACAGCATCTAAATAGGTTATATGAGTATCATTTTCCCATATTCTGGCATAGAAACATAACTGACGCACCATATATACTTTTTTGCCCCTCCAAATATCGAGAGGCCCTTTTTATTTAATAACAACACAGAAAGAACAGACAAATTCCACTAGTTTACACTATTTAACCTTTGATAAAACCACTAGGATTGTGGTTTAAACATGGAGTACAGTCACATAATCTATTGTGTTTTCCCTGGTGAATAATAGGTGAACTAGTTTAGCTTTCACTCGTGAAAAGATACGGCACGACTATCGGTTACATGAAAGCGCTAAATATTTTACAGCAATCATTTTTACATATGTACACAAACAAACAAAACATATACACAGAAAGTTATAGGTTGAGAATAACGTCATCTACTGAAAAATCAGGAAGGTTATTGACCCTGTCTACCTCTGTTGATACGTACTGCATATCATCTAAATATACATCAAAAAAGTTGGGAGAATAAAAATTTGTCTTTTCTACTTCATCTACAGCTTGTGCTGTATAATCCGTTGACGCATCCCATATCTCTGTCTTATATTTAGCATTTACAACAGGCGTCGATACAACCATTTTTTCAGGTGTAGATTCCGGTAAAGCTGCAGGTATCGGCAATGGTATTTCTGCAGGTTTTGATGCAGGAATGGGCACAGGGGTAAATATGGGGTTTGGTGCAGGGATGGGAGCAGGGATTGCTGCAGAAATTGCTGCAGGTATTTGCCCAGGTAACCCAGTGCGTGTTTCTGATGAAAAAATAGAACAAGAAAAACACAATTAATTAAAATCCTAAACATATTAAATTCAACACAAAAACGTCTTTCTGTTAATAGTAGACAACATCTAGTCAAGATTAAGGGTCACTTGGCTTTTGTACACTTTCCCAACATTCTCGATTACCTTTTTGAACCTTATCATCCCATGCGCTCCAAAGTGAGAAAATATTTACAGATTTCGAATCAACGTTTAAGCCATTTCGACGCAACCTTTTCTGAAGGATGTGTTTAAAAAGTTCAGCAAAATAACACAAGGATTTCTCTGTTCGCTCTACCGCTTCTCGGGAACACCTTAAGGTTCTTGGATTTGGCATTTTTGCAATAAACGGGTTCCAGGCATGATTATGTGACTGCTGTTTTGGAGTTTCTATAACAGCAAACACTCCCGCCCTGCAAATTTCCTCCAAAATGCAATGGAGGGGGTGATAATTGTCAAAAGTCGTTATAAAGTGAATAAGGCCTTGAGGAAGAGGTAGCTTATAAGCATTGTCACATGCCTTAATACAACTAGTATTGTACACCCTATAACTAGTGCCAGTCCAGTCAGGTTTCAGGTGATTCCATAAAGCCGTCTGTATTGATTTTCTACACATCCTCTGTAGCCGCATGTGATTATTTCTAAGGTCATACCTAGACAAGATCCTTCTAGCAGCATTGACAAGTTTTACAGAGTCTAAATAATAAAAATCAGCAAACGGCCACATGTCTACCTGAGAAACAAATTGTTTTAGCACACCGAGCATTTTTTCGGTCTCATTACCTAACTGCAAGCTCTTATTTTGCTCATCCACCGTAGAAACATTGTATAATATGTTATCTAGTAATGTACGACACTGGTTAAAAATCCCGTTGTCCAACACTCGCGACTCCATTAATACAAATGTAAACACTACTGTCCGATGTAGGTAATTTCCATTTCCCTCGTTACTATACTGTGCAAGTCCATTTATCCATTCAGTGAATTTTGCGACATATATGTCCGTGTCTGTTAACTGTGCTTTCCTTATATCCGCCATTGCAAGTTAATAGCACTTTACACATATGCCAACTGGTGCAGCAGTGTTAGTAAACTACTTGCTAAAGCATCCCACCATTAAATTAAAAGGGAGGCATTTCAACCATAATTACAATTAGTCAGCGTAGTATAAAGACTAATTACCTTCAGAAGCCATATCCATCGCCATTTGCTCCAACGTGCTGAAGTCAAACTGCTCGTCATGCAGTGTCACTGGTAAAAGCAAATAAAATGGACAAACATTAGACATTAACCACTGCTGCTATTTCAGTTGTTTTGTATTCCATTTATAATGCACTTTGCCATTATTAAACGGCATACATCCACTTTAATTACGTGTCTGCCTTTAAACACAACAAAAATGTAGTGAAGAAAAGCCTAGTACCTGTAGGAAGGACCTTTAAAGTGGGTGTGTTACTGTCTTCGCCGTCGCTAAGTTCATCATAGTTCGGGTTATGTACAGCAACTAATTGAACCAAAAAAAGACAAAATAGGTTAATTGCAAGACCAAAGTAGCAATTTTAGGGTTGTTGACCAATAAAACACTTTTTTTTCAAATTGCACGTTAAAGTCTGTCCACCTCGTTGGTTAATCACATACAGCTCCTCAAAAAGTCAATGTAATCAAAAAAATATGACACAAGAGCACAGTTCTCACAAAATGGCTTACTTTGATGGTCAGTGTTTATGTGCTGGGTCCTGGGCTTATACACCGTAAGGTGTATTTCTCCCTCGTTTAAACCTAAAATGTGTCTTTGATATGACAAGACAGTATCGTTCTTGGTAGGTTTAGTAAACTGGGGTTCCTTGTTCCCCTCCACCGTGTGAATTATCAGTGGTATGGTAACGTGTTTTCTTAAAAATTCCTCCACTCCCATGTAGTCAGCTTTCTGTATGCAATCCATTTCATACAGTAAGCAAATGGTGCATCTCCCCTACACACCACCCTTTTTATACCCTCCCCTGGAGTAGCCTATAAGGCCCTAAGACCTAAAAGAGAGCGCTGCCCACAGGAACAGATAAGGGATGTGTCCTCCTCCTATCACTGGGACTCCCTCATAAATATTTATGCACCCCTTATGCTGGCTCCCCTACACTCCAAGTGGGAGAAAGGGGAACTAAAGGTTTAGGGAAACAGGGACCTGGTAAGGGCTATAGAACAGTCACTGCTATAGCCTTAGCTTTCACACTAGTTTTATAGTTACATTCACCCGTTCATGCAGGTGAAAATAAAATACATGATTTCATTCATAACCCAGGTTAGGTCCTATTTAGGTCTTCATTTACAGTTTTTGACCACCCCAAATATGTATTGTCGGGGTCTCAATTATCATCTACATTAGTATCGCTGTTTATGTGCCAATTTAACACCACCCATAAAAACTACCCTAAACTCAGTACATGTAGCAAAGTAAGAAAATAAAGGTAAAACGCATGTTCTTGGTATTTATTGCATAACGGTTTATTGTTATTTCTCCTTTTACAATAGTGTGCTAATTAATGTCACTGTCACATAACTGTAGCTCGTCAGTGTTTTCATCACTGAAGCATGTATCTTGATCTAATTGCTATTTTGTGGTGGGCTGTTTTTATGGTAAATATCATGTTTTCCTGGTAAACTGAACAGGGTATGTTTCTCCTCTTTTCTGTCCCTTGCGTGTGTGTGCACTAATGCGTTGATTTATGAAATCATGTAGTTCTCGCCGAGAATGTGACCTCAGGTATAGAAATTGCATAAATTAATAAGCATGGCAACCAACATTATTTCACTTTGAGCAGCTGAGTATATGCTACGTGATTTAGGCACCTCCACATCGATCTATGAAATTGTATAGTTCTCGCACATGGAAATCTCCGGAACCTTTTATAAGATTTAGCAGAACCTTCTACACATAGTGTGTTGCTATTGTGCGGTGGGCTATTTCTATGGTAAATATCATGTTTTCCTGGTAAACTCAACAGGGTATGTTTCTCCTCTTTTCTGTCCCTTGCGTGTGTGTGTGCACTGACGCATTGATTTATGAAATTATGTAGTTCTCGCCGTGAATGTGACCTTAGGTATAGAAATTGCATGAATTAATAACGTGATTTAGGCACCTCCACATTTATCTATGAAATTGTGTAGTTCTCGACGTAAATATGACCTCGGGTATAGAAATGGTGTAACTTAATAACCATGGCAACCAACATTATTTCACTTTGAGCAGCCGAGTATGTGCAACGTGATTTAGGAACCTCCACATTGATCTATGAAATCATGTAATGTAGTTCTTGCACATGAATATGACCTCAGGTATAGAAATGGCGTAGCTTAAAAACCATGGCAACCAGCATTATCTTACTTTAAAAACTCAACAGGGAATATATATCCACTTTCCTGTCCCCTCAAATTTGTGTGTGTGTGTGTGTGTGTGTGTGTGTGTGTGTGTGTGTGTGTGTGTGTGTGTGTGTGTGTGTGTGTGTGTGTGTGTGTGTGTACCGATGCATTAATCTATGAAATCATGTAGTTCTCGCCGTGAATATAACCTCAGGTATATAAATGGCGTAACTTAATAACCATGGCAACCAACATTATTTCACTTTGAACAGCTGAGTATGTGCAACGTGATTTAGGCACCTTCACATTGATCTATGAAATTGTGTAGTTCTCGCCATGAATATGACCTCGGGTATATAAATGGCGTAGCTTAATAACCATGCCAACCCCTGTTTATTCCATGTTGTGTGTGCATGGAAATTTCCGGAACCTTTTTTAAGATTTAGCAGAACCTTCGACACATAGTGTATTGCCATTGTGTGGTAGGCTATTTCTATTGTAAATAACGTTTATTTCTGGTAAACTTAACAGGGTATTTTTGGCCTTTTTTCCCAGTCCCTTGTTTGTGTGCATGAAAATTTCCGGAACTCTTACTTCAAACTCAACAGGGTATGTTTCTCCTGTTTCCTGTCCCTTGTGTGTGTGTGCACCTCCACATTGATTTATGAAATCATGTAATGAAGTTCTCGCATATTAATATGACCTCAGGTATATAAATGGCGTAGCTTAATAACCATGCCAACCAGCATTATCTTACTTTAAAAACTCAACAGGGAATGTATCTCCACTTTCCCGTCCCCTCAAATGTGTGTGTGTACCGATGCATTAATCTATGAAATCATGTAGTTCTCGCCGTGAATGTGACCTTACGTATGTAAATGGCGTAGCTTAATAACCATACCAACCACCGTCATGTTACTCTCAAAACTCAACAGGGAATATATCTTCACTTTTTCGTCCCCTCACATGTGTGTGTGTGTACCGACGCATTGATCTATGAAATCATGTAGTTTTTGCTGGGAATATGACCTTAGGTATAGAAATGGTTTAACTTAATAACCATGGCAACCAACATTATTTCACTTTTTACCAGCTGGTTACCTTACTACACAATTAGCCTTACACCGGGCAGCGGGACACTTATACTACAATTTGTCCCGCTGCCCTGTGTTAAATTTGGCTGTTTTGCCAAATATTTGACCTACTTTCCATAGGGACCAATGTTAAAGCACTCCCCAAAACGACATCACCCTATGTAAAGTAAAAGAAATATAGACCATGAAAGAGTATGTCACATATTCACAGTGCTGAAGTTGGTTGGAGTAAAATTAATGTTGGTTGTCATGGTTACACAGACACTCTTTCTGATTGGTTAAGCTAAACTTTAAGTAGAACAGTGCTGGTTGCCATGGTGATGAAGTTATTCCTCCTGCAAACATGACATCGGGACTTTTCAACTTGGCTGGTCCGGGGTCCGGGGTCCGGGGTCCGGGGTCCGGGGTCCGGGTTTTTCATACAGTTTCTATTGTTAAAATCTTATTTTAAGTAAAAGAGTCTATGTAAATACATAGCAAAAAACCCGGACCCCGGACCCCGGACCCCGGACCAGCCAAGTTGAAGAGTCCCAATGTCATGTTTGCAGACTTAATTCATGTATATAGGGCAGCTTGACCTACATCCGGGCATTTTTGCTGCTTAACTTATAATTATACCTGTAGAGAATATTTTTCACCATTAAAGATAAAGGCATTGGGACTTTTAGATATAATATTTAACATGAAAGTGAAAGCTAAAACCCTGTTAGTTACTGTGTCTAAACATGACAGGGATAAAACAGGTTTTTGGCACAACGTATATACTACACACTGTTCAACATCAATTCTATTACACATAGCAAGATAACTTTTTTGAGAGAGCTTTAACAATGAACCCTATAAAAAGTAGGTTAAATATCTGGGAAAACAGGCTGATTTACCATTGGGTAGCGGAACAAAACAATATATGTGTCCAGCTGCCCGATGGTAACTTTATTGTGCAGTAATTTGTGAAGAAAATGAACTAGGCAGCCTAACACTACTTTGGTATGGTTTCAGTGAAAGTTTATTAAGTACATGGAACTTTCCGGAACCTTTTATAAAATTTACCAGTACCTTCTACACATAGTGTGTTGCTATTGTGTGGTGGGCTATTTCGATGGTAAATATCAGGTTTTCCTGGTAAACTCAAGAGGGTATTTTTGTCCTCTTTCCCGTCCCTCGAGTGTGTGTGCACTAACACATGGGTTTATAAGATCTTGTTATGTAGTTCTCACCATAAATATAAAAATGGCATAAGAAAAAAATGAATTTAAAGAAACGTTTATTTTACAGGTGTTTATTTAAAAATCAATTGTAGAAATGTACATAGGTGGCACAGGGTATGAATATATATATATATAGGCTACACAAATGCCTAACTTAAAAGATTTTTAAACCTTACGTGTTTGTAATTTTTACTATAAGATGCACTTTTTGACACTTGAACAGCATTTAATCCCTGTCTTTTACGAACAAATACAGCCACTGCTATAGTAAGCGAAACAAGCAGAATGAAAACACCAAAAGACACCCCGATGTAAATGGCGGTAGTGTTAACTGGAGTACCTGATAGTAGACCCGTAGTTGTAGTTACATCTTTGGCTGTTGTTGTGATATGAACACGGGTGCTAAAAGCAGGTGGCCTGCTCATGGAAGAAACAAAGCGATTTAACCCTTCCGTTATCCTTATCCTTCGACTTACGGATGATGTCCCATGCATTACGCAGGAAACAAACATTTTTGCACCGGGATCTCCAGCTATGCTATCGAAGATGTAATCGTTCATTTCGACTTCCATTAAGGTTTCCCCTTCACCTGTCCTGTTACCAACACTACACATGTTTCCTGGGGATACACTGCACCTTCCTGCGGCATTTAGCACTGCAATCACCTGTGTATTTATGTGGCCTGAACCAGATACGGCATTTGCCAACAATAGAACTTTAGTAGACCTGTATGAAGTTTCATCGATACAAGTACCGCCATCAGACACCCAATAAGGTACGGAACAAGAAACCAATGAACTATTACTCGAGTACATTTCACTTACTACACGTGCTATGGGTTGAAATATTCCTGGAGGACGGATGCAAGAAGAATGTCCTAGATATGCATCTTGAGACTTTACCTTTTTTTCAGTGGCTAAAACTGTTTCATTAAACAAGCCGTAGGCTCCACAAGAAATTTTATAGTCGGTCCAATTAAAGTGGTCGTAAAACAACATTGTGGCTGTTAGTTGTGATGACTTTTCATGGTAGGTGCAATATGCTCGAGTTACTCCTATGCCTGGAAACCTCATAGGCTTTTCCCCGCCTTCCGAGTATCTTACGGGTTGCATGCCTACAAGAATGTCTGAGTTAGCCGATGGCAAACACGTTAGGGTAGACAAGGGTGAATCGTTTTCTCCGTTTCTAGACATGCTCAGTAACAACTTAGGTGTATTACAATTTTTCTCCCTGGCACTCTCATAGTTTACTGTGCAGGAGAGAGCTTTTAGGTTTCCTTTGACGAGGTGTGGCATGTTTCTTACCCTATAGTCCAGGTTTGTGCATGTTTTCTCCACTTTTAAAGTTACATTTAATTTTTCGCTCACCTCAGGTAAAAAGAGATAACCGCAATCGACGTTATTAAATTTGTCAACGAGGGAGCTGCTTACGAGAAATTCTAGCTTCACGTCGTCCGGTTGAAAAATATATTCAGGGTTTCTTTCAATGTGTACCATACCGTTTCCAATGTATGTTTGGGTTCCTCTTTTTGAGTACCTAGTCCAACGAGTTTCATTGTTGAGTTTTATCAAAGAGGCTGCAGCTCCTTGTGAAGATGTAAATGTTACGCGGATCCCACCCACAACACGATGGTCTATGCATTTTTTCTTAATGTTCACACAAGATATTCTGTAGTACATGAGACCATTTCCTTTGTGAACAACGTTCGGACTTAACACCGGTTTAACCGGAGGCAGCATATTTAAGGTAGCGGCATTCATATTTAACCTCGGACCTCCACACACGTGATCGACTACTAGTGATTTGTAGGTTCTTGATGTAGAATTTCTACCCATAGCATTGCAGATAAACACATCGTTTAGTTTAGAAGTTTTAGGATCAACAAAGGCATACCCCACACTGTTTGGAAGAGAAGGTGTGGAGCACAAGTTCATACGTTGTCGGCAGGCACAAAACGTCTTCAGTTGGGACAGTGCTGCCCTCTCTTGTATACGTCGCATTGTTAAGGTTGCATCAGCTTCATTTAACTTAGACGTAATTCTTTCTCTAATGGCATTTGTATCCACGGGAACGACTTTAATTCGCCCGGGTATTAAAACAGGACCCGTGTGAGACCACCCCTCACCATAAGGACACATACTTGGAGAAATAACGTTCCATGGTGAAACCAGTTTGCCTCCAATTCTAAATCTTCCCCCGTAATAAGGTTTAATCCTGTATGTTTCATGTTGAAAATAGGGTTCAAGCAGTGTAACACTCTCTAGGACGTTGCTTCTGACACCCGTGAAACAATAATACTGCTGCCACATACATGACATTTCATTGTCCAAATACCTGTTTTCCGGTTTTTCTCGTTTAGTGACAATTACTTTTTCTCCAGCCTCCAATCTCATAGTTTGAACTTTGTATGACCCGTTCTCTTTACCACACCACGGTGGTTGATCGGCAGTAAAGTTTTTTTCTTGTTCTGTTTGGTTCCATGTGTCATTTTTAGTTCCTCCCTCAAAAGCACACGACCCGCTGGCTATAAAAAGAACTATGCTTGGTCCGTTCATGTCACACGTGAGCTCAACAGAGGTGGCATTTTTTGCGTTGATGAAAGGTGCTGTTTTCTTTCCCTTAAGAAAAGGGTGTTTAACAAGATTATGTAGAACTGCTGTGTAGAAGGAAGATGTTATTCCCTCGTCCGGCATGAGATAGGTAACGTAATCCACCAAATGGTTCAGCGTGACGTTGGAGTCAAGTAATATTTGTCTTTGAACTCCATTTGCATGAAGCCTTAGCGGGACAATGCCCTTGTTTGAAGGCAGCTGTACAACAACATGATGTTTATTGAAATCCATCGTTAGAAAGGGCGAAGTGGAATTTTTAAGAAAAGAATAATTTTCCAACATGCTAGAGGTTTTCCACACAGAAGAGGTGGTGTTGGTGATATACCTTCCATAAAAATAAAGTGTAGTTTCACAAATCACATAAGCAGCCGAATTACATCTAGAGGAAAAATCCAGATGTGGTCGTACAGTGTGCTTTGTAATTGCTTCGGGGTCTTCACCGAGACAATGTATCACTGGAACCTGCTTTTGGTTCTCTGTGCAATCCACTCCAGGTTGTCCTAAACTTAAAACATCAAATGTTGTGTCGGAAAACCGCCCGTATATGTCTCTGGAGGCATATCCTGTTATTTTCTTATTGTTTATGCGTGTCAAACTCACTTTCAACTGCGGCAGCCTTAGGTTGGCTGTGTTGTTATTACTGAGAAGAGGGTTAACGAGAGGCGTGTATCCGGGAATGACACAAGCTATCTTCATGGCCTCGTTGGAAACAGGGGGAACAACTTCTAAAGCAGGATATCTTTCACGTGGCAAAATATTCCATTCGGGCAATATAGACATGACCAACGGTTGTGTACTTAAAGAGCGCCAACTAAATATTGCCTTACATGTCCACGGATGGAGGTCACCATCTTCAACCGGAGACACTTTCACTTTTACACCACGAGATGGCCCTCCTGTTACCTCTTCGTCATATACACAGGCTACCTTGTATCTTTCTCGAATTCGCTTTTCTTCCTGCACATCTCGGCGACTTTTTTCTTTGTTTACAACTCTAATTGTAAGGGTGCGGCTACACGTGTCTTCATCCAAGGCTTGAGTAGCAACAGATAATATGTATAAAAACTCGCCTGTAGTTTTACCAATGTTTACAACCATATGCTGAGGAGGTTCCGGTAGACGGTAATTTTCCAGAGGATTTTCATACGGTATAACTGTGTGGCACAACATTTCCACACTATTGTAGTCATAGTTGACGGAACGAGTCCATTCCACCGTGTAGCCACGATTGTCTCTTACAATTCCTTTTACTGTGGTTATCCACAGTGTTATAAGTTGTACTAAAACGACTTTGATTTTGTTATCCATTTTCTTCTACTCCAGCAAAAGGATAACTTTAGACGGAAGGAATATATAGCTGATTCCCTGATTATAACACAGCGTGTTTCAGTGTTGGCAATCTTTTTTCTACTAAACAGAAAGCCGGTATGTCGGTTATAGTCGTCCCAAAGCATGTGAGGTGTTCGAGCTACACCGGAGGACTAGATCAGCCTATAGACTGGAAAGTAGGACGAAAGATAGGGCTAAAGCACATGCGTGAGGATGACCTACTTCTTATAACTGTACATGGCGAACCACTTGCACCACAGGACTATGAAGTGCTGGTTTTGTTTAGGGACACATACTCCCTCGGTTCTTCTTTTATTCATTACGATGGTTTATCTTCTCTTAAAATGCTGATGTCAAGCACTGAATTAAACGACCCAAAAACAGGAGAGGATGTGCTTAAATTACTGGCAGAACTTTATGACGCTGTAAACCAAAGAGACAACAATTACAGCTCGCTTGACAGGGACAGATATTTCAGCGGAAAATTCACCATAGAAAAAAAACAAGCAGACAAAGCAACAATACCAGAAGTTTATAAAGACCTTTTCAAAGGTATAACTTACGAGCGTGCTCCTGATGTATACGTCAAGCCTTACTGATTTTTAATTGTTTTTGTTAAATATAAAACCAGAAAAAAAATCAATCATATAATAAATAAGGACCTGGGAAAAAGAATACTGGTTAAGAGAATCATGGAAATAAGCAGTTATATTTTGTTAAATTTAAACCTTAAGTCCGTGAAGTTATTGTTTGTTCTTTTGAACCTGAATTTTGTTTTCATGTTACCTTTACCGTTATCTATCATGTTACCATTACCGTTATTTATTATGTTACAATAGACCAGTATACTTTCTTTATTCTTATTGTGAAATAAACTAATGAACCGGTATTAATATGCTCTCTGTTGATAAAAATGTATGCAAAGTACAATCTCAAACACTGCGCTGAAAGAAAGTAATAGCTTTTGGGGTATTTATGTTATTCGGGGTCAAAAATTTAAAAAAAAACTGTTTATACCTGCTTTTTTAAAAAAAATGAACAATACTTATTTGTATTGAACTCATTGTAGCAGTATCACCTTTTAACACTCACGAAATTAAAAAGAGAGTATTTTGGGGCAGTTGATATATTACGGTTTAGTATGAGGACTACAATTTATAATTGGCTTATTTCCATGATCGCTAATCAAAAAGGTTGCCCAAAAAAATTATGTGCGGTGGTTGGGAGCCTGTGTTATGGCTTGGTTATGTTTTTCAAAAACAATAATCAACTGTTCTTTACACCCGTTTCAATTGTAAGATAGCATTTATCTTTACCCCCCGCGCTGCCCCTCCCCCTCTTGCAAACATGAATTGGGGGTCTTCCCACTGTAGTGTTGGCGTTTGCGTTTGCGTTTGCGTTTGCGTTTGCGCTCGATAATTTATAAAATCCCTTTTATATATATATACCCCATATAAATTACTACCCGCAAACGCAAACGCAAACGCAAACGCCAACACTACAGTGGGAAGACCCCCAATTCATGTTTGCAAGAGGGGGAGGGGCAGCGCGGGGGGTAAAAAAGCTGTTGCTATGGTAACAGTGGTAAAAGGTCAGTGGGTGCAGTGACCATGGTAACCAAAGGGCGCCTTATTTACAGTCAACTAAATTATGTTTTAGTACACTGCTATCACCCTTATAACATGGCAAAATATACTTAATAAAACAGTGTAACCTTTGTGCCTTAGTCTTTTTATTTTATTTTGTAGAACGTATACTGACAGAGTTAAAAAGAGGGTAATTTGGGGCAGTTAATATATAGTACGGTTTAGAATGAGAACTACAATTCATAATTGGCTTATTTCCATAATTGCTAATTAAAAAGGTTGCCCAGGACAATTATGTGCGGTGGTTGGGGCACATAACACTTAACATGTTAATGACATTTACAGGGTCTGTGCTTTGTACCTTTTTAATGAAATGACAGAGATGAAAAATGGTTTCTGTTGTATATTCTAATGGGCTTTTAACAGTTAAAAATGGCATTACTAACCATCGTACCCATTTAGTTGATAGTGATGAATCAACCCCTTGCCGTTTTTTAAATCGACAAAGTCGCCGCTATATTTTTTGGTAAATATGTCTTGAGCCAAGCTAACACTCAACACAACAGCTATAGCTAAATCGTCTTGAATAAAATCACCTGACTCATTTCGGCCTTTCCCTGATATTTTATACTTTATTTCACCCGTGGTGTGATTTACAATGGGGCGAATTTCCAAAAGATCCAGTTTTTTTGAAATGTAGTAAGGGACAGAGTCACTTTTGCACATAATGGTGTGTCCCCACAGTTCTTTGCAGCAAACAACAGAACTGGCATTTCCTGACATGGGGTTGTAGAGTAACGAAAAAAAATTGTATATTCTTTCCACCTTACTAGAGTTTAGTACATATCCTATGCGGTAATCATTTACAGTGAAATTACGTAACTGGTTTTCTTCACACAATAAATCTAACTCGTATGAGCTAGCATCGTAGGGGCTGAAGCGGTGGCTGTTAGAAATTTTAGGAACTTTAGTTACCTTTTTTCTGGACTTGGGTAAAAGTATTGTTGTACTTAAAATCTTTATGCCATTTTCATGAAGAATAGGGTATTTATCGTACAGTTCATAACATTTTGACCAAAACAAATCTACTTGCATGCTATTGGCCTCAATTGCCACGATATAATCTGTGAAATAGGCATCATACAGTAAGGTTAAAACGTGTACAGTGGTAATGAAAGCAGAAGACAGTGCAGTAAGTCCATCACCGTCTGAACATATATCGTCTGTAGCAAATTCCTCGACAGCTAGCAAAACATAATAGTTTACAGTCTCTTCTAACGATAAAAGTGATGGAATGCTGTCCTGAGAGGATGTAGTTTTATTTTCTGCCATGCATACAAAACACATCGCATGCAAAGATCGGCCAACATCTGTAGGAGTCGGATCGATGTACACCACGACAATATTTTTAAATGCAAATTCAGTTTTCTTTCGAACAACATACTGTGAAACATCTATGAAATTTGAACAGAACCTATCTCTGCCTTTTTTTGTAGCAAGATGTTTTCTTGTGGCATCGCGGGAGTCTTCCAATGTGTTATAGGGTGTTAAAATACCTAATTCGCTCAGTAATGCTGTTTTAAATTCACTAGAGTCGTCTTCAGTATGACCTCCAGCAGTGGTTGAAAAGGTATCCAAAATACGCCTGTATCCAGAGTCAGCTGTAATATGATGAGGTTGAAGAAATATATTACATAGACAACTCATCAGCGGTAACCTTTTCTCCAAAATAGAAAGAACATGATTAGGACACACGTGAACTATGTTATTAACCAGTATTTCTGCCATTCGTAGAGATTGAATGTCTATGTAACTTCTCGTATCTTGTCCAGCTTTATGTGAACTTGTAAGAACCATGTGGCCATGGTCTGTTAGCAACATGGGAATTACCTCTCCATACGCAGCGGGCTTTACAAAACAGCTTTCATCGACAAATATAAAATTATGTGTGTTTCCACGGAGAATCTGTAAAGAAAAAAAATACATTAAAGAATGATTTACTACCCCTTTTTGTTTTTTTAAAAAGTTGTTATAAATTAGACAAAGAAACCTTTAATTTTAAGTTTTTTTATTATTTACTGACACAGTAGTTGTAAAGGGATTCCATAGCTGGAAAAACGTGAATAAAAAGCATATTAAGTTCCTTAAAACTCGGTTCAGGTGGGGCAAAAACTATACCATGACCTTGTGGAAAAAGTGGATGGGAAACATAGATGTGTCCGGAATTGGTGTTCACATAGCATGTAAATGCTGGTGAATCGCCTAATGAGTTACGGATCATGCCGTCAAGACAATCTGCCATTTTTTTTTCTTCCTCTTTGGTACATTGTACAGATTTTAACATTAGGAGGTGATCCACCTTTGCCATTTTTTTTCTAAGTGTTTGTAATGGACGTGTATCGTATTCCAGTTCCCCTTTGGTTTGTCCGTTACCATGTTCTATGCCGGCTATAACACCCTCGCGTACAATGAATTTGCACCAAGACGTCTTACTGTCCTGATCATGCGACACACCCTTGTAATCAGGTAAAAATTGACATAGCAAACGTCTGTAAGCAATGTATTCAGTCATACCCCATCTTTTACAAAAAAAGTCATTTAACCATGGAGACAACGGGTTTCCCAAAATGTCAGCTACATCTAAGGCATATAAATCGTGAAAGGTGAAAAGTCTTGCAACGTCTTCGTAGTCTGTAAATTCTACTTTCATGTTAGGAAAGCAAACATCCTTAAAAACCATAGCCAGAGCACACAACATTTCCCCCTTAACTGATTGATAGACATTTTGCAAAGTTTCAGACGTGCAAGCCGGAATTCTAGGATACAAAACCCGATTTGGTATGTCGCCTGGAAGAGCTACGTTGAAAGAACAACTGGATTCCAGCTCACTAACAAAAAGCATGTGCAATTCACGTAACAAACAAGGCATGACAGCAGAAGCATAGACGGGGAAAATGGAGTTTCTTAACGGTGCTTTAATAAGGCTTTCATTACATTTTTCCCAGTGGGTAAAATTAAGCCAAAAGACGCCAGATATTAAAAGGGCGTCTTTTTTTCCCGCATATATGGGTTGATTGCATTGATATTCTAATTCCATTTTTAGTGCATCATCTTCGGGAACAAAACTGCTTCGCTCTTTTTTACTTAGCACCTGTATATTGCATGGAGAGTTAGACCGTGGAAAAACATCAGGTTTTTTTTTGCTTTCATCAGAAAGACCCAAAATGTTGGAGATGAATATTAATTCTTGGTCGTTCATATCTTTTAGTTCTCCATTAGTAACCTCTGCTGGACCCATGTCATTTTCACTTTCTTGTTTGCTCTTTTTGTTGCCTTCCTTAGTAGTTGTACATTGGTAGTTAATTTCCACGACAGTTTCCTTAAACTTGTCCGGAAAGTAAGGATTGACATACTCCCCATGGCAGGTGCAATACATGCAGCTTATGTTGATTGCAGGGTCTGCTATTTCAATAAACGTTGTAGCTTTTCTAGAATTAAGACGCACGGGAAGAGCAAAACGTTGCAAAATAGAAATCCAAACAACACGTCGTTCTGGATAAAATGTGGTGGATGACACAGTTCCACATTTATTTAGTACACTTTCTTCTCCTACCCGAACAAACAGGTGTTCGTTTTTCGGGTCGAATTTTTCCCCGAGCACAAAAAGCATGGTCGGTTGGATATGGCCCTGTAGATCCACCATAACGTTGCTTATTTTTACTACTTCCATGGTTACTTTTTTCTGTTTTTGTAACCAACTTATTATACCTGGTGGTAACACTGGTTTCGTCAAAATCAAATGAATAAGGCATCAATTTACTCTGTTTACATATTAAATCTGCGCAAATTAAGATCGATGCACTGTGCCTAAAATCAGCTCCTGGTTCACTGTTAAGAAAGTGATTCGTTCCACAAATTTGGTCTTCCAGAACGGATTTTAAATATTCCATCCTTACATCACAATTCCTTAGACAGAGAGATATGTCAATTTTATTCTTTTTTTCTTCTCGCTCTTTAAATACCATAAACAATTCATACAGTCTTTGCAGTATGCTGTTAAGCCGTTTTGGTTCGATGCATATTTGTTTTGCTGCCATACCGTTTCTAATATTTTCCGAAAAATTATATTTAGTGTACTTTGAAGCAATAACCTCTTTTACATATTGAACTTCATAGTTTTGATTTTGGTTTTGAATATTGGTTGGCACACATGGTGTTTGGGTGCCTATTTTATCTAAAGTTTTCATTTTGCGGCTTGTAATTTGACACTCGTTGTGGGTGTTAACGACACAACCACCATACTCTGATGAATCCCTGCAAAGATGAACAGCGAAGTGTGTAGGACAATAATACAAGTCCCTTACAGGAAGCAAATGGTAGGTAGCTCTAAGACTTTTGTTTTTAAGTTGACTAAAGGTATTTGCTTTAAGAAAAGTGCAGGCTTTAGTAACACAGTTGCTTAGCGCCATAATTTCCGTGATGTGCTGACAAGCGTGTACAAAGATATAACCTTATATTTACATCTACAGTTCACTAAAGCTAGCGTAAGAATAAAAATTAAAACAGATTCTTCTGTATTACAATACGTTGGAGGAATAAACAGCAACATGCACGTGTTATTGCCGTGTGGCATTTTAATTTCAATTTTCTTGTCGCTGATTGGTTAATGGAGTGCGTGAGCCAATAAGATGGAAAAGAGGGGGAGGGGGTGTGTGGCTACTACTATAACAGTAGAGCGAGCACGTGTGTTCTACAGCAAGTGTAACTATGGCACCTTGGAAACATCATTTAACCAGACGCTGTATTGCAGTGGATGAACTAAAATCTCTGCTACAAAAGTCTATTCGGCGGAAAAATAAGAGCTATGCCATGAAGGCTGTAATGGAACTTGGCGCTACATTGAAAGAAAAACATTTTGTTACATATTTGCTAGAAGATCACGGATTAGCATCGGCCACCGCATTACGGGAAGCCGGTAACGTGTTGAAAAAACCTCAACTGTTTACAGAACTTCTGATTGACAGGATAAAGCCTTCTCGCTATGTTGCATGCATGCCGGTATATATAATGTGCAATGAATACGACCTGTTAAAAGATGTGTACATCCCTTCACAAGCGGATGCAGATTTAAAGGAAACACAATGGGGAATTAAACCTCTTAAGGGGCGTGTAAATATCGGCATAGCACTCACATTACTGCGCACCGGATGGGACAACATAGGAAAAGAGGAAAAAGCAATGATGCTAGGTGCAAAACTACTGACGATTGCAATTAATCATGAAAAGCGCTCTGGCCCAATTAACTATCATTGCCCGATTAAGACAGGCAGGAAGACTGAACCTAACTTGTGCCAGCTTGCGTTAACTGTATTGTTGGATGTGGAAAACGACAAGCACATGATGCGTTCACTAGAAGCTCTAATATGTTTAGCCGCTGTTCCAAAAGTAGAACTTAGGTTAGTATTATTTTGTGCCGTTGTTCGAAAGTGGTTAATGCACGGGAGAGGAAGAGGGCGCAATATAAGCGAGACGAACATTTCCGTTAGTGCACCGTACGAGTGGGACTGGACTGTAATGAGTAATAATCAGTTAAACGATATGCCTGAGTGGGCTGTAGATAAGCACACCCGAAGGGGCCAGTTTGGTAAGAGCACAATAAGCTTATATTATGCCGCATTAAGTAAAAGTGACATAAAACATAGACCGCTGCCTGCAGAGCTTATAGAAGAGTTTCACGGACAAAGGAAAATAAAACAATTGAATGACTTCCTTACGGATGGAGTTCGGTTGTCCCAGGAAGCCACAATCAATGACATATGGGTTGCAACAAAGAACATGTACATGAAGGAAAAGTCCTTATATAAGGCTAAAACAACACGCATGACAAAACAATATGTTGAAAATGTGCTCAAGGTTGCCTGTCCACAGGTGTTTCATGTTTAACTACTATTGTGAAGATGTTTACTCTACTTTGTGTTAAGGTACCGCTGTAATTACATTTAAAACAAAACAAAACAAAATTGATACTTACATCACGTTGTGTATATGCTTTGCATAAAAGTGTATTTTCAGTTATTTCCGTGCAATTGTTTTCATGATTATACTTGGAAAATGAAACTGCGATGGTTTTTGTAGCTCGGTTAGTATGTGGCTTGGCAACATAGTAAAAATCATTAATGTCAACACTTCCCCCTCTGGCTAGTATTTTTTCTGTGTACTTTAACCTTTGTGTGGAATTGAAAAGATCTACAAAAGAATATATCACTTGTGACACAGCTGTGTAGCACTGTTCAGCAGAATGGGCCATGTGAACTGTATATAAAGCTTTTATTCCAGCCTTTGGAAAAAATGCTAAACATCTTGCAAGTTCAGCATACACTGCAACAGATTTACCCATACGCCTTCGTATGTTGTGTGCTACAATGCGGGTAGCAAAAAGCTCTTGTAGTATGTTTGCCTTAGTCCAAGTTAGCCAACTGTAACCCAAGTCATTTTTTAAGTGCATGAAAATTTGATGCCGATATTCTGATAACCCGCTTCTGTTTATCATGGTAAAAATCGAGTCCAGCATCATGAACTGTTGAAATGGTAGTCTTTGAAACTTACTTTTATGTCTTCCACCATTGGCCGTAGACACCACGGTTTCATAGCAAAAAGGGTTTAGAGTAAGTTCAACCGATGTAAGAAATTGATCAATATCATACATATCATGGCGGTTGATGTTTGTAACAGAATGTGATTGGGTGTCATATTGTTGCATTAAACTATTAACATACTCCAAATTTAAAGTCGCACTTGTGTTTTCTTTGTGTTTTGGAGGTATTGGTATGGGTACAACTGCATTTTTAAGTACGGAGGTGTCTGACATAAAGGTTGAAAGACGAGATAGCAAAGCCTTACTTGAAGGGGAGTGAACATGATAGCCGAGCCCTGTTCCAAAATTGTATTTCACAAAAAGATAATCCGGTAAGACTGAAAACTTGGGAAACTTATGCATGATTCTTTCCGTTTACATTCTGTAAAATTGTGAAAAAAAGTAAACACACCACCGTCCTAATAGGAAAAAACAAGACGGCTTGAGATACTGAAGACAAAAAAAATAAAAATGTTTGTTGTAAAAAGTTCTGCTGAAAGAAAGAGGGGAGAGTACAGTCCTTTTCCTCTTCCCATGCCAGCCGAGGAGCGGCGAGATCGTGCACATATTCAAGGTATTAGGGGATTTTATGATGATTACCGAAACCCTCTAAGTTCAGTAAAAATAACTAAGGACACATGGAAAAATATCAATAAAACACGGACTTGTGCTAGAATTGATGTTAACTTGCCCAATTTGGATGATGATAACCTTTTTATGCGCATTAATCAATTTAAATTTACCCAAGACCATGTAGTGGCCCTACCTAAAGATCCCGCGTGGGCTATGGCAGCTCTTCATCTTCACAGAGTTTCTATTGCTGAGTTAACTAAACGATTGGGCATTAAAAAAAAGCTAGGGTGTTTGGACGACGCATACCCTTTTAAGTTTAGGCTAATTGTCATGGAAAAAAACAGAAAAATACGTCCAGTGAACTACACTGCATGCAATCTTATAACGGACAGCATAAAGTATGAAAAAGAACTTCGGGAAGCGATCAATAGAATTCGTGAAACAATTGCAAGCGTAAGCCGGCACCAGTTTGAAACCTACGACATAGAAATAACTGTTCTTATAGTAGAAGAACTTTATCCGAGTGAAGACACGATAATATTATAAAGAAACCAGAAAGTTGATTCTTTTCATTAACATTTTATTAATTCATCGACTATAATTGCAAGCTTTTTATATTTTGCTTATGTCTTAAATAAACATTTAAGTAATTACCCTGTATATCGACTTATGTTGTTTTAGGTTGGTTATCTGTTGGCACCCATTTTTTACTAAGAAATGCACTAATTAATTTCTCATGATGGGAATAACAAGCTGTGTTGTTATCGTCTAAGGTTACATCTTCAAGAATAGAATCTACCATGGTGGTTATTCTAGAAACATACGGCCTTTCTCCTAGGTATTGAGTAACAAATGGCACCACGTAGAACTGAATGCATGCACTAGACACCGTTGCACCAACTCTCTGTCCATTTTTTGTGAATTTTTCTCCCGATAACCGAAGCAGCTGATGGGTCACATGATGCCATTTGTTTTTTAACGGGGCATTTATTGATGAATCAACGCTTCCTTGTACAGGAAACTGCACGTTAAGAAATTTTCTCTCGAACACAGAGTCTAACATGGTTAAACTGTTAGATGCTTCTATGGCCTTTTTGACCTTTTCCACTTCTTTTGGGGTTGTTGGATTTATGTCCAGTATATACAGATCGGGTGTGTTAACCACAGCTTGTCTCCCAGCAGCATCTTTGTGCTGTGGAGTACATTTTGTCAGTATGTCGTCCAATAAAGGCCTGTCGTACATCCATTTACAGGGTAACCATGAATTAAAAGATGCCAGAACTTCTTTTGACGGTACATTTGTAAAGAGAGGTATAACAAAAACACCATTTTCTTTTAACATTTGGTCATACATTAAGGCATCTTTTTGTGATATTTTCACATTTTTATACTTTTCGTACTCCCTTGGTAAACTATCCATAACCAACTGTAACAAGTCCAAGACGGTTCGTTTACGAGTTACTTCTTCATATTTGCTGTCTAGGGTATAATCCTTTTTCATGAACAAATTTAAAAGTCTACCACGCTCTTCATCGCTGGCGTTGGTTTGGTCTAACATTTCAGACACGCTGTTTTTAAGTTCTTCTACAATTTGACTATAGTCATTAACCTTAGAGCGTGTGACATCTCTTTGCTTTCTTGTTTCTTGTAGTTCTTGTTTTAGGAGTTCGACTTCTGCTGTTCCAATTTTATTGTGGTAATTTAATTTAATTAAATTTTCCTGCATGTTTGTTACCTCTCTTCGTAGTAGTTTTTTTTCCCTTTCAAGGATTTTGTTTTCCGATATGATTTTGGCTAATCGATTACCCATTAGTTTGTTTTGAGCAATGCGTGCATAATCTACAGAATCCTTTTTAGCTGAATTTGGTGTTGCATCGTGAAGTGTCCCCTTGTTGATATACATGTCCTTTTCGTGTGTTAAAGTGTGTACAAAGGAATCAAAGGAGCAGGGGCTGTCATTTTCATTCCCGGGTCTGTGGTAATGTTCACGTAAACTCTGTTCCAAAACCGTGCTTCTCTGAGAAGCTGCATCTAGTGCGTGTTTTTGCTTCAGTGTTGCCAATTGACTAGCTAAACTGGATTCAGAATTGGGGGTGATCAAGGAATCGTAAATTAGTTTTGATTTAGCATCATACACTTTTATTTTACCGTGCTCTTTTTTTACATCGGAAACAATTTCATTGTGAGTGGAGGATGCTAAACCAGTTCGAACTCCATTTAAAATAGCATCGGCCTCGTCCGTTAGCGATGAAGACACCACAACCCTAGTTTTGGTCATCTTTTCAACAGTTTGCAGCCTGTGTGTGGCATTGGCAAATTTAAACTGATACTCGTCCTGCATCATGTCAATAAGTGGTGAGCGTACACTATTCTCACTGTTGCTAATAGACCTGGTAGCATCAAAAGTCCACAGCATGTAATGACGACCACTGTAGTCGGTGCAAGCATATTTACCATCTCTTTTTGTAAGTATAACATCTGTACGCAATGTCTCAAGAGACGTAACCTTGTATAAACTTATAACCGTTTCTATAGATTTAATGTAATTGTTTATGAACGATTCGACTTTTTCCTTTTTACTGTATATGTTAAAATCTATGACACGGGTTTCGTTTTTGGGTAACGATACAGGTATGACGCCCAAAGTTAGATAAATGGTGACAGCTCGATGGAAATCAAAGGATATTTTATTTACACGGTTAATAAAATTTGTTTTGTCCAAAATCGACACCACCTTTGTTACATTTTCCTTTACAAGATTTTCAAAGTTAAAATTTTCAGTAAGCTTTTCCTCCTTTGGCACAGCTAATAAACCCGGAAAAACACCTTCCAATGTTAGTAATAAATCCCCTAATATAAAAAGGGAAAAGGCCTTTCTTATAGCAGTTAGGTGTTGAAATAAGTCAACGGAATAAGGACTGTATCCCGTCGGCTGAAGCTGAAAGGCAAAGTCTAAAGCCACTTGTGACACTGGAGAGGGATGAATAAGCCATGTCCTTTCATATGACAGTAGTTGTTTTTCATCAGTTGTTATTCTGTTGTTAGTAAAGCTGACATCTTCCTCTTTGTTGGCTGTATTATCAAACTTTTTAACACCTGTCGTAACCACATTGTGCCCTTTCTTGAAAACCTCTTTCAGTTTAAATGCGCAAGGAACATGACTCATTCGTGAAAAAATATGAGAAGCTCGTGTTTCCATTATTTAACCCTTTATTGTGATTACCTCACATTTTCATTTGTCACTTTTTTGTCTTCGATGTCTAATATACAAAACTGTAGGAATTACAACAGTAATAAAAAATGCAATCGACACAATTGTAAGAACCACCCATAAAATATGGGGTGCATCATGCGATATAGTTTCAAAGATTTTCCATGCTGGGTTTTCTTTAGTGTGCGACAGAACTTGCACACCTTCAGAACCGAAAAACATCCTAAAGTGATACAAGTGTGAGTTAATTAACGTGGAGCATTTTAGGCCTCTGGATCCGAAAAGGGTGTTTAAAACTGCAGCATTTGCTGGTATTGCAATAGTATAAGTGATGTTATTTTCATTTTCTCTCCATCCAACTTCCTGCTGTTGTATATAAACGTCAGAGTATGCATCGCAGTACACCGATTCCACTTCATAGCTTGTTCTTATAGAAACCGTTCCGTTCACAGTAATGCTGCCTCCAACATATGGCATAAAAGACCCAGATATTAATATCTCTGCATCATCACTTTTAACTTTAGTTAATGAAATAAGCTTTTCTGAGTTTACAACATGTAGTGTGCCCATGCACAAAAACATGAGAATGATCGAAATATTAATTGTAAACATGGCTTGTGCTTGTTGCTTCTTTGTTGCCAGTTTTTTTTATTAAGGTTTAACTGTAATAGTTTTTACTACCTAAACATAAACCATTTTATAAAAAGAAAAAACGGTAAAGCCTGAACTACACACATATCGTGTTTAACTTAGCTATTTTTATAGTTCCGCCTGTGGTGTAAAATAATTATGACGGTCTTAACTATTGTTCAACTGCCATAACTAATGGTAATAAAAAGAATGCTAAATTCACAAATAAATCTACAATGATATAACAATTATTAAAAAAGAATGAAAAAACCTGATAAATGCATGTAATTTTTTTATTTACTTAATGTATATTCACATGGTACACTTAACTACAGTTAAATAAGCATGGTAAATACTTTGACATACACCATACACACCTACATTTTTTTGTATACCCTCAAGGGTTTGCAGTACAAAATAGCAGAAGAATTAAGAATAAGGCGCCTTAGAAACAAACTTTCCATTCAACAAACGATACTCACACCCCGGCGGAGCCATGAAACATGTGAATTGAATTTTTCTGTTTAGTTCATTTTCATTAATTTTATTGATTTCATACCATATATCAGCTAATTTGTTTATTAATTTTCCAGATCTTTTGCCTGGGCGTTGCAAGCTTACACCTTCACAATGTAAATGATTAAGAATTTTTCTGTAATCTTTTTCAGACATTAGCCCCGTTGTAATTTTTCTTTTTGAATTGTGCTTTACATCAAACCTAAACTGTCTGGTTAGTTTAGCGTTGTACATAAGTAACTTGTTCCAAAACTGCACAATGAGACGAAGGGCCTTTATTTCCTGTGCCGTTGGGTCACGAATATAAGATTCAAAAATGTCATATAGTTCACTAAATGACATGGATTCATTCACCCACTTAATGCGGTGTGCCCATTCCTTCTCCTCCAAGTCAGAAATAACACTATCTGTGTCCGACATTGCTGTTTACATAAACTTATCCAAAAAGACTAAATGTCCACTTTAACTAAATGAAATTGATACACATTTTTTTAAACACTACTTTACACTCTAATACACAAAACCCACATGCCATTATATTGTATATTTTATGCCTTTTCTGAAAAATTAAAGCTACAAACAGCTAAGATGCATCCTTTCAGTGAAAGTAAACCTTCACATGTGAAAATGTAAAACTGTGTTCTTGTTTTCTCTTTCCTTCACCTCAGTATTATAACATGAAATGGACGAAGGATTTTTTTATGTTTTCCCATGCACGGTGCGTTGCCCTTCTTTTACTTAATCCATTTTGGCAGTCTCGGTATAATAAATCACACAACGACATAATTAAGGCATGGCACTGCATTGTTTTGCCCCACTGTGAACGCATGGCATTGCGGGGGAAACTGTTAATGTTGTTTCCTGCTGCTCCTGTAAAACATGGTTGATTATAAGCTCGCCTCTTTTCTGCACTTCTTCGCCTTCCATTTTTGTTTTCCGAATTATTAGCCTTGAACACAGGGACATTTGGGTAACGGGTCCGTCCATGTGAAAAGGCCCTTCTTTTTCGAATTGTATTGTCATTGTCCACGGTTAGTTGAATCTTGAGAACACCTTTATTAAGGATGTTTAAAGGGCGAGTTTTGTAGAACACGTTATCTTTTATTTTACGCCGGTTTTCCACCTTATTGTCTTTGTTTTGGTTATAAAGGTGAACCAAAACGTTAATTTTGTCGTCGTTAAACATTGATCCAGCTTTGTACATCATAAACTGGCTCATGTATCCATTTGGAAACTCATTGCCAAAAAATGCTGCAGGTAATCCTTTAGTAGGCATCATTGTTGGCATGTGCTTCAGTTGGAGAGTTTCCTTTAAGGTTTTAATCCCGTGTTTAAGGTGTACAACTTTAAAACTATGAAACAGTAAGCCTCCACTGCATGTAAGGGCAACATTTTCAATGCCCCGTTCTTTACAGAACTGCTGTAACTTCCCAAGAAATTCTTCCTTACGAAGATCTTCTTTTTTGATATGAACAAACAGGTTCTTGAAAAACATTTTGGCATCCATAGTGTTTCTCAAAATGTGCTTCTCTTAAAACAGGTAATCCGGGTGTGAGAAATTGCATGAAGATGATGTGCTCTGTGCTGGGCTCTAGCTTTTATAAGGTGCCACAGAATGGTCTGGTTGGAGTAAGTCATTTACACACACCCACCCACCAACCTACCCTTACACCAACACCCTAGTTTCACAGGCTAACCGTACTTTCAACCAATAGGAAGAAAGCCGGGAAGCACCGCCCCTTAAAATATGCACATGTATTAGTGCTGGAAGCCACACAGTGTTTTACTTTATACCCATGTACGTTCCCTTGATTACAAGTATAAATACTTCTCTTTGTTACTGTTAGCCGTGTACCAATAAGCATGGATTCATGTTGTTTTAAAGATGACTCTCTTCGCTCTATTGCAGCAAAAATACCGTTCGACTGGTATAAATTAGGAGTTTACATTAACATAAGCCGGGAGGATTTACTTATCATCGAAGGAGACACCAACCAAGTTTATAATTGGGCTAGGAAAATGCTGTACGAATGGTGGGAAAAAGGAGACAAGGAAAATCGCTGGAGTGACTTGGAAAGGGCATTTCAAGATGAAGGTCGTAACGATTTAATAGACTTTACTAAGTCCTTCTTTAAAGAACATAATGGTAAGCGTCATACCTTTTCTGTTATTTTATATGTTGTACAACTTTTATTTATTTGTTCGATCCTGAAATTATATCTTTTTGCATCAAGAATCTTTATTCAAACAACCAAGACTGATATTTCATTCTCTTTTTTTCAGTGAATCCAGACGAACCGGATAAATATAAATTGGGTAGATACTTTGTGAAACTCGCTGACGAAATACCTCAAATTTGGAAGCGAATAGGATTATCCTTAAATATAGACATGGACAAAATAAGCAGTATTCAAGGATCAACTGCAACACCCATAACAAATAAAACATTGGAAGTCTTGATTAAATGGAGAAACGGTGTAAAGTGGCAACTTGAAAACAAAGCAAATGAACTTGTAGAAGCTCTTGAAGAAATGGGTCGTTGGGACATCGCATCTCATCTTAAGAGAGGTAAGTTTCTTAACTTATTTTAAATTAAATTTAAGTAATAAGATATTAAACATAATCGCTGTTTGCTGTATTACGTAGGTAACACAAAAATATATTTTTTTGTTTTCGCTTTTTTTACGGTCCTTCAATGAATTGATCTGAAAAACACTTGTGTCATTTTTCTCCCTTTGTAATTTCAGAAATGCAGAATTGTCCCTTGGCTGATCAACCGTTTCACTGGACTGGCCCCTAAGTCTCCAAGATGTTAATCCCGCCAACCAATACACAGTTTTTAAGGGAGACAAATAAACAATGTAACCGTATGACTAGAAACTATAGTTGAACCCTATCCTTAGCTTTAGTGAATTAACCAATTAGTGTTAAAACAGGGTATTGTATAACAGATAGAAAATGTGTTATTTTGTATGGTAGACTTATGTGTAAAACCGTCTTTACTTTTAAGCCATGTTTAGGTTAAAATGGAATACGATTTGTACTGAACTTTTATGTAGCAATTTATAATGAAATAAACCTTGAAGAAACAATAAAAAACTGTTCTTTTTTCCATTCATGTTTATTACATATGACCTTAACATGATGTTTATTAAGAACATTTAAAAATAGGCATTACTACTACATGTGTTTTGTTTCGGTGTTATATAACGAGTAAATTCAAAACATAGTGTAATCGGTACATTCCCGGTACTTTAATGAGCAAACCTGCCTGAAATTAGGTTTCTTATAAGTTGCAATCTCTCAGTGAACAGTTTATAATCGAACTGACCATATCCACAGTTCAACGCAATTTCTCTCAAACCACACACATTAAAGTCCACGAATAACATGGCCTGCAACTCATGTTTTTTAGTTGTTTTCATGGAAGAGGAAATAAGGTCTGCAAATTCCCGTTTTGGAGGTTTAGAAAACATCAAGTCCAGTAGGGTTGGGTAAATTTTACATTTTCCACGTTTTTCATCCAAATCAATAACATAAAAACGAGACCTACTTATGTCGGTAATTGCATTGTAAAGTCCAGCATCTCCAATATCCAACATGAACCGAAACATGTAATTTCGAAGCAGGGTTGCTGGTATGTTACATATGTCATCGCGCTTTAGATTGTGCAGTTGAATAATTCCGGCACTGTCCCTAGACATAAAAGGGACTTTGACATAACGCTTAGACTTAGCATCAAAAAACTCCTTTGGTTCAATATCCAAAGCAGCGTTCTTGTCATGAAAAAAAGGAAATATTAAAAACTGGCCACGCACTTCAAAATCGAGAGTATGTACATCCCCTAGAAATCTCATAGCGAGATGATTAAATATTGTTCTTCTTAACCGCTCCGCACCGTATTCTCCTTTGATTACCTGTTTTTTTTCAAGATCCACCGTTACATAACACTTCCCAACACTAGTCGGCTTTTGCATTAATGGACCTTTTAAAGAAAGTGCTAATGTTTTTTGTTCACTTTCAGTTAAAAGTGTTGTGGGCTCCATTGTCATCCTTTCCTTACACGATAATCTCAATGCAATAGAAGTGAATGATATCTCCGCGTTGATTTTAGTCGGCCTTTACCAACAGCTAGAAGTCAAATAATGCGTCACAGGCGGCGGGCCAAGCACTTGGGCGCCCTCTATATCACATGTCATATATCCGGCCGCGCAGGACTGTGTGTGTCAGTCTAAGAGCTACCAGCACAGGAGTTACTTTACCCTAACAGGCCAAAGTGGCCAGTGTTGTTTAATGATAAGTTTGTAGAGGTCACGCCCTTTTCCCGGTTATATTTCTCCTATTAAACCTGGAGCACTTTTGAGCACTCTTAGTGATTTGAATGCATAATGTCTTGCACTATTGATATGTAGAAATAATTTCAAAAGAGACTCTCACATTAATGTGTAAAATCAATTTTGATTTGGCTAATTATCAAATTTTGGGCAGCCAACTGTCAACTGACATCCCCATTTATATTGAACTATCTTCATACTGACAGGTATAAAACAGATATCAGACATACACAAACAATGGTGGCTAACATGACTAAAATCATCTGTTCTTTGGATCACCCTTTACTTGTCTGTATTAGGCTTAAGAAATGCAAACTCTGAAGTGTCTGTTACCGCATGGGCGCCGTGTTTACGGCCATCCCTCCCCACTCACCCTACAGAGGGCGCAATACTTGCTGCGTCGTGTGGATGCGTCACAAAGTGTAAAGTATAGTGCATGCCGGGGGGAAAAACCACGTGACAAATCCCTAGTTTGTAGCACCGTTGATCACGTGTCTGATTACGTTGGTTTTTTCATATAACTAGGTGTTTGAAACTTAAAACAAACCGTATTTTTCGGTGTAAAGGTCATAGAAATGAAGCTTTAGGTAATTGAACGGAAAACTTTATTGGAAAGGGGTTAAAGTTTATTTATTTTTTTGTTTTTTTTGGGTTTTTCCTTTAGGGCAGTTGCCGGTGACTCATCGGTGGCAGTGACATACATAAAAACGGTTTCATTCCTCCCTTCTATGAATAGCATCGAGGGAAATTTCCTAAAGGCTACCATGTAAAGACGGTTGTTCCTCGCCATTTTGTACAACCCAGCTGTATTTTCCCCCTGTTTGGTGAAAATTAACCGTTATCACCTTCTAACAGCCACACTTCAGTATTCAGTAGCTGATTGCTTGCTTCAAGTTATCATCCATCACTACTACTACAGGGATGACATCGACTTCTAAGTCTGAGTTGACATTTCCTACAACTTCTACCAGTTTCGAGGTTGACGGTGGAGTTTGGTGTAGGTTTACACTTTCACGCAATGAACAGGACAACACCGTTCACAAAATTGTACTTGCATTTGTTATCTCTGACTGTTTGGAGCTACATGTTGTGTTCTTTAACAGCCTGGATGATATTAACTATGGAAAAATTTACTTTGTGTCGAACAAAAACCCAGTTGAAATACCACCTCCCTACTGGAAGGATTTACGTCAGCGATTCACGGCTATCAAAAAACTGTACTCAAGCCAAAGTCTACTGTCAATACAGTTCAATTCGGGAATGGTGTTGTCTAAGGCATACGGGGAGAACAATAAGGTTGTCGTCTGTGTAAATATAAAATACCTGGAGAAAGAAAATGAATTCCAGCTTACGAAAGAAGAGTATAATATGCTAAAAAATGGGGAGTATTTGGAGTTTGCTGAAAAGTACCGTACGACAAACTTATTAGAGACACCATTGTATTACCTGCGCATGATATTTAAAGCAATGAGCCAAGGGCCAAGGTCAGTTTCATCGGATGGTAAAAGAACTTTTTCAATGCCATGAACCTGATGCATCTGAGTACACGGGAGAAAAAGAGAATCCGCAAGTTTATTACGTTTAGAAAATACCACAGTTAAAGACTTAAGAACTTGGTGAAAGTTTAATTTTCTTTATTGTAAATAGATTACATATTTTTGTGCCACAGCATTAACATGTTTCACCCCACAAGTGACATTTTATTTCTGGCAGCATGTTTAAAAACATCTATTGTGGAAATTCTAATTCAAACTTTTGTTGTTATACAAATATATAACATTTAGTTTACATAAAAGCATGTAGTTAGAGTTTAGCTAGCAGATGTAAATAAAGACTATGGTAGATAAATGTATACAGGCACTGACACATTCCTCTGTTAAATTATCAACCTGTGAAGCACGGGATAGCCACTTAGTGCAGCTAAAGTGCTGTAAAACACAAATCAATCAATCAATCAACCACCGTTTTAAGTAGATTCACGATGTTCATAAAAGTATGCCATGTCATCAGTGTTGGCACGTAATACAGCCCGTGAATTAACACTTTGTAGAAACTTTTCATAAAAACTGTCACCGATGATGAGAGAAGGAAAATATTGTGTAAGTTTTTCAGTACGACCTTTAAACTCTTCCAAAGTGATGTAGTTATGACACTTTTCGGCATATGCCAAACATAGTTCATTATGTTCAGCCAGGCAGCCCAAATACATGTGGTCACTTTGAGAACTCCGATTGTTATTGCAGCCGTAACAGTTACGAGATATCTCCGCTCTAAACTTCTCGGTTAGCAAAAGTGTATACATACTCATCATCACATCCGTTTTGGATGGATAGTAAAGCTTGTATGTCAAATATACAATTCCATTGTTTTGTTGACGTTGACGCAAACAAAGTCCGCTCCAGTAGTCGTTTGCATTTTTTTTGCAAAGTCTGTTGTTTAAATAAAAGTCAGAGTCGATGTAGTGGTTTTTGTTTTTTGAATCAACCATGCACCACTTGTACACCTTTACGTATTCTCCATTTAAATCTGTCCATGATACGGCTGGCTTTTCACTAAAGCATGCATCTTCCTCGTTATAAACTCTTTGAATATTCCAAGTCCATTCTCCAGGCTGGAGTTCCATGTGAGAAGAATCATTTTGTGCAGAAGATGTTGCCATGGTGTACTCCTTGAAAAATAAGTAAAAACTGAAGACAGATCCTTCAGCACGTGGCCCTTATATGCAATGTTAACCGACCAAAAGCCAGCATGTAACCCAAGGGGGTTGGGAGGGGGGAAACTAAAGTGAAAGTTTAGGGGTGGGGTAAAACGAGTGTAGGCCAACTGGCTAGACTGACAATTTTAGTTTTTTGAAGAACTGGAAGTATAGGGAGGGAAAAAGGTATAACTAGGTGTGGTTGGTGATTTTGATACCTCATGCATTTCAAACGGGTCTATTTTTTTCTCTGATGGTTTTTCCCAAACATGTGGAGACCACTTCTTTGGAAGTTCACACAATTTTTTTGATTTTTGAAAGTCCTCATCCTTTATGGTATGTTTCATGTGTATTATGTTGTTTAAACATTGCACCATATATTCCAGTTGACCTTTTGTTTCTTTCAGTTGCAATATCTGTTGTTCCTTTGGCATGGTTTTCTTACAATAATCCAAAATAACCATGCGGTCTTTTAGATTATTCAAAACCCCCTTCATTTCTTTATAAGATTGTATTTTCTCTCCCATATTGGCTCCGTTCCTTCCAATGACGAGTGTGTTATCAACTATGCTTTGTCCCGCTGCAGCTTTCTCCTTTTATACTCCTGAAAGTTTTCCCTTATCCACCCGCTTTAAGTCTGTGCACTCCATTTTAACGAAGTAACTTAGCTTTTACTGTTGCTCTGTCAAATGGGTCTACACTGTTCCTCGGTGCATATGTTCATGTTATTCATTTTCCATACGAGGTGATGTAGTGCTGCATTTTCTAGCTGAGCTCTAGATATTGTGTGTATAACACACGTTACAAATGGGTAGTTTACAAATTCCGTACCTTCCTCTGAAGCATTAGGCAAAGCTATGCTGTGAGAGTCCCTCCATGAAAAATCTAACAACTTTTCGTGCCTGTACCTTCCGTCAATCGTTTTACCAGAGTCAAGGTCAATTTCAGTATCATTAAATATGTATTTGTTTTTACCCCACATGCAGGCATGTAGTTTTCTATAAAATGTAATCGGTAGCATTCCATTTTGACATTCCTTTGCTAAATCACGTGTTTCGTATTTGGCTAGCCATTTTCCGCCTGCAAGGGCTTTGCCTACATATTCTTCAATAAAGGGTGTTACCGGATTCATAAGAAACATATTGCATGGACTAGAAGTAGGTGTAACTATTTGCCAAGGGACAACACCAAACTTTCCAAGTCTCAGAATTGCTGTGTTAAGTTCTACGGAATACGTTTTGCTGAAAACGTTTGTGTTATAAATTGATATCCATTCAATTCCCTTTTGGGTTAATACAACTGTGTTTTCATCAACAATGTCCACTATTGCATTACGTGGCAACCCCAAACCGTATAGAACTGTGGCAAAATAAGCAGCAAATTTAATTTTGTCCCCACGTTTATAATTCAGCCATGCTTTAAGGAGCTCAGGATACGAACCTTTAATGTAATTGCCTTTCGAAACAATGAGAACTAGTGCCTCATACATGTTGTCCATTTTGCAAACTGAGTAGTCCTTACTGTCAATAAATTTAAGCTCTGGGTAATTAGCCGGCGGTGCCTTAATGTGTCCACCGGTGTTTGCTAGATGGTGGCAAACTAAACTTGCTACCTTTGATGTAACACAGAGCATATTTCCAGGATCCAAGGTGTCTAAATTTACTGACTTTTTTTTAAAAAAAGACATGCACTCTGCTGCCAGTGTAACATTATTCGGGTTTGTAAATTTTACACCCGTCATGCTTGTATAAGTTCCCGTTCTTCTTTTCTTTTGGAATGTGATGAAATCGGTATAGTTGGTTTTTCCTCAACCTCTTTATGTGATATATCACATGGAAATGAACGAGTAAGAACAGGGGGTACCGTATTGTTCATAGAGCAACTCTCACCAGTAACACCAGATGCAAGCATTAAACCGGCCTTTATTTTTCCCTCCTGTACACGATGTGTGGCAGTTGATAAAGTGGATTCCAAAGAGAGTGTGTCTAAAGTAATTGGTAGGCAGGACTGAACGCACATACGAAAGTTTATGTTTTTCTCAGCTAATTCTGTTCTTAAATAACTTTCATCGTTATTAAACAAAAAAGCACCTCCCTCCTCAGTAAATGGTTTTAACTCCATGTATTGCATGTATGAGGACACTAGTTTTTCACGTACTTCACCGGGTATATCGTTTTTAGAGCATAGTATACCTAACAATGTTTGTGCTTGCTCTTTGGTGTAACCCATAGAAAAAAGCATATCGTATACGGCATATAAATCACTTGCTTTAGCCCTGATGTCATCTTCCATAAGGTTTTTCCAATCTTCAAGCTGCGAGGCAAGGTAAACATCACGCACTTTTTGATCTATGTCCGAGTATCCTTTGTTTTTTTTTCGACTTATATCTTGAAGAACAGATAGGGCGTCCTGGTTGTTTTGATACCAGTCATCAGCCAACACAAACAAAAAAGAATATAAACCATTTAAACCTTGTTTAATTAAGCGTTTAAATACTGACATTATGATAAAGAATGCTTTTTCCAAAGCTTTTATTGCTGCCACACTTAGCTTTCAGGAAAATAGGGATTTTTTAAAAGCGGTCGAATCTTATGTGAAATATTGGCACCGTCAAAAAAAACCTAAGGACAAGTGTACATTTTGCATGTTTATTTTTCGCCATGGCAAAACTGAAAGGGAGTTAAATCAAATTAAATATTTTGCAACGACAATGCCATTAAACTGCACGGGCACAGTTTTTATATGGTATTTTATAGTTAAAACATTTCAGTTATCACCCAGTGAATTGTTAGAAGTAGACCCGGAGTCCATATTTTTCCACCTTCTCCTACAGCTATGTGGCAATAACACAACTTTAAGTTCAACAATGGAGCGTGAGGTACTAAATTCTGTGAGGCTTACATCTCATATATCAAAGCTATTATGTGATTTGGATGAAAATGCAGAGCACGAAATCCTAGCGGAAATAAAAACAACTGAGGAATGCTTGAACTCCGATGAGGAAAAAGTAATAAATGAATCGAGCGACACACTTAAACCGAGTAGAAATGAAAGAAAAAGAAAAAAAAAGAAAACTAACAAGGACCACCCTGATCCAAAAAAAGAAGCTAAAAACAAAGGAAAGGAACTACAGGTTTCCTCCTTAATTTTAATTGACAACCTAAGAAAAGGAGGATGCTACGGTTAAGATTTAGAAAATAAATCTAGATGTATATATTCGAACACTGGAGCGTATGAAATGGCAGCTATGAATCACACTTTGGACGTAGATGCGAGATTGTTTGTCTCACCAACCTGGGTTAAAAAGAATATGTGTGGCGTTAGTTTACAATCTTACTATGGAATGAAGGGTTACATGAATTTTCAACCGGGAATTGTAATAAAGCATAGCAGTAACCAACCGTACGACATAGAAACTAACAAGGTGAATAAAAAAAGAAAAACAGACCCTGAAAAAAAAGGGCCGAAAACTAATAAAAGTGTTACGTCGCTCTTTGCCCTTGAAGAAGAACTTTTTAACACGCCCTTAAACACTTTTGGTGTAGAAGATTCAGAAAACATAGATTTTTACATGAACAGTTATTTAGACGAGGCTAACAGTTTACACAATGAAATGTTAGTTTTACATCGTTTACACTCTCTATGTTATGATCCCACACCGGATGGAATGACACTCATTAGATATAGCACATCATTAAATCCGTGCTTGTGGTGTACTTTAGGTATATCCCCTGGTTTCCGACGTATACTGCATGATCTTGCGGTTATGGCTGAACAAAAAAAAGTAAAGTCCGGCATGAAAACACATGAGTGGGGTGTATGTGGTAGTCTTATGACGGGTGACGATTCTTTGTTCAGTAAATATCACCGTGGAACAGCAAACACGTGTGAAAAAGAAGCGTTAAAAACCACTTTAAGCTTGGAAAGTAAAATTGGTTCATTGCAAAAAAGAAAATGCGAAACAAACCAAGAAAGTAACTTTTTCCATCAGTTAAACATGTCATATTCTCTTGACCTAGATAAGATTAAAGTTCGCTGTGAACCCGTACATGCAGTTTTCGATGATTGGGCTGAATTTAAGTACCCGTTTATTAAAACCTTTCTGAAAGAAATAAATTTAACTGACAGGGAAAAATGTGTGAACGGTATAAAAATGCATTGCACATCTGACGGTGACATATCTTGTTTGTGTAACAACAGAAGGTTATTTACTGACACAGACTGCTACTCAAGACAACACCATGTGTGTCTGTTGCCTACCATTGTAAGAAATGCCAAAACCATTATTCAGGTATTGGGAATTGTTAAAACCTCGAAAAACCTGATGGGAAAAATACCTAAGTTAACTGCTTGCCATCACATGTCTCCTTGTATTTAAAAAAAGTTTACAATAAAAAACCATGAAGAAAACCAAATATAAAATTCTTCCCTCTGATAAAATATCGCAGAGTATAACCGTTTATATTCCTGTTTGGCACCGTTTTAAGTGCACCACTAAATCTCACAAGACACCAAAAATAAATCATAAAGAGTTAAAAGATGTATATTGTTTGGAACTGGAACCGAGTCCTGTATGTAACAACAGGCAGCTGGCAACCGTTTATTGTAATTGCTTCAAAGCAGTTAAGGTGTTTTATCGGTTATCGATTATGCAGAAGGGTGTGTTACCTAAAGAAAATCAGCTTGAAAGTTATTGTCAGGAATTAACAACCTGCTTAACAAGCTGGCCTGAAAAAAGTAGTTGTTATCTGTTCACCACTCACACATATCGAAAAAATAAGCTCTGCAGATAAGTGTGCCAGTTGGAACACTAACGTATATAAACACCTTAAACCAAAGAAAAGGGTGTGGTTAAAAATAGGGCAGCCAATCCCAGCACACACAGGAAATTTATACCCAGGCGTTGATGGATCTCCTAGCCAGACAGCAGTTTACTGCTCTCACGGAAACCCGTTGAGTCTTACAAGTACACTTAGCGTTATAGGTGTTAAAGAATTTCATCTCCAGCTTTCAAACCCAACAAAATGGAAACGACTTCCAAGGAAACAGTCGAAGCAAAAACTGAAAATGTGACAAAGGATAAGACCACTTTAAAAACCGTGGGTGATAATGCTTCAGAAACAGATAACATAAAACGTTACAACTATTATTTGTGGGCCGACACCGGTTTTATTCAACGCCTGAAGCAGTTTATACATGACTGTAAAGAAAAAACCATGAATACGGGTCATATAAATAGGATGATAAAATGGAAGCGGTGGTTCGATTATTATCTTCAAAATCAACCAAAGTCTGTGGAGGATCTCTTATGTAATATGCCTTCTAGTTGGAGTCAATCAGAGCCATTGCCAATAGGAACTATAGTTACGGAAGGCGATGCTGGAACCGGCAAAACATTTTCAGTGAACACTTTACTACGAACTCTTTCCGATGCCACAGTGTCTTCCTATGCTAGAAAAGCCACGGAGGCATATTTAGGATACGCTAATGCTCATACAATTCCAGGTGGAATGAATCATATTGTTAAAAATGATACCATGTGTAAAATGTTTAACATAAGGTACGGTGAAAAAAGAATTCAATCCCTGCTTGATAATTTGTGTAAGTGTACGGACCTGGAAGAGTCCTATTTAAATATGTTGTCTACTTTACACAAGGCAAAGGATGAAGCATATGCTACAGAGACCACAAGAATGCATTTTGCGCTTGCCTCACTGAAACTTTGGCCTTTGGTAAAGGAAATATTAAATGCGATGTTGTTGGATTTTAAGTCCACTAATTGGATGTACCGCCGTACAATATTGTCAGAAAAACATCCACATTATACGGGGGATGAATTGGTGCCTTCCATATTGTTAAGGCACCATGAATTATTGAAATCGGCATTTTGGGACGACGAGCCTGTTTCAATAACTAATGACAACAACAAATCAGGAAAAAATAGCTTATTTTCAGAGGAAGCTTTCATAATAGAAAAAGCTATGGACGTGGTAGAATGCTCGGAGGAAATAATGGATCAAGATACCTATCGACTGTACACAGACATTCGGCACTCACCGTCTAAAGTGAAATGTCCACCATGTATGCCTCAGGCTGCACTTTTCCCTATAATGTTGTTTGAGGAGGACGGAATGGCTCCAGCTGTGTATGGGGACCTTCGTAAACTACTGATAATGATTACACAGTTTATGTATTTACCTCCCTATACATTTTACACGGTACCAATATTGATTTCTTCTGGAAGTACAACACAATCATCTGCAATAGGTTCCGTAGCATCGTGTTTAGACATTTCTTCTGATGCCTTTCACCTGTATGATAAAACCAATACTTTGGCATACAGAGCAGAATTTTTTCGCCGGAATGTAAGTAGTTTTGACTCCATTGACACCGTGGCTTGTAGGGCAACTTGCACATCTTTAGAAAGGTGTTTACCTGTTAGCGACTACACTTTTTCTTCAATGTATACACATGAGGAACATTCTAGCTTAATAGATGATCCATGTTATTTACCCAAAGGTACAAGACTTTATCAAAAACATGCCGACGTGTGTAAGTTTACTGATAAAATGCGAAAATCTGGCAAAGCACAACTTCCAATGACAGACGTCGTATTTGTTGCAGATAACGTTATACAACTAAATGAAGTACCAGTGAGCAATATACAGGAAGGACTTTCAAAACTTAACGCAGAGCAGGCTTTACAAAATCGCATAAAAAGATGGAAAAATAAAACGTCCATTCTTTATAAAAATTACACGAAAGATGGTGACACAGAGTACTTTCACGATGTAGATTTTTACACCGTGGACAAAAACTGTGTACCCGACATAGAACAGGCTCTTTACCACTCACAACGCCACGCTTTGGAATTGCGAGCACAGGAGGAGGCATGCAGTCAGAAAATGCATAATGATGATAATAACAGCAGTGAGTTCGAGCAGAAGGTGGAGGCTTGTGTTACAAAGGTATCTTTAGCTTCAGATGACATTTATCCACCCAACACATTAAAACACATAACGTACGATAATATAGTAAATGACACTTGTGGCCGCAAGGTTATTAAAACCAAAAAGATTAATGATGGAACTGTCCGTACGGAACATGAAGAGGATAACACTAAGACAATGAACGGTTTAACTTTTATCATGGGTCCTGCACAACAGTTGCTAAGCCAAGAGGAGCACAGATCTAAAAGACTTTATGCCAGTAAATTAGCTAAAAAACTAGGTGATGGAAAGACACTAGCTCAGGAATATCTTACAGGGTCCAAAGTTGTGGACCAAGAAGGAGAAATGGTGTATGACCCACTTTCAGATATAGTAGTAGAATATGCCAGACCTCAAAAAGACGACGTTGAATTTAGTGTAGGTTCTTCAACAAATGCGCGTATATTGTACATGGTTTTTAAAAGAAAGAGGTATGTTGTGAAAAATGCACCCGTAACACTGGAAAACAAAAAACTTCTAGTCAAGTGTCGTGGAATAGACTGTACGCTTTCTGAACTTATGCACAACAACATATTTAATGAACGCACTAGCAACGCCTTTAAAGCAATGGTTTTTGGAGGTGTTATTGAAAAATACCTTGAATGGCATATCAGTAAGGTGGATTCAAAAGTAGTATACGGCCATGCTTCAAAGCTTAACAATGTGCATATTCTTTACCAAAACTACAAGGATGCCATATCCACCTTTGCGTGCAATATAATCGATGAATACGAGAGAAAGGTGCAATACATTGAAAACAGTGGACTGAGAACACAAAACGTTGATAAAAAACCTAAAATAAGCAGCAAAGATTTATGTGTAGAACTCTTGAGTCTCGTAAGCCTCATTTACAATCATTCGAAGAAGAATGAATCTCAATTTATTCATGAGGTTCAACTTAAAGTGTATGTTGATCAGTCACCGTTTCATAAACTTTTGCAATACGAAAACAAAGACGTAAATATCAGAGCTTTTGGACTTTTAGCAACGGGAGAAATAACAATTTACGACACCGGTGAAAGTGAATGTAACGCAAACTGGCGCAAAAAGCGCGAACAGGATTACTTAAATACTGTTAAATCGCGAAATGCATATCCTTTCTCTTTAGTGCACAGAGAAAAGGTGTATGCTTTACGCAGGACACTTAAACCCTCTGATGTTATGCAAATGGGATTTGAAACCTTTTTACCACAACTATATGTGGATGCCATGTGCAGTTTAAAAATAAGAAACTGTCTCTTGGTAACAACGGTACCGGCCGTGGAAGGAAATGTTCCATGGTACAAAATATTTGCAAACGCCAAACATGCCACACACAAAAAATACAATAACTCGAAGGAAGCTTCCTTTGGTGTCCTTATGAGACATGGACTGGCGGGTACGCGAACCCCAAAAGCAACTCTTGCAAATGGCATATTCAGCATGACCGGCGGAGAACTGATGAATTTTCCTCGACCCTTTCAAGCACACAGTTACCCAGATGCATCCACCGTAGTAGTTAAAACACAAGAGGGATACATTCCAAGTGCAAGTAACTTTAAAAAATCGGTAATAAATGCAAAAGAAACAACCAAAGAAGAAGAGCTTAAACCTAAACGCGTGGAATGCTTAATGATGTTCGGTTGCTTAAATCCCATGTACACCACACCGGCCTCAACAGTAGCTTACTCTCAAGGGTCCACACACGAGGGCCACGTATGTGTAAATTTTAGTTCCACTACAGGTAAAAGTAACCAGTTGGTTAGTTTGACGCGAACAACGAAAAATTCGAATCTCAAGGTGGCCAATGTGTTGCACGCAAAAAATGGACATGGGCACATAAAGGACCTGAGAAAAAGTAAACTGCAAAGAAGAAAATTCTCCAAAATGGCTGCTATGTATTACTACAGGCAGTAAACCAAACCCACCTGCATTGTTAGATTTAGTAATGTATGTTGTTAAAAAGATAAGCCCAAAATAAACACTGACTTGAAAAATTAACTGTTTATTTGCTCACTATATTACATTATTCACTACATCGTTTACGTCAGATATAATTTACACAAAGCCTAGAAGAGGAGTGCACTCTAATCGTGTTACTTTGTAAAATCCTTCCACCAACTTCTTATACGTCAAGACGTAAGACCAATATTTTTGTTGTCTTAAGTCGCTGTCTGTTGAATAAAACTTCGGTACTCTTTTTTTCATGGCAGCTTCATTTACAAGGTCCCGTGCAAAAATTGAAAAACTCGAAACTCCACGGTTGTGTAAATGGCGGCATAGTCCACGAACAGCCATTTTTTTAATTGCGGTATCTCCACATTTGCGACTTGTGAGGACTTCATGCATGGGGTCATGATCCCAAACAGACCAACGGTGATGCACAGCGTTTTTTATCATTGTACGAAGTTCTGTTGTTTTTGTCGCCTTCGATTCCTTCCATAGCGATTTCAAAACAATTAAAAGTACATCAACAGAATACTCACTAAATTTGTTTGTGTACGGCTGTAATTCTAATAAACACAAAAGTTTATTCACTGAATATATAATTTCTTTTTCGAAGGACAAGCATAGTTTTAAATGGCGCCAAACACTTTCATATTTAAAAATTTTAGGGGCGATATTACGGTTGATGTACGATAATTTTTCTTCCCGGCTTTCTCTTTTCCATAATTCTTTTACCACTTCGTCCCATTCATTAACAGAACAGCAGGCACTTAAGCGAATGTCGCATTTTCTTAATGTGTTAATGTCGTTGTTCCAATTGTCATAGTCGATGGGCATACCTTTACATAGTCCGGGTATAAAAGTCAGATCATCATTTTCCTCTTCAGTTGGTGTTTCGGGTTCATTGTTAAAGTACCCTTTGAAGCGTTCTAATTCATTCAACCACAGTACATTCCTGCTGTCAACATTAACCTTAGTCTCACACGGTTTTTGTACCTGGTGGATGCCATACAAGGTTTCAAAATAACCCTCTGCTATCTGCTTGTATTGCATTGCATATGCCCAATAGTTATCCAAAAGATAATACAACTTGTGTTTATTGTCCACCTGAAATTGGGGAAGGTTCTTTTTTATTTCCGAATCGTTCACCTTTCCGTACTGGCTCTCATAGCTTAACGTCGTGAAAAGGTAGCGAGAGAGATTTTTTAGAACTAGTGCTCTAATGTGGTACCTTCTAACTTCAGCTAGGTTTTTTACTGCCGGTGCCGCCCTTATGGATATAACCTTTTCATCGATGTCTGTGCTTTGATCCCAGGCAAGCATTTCTATTAGTTTTTTGCTTTTTGTTGCCGATGTGTAATTCCACACTCCCGTGAGAACCACCCTTCTCATGTTAATGTGTTCAACAGATGATAAGTCCTTACAACTGTTTTCATCGTCTTTTTTAACGTACAATAACCAACCCAGGGCATTCACAAAATTAATGCGGTCCATTTCATATCTTAAGAGAAGTACCATGAAAAGCTGTTTGTGTCTCCATTTTTGATTCCCGTAGTCATGGGTGAACATATGTTTTAAATTAAGTCTTTCATCTCCTTTGTATTTTCTGTACAGTAGATTCACATAGTGATCCCAATTAGCCGACGTCAGTTTTTCTCCTGCAAGCTTAATGTGCCTGGGTAACACGGTATTTGGTTGCAGGGAACAACAGGTTTGAAATAACAATGTGTAGGATGAAGGTGCCATAGTAACAGCTATGTGTATTCCAATGCTGGTAGCTAAATGGCATGAAGTACCCATGCACAAGGGAGGCAGGTTTTGAAATGCACTATAGCAAAGCGCCGGTGGAGGCCCCGTGTGGCAGAGTTTCGCACTAGGAAAAGGATAATATTGTGTTAAATGTCAATATGTAGCTTTTTGGCCAAAGGCAGGTGGTCCTCATCGCTGTCATAATCATTATCATCTTCATCATCATCTTCATCGTCATGAAAGGCAGCTATTAGGCTTCTTTTATGTTTCAGTATTTCCTGCATTGGTTGAAACACATTTCCCTTAAACAGGTCTTGCCATGCTTGGATTTCCTTTTCAGCATTTCCGTGTACCATCATGCACTTGTTTACGTCCATGGGGTGTTCTTTATATATGGTGGCTAAAAGTTTGGAAACTGTGTTTGGGTTTTCAATTACATGTAGGGTTATTTGACTAAGGCTCATCTCACTAAAACATAAAGGATAGTGAAAAACGGCACCTAGTTTTTGCCATCCTTTATTACAGCCTGTGTCTTTATCTTTTGCCTTTTGGCCTTGCTCATAAGCGGCTTTATATACTTGTTGCCAGTCGTAATATGTAATTAACTTTTCTGATTTCACCGATGAGAGGGCATTTTTGTCAGCAGCGTACAGACCACGTTCTTTTAAGTTTTGTACTTTCACCAGTTTTTTAATGGCCTTGTCCAACCACCGTCCTCTTTTTTGTATGTTTTTAATAGAATAAAGGCCTTCTATTACTTCTTCCCATGTTAAATTTAAACTGGGTATTGCTGTTCCACAAGAGAAAACAAGCACGTCTATAAAGGCCTCTCTAGTACACTTTGCAGCTTGTTTTGCTTTATACCTAACATCAAACAAACTTTTGGCAATTTCCACCTGGGCTAAAATGGCCATAATTTTACCTTCAACGGTACGCCGCTCGTCTATGACCCGTTTTATTGTATTAAACATTCCTTGTATTTCCTCTTTAAATTCATCGTCAGTCCAGTTTTCTGGTAACATGGAAGCCTTTCTGTCCTCTTTTACACTACCGTCCAGCCTTACAATTTCAAATCTTTGTTCAAGCTGTTCAGCAGCCTCCTCAGATATAACCCTTCTTTGTAGTTTTGCATTCCAATTTCCGTATATGTCATAAATTGAATCATTTGAGAGCATTATTACCTGAACATCGGGTCTTGGTATAAAACTTTCACCATGGCTTTTGCAGTTACCTCTAAATCCTAAAACAGACTTGCTCGTGAGGGTTTTCAGTTGCGATAACTCCAACTTGTTGAAAGGGCTTACTTCCTCAAAAATTAAAAATTGTGCTTTTTTGGGAATGGAAATCCAATTGTTAGAATCATTAACAAAATGTGCATTAAACAAATCTTTAAATTCCTCCATTGCATGAGTTTTACCAAAGCCAGGTTTCTTTGAATAAATGTAATAGTGTTTAAACTTGATGTTTCTTACGCTGGGACGCCCAATAAAGCTTACTTTAGTTTCAGGGTATTTTTTTGTTCGAACAGATACAGTCTTGTCGCTTTCCAATGCCTTCCACTGTTCAAAAATTACAGTGTGCTCACCTTCCAAGTCTGGGTTTAGCTTTGCGTGGCGATGTATTCTTTCCATTAGGTTTTTACTGTTTTCAATGTAAACTGCCTTTTCAAAAGAAACTGTACCTTGCTTTACAAGTTGGGTAGTAGGCAGGTTAACTATCATCTTGTTTCGAAACTTGTTTTTTTGTCTGTCTACATAGTTTAAAACTACTGTTTTTATGGCAGCCTCTTTAAACATATTTCCAAAACTAAAGGCAATTTTTTCAGGGTCGTATCCGTTTTTAAAATACTCCTGTATGAACCTTTTGGGTAAAAGGGATGTTTTTATGTTCCTTTGTGGCCTATGTTGTGTGTGTAAATATTTCTGTAAGGTTTCCATGCCAGATTTGAGATAAATTGCCCTTTTACCACCGTTCAGAAAAAGCTGGCCGTCAGTAGTTAATAAAGCTCCTTTAAGCGACCTGTTGGTAATAAATTGGTTTAAATATTCTATAAAGTTTGGTTTAACCACATCACGTGGATTAAACTGTATAAGAAAGTTTCTTGCCGCCTGTGTCATGGCTTGGTTATGTTTTCCAAAGACAACAATCAACTGTTCTTTACAATTGCATAATAACAACTGACAGTAAAAAGTGAAAAAAAACACAATTTATATAAAAAAACGGTGGGAGGGGGTTACACCCGTTTCAATTGTGAAACAGCATTTATCTTTACCCCCCACGCTGCCCCCCCCCCTCTTGCAAACATGAATTGGGGGTCTTCCCACTGTAGTGTTGGCGTTTGCGTTTGCGTTTGCGTTTGCGTTTGCGCTCGATAATTTATAAAATCCCTTTTATATATGTATACCCCATATAAATTACTACCCGCAAACGCAAACGCAAACGCAAACGCCAACACTACAGTGGGAAGACCCCCAATTCATGTTTGCAAGAGGGGGAGGGGCAGCGTGGGGGGTAAAAATGCTGTTGCTATGGTAACAGTGGTAAAAGGTCAGTGGGTGCAGTCACCATGGTAACCAAAGGGCCGCCTTATTTACAGTCAACTAAATTATGTTTAGTACACCGCTATCATCCTTATAACATGGCAAAACATACTTAATGAAACAGTGTAACTTTTCTGCCTTAGTCTTTTTATTTTATTTTGTAGAACATATAACGCGAATATACCCATTGTCTTAAACAGAGTATAGCCGTGACACCATTTTCACGAGCTACCATCACGGACCCGGGGCCTACTGTTCACTTGAGACGTAGCATTACTCACAAGCAGAATACACATCCTTTAGGCCAGGCTGTATAGCTAGACGCTAGCTTACCAAATACAAGTTACTCCGTGAAACTTTGTTACCAAGCCATCAACAATGAACTCCAAACCTGTTACCTCGGACAAAGGTTGCCAAACATGGGAAGAAGGAGAATGGAACCAAGGAGAGGTGGAGGACTTAGTTTACAATGATTTGGCTGTGCACTGCTGGTACTTTCTTGTTTGTTTGAACATAAGACAAAACAAGGTTTCCTTTTCACAGGCATGGAGCCAAACTAACATTAAACACGTTAAGGCACTGTACATTTCATCACTTCGGACAATACATCACAGAGATCCCATTTTGGGTTTGCACCTTGTGGAATTTGTGCAAGATATGGCCAAAAAGTTTATGGAAGAGATGATCATAAAAAGAGATCACAATGACAGGTACCTTAAGCTGGTACAGCAAAGTGTTCGCGGTATGAAAGTGGCCATGGAATTACCCGCAGTACATGAATGAAAAAACTGCCAAAAAGGGTAAAAAGGAAAAAGACAATTGGCCTACCGACTTGCATAAATTAGACTAAAAATCCCTTTCGCCCTTCAAGCCTATTGGGTAAAGGTTTTCAAACCCCCTCCCTCATGACTCATAGGTCACGTGTTAAAATCATATAAAAAGGAGCCCTTCCTTTTTCCATGCTGTACTTTTACAGTATACTCTGGTGTGTCACGGACCTAACAAAATGGCAGAACGGGATTTCAGCAGAACGTCACCTTTAACTACAACAGACGATTGCATGGAAAGCGACATAGACAGTGTTGTAAGTGACATAGAGGACGTTCCCAATTTGGTGGACCTTCACGAGTTTGTTGATTGTACTACAGAGCAGGAGGATGTGATGCTGGCATTTGAGAATGTTATCCAGCACAAGAATAAAGACAAGAAATTTCTAAACGAACTAGCACTTTTGTGGTATGAGTTATTACGTACTAATGCCACTCTTTTCAAAAAGCAATTTCATTTTGATTTTGCAAAAGGAAAGTCAGAACCAGTTAAAAGCGAGGATTACTACATGGGATACCTGGAAGGACTATATCAAACACCTGGAAAAAAGTCTTTTGAAGTCTGAAAAACTGGTAAAACTATGAAGTCATATACACCAAACAAATGCCAAACTATCTCGGAAGTTTAAACTAAGTGTACGTCGGGCTAAAGGAAGTGAGTGGACGTACATTTACGGACCAAATATGGTTGAACTCGCTTAAATGTCACTTTTAAACATGTTTTTCTTTGTAAACGGTTAAAGTTGTATGTACGGTACATGCACGATGTATGTCAAATATATAAACCAGTGCTGCTCCTGCTGCCCAACCGGCAACCAGCTCACAAGTGGGCGCAAGGGGTAACTCGGACCTCATGTATTACATGGTTAGTACTACTAGTATGCATACTGTAGTTTAGCAAGGTGCCTGCCCAAACTTGTTTTCTTGTATTAGGACAGTAGACCTTGATATATAACAGCTGTTGGTATATCTGATGTCAGCTTGACCTTAGGGTTAGGTCAGACAACTAAATTTTGGCACTGCTTTTGCCACCGAGTGTGGTTTTAAATGTTAACTAGCACAAAAGAAAAAACGAATAGATCTACATGTTACTTTTTATTGTTTAATAAAACAAAATTAAACCTTATTTTCTAGTTCTGTTGGTACAGTTGTTTTCAAGTTATGTTCATGTGTTAAAGTTTAGGCATTGACGTTGGAAAGAATAGACTGTACGATTTTTTCACCCTTTTCAGCAACCGGTTTCATTATTTGAAAAGTAAGGCTTTCTTTAGTTTCCGTCCTGTTTCCTATAGGTTTGCACAACTGAATCCAATGAAGAGATCTCTTGTTCGAGGAGAGCATAGGATGCAACTTAACTGCAGATTTTCGAGTGGTTTCACATTTTTCATAGGCTTCGTTCAACAACCATATTCGGCATTCAAAATATCGTCTGACACATAACAATCTTAAAAAAGCTTCCATTCTTTGAAAAATGGTATGGGGTATGGATATGCTATAATCGGGCAGTGTTATTAAATACAGAGAGGTTTTTAAATTTTGATCACGAGTAAGCGGCAGCAAAAGTTCTTTTTTCGGCTGAACAACTTTATGTTTCACATCACCGGGCTGACTTCCAAATATGTACATGCTGTTCAAAAATGGAAGAAACTGCCACCATGAAATGTCAGCGAGAATACTGCACAATGGACGAGTGGCCCCACAATAATAAGCTGCGCTGCAAAGAAACAAAAACTTTCTACTTAAGGTCCATCTTGGATAGTTTTTACCATTTAAATTTGTTATGGGAGTTGAAATTAGAAAGGGCCAAAAATGAAATGCACACAAATCATTCCATTGAACTAGAGCACAGTCGGGGCCTGTAACAACTAAACCACGCTCAGAACGTATGGCCAAACCATTTATGTCCACTTCATGTAACTTCTCGACATTTAGGTTATAGCCGTCCACTTCCATCTTTGCCTCACTTACTTTCTCGCATTCCGTTTCATTCAAATATAACACACGCATTAAAGCAGTCGATACCAAAGATGCAGTTTTTATAAGTTCCGACCACGGTTTTTGTTCAAGAAGAACATTGTAAGGCACAGGTAAAACCACACCAGTAAGCGGAAAGCAGTCAGATAAAGCCAAAGGTGTAACTGTCCAAAACCGAGGGGTTGCAAATGATTTCGCTAGGTTGTTTCTTTGCAGTGTTATGTCCTGTAAAAGGTCAGCCATTTGCATGTCGGTTACTGGAATGCAGGCATCTTCAAAAATGGTGTTTTGTATAACTTCAAGGCCTCTTGAAAATTGCACACCGTTTGCATCCTCTATCTGAAACACTAGCCACAAAGTACTTGGTGCAAAAGATAAAGCATACCAGTTGGATTTCCTTACAGTGCCGTCTAAGGTAAGCAAGCGACCTAAAACATGCAATACTTCTAACAACCAAACAAGCGATTCATTAGTAAGACAATGAATCATTTCCTCTTGAGCATCTAGGGTAAGTTTAGCATTCTGACTTTTTTCCGGTAGAGTTAAACAGAAGGAACAAATGTCAAGCAAAAAAGTGCTTACACTGTGCTTGGACTGCATGTTGACAGCGTCACAAATGTCAACCACCCAGGAATGGAGGTTATTGCGACATATGTTCTTTTTAGTCAGAACATTTTTTAATTTTTGAGTAGGTAAATATTTTTGAATCGAGACATTTTCTGGATTGAATGAAAGTAAAGTTTCATGACAACCGTCCACCCATGTAAAAAAAGGTGAGACATTAAACATGGGTATTTCCTTAAGGGATTCCCCACAACCCAAAACCTTGCCCAGCGTCACTTGTGGACATGATGCGTGTGTTTCATGTTGCTTCAATATCAGCTTTCCTTGTTGTTTTACCGATTTTATAAAAGTGTCTGAAAAGCACGACATGTTTGTACTATAATGCACAACCCAGCTTTTACTACATTATTAAAATTAGGGCATGAGCTAAAGGGTAAAAACAAGTGTAATACAAAGGACGTAAGAGTAACTTTTTATTACAAGCAATTCATAAAAAAACAATTAACATGTTACACAATGTACTAAACGTGTATAAATTAATTTTTTTAAATAAAAACCCCTGGTTTTATACCAGTTTAATGACCAATTTAAATTAATTATGTGGCTTGCTCATACAACGTCACTTCCATTTTGTTACGGGGCAGTGCACCGTCCTTGCTTCCTACCACACACACTTTTCCAATTTTAACCGGTTCAAATTCTTTCAACAATGTCACTAAAGAGGATATGTCGTGTGTTATCTTTAATTCCTTTTCCAAACGTTCCTTTAAATGTTCGGAGGTGTTGTGTTCCCCACTATGATTTTCACCATACATTAGGTTAGGTTTCTCATCTTCTTCTTCACATGAAGACGGGTTTTCACTGCCACAAGTTACGTTTCGCTCCAATTCTATAATGGACAAACAAACATCCCTTATTAAAACGTCGGCTGGTAAAAATGTCGACTGATAAGTGTCAGAAGTCGGTACCAATCGATTTACATGAGCTAACCCTAAGGAAGGGGCCCAGTATTGTTCAGCTACGTTAAAAATAAGGCAGCAGGCTTCAGTTAATGAGGAAACACTTTCCTCATCGTATACTGCAGCCAGCATATAGTCCCAAAGTTTGTTTCCTCGCAAATGGTCACAAGCAAAGTGTGCAAGTGTTTCTCGGTGTTTTCTTTCATTGTTTCCCGTTATATTGTTTCTTGTTCGAGCCGAGTTTAAGACTATGCGAAGTATAATACACAAGGACCTAAACTCAGTCATAAAGGCATTGTAGTCCACAGTTTGCAGTAGGTAACGATCCCCAACTCGGGCTGCATTTGCATGAACACATAATGGCGGAATTACTGTGAACACGCTAGATGCTTCGAGAGGCTCCAAACCCGTGTTGTGTACTCTAACTAACTTGTCAGAATGTAAAATGTACTTTTTTTCGTGTAAAGGACTAGTGTAAATAACCGGTAGTTTATTTTGGAGTTCGTTTAAGGTGTGCATGAAATATATGTTAATTCCATGAATAAACTGTTGGGGTGATGGTTTGTCAGGCATGTTGTCTACATAGTACAATTCTCTGTCATCAAAAGAGCACAGTGCATCGTTTGGTTTAATACCTTGGCTGTACGACAGTGTATGGTACTCACTCGATCCAAGCAGTTCATTAAATCCCAGTAAAGTGTCCATTTTTTCCCCTTAGAAAAGCTTTTTTTACGCCTAGTATTTGTATCTTTTTCTATTTGAGTGCCTCTGGCTTATTTAGTCTTAACTGTAATAGTAATGATTGCATTACAACATCCACAAGGTGGTATAAACTAGTTGTGACAAAGGACATTCAGATAGCAATGTGGTAATCGAATTAAGTCTTAATGCTCCCGACCAAAGGTCACAGGTTGAGTTTGCTGTTAAGTAATACTGCTGATTAAGATGAAAGCATAGTAAACAATATTCTACGACTGAAATGGTTTTTATTTCATGATGGCCGTAAGATAGCCCTTTTGCAGCTTTGTACAACATGGATAAAACATGATACAACGTATTTCCACCTTTACCCATAATGGGTGAATAAACACCAGCATATTTAGTTAATCCGGCCACTTTTTCCAGTCCTGGAAAATCACGGGCCAAGGAAGTTTTTTCTCGTTCCCTCATTGCATTTTCCTGTTCCCCTTTAGTTAAGCCTAGCAAAAGGGGGGTCGTACGAAGGATTTCTTTTACTTTGGCTTGTGTCACGTAACCCATGTTTATAGAAACTATGTTGGAACCGGCGGTAAAATCGTGATGCATGTTATAAATTGCTTCAATCAAAAGAGCGGTGGCGAAATCTATGTTTTCTGTAACACGTGCACATATATCACAACAAACTCCTTTAGGGCACTTTTGGATTCTGTATGAGAACCAATGAAAAAACCACGCTGAGCAGTCATTGCTAACAAACTGGGGATATCCAACAGTTTCTTCTTCTTGATACTCCATTTCTCACGAAATTCACTTTTACTCTGCGCGATTTTGCACTGTAGTGACGAGTTACTGTTTTCCTTCACAATTTAAATGTTTTTTCAGTAATAGCAATTCGGGATTTTCATTGAGTAGAATCAAAATAGGTATGAGTTGTTGTTAACAAAGCAAGAAAGCTTATCCTTAACAGAGGAAGGTGATTGGCTGGATTTCTTTGAATATTTAATAGATGCAGACGGTGTTATGGTTTTGTCAGTTTCTGAAGTAGGATCAGCACTAACATTATCAGCACGGGCATTGGAATTTTCCATTGGTTTGTCACTGCATCCTTCGATAGTAGAAATTTCAACCGTGTTGAGATTAGGTGTAGTTTGTGTAGTCAAATTTGTTGAAGGTAAATGGGAACGCACAGCATTGCCAACAATAGCAAGTATTTTATCTTCGAGTTTGTTTTCAGAAGTATTACCTGAAGAAGTGTCATTTTCTGCTTCATTAACTGAAACATTAGTTTTTTGAACTTCCTTTAACCTATTCACCTCACTTGTAAGATCTTTAATTGTTTGCCACAGTTTACCCTCGTCACTGCCATTGTCTTCTTGAAGTCGACGTTTTTTGGTCGGTTGAGGTTCTTCCTCATGGGTTTCACGGGTTTTGCATCTGTTGCGGTTAGAAACCTGTAGTTCCTCCTCTGATTCATCGCTATAACACCGTGGGTACCTGGCTGAATCATTATGATGAAAAGAAGGATGATTACAAAACCACCTATTGTCGTTTTGGTGTCTCTGGTGTTTTTTTCTGGAGGGTCTATCGTACCTTTCAAAGGACATTGGGTAATATTCACCTGGCGGCACCATAGGTTGAAGTGGATAATTTGGATAGTTGTTCCATCCCATTTGTTGCAAACATTGCTGAGGATAGCTGTTACAGCTATTTTGTGTTGGCATGGCCAGTTGTGGTGGAAAAGGTGTGTATTGCTGTTGTTGTTGTTGAGGAGATGCAATTTGTTGTGCAATAGACTTTGCAAAAGTGTTTGCCATAGCTTCCATTACCTTTTTTTGCTGGTCCATATTTAACGTTCCTGAATGTTGTGCCGGAACCTCCATTTCACTGGATTTGTGCTGATGTAATTTTGGTTTGCTGTCTGTAGTAGAACTATTTTCATTAAGCTTTTTTTCTTCCTTATCAATGTTCTTTGAATATACCAAGCATGTTCTTGGCATGTTCAGAGCCTTAATATCTTTTTCCACCTTGCGGTACATGTCCCTGTTGGAAACTGCATGTTGACTAGAAAAAAAGCGAGTGAATAAATCGGTTCTATTTTTGCTTGCCTTTTTGCCTTTTGCACTGCTTTTGTACCGTGCTGACGTTAACAAGGTACACGGTCTAGCACCTGCTAAGCACATAGACAATTCCACGATATCAAATGTTTCGCCGTCATGTTGCAAACTAAGACCAGGAAGTCTTTGCATTAAAGCCAAGTTTGCAGAAAGATCCACTTCTTCCAGGTCATCTTTGTCGACGTGTTTAATTTTCAAAAATCCATCACTGGAGTTAAACTTAAAGGGATGGGTTTCCTGGCGATCGTAACATGCTGTTTGTATAACCTCAATGAACGACTCATCGTTCACAGTAAAATCAGCTGCTAAAACCTTACGTTCCTCTCCATCTATCTCAGCTTCAGCCACATAGAACTTGTTAACTTGTCCCACTACATACTTGTCCAAGTGTTGCAATAGTAAAGGCACGGTACCGGTTTCCTTTGTGTAACGTTCAGCCAAGTGTATTGGAATTTCATACATTTTTTCCCGGTCATCGTACACAATTTGTGCATCAGGATTTTTGTTTACAATCGTAGTTATTCCAGTACATTCTATGGTTGGCATGATGTTAGTTCGTATATTTTTTCTAGTACTCTCTTAAAGTCAGGGGATGAATAAATCTTTTTTCCTATGTGGACATAGTAATTTCCTTCGTAGTAATACAATGTTCTTTCAGGTAAGGTGCTGGAGTGTATTGAATCTAAGCATTCTACCTTAACATCAGCAAGGGCTGGAATAACTGTTCTTACCAGCTCCAACCAAAGAATAAATACCTGTTGTCTTCTCCACTCACGAAGGAGAATATCCCAAAAATCACTTGCATCCTTTTCGGCTCCATTTACTCTGTCCTGAATTCGTTCAAGAGCTTCCAATATACCGTCACTGTATGTTACACCCTGAGTACAGGTAAAGAATACTATGTCGTGAAAATCCACTTTATGTTCTGGAGAAACACCTAAAAGAACATCCAAGTACACATCAAGGAAAGCTATTGCTGTGCCGTGCCATTGACCAAACCTTCGAGGCATAAGTATGTTAAAAAGTTCCCCTAAAAGCTTTGGGTGTTTAGGCCCTACTAGCTGGACGTTTTTTCCTTTAATTAATAAAGGGACTTTGTGTGCTGGCTTTCCCAAAATAAAAGTTCCTTTTGAAACTGCCACTTCAAACTGACGTTTAAAAAGCATCGGTTCCATAATTTGATAACCTATTTCAACCAAAAGTTTTTCAGCTGTGAAAACGGGTACACTTAATGCATGATGTAAGTCATGTTTAACTTTGTCCCGTGTTTCCTCTAAGACATTTGTCACTTCTTTTTTATTTAGGTGAGAGTTGAAGTAAACTCCACATAAATCTTTTATGTCGTTTGTGGTCATTTCCGTATACACGTCCGTGTAATTTGTCCATCCCCGCATTTTTTCCCTTTTGCGTTTGGACGATCCATGGCTGACAATCTTACTTTTGTTGTTGTCATCAAAAAACTTTATTATGGCATTTATAGATGTGGTACCAGTCATTCCTAACGTGTTTACGAATATTGCACGGTAAACAGCTTCTCGTACACTATTTGTGTCTGTGAGTTTTGAATTTTTTAACCATAAACTAATGCAGTCCGGGCTTAATCCTAATGCATTAACCCGTGGCATATCCACCAAAGCATCAAAAGGTGGTTTATCCATGGGATTTTCTATGTAGGCCTTTAGCATGCTATAGGCTTTAACAGACAACGCTGTCCCTGCTTGATCACTGGCATTACAATTACTGTCGCCTATGTTGTTCAACCAAAGCAAAAGTTTTGACCTTTTATGTTCCTCACACTGACTGTCAGTTTGTACACCAAGTGCTGTTTCATTTTTAAACTGTTCTACCAATTGTGGTATCGTAGTCATAGACAATATGTTATTCATTGTGTTAGGTTACCGTTTTGCTTTAATTGTACTGTAATAATTATGTTTCGCAACACATTTTACCACCGTCCATCAGCGTGCAGTTGTTACAAAGAAAAGAGTAACATTTGTCGCAACTTGTTACTTTCTGGAAAATCTCACCGTTCTTGCAAAAGGAGCATTCGACTTTCCATTTGTTTAACATTTCAAAACACAAATCGCCCATGTCTGCTAGGCAATTTTTACATGTTAAACTGTCCCAGTCTCCACCTTTTACAAAAGAATTTATGTGGCACACACCTTGACAAAGAAGACAGGTATAAAACTGCTCTGTCTGCCACTGGTTGTCGGAATAATATTTATAATAAGGCTCAATGGCCCCTTCTTGTGAGTTGCTCAAGGCCTCTGTGTACCCGTAAGACACTTCTCCTGTTTTTCCTCCTGTTGTTGTTGTGGGTAAGCCAATAAGAAGGTTATTTTCCAGTGCAGGTGTTTGTAGGCTACTATACAGCATTTGAGGGATAAAAGTGTCTATATTTCCACTTTCTACCTCGTAGGTGGCAGGATGCTGATGCAAATTGTACTCTACTGAAAAATCCATGGTGTGAGTGGTTTCTCCTCTATGGCATGTACTGAGGAAGTAAAAGTGCACAGTTGCTACCCCCTCGGTGGCTAGGCGGTATTTATACCTTGGGTGGGGGAATAGCAATAGGGGGGAACACTTCATTCCCCGTAACAAAAGGTTGGAATTATTGTTACATTGCCGTTTTCTTCACCCATAAATATTTCGTCCGGAATAGTTAGCGTGACTCTGTAACCATCTCTGGTTGAAAAAATAATTGTATCCGATTGCCATATTCCCTTAACAAAGGTTACACTGTTTAAGGTGGAGTAAAAAATTACACTAAGTTTTAATTTAAAGGTTTCTTTAAAGTAGGGTGCAGGGTATATGTCAGTTGGAGGGTAAATACATGTTTGGATTTCTCTATACCCTCCTTTAAAAGCACGATATACTGTAAAAATCCCAGCTGCATACCGGTTGTCGGCGTAAGAAGATGAAATGTTAATTCTTCTGATATCATCGTCATGATTAGTCTCAACGTTTTTTTTATATAAGCATAAGGTCTTTCCATTGTGTGTGTAAAATCTCTCTATGTAATTTTGTCGCTTCCTACTATCTACCGAGGTTGTATGGTATTGTAAGGCTTTATATATTTGTTCAGCAGTAAATCCTTTTAAAAATTCTTTTTCTTTAACGATACAGGTTTCTCTTGAAATAGCCCATGGCTTAGCCAAAGACATTATACATTTTGCATCGATTTTATCGTTTTCCTTTAACCATCGACGAAGAGCACTTAAAACGAATAATTCACAAGGAACAACCTGATCATTTCCCTCAAAAAGGCAAACAATTTCGTCTAGCGACAGGTTTGTGAAAAGTTCAGACTTTATCACGAATGTTAAATTAAGACGTAGGTATTTAATGCAGTCGCTCTCGAAACATAATTTCTTGGTAATAATCCACCACTCAATCACGGTTTCTATAGGTAATCCTGTGTACAAAATTTGGCCGAGAGCTTTCCTGAATGTTTCACTTAAACTTACAGTATCGTATTTGTCGGACAGCTTTATTAAGGGGATTATATTGTACTTTGTTATTTCTATTTCTTCTGAATGCAGGCACCTAAGAAACAATTTCATGTAAGGGAAAAGGTCTTTTTCCTCGTATAAGTATTGACTTTTGGATTTTGTTGAATTCCATGTTGGATTGTTTAACATACAATTAAAAACCGGACTATTTTCAAAAAGATGTCTCTTAGAGACACTGTATGTTTCTCCATTAACAATAACTTCAAAATCACATTTTTTAGGGTTGTTAAAAAAATTTTCTACCTTCTCTTCTTTTGTACTATCCAACTTTTTTTTTAATGTTGCAGTTGTCAGTGACGCTTTACGTTTCTCCTTTGCTATTTCATCGCATAACAATGAAAAAGAATGTAGTATGTTTAGAAGGTCACAACGACTTATAGTTGTCGTACGCATACCTGTTGATTCGTCTATGATATATTTATCTTCTGCCACTTCAGTCACCACATAGGAACTGGAAATGGCAATGCGGGAATTCCTGTTTTTCATTGTGTTGAGAATCGAGGCGGCATTGTCGTATAACCACTGCCAGCTCAGGTAGCATGCTTCAGTTAAACATAACTCCGAACGTGAAAAACAACATGTTTCCTTTGAAACGTTCATTAAAAAATACATGTCAGACGAAAGATGAAATATTATTTCCTTACTGGATTTCCAAAGTTTAAGACTTCCCATAGATGCCATGGTTAGGTCAAAGATAAGGTATTCCTTGAAGTGCGATATCTGTGGTTGGCAGGTTATTTTTATAAGGTCTAAGCTCAGAGAAGCATGGAAGGGGGGGGGGGGTGAAACACAAATTTAGGTGGGAGGGTGTAACTGTGCATACCTTATGAAGGTGGGAGGGGGTAACCGTTTTTGCACTTTAAAACAACTTTATTCACATTATAAATTGGAAAAAGTTATACATTGTGTTTCTTATACTAGCGGTGTGCATAGCGATATTTCGGTGCTACCCAAATTGATAACAGGATGGTTATTGCCACAATGCCTATAATTATCCCAGACAAACAAATATTAAAAATGAAATGGCCTTTTTGAACCTTATATGTGTAAATGGTTGTAGGTTTTGGATACATGTGATTTATACGTATTTCGCCATCATGATGTATAATCGATATTCCCTTCATTCCATGTGTATGTCTGTATTCTTCTAAAGACGCGAAGGGTAAAACTATTTGCGGTGATGATGTGGAAGACGTGTTTTCATGTATAAATGTACACTGAGCATATATAATGACTGCGTCTTGTCCAAAGTTAGTAAATTGAGAGACGTAGTGTTTGCTTACTTTAACAGCAATAACGTTTCGACTGGGAATTGAATATCCCACACCTTCTACGTACTGAGCATAGCTTCCCTCTGTTGCTACAACAACTGTACTTTTATTTTCACCTACAGTATATGTTACCCGTGTATGACCGATATTTATTGGCACCCCGCCATCTCGTTCTCTTAATTTTTTATAGTTGTGTCCAATGTAACTTTGTTTACTAACATGTAGTTTTAAAACTGCATATTTAATTCCAAAAGAACATGGTTGAAGACTTCCAACTGATAAGGGGTACCTACATGTTACGTAGGTGTGACCTAACAGGGATGTTTCTTGCATAATGTTTGGAACAGCTGTGGTAAAGTTACAGTTTTTGCGATTCAATAAATCGACTATTGTTTTTGAAACATGCATTTTGTTGGAATTTATGTGTTCCTTAAGAGGAGACTCCAAACGAGCAGTGCAGTTTACCTGCAAGCTACTTTCAATGTCTCCAGTAGTATTAATTACTTTCCTAATCATCATATCGTTACCCATTCCAACATGACGGCACTCCTTTTCATAGCACGATGTTTCATCTAGGGTTAAACTGTGTATTTTAGGGCATAAAACTGCCATTAAACCAGTGTAGCTGGCGACACACTCAACTGTATTTTTGTTAATCATACGCATATCTATCTCATACTTTGAAGTTTTGCAATGTTTTTTTTTCATATAATCATTAACTAATTGAACAGTGTTGATTATTTCACCCTTTTCTTTGAAATTGTTACGATGACATTTTACAGCACGATACTTAAGCATAAATGAAACGGGGTTTACCACAATAGGATTCATAACGTGAAGAATTTCTATTTTTTGCGGACGCACCCAAGTACGTGGAAACAAGGTAATTTGGACGTCCTCATCTTCAATGTTGGTTTCATTTACATCAGAACAAATACTTCTTCTTGAACACCCCAATATGTCATATTGTACTTGTGTAAATTCAACTTGTATACTTTGCTTCCGTAAAACAGGAAAGGGGGTGCGTAATATTTGCTGAAAAGTGGGATTGTTGCCCTTTTCACAAAGCAGTACTTTAACTAGTTTAGATGAATGAACAACAGAACTTTTTCTTTTAAATATTGAGCAAGTTATATCTAAACCAGAAGTCAAGGCAGCTAATTTTAGTCGTATAGAGGCAACTACGGGAAAGGAAGAGGGGCAGGTTCTAGGAGTTTGTCTACAAGGACATGCTAGAATAGGGTTTGTGACTTCCGTTAAGGTAACTTGGCTATTTTTAACAAGCTGATCAAAAGTATTGTTATATGCTTCATACAATTGACTACTTAGAAAAGCATTATGTGCTTTGTTACAATCAGCCATTATGCTGTTTGAAGTTTTTAATCGTATACTTTTTGAAAACGGTTTCATATTTTGATGAACCCTAACAATATAAACATTTCGGTGAGCAACACGGGGCTTATCGAAGCAATAATAATGAGAAACAGCACATCCTTTTACAACATAATGAATATCCAGGGTTATATTTTCTGGTTTTGAAACAATATCATATCCCCCATTTAGGTTGCAAATATTTGTTTCACCTTGTACACAAGATTTTGCAATGATGGTCATTGCTATACCCCCTGGACATCTAAGCATGTTGTTTTCAACTGGCAAAACACGTAAGCGTCTATACTTTGTAGCCAAATTAATTAAAGTGCTAAACGCCATTTTCAATAAGGTGGGTGTAAAACAAATACTTTCATCTAATTTGCCAGCAATGGGATGACACCCAACAAAACGAGGTGGGTTTTCAAAAACCAAATATTTCCCTAAGTTTACTGTATATCCAGAATGTGTGGCCAACGGAAACAAAAAAAAGGGGGACTTGTCTACTGGCTCAAAACTGAACGAATTAGGATAAACTGTATGTTCAGCCAAAAGGGTGTATGTGCTTTCACCCTCACCGCAAGCTTCTTCCTGTGAGGCCATACCTTTAAGATCATGAAAACACGCAATAGCTGGATCACCCTTGATAACGTTATCGTCACAGTAAGCGGCTTCATAAGATGATGTTCTTTCATATAAGTCTCCTTTGTACACCTCATTGTTTACTACAAATTGTACTTGCTTCAATGGAATTCCCCGTATTTTGTTATTTTGCACATGCAGTGTTTCATTTAATCCCACCATGGAACATCCAACATAAACATGGTTTGATGTTATATTAATAGGAACGACTCGTAGTTCAGGTACTTTAAATGGAAAGCCCCGTGAAAAAGTAGTGACTCCTGCTAAAGTGTAGGCTAAGGAAGATCTAGCTGTTTGTGTATGTTTTATTTTTTTACTCCCACTGTCAATAAAATCAGCGATACATGACCATAAACTCAATTCTTTTTCGGTAACATCTTTTAGTTTCACACTAGCTACACAGCTATTGTTGTCGGCTGTGCAATTCGCCCAGGAATTTTCTCCAAATGTTCTTTTTAACATCGTTGTACAGAATGTTGAGTCTGGTCCATTGAAACTCAAACAGTGTGTTGTACGCCTTAGTAAAGGTTCCCTTTCATTATATAACGTAAGGCTTTTTACACTGTTTTTGGTTTCCGTACTGCTTGCAGAGCAAGTAATTTGTGCGTTAAATTCATTTTCATAAGGCAGCAGCAAAAAGTTTAGATCCACTTTACTTTTAAGAGAACTCGTTCCCATAACAACCAGTAGTTGTAGAGCGAGTTGAACACAAAAGAAAAGAACCATGTTTTTTTTTAAAAATATTCAAAAAATGTACTTTTTTTCGATATACCGGACATAATGTTCTATAGTACATCTTTTACGATAGTTAAATAATAAATAAGAGAATAATTATTAAAACATAATTACGTAAAAGCAAAAAACCGCATAAAACAAACACAACTAAAAGTATTTTTACCACATCTTTTTATTTATAATAAATACACATGTGCAAGTAGCAAGATATGAATAAATATTCAATTACATTTTATGTGGTACGAACATTCAAAGACCAATTACTTTACGGATAGGTCTTTTTCAAAGCACGTATTACCCTTTTCCATAAACATAAAACGAAAAACCTCTTGAGAAATACCTGTGAATTTTAAAATGTACGTTTTATATAAATTTTGTTTTTCCACAGTGTCAGTCGTAAAAACCGGTAACATCTTCTCCATCGCCTCTAAATCTAGTGTGCCAAAACCATTTTCATTACATTGCATGTTTTGAGTAAGCCTTTCTAAGGCCATGTGAGCAATGTTTTCATCTTTGCACTCAATGCCCGTTAAAGTTTCATACTCAGGATGATGAGGTTCGTTTCCATAATGACGATTTTTTTCCCTGCTGTACATAATCTCCAGAGCATTTGTCTTTGTAGCCGGTGTGTCAAACCACAGTGTCATAACGACTACATACAACATGTCCTTGGTGTAGTCATGACCAAGTTGAGGGTCATAAGGAATGTCCACTAACGACAGTAACTTGTTCATAACCGCCGCATGATCCGATTCCATGCATAGGGGAAGCTCAAAAAAGGACCATAGATCCTCAGATGCAGACACCATAGTTTTCCTTCGCCCTTCACATACATATTTGAGCTGCTCCCTGCGTGTTTTCATTTTTGTTAACTTTTTAACAAATCCATCCCACATAGAAATGTTGTATTTTCCTGCAGCACTTTTTACATCATTTTTTGTTATAACTGCACTTTTTACTTTCCAAGTGTTTGCCATGGTTAAAAAAGACGTAAGTACACACGTGTAAAAAATGTAAGTCCAGGTGCTCGTGGTGTGTTATATAGTCTATGCTTCCTCTTCAAGAGGGCGGGTCGATCGGTGCTGTTACCTACGGCTAAAACCAGAGGTCGCTTTAATCTGTCGCCACTATGTGGGTAATGGCAGCACCGGTTGCCTTATTTTAAACTAAGTTGGTAAGTCGGCTGCTGGCTACCGTAGAAGCAAGACCTACTCCGCGATACACATATACTTTAAGTTTTATTCAAGATTGAAATAAAAATATGTTAGTTCCTTTTAACCAAACTATTGTCGGCTAGACAGAGGTAAATTAAATACACTTTAAGGTTTTTCGTCATCAGTGTCAGACATTAAGGGTGGAGACGAATCATCTGACAGCCATATATCACTGTTATAATCCATTCTATTAGGTGTTTGCCACTTTTTATATATCTCGTATGTGTCATTACTGCTTGGGTCATCCAGGGTTTCCCAATTAAGAGCACGTCGATGTAAGGTAGTTCTCCTATCTGTATAAGTTGATTCAACAAGCATCTGATATACATCCTTACCACCATGTAGGCTTTGTGCGGCTAGTCCAATTTCCCTGCCATATACTTCACTGAACCTATCTACAGTGTCGGGTTGAATCCCAGTGTCATATGCATAAAACATCGCAACTCGTATGGGAAGAAGACTTTTTGGATCACTGTGTGCACGCAAAGCAAGGGAAAAAACTGACTTTACATCTTCATTATATTGTTTTGCAACACAGTGTTGCGCCATAACCTGATTAAAATGTATGCAGTTGAGTGTGAGCATTAACGGAGCCTCGTCCCATTCAAAAGAAAACAACTTTTTATTTAACTTTTCAGGCTCAATGCTGTAAACTGTAAGGGATGCTTTACCTGGACAAACTGCATGTTTGTATTTCAATGAACTGAATTGTGAGGTAAAGTTTACCCTTTTGGTCTTTTTTATAGACGGTTCAAGTATGTCAAAATCATCGCTTGTGTTTTGCACCGGCATTTGTGTGAGGTTAGGAAACACAGTGGGTCCGAGTTTATAGTCGGGTAGTTTTTTATATTTTGCCGTAGGATAAAATATGGTGCTTTTTTTAAAAAAGGGATCCTGTTTTTTTAACAATAACCTTTGTACGGTGCCAGCCGTTAATGACTTTTCCTTTGTATTAAAACCTAAAGGAAGCCACCCAGCCACTTTCAGTTTATAAGCAAGCAAGTCAAGAGCCTTTTGTTTAGTTATTTCTTTTAAAGCATCCATGTCGTTTTCATAAAATTCAATCAACTTTTTTATTTCACTTTCTTCCACAGTTGCATGATGTACTGTTCCATTGTCGTGCACTTTGTTTTGAAGATGAATTGTTTTAAGTTCCATTGTCATCCACGGAGCTCCTGCTCCTCTTTCAGTTTTTGTAACAGGCTGTCCGTTATATAATTTTTGTGTTACTTCGTGAAAGGCTTCAACGTTTACTACACTGATTCCATCAGGGGTAACTCCAATGAACGGTAATCCGGAATGTACCATCCTCCCTGGAATTACATGCTGAAGCTTTTGCCAACCAAATAATTTTGCACATTCCGTTATCAAAGGAACGCCGAAGCCATCATGTATATATGACCCAACATCAGTTGGGCGCATGTCTTGTAACACATATGGATTAAGCTTTCCATAGGTTTCACACCGCAAAGCTTTCGTTAAAGCATAAGAATCCTGAACATATTTTTTCAAATTTTCTGAACACATCATCCACCATGGTATGATTTTAGACAGGAGTGCTAAAAAATTGCCCGTTCTCTTAGTTTTCGGTTTTTCACTGACGGTACCGGTGTCCTTGACTTTGCAGTAAAGACTTCCAATATTGTTCCTAACGTTAATGAACAAGGCATTTTTGGTTTCCACGTGAATAGGAATGGAAGCTTCAGTAATAATGTAATAAGCTTCCAAAGTTTTCGACTGTTCTAGTAGATTTAAAACAAGGTCTTTTTTTCCACCACAATATTCCTGGCAAATACATGCGATGGCAGCGGCCTGAGAAGTGAATAATTTTAACCGTTGTTCCTCCATGACTCTTTCAGTATGTATAGTTGTGGTTCTTTACTTGCCCATATAACTTTGTCCTACTACACAAATCAACCTTCTCTTATAAGGAGAACGTCCACCATGATGGAGTGGCTAAAGCTTGCATGGTCATGTGTTGCTCAAATGGCGCACGTGCCAACACGGTGTAAACCACAACACCCCACAAAAGTAACTGTCCATTTGCCACAAAAATTAACAAATGTAACATGCGAGGAATCATTTGCTCCACGTGAACCCGCGTATAAGATTTACAGGGCAGCATACCTTCCACACCTTAAAAGACCACCACTGAGATGTAACAATGATTGTAAACTTGAGGTTTCCGTGTTAAAAGAAGAAAATTTAGTTAGGTCGTCTCTAGTAGTTGCTGAAAATGAAAATAATGCAAACCCAAATGCCCATAAGGTGATGGAGACAAACGTTCAACTCTTTAACTTTCCACCACTGGAAGATAAAATAGAGGCTTCCCAGTTAATGGAAATCGATATGGGTGATTTAAGCTCTCTTAACACACTAGAAGATTTCATTAGTAAAATTTGTCACATGTGTGCCATAAAGGCAGATATACTATTCTATACTCCTTGCTGCGGTTGCTTGGTTTGTGGTTCGTGTTGGACTTTAACATGTTTCTGTAAAAGTAAAAACTCATTTTGTCTGATTTGTTTCAAAGAAAACGCTCTACCTTTTCTTTCATCTGAAATAAATGCTTCTTTATAAAAAATAAAACACTTTTTATCATTTGTTCAGATTATAATTTTATGCAAAAAGTTTATTTTTTCAGGTTACAAAGTATCACAACTTAAAAACTATCCATGTGGGTGGTTATTTCAATTCGTTCCTCTATACCTTGTACCTTTCTTTCATCTGGAATACTTCTCCTTACAACCCAAAAATCATTTACAATCCGGCCTTTATCATCTTCTATATATAGCTTGATCAACTCATATTCTAAAAACGGCAAACCATCTGCCCCGTAACAGCGTTCCTTGTCGTGAATGTTAGCCACGGGAGAAAAAAAGTTAGTTTCATTTACCCTGTGACCCTTTTTAAACATTTCCGTTTTAAGTACTCCAATCCATGTGGTCCAGGATATTAAATTGTCTTTAGTTAGTTGACACCCCACTTCTGTCGCAGTGTCAATGTAGGAACGGGTTTGTTTTGTTAATAAACAACAAATACACTGGGCAGGTAAGTTAGAAAAGGTAGATGAGTTTTTCTCGTTCCCATGTTCGTCCTCATCTGTGTAAACAAGGTTGGCCAACAAAGCATCCAGCAAACACCAAAGACTGCTTGCATTAACTGCTGTTAAAGCAAGTGCCTCTGTAAGCAGTTTAAGAACAAGAGGGGACAAGGCGACCGGTCCACTTTTGCCTACTTCCGGATAGTACAAACGGTAAACACATGACTCGGCTTCCTGGCACTCTTTGTCTAGCTCTCTACGAAGCAGTTCGATTTGTTCAAATGTTAAGGAAAACTCTTCGCAACTTTGCTCGGTAAAGGTTTTTAATATCGGATCTAGAAGTGTCTTGCTCCTGTTTGGATCCAGTTGATAAGATAGGTCTTCTAAGCAGTAAAAGTGGTCATAGTGTTTGTATGGACCAAACCATTCAGGTTGGGTAACACTGTCTGCACTTATGCCGTCTTCTCCTTTCGTGTATTCCTTGTCGATAATGGAGAGCAAGCCTTCATGAAATTGCGTTATTTCATCAGCTGATTGGCGTGTAATGTTATTTGAAATATTTTCACCTTTAGAGGTATCAAAAACATAACCTTTTCCTTCGTCTAGTGTTAATCTAACAGGCTGAGTTAAATCACAAGCTGCCAAAGCTGCTCGCTCTAAGATACTCGATTGTGTTTTTTTTTCATTTCCTTCAAGAACTGGGTCCAAAAGGGCACATAGAGTTGTTTCCATTGTAATTTGAAATGACTTAACTATAATATGTAAAGACTGTTTTCCCCGCGATCTCACTCGTATGTCTGACACAATGCCAAAATCTGTACCGGATTTTATTCATCCTGAACCTTCCATAAGACGTAAAATATGGTACAGTCTAACAGGAAAATCAAATTACATCCCACCTCCACATCTTCCACATGCTTCTTCCAAGTTAATAACGAACATCAAAGTCTTTCCTTTTAAAAATAGCTTAATTACATTTTTTAATATAGAAAAGTGTGTTGGATTTAAGACTAAAAAAGGTGAAGTGGCACTTTGTGATGGCAATAAAGGGGTAGTTTTCACACTTAATAATTCCCACAGTTTAGCTACGTTACAAAAAATAAGTGAGGTAAACTTCAAAGAATCTTTTCACGAAACCAGCCAAGGCATACGAGGGGTAAACAAAAATGGAAAAATATGTTTATGGCCTGACACTTTTTGTGCAGATGCGTCAACAAATATCATACCTGGAATATTTTCAAAAGCTTACATTTATATCGGAAAAGGAAATTTCTTTCACGATAGTCTTACCAATGTGTTCACAGAGAATGATATAATAGCTGCACAAGAGTGGGACTTATTAAAAAAAGAGCCAAACTTGTACTACGGTTTGCCTTTTGTAACCCACCATACAGACGGTGAAAACTTAATTGTCATGGACGCAACAATGCCGTCTCGAAATATGTGCGTTATAGCTCACAGCAAAGAGTTAAACAGCTGGAAACGTTTTTCAGGTAGCAGTTTAACACCCCGAGCCGAATATACCACCTCTGACCCATACAAAAGCTACATAGAATTTCACTATCACACCCCGCTATATGTTACGGGTAGAGCCTATCCTGTAGACGAGAAGCTTTCAATTTGTATTGGTGCCTGTAGGTTTAACTCTTCTGTCAAGGAAATTTACGGTGTGACTAAAGAAGCTTTATGGTCTAGATTATCTCAATGGAATGAACCACATATAGAAAGGAAATTAGTTTCAACAGACACAGTTGTGTCATTTTATTTTCAACCAAGTATCGGATGGGCAGTAAAAGATTTTATTTGTTTCAACTAGGGCTGATACAAAAAAAACCATACTACTGTTTCAGTGAACTACGTCTGGTAGGTGCAATGAACGTGGAAAAGGAAATTGAAAAATTACAAGCACAAAGGTTGTGTAACATTAAGGCTGCCAGGTTGTTGCTAAAAGAAAGCAAAAATGGTTCTCGTTCACCCATGCCATCAGATTCAGACTTGCACATCCTAAAACGCTACATGAAACGCATAACTGAAATAGACAAAGAACTTCAACTAAAACAATACAGGGCCAACGTATGTGATAAATTACTAGGAGAAGAAAAAGCTGTAAGAGAAAGAAGAAAAATAATAGCACACTCTTTGCCACTCCTAAAAGAAATAGACAAACATCATGATGCACTTAAGCAGTCAAAAAACTATAAAAATTTCACCAAATACACAAATAGATTTGCAGAAGTGGGGGAACAAGCAGATGATCTATACAGCTATGTAGATGATATCTTATGCCAACCACCGTCCGTCACTGAAACTCATCCTTTAACTGATGAGCACATTGAAAATTCAATATTAAGTGAAATAATGTTACCTGAGAGCTGTGCAATATCTTCCATCGAGTCACTACATTCTGCCTTACAGCCCGCCAAAAGTAATTCTACTTCTGCAAAAATATTAACTGAAAGGGAGATTAAATTTCCCCCAATACCTCATTTAATTGAGGATGAGGTTCAGGTTTAACCGTCACAGCCTATAAAACAAACGTTAAAAAAATCGGAAAGCTCTTTTGCAATCAGTTAGCCGCACTTTCAATATGACTGACGACAACATACTTTTTCGAGTATCTTTCATGTTGTCAAGATGGGCAAACATGTTACATGTTGTAAAAAACATTTCTACCATGAATCCTTTGCTGTTGTTAAAGGACGATTCAGTAGAAGGCATTTATCAATTTATTGATGCGCTAGAGGTAAAGCGTACTGAACTTTTAAATGATTACATTTATTTTGTATGTCCTAATTTTAAAGTAGGTAAAGACACATTTTGTGGAATGTGTGTTAGATATGATCATCGTGTGGTATGGCTTGCGTTAAACCGTCTTATATATGCACTTAAGGAACTGTGGGGTTCTAAAAAAGATATAAGCATGAGGGACCTAATAACTTATTTCTCACGACTATGTATTCCCACACAAAAAAATTACCACACAAATCAACTGACTGGAGTTGCTGCAGATCTTTTGCACGAGGTATTTTTACTGAGTAACCGCTTCCATATTGAAAATTTGTTTCCCTCAGGATCCACTAAAACTCCTCCCCTAACTAGAATCTGTGGTGGTTTACATGAAGACGACAAAAACCCTGAGACTACACCGATATATTCGAAAGTAAGTGAAATAAAAACGTTGTTGGAACATGCAGCACTTCTTCAAAGCTATCCCGTCGTACCAGAAAACCTTGCTGGAACTCTAGTTTCCACTCTACAGTCAATCAAAAAAACAAATGTAGATATAGACAAGGCAGGAGTTGACAGCAGATCACATGTTGTATTTGCAAATGATCCCAGGGTGTGCGTGGCCTGTAAAGTCGAAAGTCTTAATGTCGGTTTAACAGATATGGATGAATTGAACACCAAGATGCCATGCAGATGTTTATTTGACACCGAAGAGTATGTATCAAATGAGTTTTACGAAAAGTCTCATGTTTGGCGAGCTGCGGCTATAACCCGTAGTTTGTTGATGAATCATAGCCTCATACCTCATCAGCAGGGCTGTAACTGTGAAAAACACAGGGCGGTATTTTCAGCAAAACTATGTCAACTTAAAAAGGCTTTAGACTCTGTTGCAGTGATAAGCTAACTATAAGCACCTAGAACTTTCCAAAGAAAGAATTTGTAGTAGGTGTTGGGGGAGGGGGCATCGAGGTACACCCAGGTATATTTTAAGAAAACATTTTTCTTCCCGGTCGTCATTTGATGCACAGCCGCGTAAGCGACAGGAGAAAAGGAATGAACTATGGAATTGCCCAGTTGTACAAAACCGTGCTTCACTGGTGGAAAAAAAGTTCAAAAACTACCACATTCTTTAAAACAGCCAATACCTCATCAGACTATAAAAATCAAAAAGAAGTGTTCAAGAAAGTCAAAGAAAAATGTGGGGGAAAAAGTGAACTCGAAACAAACACCAGGGAAAAATGAAGGTGAAGAAAGAAAAGTTCAAGGAAAGAAAAAAAAGAAGAAAAAAAAGGATTTTCCTGACTATTTTTACATTTTAAAAGAGGAAGAGGATGAAGAAAAAAAAAGAATACCCTGCGAAAGATGTGACCAAATGTATCGATTGTGTGTTTGCTTAACATGTGAACTTAGTTACAGAACAGGAAAACTATTTCCTCGTCATATGCATCCCTGTTTATGTTATGACGGGGAAAAGTGTTCTGATTGTGACATGGAACCAGAGTTATAATGTAGTACCTTTGGGACATGCTATGGTTTACATAATAACAATAAAAATTAAAAAATTTTACTTCCTCGTTTTTTTTATTATTTATTTTACGTTATACGTGTTTAATCAAATTCATATCCCGACGACATACATTCATATCAAAAAAATGGAAAGTTAAACTCGTTTGTCAATTTCTACACATTAAAAGACGACAACCATTTTTCTATGAACTGAAATGTTTTTTTTCCATTAAAAAAATGCCTTTCCATCCAAGCATAATAAACTAATATTACCATAGCATAAACTATAACGTATAAAAGTAAATTTGGTACTTTACAGGTGTAAATGGGAGAAACTATTAGGGACGGTGGATATTGGGAAAAAGGTGAAAAAGTCAAACAAACATCGGTCTTGGAGTTTTCGCTTTGGTGTAAATTTAGTATCGCTTTTTCATTAAACATCATTTCACCCTCGTTAAAGGATTCATCCATTCCTGACGTTTTTGATATAAGCGTTAAAATCAAGATTTTATCTAAAAGCACCACACATGCTTTGTCATATGATTCACCGAACACAGTTCTTAATGGAATATTGTATATGGGGATGTTTGCATCTCCAATATCACAATTCTCAAGGTCTTCTATGTCAACATTAAATTCATACCAAACCGAGTCCTCTATGACATTTCTTAATGAAGCCACTTTTGCCACCATTTTTTGGCTAGTTAAATCAATGTAGGATTCTCGTGAATTATCCATAGCAAAAAGTCCTTAGTGTAGTTTTTGGCACTTATGTTGTCCCGTTCGTAACAGGAATCGTTTGTTGGTTCAAAAAGCTGTTCTTTATGACAAAAATTGCTGGCTTTTTGGCTGCTATTTACAGGTGCTAAGCGAAAAAACGGACGGATGCATCTGTTTTCATTCAGGTCGTTGGTACGTCTTGTTAACCTTTCATAAATTTTATTTCGCTTTTCTAATAGGTTTTTTAAAAAAAGAGGTGGTAAAGGGGACAAATCAAAAACAAAGTCTTTCGGATCAGGAAGCACTCGGACATTTACGACCCGACGATCAATGTATACTGTCTTTAAACTCGAGCCACAAGCACTAATTAGTTCCAAAGCACCCAGGTAGTCGCCGTTTTGGAATTTTTTCCCTGGTCGTCCGTGTAAAATTAAATCTAAGGACGTTTGGTCGCCAGGCACCACAAGTTCCTTGTCGGGTCTTTTTTTTTTCCGATTTCCTGCAGATCCAAAAAAAGAATGTATGTAACCTTTTTCCGGCTCCAGCATGGCTTTAATGAGACCGTGTTTATGACTAAAGTCCTCCAGTGAAATCCTGCCATAGGATATGTGTTCGTATGCCCGTCGCAACTTGTGCAAAACTGCTTCAGGATTACCTTCAACAGAATCCAAGTACACCCTATTTCTTTCATGGGCTAATTGATGAACATAAACTAAAGCCCTCTTGTAGTTGCCAGATGTTTTCAAAGAAATGGTGTTCATTTGAATTCTTTTTACCATCGCCGAGAACAATCTAGTGTCTAACTTGGCAGCCACCTTCATCCATTCGCAGGTTCTTTCTTCATTGGGTTCATAAAAGTAAGAAAGGGCTAACTGCATTTCCTGTTTACTAGCGTCGTTAAAAAAAACAAATAGGTTTTTTACGTCATCAAAAACTCCACTAGCCAGTTCAGCTATAATCTGCAAACATCTGTAACGTGCAAGCCGAGGTAAATTTTCCGGTATGGCCAAAACCAATTTTTGCCAAGTTGTTTCAAGGCAGTTTGCAACCCTGTCTTTTGGCAGTTTTAAATATTGTAATAACAAAAGCATAAAAGTCTTAGGTAGCGCATCTTTGTAGTACCTTATGCCTTCATATTCTCTAGAAAAGTTTATATTAAACTCGTTACAAACAAGAGTTTTAGTGGTGTACTGTGAATACTCAAGCACAGCGTCCATTACTTCTTGGATGGAAGTCATTTTGGCATACTTTTATCATCCAAATTTTCTTTCTCAGGTGTAACCCGCAACAAACGGTTCCTTTTTTTAAGCACACTCCATTTATCGTGCTTTAAATTTGCAGTCCGAACGCTTCGAATAAGTCTTCGAGAAGTTCCACTCTTTCTCTTGTCCGTTTTAAGTTTCATGCATGTAACGTCTGCCTTATCTAGCAGTTCGTTTAAAAGTGACTTGGTGGGAAAGGCTCTAGCGAAGATAACTGTAAGTTGAGCTTGTTGTAATTTGTCGAGGTTACTGTAAACCGTACGGGAATATCGGCAGTTGTCCATCGCCTGTATGAAGCGACACTTTAACCTGTCCACTCGAGCTTGGCCCCAAAAGTCTAAATCATACTTGTAATCTGTCGTTATGCCTGAGTAATATGAGGCATATCTTGCTCCAAACTTTTCAACGGCTTTAAAATAAAGGCATGACATTAGCAAACGTATATATATTCTAGCTTTTCCGTAGTCGTCCATCAAGGGCTTCGTAGACATGGTCACGGGATAAGGATATAGGTAGTCGAGTTGTTGATTTCTTTTTCCTTTGGAGGGTAAAACAAAAATGGCTACTAAAGGTCTTTGGTTTTGGTCCCTGGTAGACACTTGTTCAAACGTACTGTTGACTTCTCCCATAAGTTCATTAATCCATTCTTCTGTTTCTTTTCCGTTTTCCTTCAGCCAATTTTCTGCCTCTTGTACCTTTTGAGCAGCTAGTTTTTGTAAAAAACCCTGTATTTTTTCACGCTGTTCAAACGTAACACCGTGGGTCCACTTTCTGGCATTTACCCTCTTGTTACTTTCATTTTGACACAAGTCAGTCAGGTAGCTAAAGTCATCTTCATCTGCAGTCATTTTTTCTTTTATGGTTTGGTTGTTAAACTCCATTTTTAGGTAAGTAATATCTGAAACAAAATGTAAGGTAAAAAATATCAAGTGAAGTTAAATCCTCCAAGGTCGAGTGCTTAATGAATAATTTTTAAAAACTCATGCCTTAATATCTTTTTGCACTTAAACATCTGGCACGAATACTGTACCCATTGACCAATCAGAGTGCTCCATTTTCTTTAACAAAACAAACTGTACCAATGGCTTCTTTCTTAAATCGGTCCAAAGGCCTGCAAGGTTTACATGTTCAAGTTAGTGCCTGGCTACCACCATGCGGTCAACCAAAAAGTCCAGTTATACCGTGGATTCTTATTACACCAGGAAGTACATTCAAAAACATTATCCGGAGCAATACAAACTCAAGTACCCCCAAGAGAACTGTAAAAAACATCAAGTAAAAAACACGGTTAAGAAAAGCCGGTTTACGGAAGGTACCTCGACAGGGAATAACACAACGTTAAACGTCCCGCCAAGTGACGCTCCCATAGAATCATTAATACAACATGCCTTTACAGAAGCAAAAGGAGCCTGGTGCGTCGCAAGTAACTTTTATCCAGGTACCAGCGACAGCAAGATTAAAAGGATGGTTCTCCATCTTTTTGGACAGGTGGTTAATGTAAAGAACATTCAAAAGGTTGGTGTAAAAACTGTTGTGAACAAAAGGAAAGGTGAACATGAAAAATTGGCCTTTGTTTCCTTTGCCTCAAGGGAAGACTGTAACAAGATTGTACAAAAATACAAAGAATCAAATGTTATTCACGTGGTTAATAAACCAACTAACTTGTAACTTTTTGTCATTTTAGTAAATATAGGTTAAAAAGTAATACTTTGTAACAAATAAAAACCAGCAAGTTCTCTTAGAAGTTTGTTTAGTTTATATATTCATTTGCCATTAACTGAAAGGTCTGCATTGCATTACAGGTATAGCTTTAAGCCTTTACCCCTTTAGAACCTTCCATACACTAGAAAGAGACACCTTCACACCTACCCTTCCCATTTAGGTCAGCCAATCATATCACTTCCACTTACCCCCCCCCCCCCTGACGCTATTTATACCCTCCTGCAATCATAACCTTTTTCAGTATGGAAAAAAATCTTAAACAGTGAACCACGGCAAAAGAGGTAATTAGAAATTAAGATGACCAAGCATCCAAAGTATCAAGATTTAGCAGCTAGATTAAATACTTTTCAATTAAAAAATTGGAAAAAACAATCACCGTCTCCACAAACACTGGCTGCAAATGGATTTATTTATCACGGAGTAGCTGATGCTGTAAATTGCTTTGAATGTGGAGTTGCTGTTTTTACATGGAAACCAAACGATGATGTAGCTATAAAACATTTCAAAAGCTCTCCCACATGTCCTATAGCCTTTGCAGCAATAGATACAACAGACAAATGTAAAGTCATATTGACAGACATTATACAATATTTAAACTCTGTGGATTATCAACTACAAATTCTTAAAAAGGACCATAACAAACTCTGTTATCAGTTACAAATGATTAATACGAACCAAATAAACAACACATAATGAAAAATTGTTTTATTTATTTATTAGCTTTCATGAATGTTTTTACAAGACAGCGAACGTGTTGTCTTAATAACGTACTCCAAAGACACACAATCACTGTCTAGTAAAATAATATAAGGGTTAAAAAACTGCACCAAAACGTTGCCCACACGTACTCCTTTAAAGCGTACTCCACTGCTGGTGATCCTGTTTAATGGTTTTGGTACTGACTTAAACACTGAAAGGCTTTTTAAAAACACGTCCCTGTAAAGCTTACTCCGAGGGACAAGGCTTTCATGTTAAATCTTGGCACCTAGCCATGTACAAGACACATAAAAGCAGACAAAATACTTGCATGTAACTAAAATAATGCACCACCCCATTCACAAACGTATCCACAGGGGTAGGGACATGTATTTCATCACATAGCAGTATTAGTGCATTGTAGATTATGTACTATAATGCAGTACACAAAGAATGTGGGCCGTACACTACATATAAGGTACTCCATGTAGGTACATATTAAAGCCACTGTCCTGTGTTTACCACATAGTACAAAAAAATCATTGCATGACATTAACACGGAACCACCCCGTCCAAAACACGTATCCAATGGGGTGGGCACACGCATTTCATGACACACATGTAGTAGCCATTATATGGAAGAAATACCATAGTAGAGGACTCAAAAAATATGGGCTGAAACGTAAGCAAAACGTACTCCACGTAAATACATATCCAGCCCTATTTTCTTCAAACTGCTCACTTTTTATACGCGGTTATATTTAATAGGGTAGCTCTGCCATGCCTTATACGTACTCCACAAAAGGCTCATCCACAAATGTAAACTACAATGGTGTTTAAATGCCTAAACATTTAGCTGTACACCTTCAAGTAGCAAGTAAGGTTGGTTACTACAGTAGACCACTTAGAAAACATGGGCTAGAACTTTGGTATAACGTACTCCACACAGATAAAAATCCAGCCCATGTTTTTATTTCCTCCTTACAAAGGGTAGCTTTGCCATGCCTTATACGTAATTCACGAAGACACTTCGACAAAGGTAAGCTAGAACGGTGTTCCAATGTCTCAGAAAATTCTGTTGTGGGAGAAATGTGTACAAACAGGAACAGGTCCTTTCCTGCTCCTGCTACCACGCTGGTCCCTCTGCTACTGAGCCTCTAAAACCTTCCCTGCACTGAGCAAAGCTACACACCCAACAGCCCCATGCAGGTTAGCCAGTCAGAGCACACAAAGTGAACACCGGTCGCTGTGACAACCACAGCTTAGTAACCTACTTACCCCCCCATGCACTCCCTACTCTCCCTAAAAACATGAAACAGGGTGTACCTCTCTATACTACTTGCTTGCCCTCGCCCTCGCCCCTGATTTTAGTATAGTTATAACCAATCAAAGCAGATGGGATAAATACTGGTTACCATAGCAACCAGGGCTTAGTAACTGACTTACCCTCACACTATCAATATCCTTCTGCAAACATAAGCTTCTTAGTATCGAAAGAAATCTTAAACTGTCGATTTCAAAAATAAGCATGGCCAAGCATCCGGAGTACCAAGATTTATCAGCTAGGTTAACTACTTTTCAGTTAAAAAATTGGATAAAAAGTTCACCATGTTCACAAACACTGGCTACAAATGGATTTTTTTATAATGGAGTAGGTGATGAGGTGTATTGCTATACATGCGGAGTTTCTGTGCACAAATGGGAAGCAAACGACGATGTTGCTGTGGAACATTTGCGAATCTCCCCCACATGTCCTTTAGCCATCAAAGCAATAAACACACTTTACCAATACAAGGCTTCGATTGTACACATTGTTCAACATTTAAACTCTGTCAACTATCAACTGCAAATCCTTAAGAAGCACCATAATAATCTTTCTTCGAATTCCATTCCAAAAAACTATGGCAAATTTTCTTTCAGCAAATCAACGGAAGGAATATTAGATTTAACTACTGCCAACCCCCTCGGTGAACCAGATTTTTATGCAGACGGGGGTCCTGGCCTAACTGGTAATGGAGTATTTGTATCTAACGCCTACACTAATCAGGCAAGACAATCTTATTACTGCTAGTTAGCGAAAACACCGTAACAATCGGTTTTCCGCCAAAAATTGGTCCTATTGACTGTAACCCTTTAAAGTTATATGTGTTTTAATAAAGAGCCAACCAAAAAAACTTTCTGTTCATCTTTTTTTATTGCTATGTGATCGTGCACAACATGCATTTATCATAATTCTCGCCGTGCGTGCAACAACGACACCCTCGGCATATTTCATGCCTTGCTGTTAAACCAGTCACCACTATAAAGTTGGGTGGAAGTGGAGGTAAAACTATTTCCTTTGCACGTAACCTCACCCTGCACGAATCAATTTGAAGTATTTTTAGTCTGTCACTATATTCCATAATGTAATTACAAGACAAAACGCCATTGTGGGGTTTTATCATTTTACTACAATGCAATGTTTGTTTTTCTCCATCGGTGTTCATAATATCGACCTCTATGAGCATTTCAAAAGGACTAAAGTTACACACATCCTTTTCTGAATTACCGACTATGGAAAAATAACTTATTGCCACTTCCCATTGACGCTTTGGATCTAGTCTTACAGTCTTTGGGAGTTTTTCTCCGAAATCATTCCAGGCCTGGCCATTTCGCGGTCCCGTTAGTGAAATAACCACGTCCGTTTCATGCTGAATGTCAGATTGTTTTTCCTTTAAAGGTCTGTATATCCTTGGTATTTCCTTTGGTATATCCATATTAAAACCGGTGTCCATGCCCGTTTACCCTTTTTAAAAACACTACTGCAGCTAAGTGCACTCTCTACTTTATATACTTTCAAATAACCAATCATATAAGAGGTACCAAAAAAGCTCAATAACAATTCACATAACTCATACACATGGTAAAAGTACAGATGCACATTAAAAAGCAACACTACCAAAAGGCTTGAATGAATTTGTTTTATCCTAGTTCCTCTCCGAAAGTGCAAAATTGTTCCTTAGTTTGGGATATATGACCTAATTGTACCGTTCTAATTTGCAAACATGGCATGACGTGCACTTTTTGTACCTGGCCATAATTCCAGAGGAAACAGTAAAGCCTAGTGGAATCAGAGGGAGATTAACACCCACTGACCCAAATTTAAATCTATGCGAATTAATCTTAGAAATTTTTAGTTTTTCTGCACTTTGCCAAATATTAACACCTACTGCATGAGCTTTCAATCTATAAGAATCGATTTTAAAAATATTAAGTTTTTCAGTGTATTCCCAAACACCATCGCACATAAGCACAGGGGTGTACGATTTTAATATCTTACTGAAATACAACGTTTGCTTTTCGCCGTTTGTGTTCATGAGATCTATCTCTACAAGCATTTTAACCACATCTATGTCAGAGAAATACTTGATTAAATTACCACTCCATATCGAAAAATTGCACAGACCTACTTCCCAATCCAAGTTCGGATCTAAAGTTATAGTTTTATCTAGTTTATTTTCAAAATCGTTCCAAGGCTGACATTTACGTTTGTCACGATCAATTGAAATGTAAACGTCTGTTTCGTGTTCCATGTTGGATCGTTTTTCATTCAAAGAGGGATAATCATATTGGTAAAACGGTTTTGGATAGCAACACATGAGGTCTGATCTACAAATGAAGCATGCTGAACACTTTTCGTACCTCGCATTTAAAGCAGCGATAACATTATAGGTCGGTGGAATTAAAGGTAAAGTTACACCTACTGCACGAGCTCTAAATCGAAACGAATCAATCTTAAATATCTTTAACTTTTCCATATATTCCATAATTTCATTACACAACAAAGAGCCTGCATGGGATTTCAACATTCTAGTAAAATGAACCGTTTGCTTTTCACCCTCGCTGTTCATTAAATCTATTTCTATTACCATCTTTAAAGTACTGAGGTGACAAAAATCCTCCGTTAATACACCCATTATCGAAAACTCCCTTATAGCTAGTTCCCAATTTAGGTTTGGATCTAGCTTTACAGTTTCATATAGTTTATTTCCAAAATTGTTCCAAGGCTCACCTCTATGTGGATCTTTCGGTAATACCATAGCAACGTCCATTTCATGTTCTGTGTCCGATTGATTTTCTTTCAAAGCAGGGATATACTTGGGTCTCTCGTTCATTAAATTAATCCAGTTTAAGCTTTCTGTGGTAAAATCCATGCTTTCTTCCATTTTAGAATTTCTCAACACGTCTCATTCCTAACATGGATACTTCAATCATCTGCACTCAGCCCATGTTTATACTGTCATACCTTTCATGGCATCCCCGTATGTACATCTCATTAAATTAGCCAATCAGAGCACAGTATTTCATTTCTTTGTTCATTGCATGAAAATATAGAAGATGCAATTGAACGTGGCCAAAAAAATTACACAAATTACATTTTATGTTTTCTTGTTAAGATCACGGCATACCATTTTAGCACGCCACTCATCAAACTCAAGTGGAAACCAGTTCATTAGATGTGGTGTGCAAGCAAAGCACGACAAACAATTTTTGTACCTCGCCATCAAAGAAACATTATACCAGATGCGAGGTGGAAAAGTGGACGGCAAAGTACCTCTCGGTGTATAGCATTTAACCCTGTAATAATCAATTTTAAATATCTTCAATTTCTCGGTATATGTCATAACAAAACTGCTAATAAAAGAATCTAAGAAAGGTTTTATTGTTGTATTAAAATGCACCGTTTGCTTTTCGCCCTCTGTGTTCATTAAATTTATCTCTATGAACATTTTAAAAGCACCAACATCAAACAAATCCTTTTCTGATTCACTATAAGCTATACTGAAAGAAGACAAAGCTAGCTCCCAATCAAGTTTGGAATCAAATGTTTGAGTTTCATGTAGTTTTCCTTTAAAATCCTTCCAGTTACCACCACGTCGTACTGCCCCCAGTACCACGTGTACATCCAGTTCGTGTTGCATTGTCGATTCGTTTTCCTTAACAGGCCTACTAAAGTCATCCTTGTAATTCTCCGGTATCTTTTCTAACAGCTTATTTCTGTAACTGATCTCGCCTGTTAAATCCGTGTTTAAATTCATATCCATCCTACCCTCGTGTAGCTTTTACTCCAAGTTCTTTTGCTCCCGCACGTTCACAGGGGGGAAGTGGGTTCTGGTTACCCTAGCAACTGCACTTCTTTGAACTTTTTTTACTTTCTCGTCCTTTATATATTGGAGAGTGTCATCAATGGCGGGCAAAAAAAATTATTTTCCGTTCGAAACGCGAATGAAACCGAGGGAATGGGGCGGGCGTCATGTGTGTTTTTTGTCCCCGTTTTTCAGTTTCGTAAGAGCTAGGGTTTCGGGTAAATACCAAGACAGACCCCGGGGGGTATGTAAATTTTAGCCCCCTTGTTTTTTTTCGTTGTTGAACTGTGACGCGACAGGGGGTGGTCACGTGGTACGATGACGTCACGGGTATCAGGTTTCATATTTTATTAGGCAATTACTCATAATCATTCCAAAAGTTGTTAAAAAGATATCAGGTTTCAGGTTTTATTAGACAAGTACTCGTAATGAAGAATTAAGTTTCTGGCATTTTCGGAGGCCTGGCGCGAGTAAGTGAACAGGCATTGAGGTCAGGTAGGTTGTTTATCTTCGTGTCCACTAGTAGCAGTGTGAGTGTACCAGAATTGAAAGTCGTGCTGTTATTTGTTTTCTGACAGCAGAGCTTTAAAAACGGGTGAGAATTAATTTTTTTTCCCCACTTTTGAAGAGGCCTGGCCCCAGATGTAAATTTTAACCCCCCTGTTTTTTTGTCCATGAGTATCGGGTTTCATGAGACAAGCACGCCCCTCTGCCGTACCACCCCATACATAGACGGTGAGAATTGAATTTTTCTCGTTTTCGAAAGGCCTCGTGCGAGCAGGGAAATAGCCAAAGAGGTTAGGTGAAAGGTCCATTGTTATCTCTACAAGTAGTAGTGTGGGTACAGCAAATTTAAAAGCCGTGCCATTCTTAGTCACCTCACAACGAGCCCCCCCAAAGGAAGGTGGAAATTGAATTTTCGTCATTTTCAGAGGCCTGGCGCGAGCAGGCAAAGGGTCATAGAGATTAGCTGAAAGGTCCATAGGAATCTGTACAAGTAGTAGTATGGGTACACCAAATTTCAAAGTGCTACCATTCTTAGTTACCTTACAACGAGCCCCTAAAAACGGCTAATATAGACCTCGTCAGTGGCTTAATTAGCATTCACCCGACCCAATTAAGCACTTAACCAAAAAGAAGTACTTTAAAGTTGAGTTTGTTTCACTTTCCAAGTCTTCTGAAGTTAGGATTTATCTTTACCCCCCACGCTGCCCCTCCCCCTCTTGCAAACATGAATTGGGGGTCTTCCCACTGTAGTGTTTGCGTTTGCGTTTGCGTTTGCGTTTGCGTTTGCGCTCGATAATTTATAAAATTCCTTTTATATATGTATACCCCCCATATAAATTACTAGCCGCAAACGCAAACGCAAACGCAAACGCCAACACTACAGTGGGAAGACCCCCAATTCATGTTTGCAAGAGGGGGAGGGGCAGCGTGGGGGGTAATTCGACCTACTTTCCATAGGGTCCAATGTTAAAGCTCTGTTGCTGCAAGGCATTCACAGGATAACCAACACACCATCCCAGCATACACTGTTATATTGAACTATAGACTTCGATGTTAGACTGTTTCACAGGATAACCAACACACTTTCCCATGAGCTGCTGAAAGGGTCCATAGCAATCTGTACAAGTAGTACAAGTTTGGGTATATACCAAATTTCAAAGTGCTACCATTCTTAGTTACCTCACAACGAGCCCCTAAAAACGGCTACATTAATAGACCTCGTCAGGGGCTTAATTAGCATTCACCCGACCCAATTAAGCATTTAAAAGTGTGCACAGGACCTCGAATAGTCTGGATGTTGCATTCAGGGTGTAAAATCCTACTTCCCATAGGGTCCAATGTTAAAGCTCTGTTGCTGCAAGGCATTCACAGGATAACCAACACACCATCCCAGCATACACTGTTATATTGAACTATACACTTCGACGTTACACTGTTTCACAGGATAACCAACACACTTTCCCATGAGCTGCTGCTGCTGCTGCTGCTACATTAAACCATTTTACACCATAACCAACCCACTTTACTATAGACTGCCATGTTAAACTGTATTAAATAGCGGAATATGCGTTATACCCCCTTCTTATTTTTCATTTCCCTACTGTACTACATATACGACCGTAAGTTTTTGGAGTAGTTTAGCATTGGCTCCTATGGGGACAGCCCTGAATCTAGGTCAAATCATCACAGGGTAGCGCAATAACTAGACCCTTCCCTGTTGCGCTACCCTGTGATCATAGACAGCAATGCTAAACTTCCTCTCTATATTAGCATGACAAAATCGTATTGTTCTTTTGTACTCATTGACCGTGATGCTAATTTGGTTTAAGTAGATTAGCATTGGCAAAAGCATACCAAACAATAAATTAAGTGTCATTCAACCATCATTAAGACATTTACTGTACAACAAGCCCATTGCGGGGGCGAAAAAACAATTATAATACACCCTTTACAGCCCACCTCGCCCCCTTAAAGTGCAATGCTTAAACCTGTCATTCTGATTGGCTAATATCCATTCAGTGTTCGAAGTTGCTGCATATAAGGCAGTTTTGGGGAGTGCTTTAACATTGGTCCCTATGGAAAGTAGGTCAACTATTGCCCTATATACATAAATTAAGTCTGCAAACATGAAATCGGGACTCTTCCACTTGGCTGGTCCTGGTCCTGGTCCTGGTCCTGGTCCTGGTTTGTATTTACATAGACTCTTTTACTTAAAATAAGATTTTACAATAGAAACTGTATGAAAAAACCAGGACCAGGACCAGGACCAGGACCAGGACCAGGACCAGCCAAGTTGAAGAGTCCCGATTTCATGTTTGCAAGAGGGGGAGGGGCAGCGTAGGGGGTAAAAATGCTGTTGCTATGGTAACAGTGGTAAAAGGTCAGTGGGTGCAGTCACCATGGTAACCAAAGGGCCGCCTTATTTATAGTCAACTAAATTATGTTTCACTACATTCACCCGACCCAATTAAGCACTTAACCAAAAAGAAGTACTTTAAAGTTCAGTTTGTTTCACTTTCCAAGTCTTTACCAACACACCGTCCCAGTATGTATACACTGTTATATTGAACTACAGACTTCGATGTTACACTGTTTCACAGGATAACCAACACACTTTCCCATGAGCTGCTGAAAGGGTCCATAGCAATCTGTACAAGTAGTAGTAGTAGTAGTAGTAGTAGTAGTAGTAGTAGTAGTAGTAGTAGTAGAGTAGTAGTAGTAGTAGTAGTAGTAGTAGTATGGGTATACCAAATTTCAAAGTGCTACCATTCTTAGTTACCTCACAACGAGCCCCTAAAAACGGCTCATATAGACCTCGTCAGTGGCTTAATTAGCATTCACCCGACCCAATTAAGCATTTAAAAGTGTGCACACGACCCCGAATAGTCTGCATGTTGCATTCAGGGTGTAAAATCCTACTTTCCATAGGGTCCAATGTGAAAGCTCTGTTGCTGCAAGGCATCCACAGGATAACCAACACACCGTCCCAGTATACACTGTTATATTGAACTATAGACTTTGACGTTGCACTCTTTCACAGGATAACCAACACACTTTCCCATAAGCTGCTGCTGCTACATGAAACCATTCTACACGATAACCAACCCACTTTACTATAAACTGCTATGTTAGACTGTGTTATCCCATAGAAAGTGTGAATTTCTCCTCTTTCCCGTCCCCTCTGTGTGGGAGCCCCCGTTGCATCATCGTGATGACGTCACCAGCTTTTTTTTACTATAGACTGCTATGTTAGACTGTATTATCCCATAGAAAGTGTGAATTTCTCCTCTTTCCCGTCCCCTCTGTGTGGGAGCCCCCGTTGCATCATCGCGATGACCTCACCAGCTTTTTTCCCTTTTTTTCCTTTTTTTTCTTTCTTTTTTTCCCTATCACAGCAGTGGAAATCGGGCAAAAACCGGCTTTTCGGGCAAAAAAAATTATTTTCCGTTCGAAACGCGAATGAAACCGAGGGAATGGGGCGGGCGTCATGTGTGTTTTTTGTCCCCGTTTTTCAGTTTCGTAAGAGCTAGGGTTTCGGGTAAATACCAAGACAGACCCCGGGGGGTATGTAAATTTTAGCCCCCTTGTTTTTTTTTCGTTGTTGAACTGTGACGCGACAGGGGGTGGTCACGTGGTACGATGACGTCACGGGTATCAGGTTTCATATTTTATTAGGCAATTACTCATAATCATTCCAAAAGTTGTTAAAAAGATATCAGGTTTCAGGTTTTATTAGACAAGTACTCGTAATGAAGAATTAAGTTTCTGGCATTTTCGGAGGCCTGGCGCGAGTAAGTGAACAGGCATTGAGGTCAGGTAGGTTGTTTATCTTCGTGTCCACTAGTAGCAGTGTGAGTGTACCAGAATTGAAAGTCGTGCTGTTATTTGTTTTCTGACAGCAGAGCTTTAAAAACGGGTGAGAATTAATTTTTTTTCCCCACTTTTGAAGAGGCCTGGCCCCAGATGTAAATTTTAACCCCCCTGTTTTTTTGTCCATGAGTATCGGGTTTCATGAGACAAGCACGCCCCTCTGCCGTACCACCCCATACATAGACGGTGAGAATTGAATTTTTCTCGTTTTCGAAAGGCCTCGTGCGAGCAGGGAAATAGCCAAAGAGGTTAGGTGAAAGGTCCATTGTTATCTCTACAAGTAGTAGTGTGGGTACAGCAAATTTAAAAGCCGTGCCATTCTTAGTCACCTCACAACGAGCCCCCCCCAAAGGAAGGTGGAAATTGAATTTTCGTCATTTTCAGAGGCCTGGCGCGAGCAGGCAAAGGGTCATAGAGATTAGCTGAAAGGTCCATAGGAATCTGTACAAGTAGTAGTATGGGTACACCAAATTTCAAAGTGCTACCATTCTTAGTTACCTTACAACGAGCCCCTAAAAACGGCTAATATAGACCTCGTCAGTGGCTTAATTAGCATTCACCCGACCCAATTAAGCACTTAACCAAAAAGAAGTACTTTAAAGTTGAGTTTGTTTCACTTTCCAAGTCTTCTGAAGTTAGGATTTATCTTTACCCCCCACGCTGCCCCTCCCCCTCTTGCAAACATGAATTGGGGGTCTTCCCACTGTAGTGTTTGCGTTTGCGTTTGCGTTTGCGTTTGCGTTTGCGCTCGATAATTTATAAAATTCCTTTTATATATGTATACCCCCCATATAAATTACTAGCCGCAAACGCAAACGCAAACGCAAACGCCAACACTACAGTGGGAAGACCCCCAATTCATGTTTGCAAGAGGGGGAGGGGCAGCGTGGGGGGTAATTCGACCTACTTTCCATAGGGTCCAATGTTAAAGCTCTGTTGCTGCAAGGCATTCACAGGATAACCAACACACCATCCCAGCATACACTGTTATATTGAACTATAGACTTCGATGTTAGACTGTTTCACAGGATAACCAACACACTTTCCCATGAGCTGCTGAAAGGGTCCATAGCAATCTGTACAAGTAGTACAAGTTTGGGTATATACCAAATTTCAAAGTGCTACCATTCTTAGTTACCTCACAACGAGCCCCTAAAAACGGCTACATTAATAGACCTCGTCAGGGGCTTAATTAGCATTCACCCGACCCAATTAAGCATTTAAAAGTGTGCACAGGACCTCGAATAGTCTGGATGTTGCATTCAGGGTGTAAAATCCTACTTCCCATAGGGTCCAATGTTAAAGCTCTGTTGCTGCAAGGCATTCACAGGATAACCAACACACCATCCCAGCATACACTGTTATATTGAACTATACACTTCGACGTTACACTGTTTCACAGGATAACCAACACACTTTCCCATGAGCTGCTGCTGCTGCTGCTGCTACATTAAACCATTTTACACCATAACCAACCCACTTTACTATAGACTGCCATGTTAAACTGTATTAAATAGCGGAATATGCGTTATACCCCCTTCTTATTTTTCATTTCCCTACTGTACTACATATACGACCGTAAGTTTTTGGAGTAGTTTAGCATTGGCTCCTATGGGGACAGCCCTGAATCTAGGTCAAATCATCACAGGGTAGCGCAATAACTAGACCCTTCCCTGTTGCGCTACCCTGTGATCATAGACAGCAATGCTAAACTTCCTCTCTATATTAGCATGACAAAATCGTATTGTTCTTTTGTACTCATTGACCGTGATGCTAATTTGGTTTAAGTAGATTAGCATTGGCAAAAGCATACCAAACAATAAATTAAGTGTCATTCAACCATCATTAAGACATTTACTGTACAACAAGCCCATTGCGGGGGCGAAAAAACAATTATAATACACCCTTTACAGCCCACCTCACCCCTTAAAGTGCAATGCTTAAACCTGTCATTCTGATTGGCTAATATCCATTCAGTGTTCGAAGTTGCTGCATATAAGGCAGTTTTGGGGAGTGCTTTAACATCGGTCCCTATGGAAAGTAGGTCAACTATTGCCCTATATACATAAATTAAGTCTGCAAACATGAAATCGGGACTCTTCCACTTGGCTGGTCCTGGTCCTGGTCCTGGTCCTGGTCCTGGTCCTGGTCCTGGTTTGTATTTACATAGACTCTTTTACTTAAAATAAGATTTTACAATAGAAACTGTATGAAAAAACCAGAACCAGGACCAGGACCAGGACCAAAACCAGGACCAGCCAAGTTGAAGAGTCCCGATTTCATGTTTGCAAAAGGGGGAGGGGCAGCGTAGGGGGTAAAAATGCTGTTGCTATGGTAACAGTGGTAAAAGGTCAGTGGGTGCAGTCACCATGGTAACCAAAGGGCCGCCTTATTTATAGTCAACTAAATTATGTTTCACTACATTCACCCGACCCAATTAAGCACTTAACCAAAAAGAAGTACTTTAAAGTTCAGTTTGTTTCACTTTCCAAGTCTTTACCAACACACCGTCCCAGTATACACTGTTATATTGAACTACAGACTTCGATGTTAGACTGTTTTACAGGATAACCAACACACCATCCCATACACTGTTATATTAAACTATAGACTTCGATGTTACACTGTTTTACAGGATAACCAACACACTTTCCCATAAACTGCTATGTTAAACCATTTTACACAATAACCAACCCACTTTACTATAGACTGCTATGTTAAACTGTATTAAACAGCGAAATATGCGTTATACCCCCTTCTTATTTTCATTTCCCTACTGTACTACATAGACGACTGTAAGTTTTTGGAGTAGTTTAGCATTGGCTCCAGCAAAAATGCCCGGATGTAGGTCAAGCTGCCCTATATACATAAATTAAGTCTGCAAACATGAAATCGGGACTCTTCAACTTGGCTGGTCCGGGGTCCGGGGTCCGGGGTCCGGGTTTTTTGCTATGTATTTACATAGACTCTTTTACTTAAAATAAGATTTTACAATAGAAACTGTATGAAAAACCCGGACCCCGGACCCCGGACCCCGGACCCCGGACCCCGGACCCCGGACCAGCCAAGTTGAAGAGTCCCGATTTCATGTTTGCAGGAGGGGAGGGGTAGCGTGGGGGGTAAAAATGCTGTTGCTATGGTAACAGTGGTAAAAGGTCAGTGGGTGCAGTCACCATGGTAACCAAAGGGCCGCCTTATTTATAGTCAACTAAATTATGTTTCACTACATTCACCCGACCCAATTAAGCACTTAACCAAAAAGAAGTACTTTAAAGTTCAGTTTGTTTCACTTTCCAAGTCTTTACCAACACACCGTCCCAGTATACACTGTTATATTGAACTACAGACTTCGATGTTAGACTGTTTCACAGAATAACCAACACACTTTCCCATGAGCTGCTGAAAGGGTCCATAGCAATCTGTACAAGTAGTAGTAGTAGTAGTAGTAGTAGTAGTAGTAGTAGAGTAGTAGTAGTAGTAGTAGTAGTATGGGTATACCAAATTTCAAAGTGCTACCATTCTTAGTTACCTCACAACGAGCCCCTAAAAACGGCTCATATAGACCTCGTCAGTGGCTTAATTAGCATTCACCCGACCCAATTAAGCATTTAAAAGTGTGCACACGACCCCGAATAGTCTGCATGTTGCATTCAGGGTGTAAAATCCTACTTTCCATAGGGTCCAATGTGAAAGCTCTGTTGCTGCAAGGCATCCACAGGATAACCAACACACCGTCCCAGTATACACTGTTATATTGAACTATAGACTTTGACGTTGCACTCTTTCACAGGATAACCAACACACTTTCCCATAAGCTGCTGCTGCTACATGAAACCATTCTACACGATAACCAACCCACTTTACTATAAACTGCTATGTTAAACTGTGTTATCCCATAGAAAGTGTGAATTTTTCCTTTTTCCCGTCCCCTCTGTGTGGGAGCCCCCGTTGCATCATCGCGATGACGTCACCAGCTTTTTTTTACTATAGACTGCTATGTTAGACTGTATTATCCCATAGAAAGTGTGAATTTCTCCTCTTTCCCGTCCCCTCTGTAAATTTTAGCCCCCTTGTTTTTTTTCGTTGTTGAACTGTGACGCGACAGGGGGTGGTCACGTGGTACGATGACGTCACGGGTATCAGGTTTCATATTTTATTAGGCAATTACTCATAATCATTCCAAAAGTTGTTAAAAAGATATCAGGTTTCAGGTTTTATTAGACAAGTACTCGTAATGAAGAATTAAGTTTCTGGCATTTTCGGAGGCCTGGCGCGAGTAAGTGAACAGGCATTGAGGTCAGGTAGGTTGTTTATCTTCGTGTCCACTAGTAGCAGTGTGAGTGTACCAGAATTGAAAGTCGTGCTGTTATTTGTTTTCTGACAGCAGAGCTTTAAAAACGGGTGAGAATTAATTTTTTTTCCCCACTTTTGAAAAGGCCTGGCCCCAGATGTAAATTTTAACCCCCCTGTTTTTTTGTCCATGAGTATCGGGTTTCATGAGACAAGCACGCCCCTCTGCCGTACCACCCCATACATAGACGGTGAGAATTGAATTTTTCTCGTTTTCGAAAGGCCTCGTGCGAGCAGGGAAATAGCCAAAGAGGTTAGGTGAAAGGTCCATTGTTATCTCTACAAGTAGTAGTGTGGGTACAGCAAATTTAAAAGCCGTGCCATTCTTAGTCACCTCACAACGAGCCCCCCCCAAAGGAAGGTGGAAATTGAATTTTCGTCATTTTCAGAGGCCTGGCGCGAGCAGGCAAAGGGTCATAGAGATTAGCTGAAAGGTCCATAGGAATCTGTACAAGTAGTAGTATGGGTACACCAAATTTCAAAGTGCTACCATTCTTAGTTACCTTACAACGAGCCCCTAAAAACGGCTAATATAGACCTCGTCAGTGGCTTAATTAGCATTCACCCGACCCAATTAAGCACTTAACCAAAAAGAAGTACTTTAAAGTTGAGTTTGTTTCACTTTCCAAGTCTTCTGAAGTTAGGATTTATCTTTACCCCCCACGCTGCCCCTCCCCCTCTTGCAAACATGAATTGGGGGTCTTCCCACTGTAGTGTTTGCGTTTGCGTTTGCGTTTGCGTTTGCGCTCGATAATTTATAAAATTCCTTTTATATATGTATACCCCCCATATAAATTACTAGCCGCAAACGCAAACGCAAACGCAAACGCCAACACTACAGTGGGAAGACCCCCAATTCATGTTTGCAAGAGGGGGAGGGGCAGCGTGGGGGGTAATTCGACCTACTTTCCATAGGGTCCAATGTTAAAGCTCTGTTGCTGCAAGGCATTCACAGGATAACCAACACACCATCCCAGCATACACTGTTATATTGAACTATAGACTTCGATGTTAGACTGTTTCACAGGATAACCAACACACTTTCCCATGAGCTGCTGAAAGGGTCCATAGCAATCTGTACAAGTAGTACAAGTTTGGGTATATACCAAATTTCAAAGTGCTACCATTCTTAGTTACCTCACAACGAGCCCCTAAAAACGGCTACATTAATAGACCTCGTCAGGGGCTTAATTAGCATTCACCCGACCCAATTAAGCATTTAAAAGTGTGCACAGGACCTCGAATAGTCTGGATGTTGCATTCAGGGTGTAAAATCCTACTTCCCATAGGGTCCAATGTTAAAGCTCTGTTGCTGCAAGGCATTCACAGGATAACCAACACACCATCCCAGCATACACTGTTATATTGAACTATACACTTCGACGTTACACTGTTTCACAGGATAACCAACACACTTTCCCATGAGCTGCTGCTGCTGCTGCTGCTACATTAAACCATTTTACACCATAACCAACCCACTTTACTATAGACTGCCATGTTAAACTGTATTAAATAGCGGAATATGCGTTATACCCCCTTCTTATTTTTCATTTCCCTACTGTACTACATATACGACCGTAAGTTTTTGGAGTAGTTTAGCATTGGCTCCTATGGGGACAGCCCTGAATCTAGGTCAAATCATCACAGGGTAGCGCAATAACTAGACCCTTCCCTGTTGCGCTACCCTGTGATCATAGACAGCAATGCTAAACTTCCTCTCTATATTAGCATGACAAAATCGTATTGTTCTTTTGTACTCATTGACCGTGATGCTAATTTGGTTTAAGTAGATTAGCATTGGCAAAAGCATACCAAACATTACACGTCAAAACACCTAATGCGACCTCGATTGAACCATTTTTCACATCGTAACCACTTTCTACTACCCACATACACAATATAATCAAATTAAACTTTTTGCCATTTTCAAAGGGTCAACACAACTACAAAAATAAAAAGGGGTTTAAGGTTCATTGTCCATTGTGTTGTCCGCAAGTCGTAGTATTCGGGTATTAAAATTCAGTATAGTACATTTATATAGTTCTTTAGTAAAAAATGTCTGTATGTAAGTGAAAGTTTTCTAATTATATAGGTCAACCCTAAAAAAACTGAAGTATTCCATTTTCCTGGGTATGACTATGAGTATGGCTATGGCTATGGCTATGGCTATGGCTATGGCTATGGTCTTCTTTTTTTTAAATTCCTTTTAACATAAAGAGTCCCAAAAAAACCATAGCCATAGCCATAGCCATAGCCATAGCCATACTCATAGTCATACCCAGGAAAATGGAATACTTCAGTTTTTTTAGGGTTGATCTAAAACTGTGGTGAGAAAAAAACAGCATGGTAGATTTATGGTGCAGTAAATTGTGAAAGAAATGAACTAGGCAGCCTAAAGTTACTTTGGTATGATTTCAGTACATAAATATGAAAACGGCTTAAAATGTTTAACATGGAAGCGTGGTTATGCTATAAATGTGTTGGTTATTTTGTGAATGTAAGTTGCTTATCCTATAAAACACTTTAACAGAGGGTTGCTTAAAAATATAAGCAACCTGTATTTAAAATACACTTTAGAAGCATACCTTTATAAACCTAAAACCAGGAGTTTGTCCAGTAGGTGGTAAGTGGTTAGTGGTCTCTTCATTTTCCAAACTCTTTTTAATATAAGAAGTCCCCCTAAACCACTTACCGCTTACTGCTTACCACATACCACTTGCTTAAACCACCCTTGGTTTTTAGGTTTGCCAAGGAAAAAAGACACGGGGACATGTAGGTCAATTCATTTCATATATAGGTCACATTTTGCATACACGGGTCTGTATAAAAGCAGCATAGTGTCCACTGAAGCACTGCATTTTTCAAAAGGAAAGAAAGCAAACATGACGGGGATGAGTGTTCGAAACCTTCTTTTTAAGGTCGATAAAACTGAGGTTGCGAAACAGAATTTCAAGGATCGATTACATAAATTTGCCAAAGAGAGGTCGTTATCTGGATATATAGTGACAAAAGACGGAAACGTTCTTATGATAGCTGGTAAGAAGAAAATCAGTCTTAAAAGTGGTATGAAAACCTTACAGAAGTTGATCGAAACTAAACATGTACCTATAAGGAACACGGAAACCTGGCCTTTACCAGACATGTTCATAAAGAACTACTTCGAAAATGGATATGACCCAACGAGAATAATGTATAAATTCGGTTGGCGGTTCGGGGATGCAGTTTTACAATCGACGGTGGATGGCTATATTGAAGGAAAAAACAGCAACGTGATTAGACACACGACAAATAAGCCTTTAGAAGAAGGAGTGGTAGTTGTAGAAGAAGCTGAAAACACCAAGCTAAATCCAGACTTGCAGGGTGAACAGTTAGTTACTTTTGAAGAATGGGAGCCTTCAAAAACAGACAAAACTGTATTCGTCCCAACAGATGCATATCCTAAAACCAATGTCAGCATAGTGGGAAGACCCGGTCAAAAGGAAATCAAGTTTAAGCATTACTACATCTACTCTAAGAAACCCGGCTTTGGAAAAACACACGCCATGGAAAACTTTGTGGACCTTTATAATGCACACGTGGTCAACGACATAAACAACTGGATATCCGTGCCACAGAAAGCTCAGTTTCTAGTTTTTGACGAGGTGGGTCCTGCAAACAAGCTGGAGTTTTCCCAACTGAAAGCACTGACAAGCAAATCCGCTATGAGTTTCAAAGGTAACTGTAAGACCGACGGTGAAAGTTTTACCCCGAGACCTGACGTGCAAGTTATAATGCTCTCCTACGTACCCATTTATCAACTCTATGCTGAATGGAATGCAAAACTGCATAGACATTTCATATCTAAAGATCATGCACAGCAACTGGAACAACGATTCGAAATAGTGCGGCTAGACGGGTCTGTGGAGGAGGACAGAAAAGCTTGTCTGTTGCCAAAAAATTGGACAGAGGAGGAATTTAAAGATGAAATAAGAGAGATGTTCATCAAGATAGAACAGGTTTTAAACAAACGACGTACAAATGAGGGAAAGATTACGGCCCTTTCTGCCCAAATTGAAAGAGCTAAATGTCTATTTGAAGTTAGGTACAAGGGAGAAAACCCTGCGGAGTGTACAAGAGAGGCTTTTATAGATATACTCGTTTCTTGCTGTGGGACAGTAATACCTTGCTTAAAACTAACTTGGGAAGAAATTATCAAAGGCCTCTATTCCATAAAGAATGTGCAAAAAAAAGGGCAATGGTTTGAATATGCAATTAAGAAACTGGTTAAAAAAGAAGACTCTAAACAGCGCAATTTGTTTTTCGATGAGAACGAGGACGGCAGCTACAGTGACTACGACGATTTTCCTCTTACTAAAAAGCTAAAAATAGACATTTGACTTTAATTGTGTGCATAAAAACAAAAGCGCAATAAAATGAGGCTTGTTATTACACAAATTATTGGTATTTCTTGCAATCATCGTGCATGTAAAACATGTTTTTAGGTTTGATCTGTAAATGTGTGTTTAAAGTAATAAATAAAATTTTTTCACATAGTTCTTTTTGTAAGTATAAAATTAGCTGTTAATATAGCGTAAAACAGTTTAACATATCACCGTATAAAATAACGGGTTGGTTATCCTGTGTATTGGTTATTGTAACTTAACCTATACCTTTACCCTACGTGCCTCCCCTTCACATAAATCTTTGGTCCCTTTCTTTGTACTGCTTCTGCTTCTGCTTCTGCTTCTGCTTCTGGTATCCATATCCCCAAGAAATATGTTTTAATAGTAAAACCCTATATAAAAAACAGTAGCAGAAGCAGAAGCAGAAGCAGAAGCAGAAGTAGTACATAGGAAGGGACCAAAGATTTATGTGAGGGGGAGGCAGGTAAGATAAGTAAACCAAAGCTATTGTTTCATATAGGTAAAAATAAGAAATCTATCACACGTAGTGTGTATATATTGTTTCGTCAAGTAAATTACTTATTAGTAATCCTTAAGACGTTACAGTAGACAGATATATTATTTGTTGAATATACCTTAGTTTACAATGAAGGTAGCAAGCAGAAAACTTTTGGTCTCCTTAAATCCAGCTGACCTGAAAGAGGCACACTTTTGGCATAAACTAAAAGATTTCACAACAAAAAGAGACATACAAAATGTTGCCATGACAAAAGAGGGACATTTATTAATGATTTCAAATAAGCTAATTCAACTAAACTCTGGAATGGATACGTTAAAACGCCAATTAGATATAAAACATGTACCTGTTAGAAATTTAAGTACTATGCCCTTGCCGGAAAAGTTTATGCAGAAGTACTTTCAAAATGACTATGACTCCAACAAAATAATGGTTAGAAAAGGCCATTGAGAACCTTGTTGAAACAGAAGACCTTAAACAGCGCAGTCTGTTTTCCTACGAAAGCCATGGACTGTCCTCACATAAAACAGAAAAGCTAGTTACCTATTCAGAAGTACAAAGGTTGTGCGAATTTGCATGCAAAGAAAGTACCAAAGGAACAGATAAGGTAACAACAACCAAAAGGGCTTGGGAAAAGCTTCGAGCATGCTTTCACATCCCCGAGTTCTTCGAGAGCAAATCCCTTTCTGGAATTCTAGAACATGTCGCAAAGAGACCCAAAGATGTTAAAAAGCTTGCAGGAACCATATATGCAAATCACCCTGAAGACATGAAAAGGTGCATGCGGGTGCACTCTATCGACGACCAGAAAATTGCTAGGTACAAGGATTTGTTCAGGACTATTATATTCGAGCCGATGCATAAAGCTACAACAACAAAAACAATATGCCACAATTAGACCGCGGAAAGCAGTGAGAGTGACAACGATGATGATGACGATGATGATGATGATGATTTACCTCTTACTAAAAAGCTAAAAATAGACATTTGACCTCCTGAAACAGTACCATAGTTTAGCTCTACTGATTAAAGTGTACGTAAGGTGATCACCATGGCAACCAATACTACTTTATTTAACCAAACAACATGCTTGAAAAACGAAATAAAACAAATAAATTAATTTCAGACGATGTTTTATTTGTTCTACGGTTTGTCTATTAAACATCGTCACATGTATCGTTAGGCAGTCTGTTTTTAAGTGTACGAGCCATCGGTTTGTCTACTATGTCCTCGTAGTCGTCCTCTTTAAATGCCAGTTTAACTTCCTTCAGTTTTAAAATTTTCAACTCGTTCTGTAAGGAATTTAATTGGCCGATTATCTTCGTCAACAAGGCTTGATGTTGTGAAGACAAGTTCATGGCTGCAAAAGCTAAGGAACACGAGGGGGAGTGTTTAAAATGTTCAACAGCAACGTCATCGTTGTCTTTCCATGTGTGTAAAACTATTCCACATTGGTAACACTGTACCACGTCTGCACCTCCGAGGAAAAAAAATCCATTGACTGCAAGTTGTTCTGTGAGCGGCAATGGTTTAGTCCATGTTTCTACAGCAAAGGTTCTTAGTCTCACAGATAATTTATTGAACTTTGCGTATTTAACCATTATGCACTAGGTGATCGGGCTTCCTCTAGTTACAATGTGTTTTCTCCTTGCTGTTGTCCTTGCTATAAATAAGGTGGCTCGACCAATAGGAAAGAAGAAGGGTGGTGTAAAGGTTGCAGGTGGGAGGGAGGGGCAGGAAACAACCTCGCTTCACGGCTTCCCCTGCCATTTTTCGTCTGGTCTTCAGTGAAAAAGTGTACAGATATGGCCATGTCACAGTCAAAGCAGTACCTCGACAGTGTAGAAACTCAGAGCAGGTCCAAAGCATTCATGGACAAGTACTTCAAGAGCGGCAAAATGTTGGAAGACGCCGCCCTTAAGACCGTAATGAAAAACTATGTGGACAAACAAAAAAACAGGTACGATAGTCAAAAGATAGTTAACGTTCCTACTCTTCAACTCGTGAAAGAGGGTGTTATCTCTGTTGAAAATGTAATGGAAATCGAAAAAAGCAAAGACTTGTTGGAGAGAATAAGTCGCCACACCAACCTGAACCCGGATTTAACAGCTGAGCACACCGTCGTCTTCGAGGAGTGGAAAAGTAACAAGGACGGGGTGTGTGTTCCGACAAAAAGATATGCTGAAACTAAAGTGAGCTTTGTCGGACGGCCCGACAAGACAGACGTCAAGCGTAAGCACTACTACATCTATTCGAAGAAACCCAACTTTGGTAAAACACATGCCATGGAGAAATTCAAAGACTCGTTCAATGCACACTTCGTCAACGACAAGGACAACTGGCTTTCCGTACCTAGAAACGCCCAGTTTCTCATCTTTGAGGAAGTAGGTCCCGCGAACAAGTTGGAGTTGTCTCAGTTAAAAGCACTGACGAGCAAATGTGCTCAAGGCTTCACGGGCAACTGCAAAAGCGAGGGGGAAAGCTTCGTACCGCGATCCGACGTGCAGGTGGTTATGCTGTCCAGCGTTTCCATCTACGAGACGTATGGAAGTTGGAACAAAAAAGAGAAGGCACGCTACATGTCTCCTTGTAACATCGAACAACTCGAGGAACGGTTTGAAATCATACGTCTGGACGGCTCGGTGGAGGACGATAAAAGGGACGCCATGCTACTCGTCGATTGGACGGACGAGCAACTGAAAAGCGAAATACGCAGTCTTTTCTCTCGAATAACGAAGAACGGCTTATGCAGGTACGTTCACACCTCGCGTAGCAAAATAGAGGCTCTCTTGTTTCATGTGGAAAAGGCCAGGAAGTTGCTGAGTGCCAAATACAAACACGAACAATTCGCGAAAACCGGTAGGAAAGCCTTTGTGAACTTGTTGAACGAGTGTTGTGGGGAGACAGTGCCTTCTATGAACATCACCTGGGAAGATTTCCTGACTCATGTTTATTCGGACTTCAACTTTAGAAAAAGAGGCCAGCACCTAAAGGATGCTGTAAATAAGCTGGTGGAAACAGAACTGCAAAAAACCCACGGCACATACCTTCCCAATGAACGCCCCCTGTCGATCACTTACAGCGAAGGTGAAAAAATATATGACGCGGGGTACGAGCGGGGGCGAAAGGAAGAAAACAAAATGGCAGGCTTTGAAGAAACATGGAGAGAACTTTGGGGCTTAAAAAACCATCCGGAGTTAAAGGACGCAAAAAAGCGCATGAGGCAACCCCAGGACAACGACGACGACCTTCCTCTGATTAAAAAGCTGTGCTTAAACATTTGAAGGTGTTTTGAAACCGTCTGAAAGACTAAGACGTTAATCCATAGTGTCAGCATTACCTTTAAGGTATTATAACCAACGTTAGTTTGAAAATCTAGTGATGTATTAAAATATTGATTCGAATCCGTGTTGCAAAATAAAAACCCTGTTAAGTAACCATACTTGTTATTGTTCACCATAAAAATTTTTATGTAATACATACGAAATGCTCTTATATACTCTCTGTTTATTCCACCGTTTAAAATAAACAGTCGAAACAGACTGATTTACCACAGGGCAGCCTGGGGCAGCAGGGAAAAAAAACCAAAATAAATTATACTCCTCTTTCTTTCCATGGTGGAAGGCTATTTTTTATAGTCGAACATAAAATTATACCCATTGTGTATGGCAAACCAAACTGACTTGGTACACTGCGAGCTGGGCAAAAAAAAACAACGGGGTACAAATACCCTTCAGTGTTTATGTGAGCACCCCCATGCGTGTGTGTATTGCCTGAAACAGTACTGCTGCTACTATTGGTGTCCGCTCTTTTCTCCAGGGGGAGCCTCTGTTAGGTTTGGTTCTCCCCGCCCCCTCTAGGTGGCCGGTCTGTGCAATGGCCGGCATCTGTTTCTTTCATTGTGTTCGCAGCCAGCCCGTTGCTGTTTATATATAAAATCGTCTTATTTGTTATATACTATTGTCGATATGTGTTATTTTGAATTAGCGCATCACATAAATACATATTGTAGGCCTTATTTACAGTAAATGAAAAAGGAAAACAACAGTAAATGCACCATCTTTGTTTTTTAAGCATTTTATTTACTACACAAACAATACATTTCAGACACTGTTACCATGGCAAGAGCATCTTTACCCCCCACGCTACCCCTACCCCTCTTGCAAACATGAATTGGGGGTCTTCCCACTGTAGTGTTTGCGTTTGCGTTTGCGTTTGCGTTTGCGCTCGATAATTTATAAAATTCCTTTTATATATGTATACCCCCCATATAAATTACTAGCCGCAAACGCAAACGCAAACGCAAACGCCAACACCACAGTGGGAAGACCCCCCAATTCATGTTTGCAAAAGGGGGAGGGGCAGCGTGGGGGGTAAAAATAAATGCTGTTTTACAATTGAAACGGGTGTAACCTTGTCTACAGTAAATGAAAAAATAAAAGTATGAGCAGATTACAAATAATAAAGTCATCCATGACAAAAAGTAACACTTCACCCCTCAAAGTATTTCGCTCCACATATAATATCCTATGGCCACACTCGCGATTGACAATACGAAAATTTATCCTCAAATCGAAAAAACGAGACACGAGTAAACTGAACAGGAAAAGAATGTCCACTCCAATGAGCAACAGTTCACCTTCGATAGTGTTTAAGTCCACAAATAAAAGCCTTTCGCCTCTCTTGCCATTGACCGTATAAAGATTGCGATTGAAGTTCAATTTTCTTTCCATATATAAATTTCGTATGGGTTCACTTGAATTGGTCATCTTCACTGTCTGTTCTTGGGGTTTTCACTGTGGGGTATATCCTTAGTGAGTCTATACGGTGCAGCTAGACCGATCACTGTGTAGGGTGTGACGTCACTGCCAATACAACCAACCGTTTAACCTGCACACCATGACTATCACACGTATGAAGGTGAGAACGTAAGAAAGTAAAACCATTGATTTGAAAGTATTATCCACTGTCCTTTCGCTACATGTGAAAAGCTTGCAAAAGGTGTTATGACAATTCATGTTCAAGTCCTATGGGTGTTTGGCTGGCTTACGAATAAATGTGTCCGCCAAAATATGCAAAATTAAAACTACGTTAATTATAGCAAATGCTAAGGCGAGCGTACACTTTTCCTCCTTTGTCCTTTGCGGCTTACGTAGACACGCACGCAGAATCTGATGAAGACACTTGTGCCCAAAGGATTTGTCGTTACAATCGATATCTAAGTTGGAATTTTGCCCGAGATGGTTTCGAGCCTTGTCGGTGGGTTTCAAAAAAAAATCCTCTAGTTCTTGTCTGAGATCGTTTCGAGCCACGCAGGATTTCAAATAGTAATCCTCTAGTTCTTGTTCGAGATCGTCCTTAGCCTTACAGGTATCCAAAGGCTCGATCAAAACGGCCACGTGCGTTTTCTCCTCCACTGGAATGTTGTAGTTCGATGGTTTAGTAGGTAGTTTGCCTTGGTTCTCTGTATTCGAATACATTTTTGCCTTTGCTGTCCTCTCGCGGTCCGTTTTATAGTGTTCCTGTGGCTGCTTGCTCCATTCGTGTTCATTCACTGGGTATCACAAAGTTGCAAGGTACTAATCACTGTGTGTTACCATGGCAACAGGCACTGTCTTACTTAGAAAGCATCTTAGCCAATCACAGTACGTGTGTGTGTAACCATGGTAACCACAAACCTTTACTCCAAGCAACTCAGTACAGTGAATATGCGATATACCATTTCTATACCTGAGGTTATATTCACGGTGAAAACTACATTACACACTTTTATAGATGAACGTGTCGGTGTCTGCATTTCATAGATCAATGTGTTAGTGGCTACATTATAATTTACATTCACTGTACATTTGAACAAAAGTGTAATTGTTAAATGTGTAACTGTTTTATGCCATTTTCATCTTCACGGCGAGAACTACATTAAAAAATTTCATAAATCAATGTGTTAGTACACACACTCCAGGGGACGGGAAAGTGGAAATATCTACCCTGTAGAGTTGTTAAAATGACATGATGCTAGTCGGCATTGTCTTTAAGTTACGCCATTTTTATACCATTTTTATACCTGGGGTCATATTCACGACTAGAACAACATTACATAATTTCATAGATCAATGTGTCAGTGCAAACGCACATTTAAGGGGACGAGAAAGAAACATACCCTGTTAAGTTTACCACAAAAAACTTTACATTTACCATAGAAATAGCCTACCACACGGTAGCAACACACTATGTGTAAAAGGTTCTGGTAAATCTTAAAAAAGGTGCCAAAAGGTTCCATGCTAGATAGTATGCAGTTAATGAACTTTCACTGCAACCATGTATTTAGGTGTGTCAAGTCGGGAAAAGTAAATCACTGCTAGTTGCCATAGTTATTAGTTCATGCAATTTCTATACCTTAGGTTATATTCACGGCGAGAACTACATTCCACAATTTCATAAACCAACGTGTCAGTGTTTGTATTATATTGCACATTCACTGTACGTTCAAATAAAAGTGTGATTGTTAAATATTTAACTGTTTTACCCCATTTCTATATTCACGGTGAGAGAACTACATTACACAATTTCATAGTTCAATGTGTTAGTGAACATAAGGCCATCACCATGACAACCAACATTAATTTACTCCAACCAACTTCAGCACTGTGAATATGTGACATACTCTTTCATGTAATAACTTCATCACCGTGGCAACCAGCATTGTCCTACTTAAAGTTTAGCTTAACCAATCAAAAAGAGTGTTTGTGTAACCATGACAACCAACATTAACTTACTCCAAGCAACTTCAGCACTGTGAATATGTGACATACTCTTTCATGGTCTATATTTCTTTTACTTTACATAGGGTGATGTCGTTTAGGGGAGTGCTTTAACATTGGTCCCTATGGAAAGTAGGTCAAATATCGGGCAAAACAGCCAAATTCAACACCGGGTAGCGGAACAAGTTGTAGTATAAGTGTTCCGCTACCCGGTGTTAGGCTATGTCTATGGGGATTTTGGGTTTTCCCCAGTTGACTTAAACGGTTGTTCCTTGGATGTGTGTGGCTTATGTGCAGCTTACATTTATAGTGGGCAGTAACACATATTTAGTTACACCATTTCTATACCTAAGGTCATATTCATGGCAAGAACTACATTACACAATTTCATAGATCAATGTGGAGGTGCCTAAATCACGTCGCATATACTCAGCTGCTGAAAGTGAAATAATGTTGGTTGCCATGGTTATTAATTTATGCAATTTCTATACCTGAGGTCATATTCACGGCGAAACCTACATTCCACAATTTCATAAACCAACGTGTCAGTGTTTGTATTATATTGCACATTCACTGTACATTCAAATAAAAGTGTGATTGTTGAATATTTAACTGTTTTACCCCATTTCTATATTCACGGTGAGAGAACCACATTACCAACATTAATTTACTCCAACCAACTTCAGCACTGTAAATATGTAACATACTGTTTCATGTGTCAGTGTTTGTATTATATTGCACATTTACTGTACATTCAAATAAAAGTGTGATTGTTAAATATTTAACTGTTTTACCCCATTTCTATATTCACGGTGAGAGAACCACATTACACAATTTCATAGATCAATGTGTTAGTGAACATAAGGCCATCACCATGACAACCAACATTAACTTACTCCAACCAACTTCAGCACTGTGAATATGTGACATACTCTTTTATGGTCTATATTTCTTTTACTTTACATAGGGTGATGTCGTTTTGGGGAGTGCTTTAACATTGGTCCCTATGGAAAGTAGGTCAAATATCTGGCAAAACAGCCAAATTCAACACCGGGTAGCGGAACAAGTTGTAGTATAAGTGTTCCGCTACCCGGTGTTAGGCTAATTGTGTAGTAAGGTAACCAAAAAAGGTGCTTTTGGTGTTCTTTTGGGGTACCATAATGCAGCTTGACCAATTAAAGTATGTGTGCGTGTGTGTGTGTGTGTGAGTGTGTGTGTGTAGAACAGTGTATTGTATATTGCATATTCAACGTGTAAAGCTACTTAAAGTAAGATAATGGTGGTTGGCATGGTTATTAAGCTACACCATTTATATACCCGAGGTTATATTCACAGCGAGAACTACATGATTTCATAGATCGATGCATCCGTACACACATTTGAGGGGACTGGAAAGTGGAGATATATTCCCTGTTGAGTTTTTAGAGTAAGGTAATGCTGGTTGGCATGGTTATTAAGCTACGCCATTTATATACCTGAGGTCATATTCACGGCGAGAACTACATGATTTCATAGATCAATGCGTTGGTACACACACACACACACACATTTGAGGGGACGGGAAAGTGGAGATATATTTCCTGTTGAGTATTTAAAGTTACATCACGGTGGTTGGCATGGTTTTTAAGCTACGCCATTTTTATACCTGAAGTCATATTCATGTGCGAGAACTACACGATTTCATAGATCAATGCGTTGGTACACACACACATTTGAGGGGACGGGAAAGTGGAGATATATTCCCTGTTCAGTTTTTAAAGTAACATAATGGTGGTTGGCATGGTTTTTAAGCTACGCCATTTCTATTTCCCAGATTATATTTATGGTGAGAACTACACAACTTTATAGATCAATGCGTTGGTACACACACAGATTTAAGGGGACGGGAAAGTGGAGATATATTCCCTGTTGAGTTTTTAAAGTAACATGACGGTGGTGGGCATGGTTTTTAAGCTACGCCATTTCTATACCTGAGGTCATATTCATGTGCGAGAACTACACAATTTCATAGATCAATGTGGAGGTGCCTAAATCACGTTGCATATACTTAGCTGCTCAATACAAATAGCCCACCACACGATAGCAACACACTATGTGTGGAAGGTTCTGGTAAATCTTATAAAAGGTTCCGGAAAGTTCCATGTACTTAATAAACCTTGAACAACATGCATGTGTAGGTAAAGCATGTAATAACTTCATCACCATGGCAACCAGCACTGTCCTACTTAAAGTTTAGCTTGACCAATCAGAAACAGTGTTTGTGTAACCATGACAACCAACATTAATTTACTCCAAGCAACTTCAGCACTGTGAATATGTGACATACTCTTTCATGGTCTATATTTCTTTTACTTTACATAGGGTGATGTCGTTTAGGGGAGTGCTTTAACATTGGTCCCTATGGAAAGTAGGTCAAATATCGGGCAAAACAGCCAAATTCAACACCGGGTAGCGGAACAAGTTGTAGTATAAGTGTTCCGCTACCCGGTGTTAGGCTAATTGTGTAGTAAGGTAACCAAAAAAGGTGCTTTTGGTGTTCTTTTGGGGTACCATAATGCAGCTTGACCAATTAAAGTATGTGTGCGTGTGTGTGTGTGTGTGTGAGTGTGTGTGTAGAGTGTATTGTATATTGCATATTCAACGTGTAAAGCTACTTAAAGTAAGATAATGGTGGTTGGCATGCTTTTTAAAGTACACCATTTATATACCTAAGGTCATATTCACGGCGAGAACTACACGATTTCATAGATCGATGCATCCGTACACACAAACACATTTGAGGGGACTGGAAAGTGGAGATATATTCCCTGTTGAGTTTTTAGAGTAAGGTAATGCTGGTTGGCATGGTTATTAAGCTACGCCATTTATATACCTGAGGTCATATTCACGGCGAGAACTACACGATTTCATAGATCGATGCATCCGTACACACAAACACATTTAAGGGGACTGGAAAGTGGAGATATATTCCCTGTTGAGTTTTTAGAGTAAGGTAATGCTGGTTGGCATGGTTATTAAGCTACGCCATTTATATACCTGAGGTCATATTCACGGCGAGAACTACACAATTTCATAGATTAATGCGTCGGTACACTGTGTAGTAAAAGTGATGTAGAACAGTGTGTGGTATATCGCGGTCATATTCACGGCGAGAACTACACAATTTCATAGATCAATGCGTTGGTACACACACATTTGAGTGTGAGAACTACACAATTTCATAGATTAATGTGAAGGTGCCTAAATCGCTTTGCATATACTTAGCTGCTCAATACAAATAGCCCACCACACAATAGCAACACACTATATGTAGAAGGTTCTGGTAAATCTTATGAAAGGTTCCGGAAAGTTCCATGTATAGGCTGCCTAGTTCACTTTCTTCACAAATTACTGCACAATAAAGTTACCATCGGGTAGCAACACACCCTACATACCAAGTGTGTCGCTACCCGATGGTAAATTGGCCTGTTTTCCCAGATATTTGACCTACTTTCCATAGGGACCAATGCTAAAGCTCCCTCAAAAAAAGCATCATACTATGTGTAGTAGAAGTGATGTAGAACAGTGTGTGGTATATCGCATATTCAATGTGTTAAGCTACTTACAGTAAGATAATGCTGGTTGCCATGGTTATTAAGCTACACCATTTATATACCTGAGGTTATATTCATGGCGAGAACTACACGATTTCATAGATCAATGCGTCGGTGCACAAACACATTTGAGGGGACTGGAAAGTGGAGATATATTCCCTGTTGAGTTTTTTAGAGTAAGGTAATCCTGGTTGGCATGGTTATTAAGCTACGCCATTTATATACCTGAGGTCATATTCACGGCGAGAACTACACAATTTCATAGATTAATGCGTCGGTACACTGTGTAGTAAAAGTGATGTAGAACAGTGTGTGGTATATCGCGGTCATATTCACGGCGAGAACTACACAATTTCATAGATCAATGCGTTGGTACACACACATTTGAGTGTGAGAACTACACAATTTCATAGATTAATGTGAAGGTGCCTAAATCGCTTTGCATATACTTAGCTGCTCAATACAAATAGCCCACCACACAATAGCAACACACTATATGTAGAAGGTTCTGGTAAATCTTATGAAAGGTTCCGGAAAGTTCCATGTATAGGCTGCCTAGTTCACTTTCTTCACAAATTACTGCACAATAAAGTTACCATCGGGCAGCGGAACACATGTACTGTACTTTGTTCCGCTGCCCGATGGTAAATTGGCCTGTTTTCCCACATATTTGACCTACTTTCCATAGGGACCAATGCTAAAGCTCCCTCAAAAAAAGCATCATACTATGTGTAGTAGAAGTGATGTAGAACAGTGTGTGGTATATCGCATATTCAATGTATTAAGCTACTTACAGTAAGATAATGCTGGTTGGCATGGTTATTAAGCTACACCATTTATATACCTGAGGTTATATTCATGGCGAGAACTACAGGATTTCATAGATCAATGCGTTGGTGCACAAACACATTTGAGGGGACTGGAAAGTGGAGATATATTCCCTGTTGAGTTTTTTAGAGTAAGGTAATGCTGGTTGGCATGGTTATTAAGCTACGCCATTTATATACCTGAGGTCATATTCACGGCGAGAACTACACAATTTCATAGATTAATGCGTCGGTACACTGTGTAGTAAAAGTGATGTAGAACAGTGTGTGGTATATCGCATATTCAACATTTGCCATGGTTATTAAGCTACACCATTTATATACCTGAGTTTATGTTCACGGCGAAAACTACATGATTTCATAGATCAATGCGTCGGTACACACACACATTTGAGGGGACGGGAAAGTGGAGATATATTCCTTGTTGAGTTTTTAAAGTAAGATAATGCTGGTTGCCATGGTTATTAAGCTACGCCATTTATATACCTAAGGTTATATTTATGGCGAGAACTACATTACACAATTTCATAGATCGATGTGAAGGTGCCTAAATCACGTTGCATATACTCAGCTGCTTAAAGTGAAATAATGTTGGTTGCCATGGTTAATTTCATAGATCAATGTGTCAGTGGCTACATTATAAATTACATTCACTGTACATTTGAATAAAGTGTACTTATTAAATGTGTAACTGTTTTTATGCCATTTTCATCTTCACGGCGAGAACTACATTAAAAAATTTCATAAATCAATGTGTCAGTACATACATTCAGGGGGACGGGAAAGTGTAACCCTAACCCTGTATTACACCCTTACACCCGTTTCAATTGTACAATAGCATTTTTACCCCCCGCGCTGCCCCTCCCCCTCTTGCAAACATGAATTGGGGGTCTTCCCACTGTAGTGTTGGCGTTTGCGTTTGCGTTTGCGTTTGCGTTTGCGCTCGATAATTTATAAAATCCCTTTTATATATATATACCCCATATAAATTACTACCCGCAAACGCAAACGCAAACGCAAACGCCAACACTACAGTGGGAAGACCCCCAATTCATGTTTGCAAGAGGGGGAGGGGCAGCGCGGGGGGTAAAAATGCTGTTGCTATGGTAACAGTGGTAAAAGGTCAGTGGGTGCAGTGACCATGGTAACCAAAGGGCCGCCTTATTTACAGTCAACTAAATTATGTTTTAGTACACTGCTATCATCCTTATAACATATGACAGTTATCCTATAGAAAGCAGTTTTAACACTAAAGTCTATGGGAACAGGTGGGTTGGTGTTTAAGCACTTAACCGGAAAGTACTTTAAAGTTCAATTTGTTTCACTTTTAAGTCTTTTGAAATCTACCATCATGGTAACCAAACGGCCGCTTTGTTTATAGTCAACTAAATTATGTTTTGGTACACCGCTATCATCCTTATAACATGGCAAAACATACTTAATAAAACAGTGTAACTTTTGTGCCTTAGTCTTTTTATTTTATTTTGTAGAAGGGTGAAAACTGACTTTTTGCCATTTTTAAAGGCCTGGCGCGAGCAGGCAAACAGTCATACAGATTAGCTGAAAGGTCCATTGCAATCTCCGCAAGTAGTACTGTGAGTGTACCAAATTGCAAAGCCGTGCCAGTTTTAGTTACCTCATAACGAGCCCCTAAAAACGGCTCCCACAAACCTTTTTTGTGGCTTGATTAGCTCTCTTTTATTATCCCACTGTCACACTGAAACCCATGTGACACTGGAACTCTATAGAAAGCAGTGTGACACTAGAACTCTATTGGTTATCCCATGTCACACTGGAACCAACACACTTTCCCATAAACTGCTATATTAAACCATTCAAGGTCATATTCACGGCTAGAACTACATGATTTCATAGATCAATGCGTCGGTACACACACACATTTGATATATTCCCTGTTGAGTTTGTAAAGTAACATGACGGTGGTTGGCATGGTTATTAAGCTACACCATTTATATACGTTAGGTCATATTCACGGCTAGAACTACATGATTTCATAGATCAATCCGAGGTCATATTCACGGTGAGAACTACATTATTTCATAGATTAATGTGGAGGTGCCTAAATCACGTTGCATATACTCAGCTGCTCAATACAAATAGCCCACCACACAATAGCAACACACTATGTGTAGAAGGTTCTGGTAGATCTTATAAAAGGTTCCGGAAAGTTCCATGTACTTAATAAACCTGGAACAACATGCATGTTCCCTGTTGAGTTTTTAGAGTAAGGTAATGCTGGTTGGCATGGTAATTAAGCTACGCCATTTATATACCCGAGGTCATATTCACGGCAAGAACTACACAATTTCATAGATCAATGTGGAGGTGCCTAAATCACGTTGCATATACTTAGCTGCTCAATACAAATAGCCCACCACACAATAGCAACACACTATGTGTGGAAGGTTCTGGTAAATCTTATAAAAGGTTCCGGAAAGTTCCATGTACTTAATAAACCTTGAACAACATGCATGTGTAGGTAAAGCATGTAATAACTTCATCACCATGGCAACCAGCACTGTCCTACTTAAAGTTTAGCTTAACCAATCAGAAAGAGTGTCTGTGTAACCATAACAACCAGAATTATTTTACTCCAAGCAACTTCAGCACTGTGAATATGTGACATACTCTTTCATGGTCTATATTTCTTTTACTTTACATAGGGTGATGTCGTTTAGGGGAGTGCTTTAACATTGGTCCCTATGGAAAGTAGGTCAAATATCGGGCAAAACAGCCAAATTCAACACCGGGTAGCGGAACAAGTTGTAGTATAAGTGTTCCGCTACCCGGTGTTAGGCTATGTCTATGGGGGTTTTGGGTTTTCCCCAGTTGACTTAAACGGTTGTTCCTTAAATGTGTGTAGCTTACATTTATAGTGGGCAGTAACATATGGATCTATAAAATGGTGTAATGTAGTTCTCACCGCGAATATAAGTATAGTAAATTTTAGGTTTTTCTAGTTCACTTAAAAGGGTATATTTTCCTTTTTACCTTGAAGTAAGATAATGCTGGTTGCCATGGTTATTAAGCTACACCATTTATATACCTGAGGTCATATTCACGGCGAGAACTACACAATTTCATAGATTAATGCGTCGGTACACTGTGTAGTAAAAGTGATGTAGAACAGTGTGTGGTATATCGCATATTCAACATTTGCCATGGTTATTAAGCTACACCATTTATATACCTGAGTTTATGTTCATGGCGAGAACTACACGATTTCATAGATCAATGCATCCGTACACACAAACACATTTGAGGGGACTGGAAAGTGGAGATATATTCCCTGTTGAGTTTTTTAGAGTAAGGTAATGCTGGTTGGCATGGTTATTAAGCTACGCCATTTATATACCTGAGGTCATATTCATGGCGAGAACTACACAATTTCATAGATCAATGCGTTGGTACACACACATTTGAGTGTGAGAACTACACAATTTCATAGATCAATGTGGAGGTGCCTAAATCACTTTGCATATACTCAGCTGCTCAATACAAATAGCCCACCACACAATAGCAACACACTATATGCAGAAGGTTCTGGTAAATCTTATGAAAGGTTCCGGAAAGTTCCATGTATAGGCTGCCTAGTTCACTTTCTTAACAAATCACTGCACTATAAAGTTACCATCGGGTAGAGGGACACATGTACTGTACTTTGTCCCTCTACCCGATGGTAAATTGGCCTGTTTTCCCACATATTTGACCTACTTTCCATAGGGACCAATGCTAAAGCTCCCTCAAAAAAAGCATCATACTATGTGTAGTAGAAGTGATGTAGAACAGTGTGTGGTATATCGCCTATTCAATGTGTTAAGCTACTTACAGTAAGATAATGCTGGTTGCCATGGTTATTAAGCTACACCATTTATATACCTGAGGTTATATTCATGGCGAGAACTACACGATTTCATAGATCAATGCGTCGCTACACAAACACATTTGAGGGGACTGGAAAGTGGAGATATATTCCCTGTTGAGTTTTTAAAGTAACATGACGGTGGTTGGCATGGTTTTTTAAGCTATGCCATTTATATACCTGAGGTCATATTCACGGCGAGAACTACACAATCTCATAAATCGATGCGTCGGTACACACACACATTTGAGGGGACGGGAACATGGAGATATATTCCCTGTTGAGTATTTAAAGTAAAATGACGGTGGTTGGCATGGTTTTTTTAAGCTACGCCATTTATATACCTAAGGTCATATTCACGGCGAGAACTACATTATTTCATAGCCCACCACACAATAGCAACACACTATGTGTGGAAGGTTTTGGTAAATCTTATAAAAGGTTCCGGAAAGTTCCATGTACTTAATAAACCTTGAACAACATGAATGTGTAGGTAAAGCATGTAATAACTTCATCACCATGGCAACCAGCACTGTCCTACTTAAAGTTTAGCTTGACCAATCGGAAAGAGTGTTTGTGTAACCATGACAACCAGAATTATTTTACTCCAAGCAACTTCAGCACTGTGAATATGCGATATACTCTTTCACGGTCTATATTTCTTTTACTTTACATAGGGTGATGTCGTTTTGGGGAGTGCTTTAACATTGGTCCCTATGGAAAGTAGGTCAAATATCTCGCAAAACAGCCAAATTCAACACAGGGCAGCGGAACAATTTGTAGTATAAGTGTTCCGCTGCCCTGTGTTAGGCTAATTGTGTAGTAAGTGTTGCGAGATCCGCGTCACTCGCGACTACCGCGCAGTGCTGCCGCATGGTGTTAAAAGTAGATACTACTGTAACTAACGTTGTAATGAACAGTCATTTTCATGTTTATCATAGACTATACTGGTGCTATCAAAGTATATCTTTCTTTAAGAGATTCAAGGACAGTTTATCCAGACAATAACATTATTATCTTAAAGGGGGAGATGTTGCGAGATCCGCGTCACTCGCGACTACCGCGCAGTGCTGCCGCATGGTATTAAAAGTAGATACTACTGTAACTAACGTTGTAACCGTACTTCCGTATTTCCGTTATTAAAACAACTGTTGTTCCGGCCATGTCGTCGTCCACATGAGTTTCTCACTGAGCAGATAAACCCATCCTAAAACAGTAAGGTAACCAAAAAAGGTGCTTTTGGTGTTCTTTTGGGGTACCATAATGCAGCTTGACCAATTAAAGTATGTGTGCGTGTGTGTGTGTGTGTGTGAGTGTGTGTGTGTAGAACAGTGTATTGTATATTGCATATTCAACGTGTAAAGCTACTTAAAGTAAGATAATGGTGGATGGCATGGTTATTAAGCTACACCATTTTTATACCTAAGGTCATATTCACGGCGAGAACGACATGATTTCATAGATCGATGCGTCCGTACACACACACACATTTGATATATTCCCTGTTGAGTTTTTAAAGTAAGATAATGTTGGTTGCCATGGTTATTAAGTTGCACAATTTTTATACCTGAGGTCATATTTACGGCGAGAACTACATTATTTCATAGATCAATGTGGAGGTGCCTAAATCATGTTGCATTTCATAAATCAATGCGTCAGTGCACACACACAAGGGACGGGAAAAAAGGCCAAAAACACCCTGTTGAGTTTACCAGGAAAGAACGTTATTTACCATACAAATAGCCTACCACACAATAGCAACACACTATGTGTGAAAGGTTCTGCTAAATCTCATAAAAGGTTCCGGAAATGTTCATGTACTTAATAAACTTTCACTCAAACCATACCAAAGTAGTGGTAGGCTGCCTAGTTCATTTTCTTCACAAATTACTGCACAATAAAGTTACCATCGGGCAGAGGGATACATGTACTGTACTTTGTCCCTTTCTATTTCCGAGATTATATTTATGGTGAGAACTACACAATTTTATAGATCAATGCGTTGGTACACACACAGATTTAAGGGGACGGGAAAGTGGAGATATATTCCCTGTTGAGTTTTTAAAGTAACATGACGGTGGTGGGCATGGTTTTTAAGCTACGCCATTTCTATACCTGAGGCCATATTCATGTGCGAGAACTACACAATTTTATAGATCAATGTGGAGGTGCCTAAATCACGTTGCATATACTTAGCTGCTTAATACAAATAGCCCACCACACAATAGCAACACACTATGTGTGGAAGGTTCTGGTAAATCTTATAAAAGGTTCCGGAAAGTTCCATGTACTTAATAAACCTTGAACAACATGCATGTGTAGGTAAAGCATGTAATAACTTCATCACCATGGCAACCAGCACTGTCCTACTTAAAGTTTAGCTTGACCAATCAGAAAGAGTGTCTGTGTAACCATAACAACCAGAATTATTTTACTCCAAGCAACTTCAGCACTGTGAATATGTGACATACTCTTTCATGGTCTATATTTCTTTTACTTTACATAGGGTGATGTCGTTTAGGGGAGTGCTTTAACATTGGTCCCTATGGAAAGTAGGTCAAATATCGGGCAAAACAGCCAAATTCAACACCGGGTAGCGGAACAAGTTGTAGTATAAGTGTTCCGCTACCCGGTGTTAGGCTAATTGTGTAGTAAGGTAACCAAAAAAGGTGCTTTTGGTGTTCTTTTGGGGTACCATAATGCAGCTTGACCAATTAAAGTGTGCGTGTGTGTGTGTGTGTGTGTGTGTGAGTGTGTGTGTGTAGAACAGTGTATTGTATATTGCATATTCAACGTGTAAAGCTACTTAAAGTAAGATAATGGTGGTTGGCATGCTTTTTAAAGTACACCATTTATATACCCAAGGTCATATTCATGGCGAGAACTACATTACACCATTTCATAGATCAATGTGGAGGTGCCTAAATCACGTTGCATATACTCAGCTGCTCAAAGTGAAATAATGTTAGTTGCCATGGTTATCAATTTACGCAATTTCTATACCTAAGGTCATATTCACGGCGAGAACTACATTACATGATTTCATAGATCAATGCGTCGGCACACACACAAACACACACACACTTGATATATTTCCTGTTGAGTTTTTAAAGTAACATGACGGTGGTTGGCATGGTTATTAAGCTACACCGTTTATATACCTAAGGTTATATTCACGGCGAGAACTACATGATTTCATAAATCAATGCGTCGGTACACACACACACACATTTGATATATTCCCTGTTGAGTTTTTAAAGTAACATGACGGTGGTTGGCATGGTTATTAAGCTACGCCATTTATATAAGTAAGGTCATATTCACGGCGAGAACTACATGATTTCATAGATCAATGCGTCGGTACACACACACACACACACACACACACACATTTAAGGGGACGGGAAAGTGGAGATATATTCCCTGTTGAGTTTTTAAAGTAAGATAACGCTGGTTGGCATGGTTATTAAGCTACGCCATTTATATACCTGAGGTCATATTCACGGCGAGAACTACATGATTTCATAGATCAATGCGTCGGCACACACACACGCATTTAAGGGGACGGGAAAGTGGAGATATATTCCCTGTTGAGTTTTTTAAAGTAACATGACGGTGGTCGGCATGGTTTTTAAGCTACGCCATTTCTATACCTGAGGTCATATTCATGTGCGAGAACTACACAATTTCATAGATCAATGTGGAGGTGCCTAAATCACGTTGCATGTACTTAGCTGCTCAATACAAATAGCCCACCACACAATAGCAACACACTATGTGTGAATTCTGCTAAATCTTAAAAAAGGTTCCGGAAAGTTCCATGTACTTAATACACTATCACTGAAACCATACCAAAGTAGTGTCAGGCTGCCTAGTTCACTTTCTTCACAAATTACTGCGCAATAAAGTTACCATCGGGCAGCGGAACACATGTACTGTACTTTGTTCCGCTGCCCGATGGTAAATCAGCCTGTTTTGCCAGATATTTGACCTACTTTCCATAGGGACCAATGCTAAAGCTCTCTCAAAAAAAGCATCATACTATGTGTAATAGAAATGATGTAGAACAGTGTGTGGTATGTCGCATATTCAACATGTTAAGCTACTTGAAGTAAGATAATGCTGGTTGCCATGGTTATTAAGCTACACCATTTATATACCTGAGGTTATATTCATGGCGAGAACTACACGATTTCATAGATCAATGCGTCGCTACACAAACACATTTGAGGGGACGGGAAAGTGGAGATATATTCCCTGTTGAGTTTTTAAAGTAAAATAATGCTGGTTGGCATGGTTATTAAGCTATGCCATTTATATACCCGAGGTCATGTAATAGAAATGATGTAGAACAGTGTGTGCTATGTCGCATATTCAATGTGTTCAGCTACTTGAAGTAAGATAATGCTGGTTGGCATGGTTATTAAGCTACACCATTTATATACCTAAGGTCATATTCACGGCGAGAACTATATGATTTTATAAATCAATGCGTCGGTACACACACACAATTGAGGGGACGGGAAAGTGGAGATATATTCCTGTACAGGTATACTTATAAGTTAGCAGCAAAAATGCCCGGATGTAGGTCAAGCTGCCCTATATACATAAATTAAGTCTGCAAACATGACATTGGGACTCTTCAACTTGGCTGGTCCGGGGTCCGGGGTCCGGGGTCCGGGTTTTTTGCTATGTATTTACATAGACTCTTTTACTTAAAATAAGATTTTACAATAGAAACTGTATGAAAAACCCGGACCCCGGACCCCGGACCCCGGACCCCGGACCCCGGACCCCGGACCAGCCAAGTTGAAGAGTCCCGATTTCATGTTTGCAGGAGGAATAACTTTATCACCATGGCAACCAGCACTGTCCTACTTAAAGTTTAGCTTAACCAATCAGAAAGAGTGTCTGTGTAACCATGACAACCAACATTAATTTACTCCAACCAACTTCAGCACTGTAAATATGTGACATACTCTTTATGGTCTGTATTTCTTTTACTCTACATAGGGTGATGTAATTTTGGGGAGTGCTTTAAAGGGATATACTCATGCTCAGTTTGGTTGTACACCACCGCCAAAACCACAGGGTGAGCAAATCTGATTGATTACCCAGTGACAGCCTCACATATCTGTGTACACTGTGGATGTGAGGCTTAGGAGAAAGGGTGTCTAGTAATAGCTAAATTACTCTTTATAGAACATAAATGAACATGCCATTTTCACACATTTCAATGCATCGACCAATATACCAATGACTCATATAAAATGAAGAAAGTGTCATGCTAGTATATTGCATATAAAGAGATGACAGTTGTTTGTTTTGATCCTCAAATTTAAATTCTAACAGTTTCAATGTCTGGTTTGACCCTTGACCCCGGAGGTGCTGACAGGTTAGACAGGTCCCATTTGCTGCCCCCACCCCAAACTCTGGTAACTGTGTCACACGATACTCCAGCTCTTAATTACATTCGTAAACTTATCTTGTTCATTCTCTGCTTAACTATATCCCTTTAACATTGGTCCCTATGGAAAGTAGGTGACATATTTGGCAAAATGAGAGCTACATGATTTTATAGATTAATGCGTTGGTACACACACACACACACACACATTTGAGGGGACGGGAAAGTGGAGATATATTCCCTGTTGAGTTTTAAAAGTAACATGACGGTGGTTGGCATGGTTATTAAGCTACACCATTTATATACCTAAGGTCATATTCACGGTGAGAGAACTACATTACACAATTTCATAGATCAATGTGTCAGTGAACATAAGGCCCTCACCATGACAACCAACATTAATTTACTTTAAACAATTTCATAGATGAATGTGTCGGTACACACACACACACACACACACACACACACACACACACACACACACATTTGAGGGGACGGGAAAGTGGAGATATATTCCCTGTTGAGTTTTTAAAGTAACATGATGGTGGTTGGCATGGTTATTAAGCTACGCCATTTCTATACCCAAGGTTATATTCACGGTGAGAACTACATTACACAATTTTATAAATGAATGTGTCGGTGTTTGCATTTCATAGATCAATGTGTCAGTGGCTACATTATAATTTACATTCACTGTACATTTGAATAAAGTGTAATTATTAAATGTGTAACTGTTTTTATGCCATTTTCATCTTCACGGCGAGAACTACATTAAAAAAATTCATAAATCAATGTGTCAGTACACACACTCCAGGGGACGGGAAAGTGTAACCCTAACCCTGTATTACACCCTTATACCCGTTTTAATTGTACAATAGCATTTATCTTTACCCCCCACGCTGCCCCTCCCCCTCTTGCAAACATGAATTGGGGGTCTTCCCACTGTAGTGTTGGCGTTTGCGTTTGCGTTTGCGTTTGCGTTTGCGCTCGATAATTTATAAAATCCCTTTTATATATATATACCCCATATAAATTACTACCCGCAAACGCAAACGCAAACGCCAACACTACAGTGGGAAGACCCCCAATTCATGTTTGCAAGAGGGGGAGGGGCAGCGCGGGGGGTAAAAATGCTGTTGCTATGGTAACAGTGGTAAAAGGTCAGTGGGTGCAGTGACCATGGTAACCAAAGGGCCGCCTTATTTACAGTCAACTAAATTATGTTTTAGTACACTGCTATCATCCTTATAACATAGGACAGTTATCCTATAGAAAGCAGTTTTAACACTAAAGTCTATGGGAACAGGCGGTTTTGATTAATTGATTTGTGTTTTACAGCACTTTAGCGGCACTAAGTGGCTATCCCGTGCTTCACAGGTTGATAATTTAACAGAGGAATGTGTCAGTGCCCGCGAATATGTGCACCACACACATCCTGAGGGGACAGGAAAAAGGAGATATAGACCCTTTTAAGTGGGCTAAAAAAGCCCGTGGGAACAGGCGGGTTGGTGTTTAAGCACTTAACCGGTAAGTACTTTAAAGTTCCATTTGTTTCACTTTTAAGTCTTTTGATATCTACCATCGGGCAGCGGAACACATGTACTATACTTTGTTTTTGCTGCCCGATGGTAAATCAGCCTGTTTTGCCAAATATTTGACCTTCTTTCCATAGGGACCAATGTTAAAGCTTTCTCAAAAACGGTATTATACTATGTGTAATAGAAATGATGTTGAACAGCGTGTAGTATATTGCATATTTACTGTACATTGATCTTGTATGCATATAGAGCAATAGCCTGGTCTATGTGAACCAACCGTATAGCATATGTATGTTATAAACCACTAAACAAACAGGAATGAGTTTAAGATGATGTTTTATTGTTCATAATTGAAATGTTGTTTTTTAAGTTTACTTTTTAGCTGCACACGCCATCGGTATTTCTATTATTTCCTCCTCCTCCTCCTCCTCTTCCTTTTCCTCGTCCTTGTACTTTTCTCCTTTTGCACACACTGGCCGGCTAAGCTTTAATCTGTATACTTCTTCCTGTAGGTTGTTGAAACGGGTGATTAACCTTTTAAAACCCAGCTTTTGATGACGTGACATATCTATGGCTGCCTCGGCCAAGGGACAGAAAGGAGCTTGCATGAAATGTTCCCAGCATGCTGTGTCGTACTTGTTGAATTCAATATATGTATGTACAAGAGTTCCACATTGGTAACACTGTATCTCGTAATCGTTTTTAGTTTGAAAAAATCCACTTATTGCAACTTTTTCTATGAACTCCTTCGAATTATGTGTCCTCCATTGTTCTGCTTTGAAGGTTTTTAGCCTTGAGATTAAATCCTTGAATTTGTCGATCCGGGCCATCGTGTATGACTTGAAATTTAAGTGTAGCTTTACTGTTATGTCGATCAGTTATAAAGGAGCACCTCTTTCTCAAAAGACTATATGTGCAGAGGGTCTGTGGTCCCTGACCTCCATACGGACACTTCCCCATGCAGGGGACACAAACGCATGGTGTGTTGTGGGACAGTGCTGTGTTGAAGCTCGAGGAGTAAGGTAGCTAAACAGCACTTAAACAGTGTTTGTGCATCATAGCCATCATGTCTACGGAACCAGGTGCTGAAGAGACAGACATATGTGCACCTCCTGTGGGTGAACAAATCGGGGATTACGTGCTGACTAAACTAAATGTCACTGTACAAGGGACTTACAAAGAATTCGACTGTTTTAACATAAACACAGGAAAGGAATATCAGTGCAAAGCTTTACCCATTGCAAACAATGTGGTATTCACAGAACAATGGCAAAATGTAAAGGAGCACATGATCGACATGGAAATCGTAAAAAGACATAACTGTGCTTTAATTTTTGTGCCGAAATACAGCACTACTCTACATAGTTTTCTTCGTGAGAAAAAATCTGGATTGAAGGAGGCTGATGCTGCCCGTGTTTTTCGTCAGATCGTTGTGGCCGTGTGTGCTCTTAATGAGAACGGGATGGTGCCTTGGAATCTTGCTTTGACCAAATGTGTTATTACAAACGATGCACTAACTGAAATAAAGCTAAACCTCCTAGGACACTTACTGGAAGGTGGTCAATTAAGCGTCGACACCCCTGCATTACAGAGACGTATGTTACTTTGCTACGTCTTTCCTGAGTATTTGGGCAAAGGCTCGTTTTCTCCAATAGCAGGAAGTGTTTGGCATTTGGGAGTGATCTTATATTGCATCTTAACGGGAACTTATCCCTTTATTGCCCGAGAAACAGAAAAGCTGTTTCAAAAAATAAAACTGTGCAAATACACTATACCAAATGGACTAAGTTCCCAGGCTCGTTGTTTAATAAAATGCTTGCTGCACAAAGATCCAGAAAGACGCTTAGCTGTTACAGATATTCTTTTGCATCCTTGGTTTAATTGGGTGGAAAACCAACAACGATACGGAGAAAAAGGAGATAAAAAGGTTTCCTCCTTGAGTAAAAATAAACCGTCTGTGGAACAGGAAGGGGACCAAGTTGTTCCTTGTTATCAAAAGTCATAACACTCATGTAAACTGTCTTTAAGTTATAGGAGTGTTTTTGCTATAGAAGGAAATGTACTATTAAACAGCATGTAAACATAGACAGTAAGTGTATCTTGAACATTTGAGTGTTGGTGAACGGTCGTCATGTCTTTTGAATTGTGTGATGAACACATAAATGCATATGCACCTCCTGTGGGGAACCAAATAGGGAATTACTTGCTGACGAAATTAAATCACAACATAATAGGCATTTACAAAGAATTTAACTGTGTTAACATTGAGACGGGAAAGGAATATAGTTGCAGAGCATTACCTCTTAGAAACAACGTCTTTCTTACAGAACAATGGCAAAATGTAAAGGAGCATGTGATCGATATAGAAGAAATCGTAAAAAAAGATAACTGTGTCTTAGTTTTCACGCAGAAATACAACACTACTTTATATAGTCTCATTACGGAAAGAGGATGTGGATTAGAGGAAGCCGACGCTGCACGTATTTTCCGTCAAATTGTTTTGGCAGTGTGTGCTCTTGACCGAAATGACATTGTCCCTAGACATCTTGGCACGGCCAGCTGTATTTTAATTAAAGGTGCACGAACTCAAATAAAGCTGGAAGTGCTAGGTCGCTTAATAAAAAGGGATGGATTAGTGAAAACCTCTGCTGCGATTCAGGGACGGATTCCAGCCCGTTACATGTTTCCGGAGTATTTCAACGAAGATGCATTTTGTCCGAGAGCAGGAACTGTGTGGCAGTTGGGAGTGATTTTGTATTGTCTTCTAACGGGTTCTTATCCTTTTCCTGCCAGAGATGTAAACAAAATGATTCGAAAGATAAGAATGTGTGAATATAATTTACCGGATGGACTTAGTTCGCAGGCTTGCTGTTTGGTAAAATGTTTGTTGTCCAAAGATCCAAAGACACGCTTAGCAGTTACAGAAATCCTTCTACACCCTTGGTTTCATTGGGTAGAAAACATTCAAAGATATGGTGGAAGTAGAGATCAAAAGGTTCCCTCTTCGAGTAAAGATAAACCGCCGGTGGGACGGAGAGGGGACCAAGTTGTTCCTCGGTACTGTAACCGTTGAAAAAAATCATGACAGTTATGTGAACTCCTGTTTTTGTATTTTAAATTTACATACGAGCATTTCCTTATGCAGAGGTAACTAACCTACAGTTTTGTTCTGAGGAAAATATACTATTAAACAGCATATAAACACGAAAAATGCATTGTTTTACATGTTTAGCTTTTTTGGTATTTTTATTAACAAAGCGAGTGGGGATTGAATTTTTGTGGTTGAATAGTTGCGAGGATAAGCATTTTTTTCTCAGCTTAAAACTGTGTGAACCTTTATATTAATAACAAAAAGCAGCGCATGACTTGAAACGCAGTGGAGTGTTCAGCCATTGTCCCTTGGCAAAGCTTGCCAAAAGTTTATACATGGGACAGCTAGCTGAGGTGAAACGTGGCACCACTACAGGATCTATCATGTCCATTAAGAGTCTGGGAATTAATAGGTTGTCTACAGCCAAAGAAAATAAAGTGCCCGTGTCTTTATTAACACGTTTTAATTCATGGTTTCTTATGACGGTAACACATGCACCTTGGAGATTAAACCCTTCCCCGAACTTGAATTTTTTTAACACTCTTTTGGCTTCCCGTTGAGCCAGGTAGCATCTTATCTTTTCACGTGTAATCCATCCTGCGCTATAAAGATTCCACTTGTAGTGAGAAGAAAAGAAGGGAAGAGGATACATTGCACCATTTCCTATGCTATCCAGGCTTTGTTGAAGATGGCAGGGAACATGTGCTAACTCGTTGAAATCTTGTCTGTAGTGCATGTCCATGTTGTTCAACCCACCTTTTAAAAAACACAGAGTTTTTTCCAGTTTTTTGCACTTTTGCTTAAGTTCAGGAAGGCGTTTCATTCTCGCAATGTAATCGGGTACGATATTTTTACAGTCGGTCGAAGGAAACTGTTTCCATTCCAGCCATGAATGGGGTGACAGGAGGAAATATTCCAAAAGTTCTTTTTCCCACATACCAAAAGACACTACCACCCTGCCTTTATGTTCGACTTCATCGTACAGGTCCCGGCAAGATTCGATCCATTCGTGCCTGGTTAATTTTTTCCAGTGCTCTTGTATTTGACAGGTGTTTAAAGCTTGTTTTTGTTTAAAATCAGGTTGAACGATGATAGGCCAGTTTGTACTCTTGACTGCCAGTTGCTTTCTTTCACTCATTTTTTTAGTCTCACACTTCACAGTGACAAGTAAATTCACTTTCAGTTGTTCCCCGAGTGATCGTGGCTTAGTAAAGCGTAAGTGGCGCCACCTGGGAAGAAAGTGTGGGTACTTCTATGCTATGACACCAGGGGTCCAAACACGACCATGGTCGCCTGTGTAAAGTGTATCCTATTGAAATCAAGTGTTTTGCATGTTACAGCGTTCACACGCCTTATCCAAAATGAGGTTCAATTGTCCTTGACCTTTCCGCGGTGTCGAGTGCAAGTTGCTTTCTTTCACTTATTTTTTCCATGTTACTGTCTCATGTGTAAGCCTCTGTTAGGTTAAAAGGACAAATGACCGGAGGTGTTGCAAAAATAAAAGTGTGTGGCGCCACCCAGGAATAAAGGGCTTTAACTTCACCATTGTTTTGTGAATGTATTTCTTTTCAGTTCTTTAGATTAGGACCAAATGAGTGAAAATACAGGCTACACTGAGTGCTTACGGGGGAGGGTGGGTGTATCTGGTAGCTGAAGTAAGGAGAGGGTGTAAGGTGAGGGGTGGTAGTCCAGCCAGAGTATAAAAATCCCCAAAAGGTGTCTGCGGTACTCACTTCAGTGCATCTCACGTAGGAAACATGGCTTTGTATACAATCAAGAGGAAAAACCTTTGGGTTAAGCTTCATTATAATGACGTTCAACATCCTACCTTTCTCGAAAGACTTAAGAAATATTGCACCAAAAAGAGCATACAGGATGCCATTCTATTCTACACGGGAGAGTTAATGTTGTCTGCAAAACAAAAAGGAACAAAAGGTGACATGATACACCTACCACACGGCATGCAGTCATTAAAGGACGACTTGAACTTAAGATGGATGCCTAAGGGACATGTATCGAAGGGAGTGGTAACAAAGCCGGAACACTTGATACAGCAAGAGTTTAAAAACGGATTCGATCCCGACCGTATATTATTTAGGTTGGGAAATCGTTTCAACGACTCTTGGATTCTTCTTATCGCAAACTGTCCTGCTACCGTGTTAAAGATTAAAGAGACCGTTCCTCAGGATTTACCACCGGTTGGACATTTTGCCGATTTGAACGGGCCATACAATTTGATCTTTGGACATGATAAGATGCGTCGGGATTGGTATAGCTATTATGGCACTGGAAGACTGCAATTAAAGGACGTTACCATAACTGGATATCCTAACAACACCACCGTTAAAAAACGGCACTACTACGTTTATTCCAAGCACAAGTCTCCCGTTGAGGCAAAACAAGTGTCGCTTGAGAGATCACACGTCTTTAGTGATATTGTGGAGAAATTCAATGCTCACTATGTAACTGATTGTCTTTTTCCACCGCCGTCTTCTGCACAGTTTCTAATTTTTGACCTACCTACATTGGCAAACGTGGACTTAAATCAAATTATGGCCCTAACCAACGGAGAGGGTTTGCCTGTGTATTACAACGGGACATACTACACTCCTAGGAAAGACGTTCAGCTGATTGTTTTGTCCCAGTTCTCCATTTGGGAATTATTTGGCAAATTTGATAGGGTGAGCGGAAGGCATTTGATGCCAGAACACAGCATGCTCTCCCTTGAGAAACGATTTAACATTGCTTGTCTGCACGGTTCTGCTGAAACGGACAGGAGTTCTTGCAAGATTGCCATGCAGTGGACGGTGGGAGATTTTGGCCATGAAATTGAAAGATTGTATGCTGACACTGTGGCCAGCTGCCAGCAGTCTTCCGTATTTAACACTGTGGCAAACAACACTGTTTTTGTTATGAGAGCCAAAGAGAAGTTTGAAGCCATGCTTGGAAACATTGCAGGTATTGGTCACACAGAGAAAAACGAACACTTTATGAAAATGTTGGAGGACTGCCTTGGACCATTTCCAGACAACAGCCATTTGTCGTGGAGGGAATTTTTTCAAATGCAATGCAGCGCTCAAACAAAGGTGTTAAATGAACTTGTTGAGATGGAAATGTCCCGCGAGTTAAAGATGCCAAATTTACCTACAGAAGTGGAAGCCATTAACCTTAAAATCAGTGAGTGATGTAGTTACAAGAAGCTTTTATTGTTAAACAGTGTAGCGAATCGATCATTTGTTACCTTAACGGAGCCATACCTGTCATTTGATCCGAGTACAAGGTGGTTTAAAAGTGAATTTGAAATGTGGTCAGGAAGTGAATTAGTTAACTTGTTTAAACCGGTGTAAGAAGGATTGAAAACACGTGCGTCGTGTGGTGAACCAAACTGTAAAACAGCTAAAGCGTGTTGGGTTATTATGTAGGAAATATCACATGGGTTTAAAGAGTCAATATTGTTTAACCAATGCAAAAGTAAAGTTTGAAGTACGGGGGGCGAAGTGGAATTTTTAGCGACGCTACCATAGATTTTTACAGGTAGCAATGGCGTAAACTCCTGTATTGCATCCGTGGCTACTAATGTAAGGCAATGGGGTGGCATTGTTACAAAGTCTGTTTCCATTTTTAAATCGTGTGTTTTACTTGATGGCAGGAGCAAAAAACCGGCATTGTTTGAGGTTGCACCTAGCCACACATTAAATAAACTGTTTATTAAAACCGTAGATGCTTCTGTACCTTTATATATGTAAAGCGTAGGTTTGCATAGTTCAGTACGATTAATGAATAGAACGCATTCATTTTGTAAATCAAGTGGTTCCATAGAGGATGACGGACAGACTTCAGTTAAATGTTCGACGATGTTCATAGTTTGCCTTGTAGTGTTAGGCTTAAGAAGGGAGAGGAGTTTTACTTCTATTAACTGAGTAAGCATCCTTTCCCCAATTTCGTAGTCTAGAATACCTATTGCCAAATCTTTAGGTATGATGATATTGTAATATGTAGCCGCGATGATATGTAAGTTATTTTTAACTTTTTTTAATAAACTGCAATACATGTTTGAATCGGTTGATTTCATTTTTTTGTAACACAAATGCATAATGTGTACAACTAAACTTATGTCAGTGTTTACTACAGAGTATTCTAGAAGGGCCGGAGCATTGTAACTGGTTATCATGTTTGTTAGGTCACTGCATTTTTGAATCACATTTAAGTCATCTTCATTTATTTTATACACCGTGTGTTTGTTTGGTTGATAGGCATGTATAAAATAAAAGGGAAACAATGAACCTCTAACAAAGTAAAATGGAATGTTTAATGTCGTGTTTTTGTTTTCATTGAAAAAATCTGTGACGTCCCTTTCTAAAGTGCCAGACAGCTGTGCGGCGGAATACAAAGTTAAATAAAGGTTTTCTTTACATTTCATGTGTTTCCATTCACCTTTTTTAAATAAGTCATGGAGGGTTTCATGCAACCTCGTGTCGTGCTTAGATTGTAAGAAATCGGTTTGGGGTAAGTATTTTTTTAGCTGGCCCTTAGATGCCGAGAGAAGGAAGTCGGATTTAGTCATATCGATATCGAGCAAATTGCTCACGAGGGGTTCTTTTACATCGAGTAACAATCGTAAATGAGCGTTTGTGTTTAAAGACTTTAAGAAAGCTGTGTCGGATAAAGTGGGTCTAGCAGTTACTAAATGGAATTTCATATCACCGTAAACTATGCTACAGGGAGTTAACTTTTTATCATTTGTTATAGGCATGGTACCGACCAACATGTATTTGGCACATGCCATTTGAACTTTTAATGTTTCAATAAAGGCTGTGTTGGCAATTAAATCTAACTTTGTGTCGTTTTCTACAAAAACACCCCATGTGTAAGGATCCGAAGGTACTGTAGAAAGCAACGCGTGTGTATCCAGTGATCTGTCTGCAAAGGCAAGAATGGCTTCTGACAGAGACACCCCGCTTTCAGTACACAGTGCCTTTATCCCTGCAACATCCACTAGTTTGTTTTCTTTCACTGACGACAATGATAGCGCATTGCGAATATTTGAACTTGTCAAATAGTTAGCTGACGGTGGATTAACTACAATATTTGTCCAACGCGCTACCACTTTGCTACTACCGTCCGGTGCTTTTGTATGAGCGAGCTTAATGACCTTTCCAGTACCGGGATGGGTGTATGTTGTTGGTATGTCATACTTTAATGTTTTGGAACAGACATCAACGCAATTGGCCATGTCCGATATGCTTTTAAACGAGTCTAGGACTTCATGATTTGTGCGCCCATTTGTAATTTCCACCAGTGTCTCTTTGTACCGGTTAAGAGCGTCTTTTTGATTTTTTTCTTGATTTAGCGCTGCTTGAACAGCATCTGAAAGGCAAATGTGCAAACAATGAGCGTCGGTGACTTTTAAGCCGTTCATTTTACCTCCAGCATACAAATAAAAAAACAAAGCAAGTAAAAAAACGTCTGGTCTTTTTTTTTCAGGACGTTCACGTTCAATGTCAGTTAAATGCACTGTTGGCCAAGGCATAGAATTTGATTTTGCAACCACGCAACCACTTTTTGCATTTTTATATAAAACTTTGCCCACTAAACATGTTTCTTGGTTTAACACGGCCTCTGCCATGTCCTGTATACTTTTGCCCTTAACTTCACTGTGCAGCCATTCGTTAGGAGTTATTTCAAAAGGTAATAAAGGTAAGCATCTAAATGGATTAAGGGATTTTTCTAGTATGGCTTCCGTTATACCCCATCGCAAAACAGCATGTGAATCAGTCTTAGGTGCAAGGTTTTCTATAATTTCCTGGTATTGTGTTATGAAACCGTCTATTGAATTTCTTTGAGGCTTAAAACGGTACTCCATTTTAGTTTTTTTGGGTTTTGAAAGTTGTACTTTTGTTTTTGCTTCATTGTCTTGCATATCCTTTATGATTTTATTTGGTATGTGGCTGTTGTTTTCATCGTCACTGCCTTCTAAATCACCGTCTGGGAGACGTTTCTTAACCGTTGCAGGCAGACATTTTTCCTTAATTAAAGAAGGCCACTGATCTAACTGTAACACGTTAGGGGAAAGTTGGGTTGTTAATGACATAAACCCGTAAAGTAAGTCACATGTGCGTTTGTATTCCTGAAGAGGAGGTGCGAGATCTGAAACGTTATTAACCTCCACACCCCATGTTACAATTTCATTTTTGTTACTACGTAACAAAAGATATGCGTGGTTTGAATTTAAGAAATGTTTTAGTTTACTTTCGTTTGTGCTAACTGTAAGACATGATTTTTCCTTTGTAATAAATCCGTTGCCTGTGGAAACTATATACGCTACGCAGCGCTCGAAATCATCCATCTTATTTGAAGTTTGTTACTGCAACCATATAGATGGCGGTGTTCCAAAGGTGTAAACGTGGGTGGGCGGGGTTTTTTAACCCAGGAGGCAGGTGCCTATATAAGAGAAAAAGATGCCTTAGGAGGATGACACACTGTTTCAGTTTTTGAGAGAGCGAACATCAGTTCTGTACGTGTTGAAATACTAAGATTGTGTACTGCACAAAATATACCTTTACCATTATGGCGCAACAGTGTTCAGTTAAAACCAACATCAACGGACTTAGTGGAGACCAAAAGAGGTTACAAGCAGTTTCAACTGCAATAACCACTCATTTTTCAAAGGAATTTACCATACAACCATATGACGGACTGTTGATTGCAGCTCACAAGGACGTGTTTAAAAATGTAACACCGGAGGACAGTTTGAACTACGAGCTAGTGAGTTTTGGGCCGGGCCGCAATGTAGGATCTGGCCTGCTTAAGTACATGACACCCGGATATATTACACCTCTTTTTCCAGTTAATATAGAACTTTCCGACGATAACACCGATGGTGTGGATCTTAGTTTGGGCACCCGATTTATGCAAAAAGTGATAATTCTCAGTGGTGCACACCACGTGGATAAATCAGAAGAGCTTATTGAAGGTGTGCATGAGTACGATCACATTATAAAATCTTTAGCAGATGCTTTGAGGGAAAAAAAAATCGAAGGGGATAACATAAAATATGCCACCTCTGCAGGTGCTCATGGTTTAGATGCTACGTCGGTGGAATCGCTTCATCCGCGTCATGCAGATAAGTTGTTTGAGATCTTTTTCAGTGAAATAGACGTCAGCGACAGAAAAGACCATGTCCTGTACATGACATGCCATCCCAAAGCGGCGATTGACTACTCTCTCTTTGTTTTAAGTTCGGAAAAAGATCACTATAGATACAAAGACTGCGGATTACATGTCATGCCCCAAAAAACAATGTTGAAGGTTGACAACGAACGGCTTTTTCCCACGCAAGTACACTGTCGTTGGCTTCTTAGAAATAACAATGTTTTGTTGAAACCAAACGCTGTGCCTCAGTTGTATGGCGATGGTATGTATATCAAAGACAATCTCCTGGAAAAATTTAACAGTGTGGTAAAAACTATGGCTTGTACACCAGCAGAGTGTACTATGCTGCCACCTTTACTGTTTCTTGCTAGTGGACTTGCGTCTGCAGTATTGTTTGAACATGTAACACCTGTTAAAGATCCTAGCAAAGAAAACCTGAGTGAAAGTTGTCCCCTTATATCACGCTTAAACTTAATATCTCAAATGTACCTCAGGGAAAAACAAAAACCGGTTTCGGGTATAAAAGCGGCAGACCATCTTACCCACTTGTGTTTGGCAGCACTAAAAAGCGGTTACAGTCCAGTGTCGCTCATGTATTACAGGACAGATAAGCCAGACGGTGAATTGCTAAAAACTTCACTGCCTTGGCCTAAACCGTTATCCCAATACATTGTGGAAAACATCCGTGGCGTGAAAGAAAATAAAAATGAAGAAGAAAACACTAAAGATAACATTGGCAGAGAAGTTATGTGCTTGGCGCCTTTTCAATTGATTAAACTTTTAAGCTACAAAGATGATATACTTAACGTCGACATGTTTCACAATGCAGCAGAATGGCGCCAAGAAAATACCTCCGGATCTGGAAACGTGACTGACACAGAAATAAATACCACCCCTAAGAATTCTAAATTGAAAGCTGTTTGTGGACGAAATATCGTAAAAGGCAATTTTAGTGTCATGCAACACATTTTTTCGAAATTTCACTATGACCCAATGGCGTTCAAGAGAATGTTTCTTATGAATGCACTACACATTGTTGGGGGAAAAGGCAAAGTGTGCTTGGATTCTAAGATTAAGGGCTGTCCATATCCCAGCTGCCTTAAAGTAATGAGGACGACGGTGGTTCCAGAGGAAGAAGTAACTTACACATGTGAGACTTGTGGGTTTATTCCCTTTTATCAACGTGATGGGATGCACTGTTTATGCTTTCTTTTGTACAAAGCATATGGGGTACTTAAAAACGAAGGTTCCTCAGCTTTGGCAGACGTTCTGTCACACTACAATGGACTACAAGACATGACCGACTTGAAATACAACAAAGAAAAAACAAGCTATAAAACCGTGCATAATTTTACTGTAAATGAAACTCGCAGTTCTTCAGGTCACTTTGGAAAAATTGCCATTCATCATCAAGGTCGTGTAAATGGATTTAAAGGACAAAAGAAACCAAACCAAAGTGACATAGCAGGGAAGGATGGTCTATCTGAGGGCACTAACATGGTAGAAAATGAGAATAAAGACCCTCAGGACCCTATAATTCCTGGTGAAAATAAGGACCTTTTGTCCACCTATCAAGAAGGGAAGCATTTGTCTTGGCTGGTAAAAAATGTCAAAGCGAAAATGAAGAGAGAGGTTACCCTGTCTGAACCGGAAACACAAATGTTGGAAGCAGATTTAAAAGGTGCTTTCTTGTTTGACAAACAATATTTATGGGTAAGGTCTGACGGACAGGGCAACAATACTGTTGAGCCGCGGGATTTAAGAGCATCTGTTACCGGCACCGTGAATGACTGTAATGAGCGTTTAAAAACTGTATTGTTAACAGATGCAAAACCTTTGATTCCGTTAATGAAGGCCGATCCTACACCAGTGATGTTAAGACAAGCAAAAGTTTTAAACACTGATTACGTTAGCATACCTCCGGCAAGCAAGGCGGGACACTCAAAGGCATATAACCATAACACAGGTTGGGAAACAGACCACGATGAAGACGACGACAACGATGAGGAAAATGAAAACTGCCAAAAAAATGGGAATATGCTAGGCAAAAAAGGGGAAATGCAATATGACACCAGCACCATGTACTGTAAAGTAAGCGGCGAGCCTAAAAACAAAAGAGTGAAGATATGTGACGATAACAAATTAAAGGATTTTAACAGCAATCATAAAATGAATGATTTTGTCCGGTCGTTACTGTACAAGGTGACATGTGACGAGTTCATCCCACAAAATGTGAAAACAAAACATTTTAGTTTACCGTTTGCCCGTATTATAAAAAAATGGAAAAAAAATCCCGCCGTGAAGAAAGCTCAATTCATGTTGGCAGTGAACAAGATCTTATTTGGATGCAATCCTCAAGATGACAAAATCCTAGGAAATGATGATTCTAACAGCATACTAGCGAGGATTATGACATCCTTTTTAAAACGCATACCGGTTTTTATTTCAAAAGTCCACACAACTGTTGCAGATTTGCTTGATATGACACCGGAGGAACTTGACACAGACTATTCACAAATAGTCCATAACACTAAAAGAACAAAAAAGGAATTTCTTTCATGGATTGACCTTCATGGAGGTGATTCTTTAAACAACCGCTCTAGCATGCTCTCCTGTTATGAAATAATCCGGCACACACTTGAGTCCAGATCATGCATTTTAGCATCTGAACTACAACCTAAAGAGGATAATGTAAAGGCACAACTGGCAGATTCAAGTGGTCCTTATGCAGAACTTATAGAAGGAACAGCTAAAATTCATGTACCTACCTTTGGCACGGGTACTGAGCAGTTAACAATGAGGGTAAGTGAAAAACCAGCTACCGATGTTACTGTGAACTATTCTGTCTACCTGCCAATGAAATTAAAAATTGCACTAGATGCAACAGAGTTTGCCTACAAGGAGAGCAGTGCCGTAACCACCATGGAGGCTGTTGATGACGAGACTGATTACTACGGAAATGGCCTCGAAGGCATATTTGTTCCCCAAAACTTACTTAACACTAGCTCTTCAGGTTTTTCACTTGTTGACACTCCTAGATCACCTGAGGAGTTGGCTACCATTTTAAGAGATGAAAACTTAAAATTTACACGTGTGGGCACCCCACAGTTCATGGACATAACAAAGAAAAACGACCTTATAAAAATTGTTAGTCACTACATTTCATCAAGGAAAAGTCCAACACTCGGGGGCGATAACAACCTGGTTATGCATGAATTTTTCCTAATGGTCAGAAATGCGCTGTTGCAGTCTTTAAACAACATGAAAAGAGTGGTGGAAATACTTTCAGAATATGTAGACGTTGAAAAAGATATTTTTGATAAGACATTTAATGCTTTAGCTAATAGTGTAATTACATATAAGAGTGTAGCTCGAATTTTTGAAACGGTAGCAAAGAACGATGTGACACTGGCCTCTGGTCTATACGTATTAATGTTAGCATCAGAATTGTATTCTCCTGCAACTGAGGTAAAGCTTGGTGTTTCCGATCTTGAACGTGACAACCATGCTCTTTTATCAATTGTAGCTGCCTCCTTAAGGTTATTTGTAGGTTCAGATGACTGTAACATAAATGTGCGAAAGGCTGAAAGTAAACAAGAAAGACTCAAGCCAACCATTACTTCCTATTTTGGGGACAATGGGAAGAAGTTTACATCCTCGACTGATGTCAAGCGTCCACAGGCATCACAAATTATGATGCTAATGAACATGTCCAGCTACACATCCACCCATGGAAATTCGACAGTGTACACTACTGCCAGGGGAGGAGGGAGCATTACTTCTAGTGTTGCTCCTGTTTTGCATGCAGTTGTAAAGACATGCAGTGGAGGACAGCACAACCATGTAGCCTGCATACCACTTGTTAAAGTTAACAACCGTGTTTTGGAGAAAACAGTGCATGCTATTAGTTTAGAAATAGAAAGTCGCTCTTTAGATGCTTTCATTTCCTATGCTTTAAAGAACTTGTCGACCATTATGCCAGGTTTGGTTAGCTACTATAAACCATGGCTTCCGACTACGCCCGAAGAATGTTCAGAGGAACAGGTTTATGAAAGTTGCTTAAAAGCTCATCGTGTAGATGAGAAAGAAGGTAAATTATTTAAAACGATGCTTTTGCCACATATTTGTACTGCTTTGAGGGGATGCTTTGATGCTTCCAAACAGCTTGATGGGTTTGAATTTAACCCCGCTATGATTAACGGGTCGTTGTGCGACAACATTTGGTTAGACAGTGATGATGACGATGACGATGATGATGATGATGATGATGACGATGATAATGACCTGTAATAACATTAATGATGGATTTGTGTTTTGATTAAATATAGTAGTGAGGTTTGTGTGTTAATTTATGTAAAACCGTTTATTTAATTATCGGTTATTTTATAAAACAGTATAACGATAAAAGAAACTGTAATGATATAGTTAGTTGGGAATAACATTAAGTGTAACCTGTGGACGTAATAAACATAATTATTATAATATTATACTTTCATTATGTGTAGCGATTATTAATTTTCTGTTAAGAAATAAAGTTACAATGTATAGTAAACACAACCGTTTTCTACCTCCTTCCTGGTTTTGTTACATTTAACACTGTCGGATAGTACGACCATTGAATATGTTTCTTTAGCTTTTGCTGTTCTTGTTCGTATATAGATGTTTGTTATAACGACGGGTAGAAATTGAAAGGTTGACAATATAAAGGCTATTGATACCAACCCTAAAGGAGAAAAAACTATAGATAAAATAATTCCAAAATTTCCCCCAAAAATACCATTGAAAAAATCTGAAAATGCCTTGCCAATGTTACCTGCCCTGTCCACTGTTTGATCACTGAAATCAAGTGCTTTTTTCTCTGCCGCATCCACTTTAGAGAGGAATAATGTTGAATTCTTTTTTTGGGCTTTCAATGTTTTTTTTAAATCAGCTGAAAACTTGTTTGCGATGGAAATATACTTTTCCACATTGTCAGGAACATGAAACTTAATGTCCGGTTGCCGAAATGGCGGACTTGTACGTTGGCTGAAACTGCGATACGACATATACTTGGCTTGATCGGACTTAGGGAACAGACTTTGTATCATAACACTGTTTACATGATGCATGTAATTTACCTTTGTGCTCTCACTGGTTTTTATGACATCGCATCCAGTATAGCGTGCGGGTAAAAGAAAATCTCTTCCGGTCAGCGTGCATTGACACGGAACGGTGATTCTACACATGTTGCACACATTAACTGGCGGCTGTGTGTTTTTGGTGGACATGGGACATGACATTATCCAACGGTCACCTGTTGGATAATGTTGAGATGCATGCATGAGGAAAGTTGAGTCTGCAGTTAACTGTACCGCCGAACCCAAAGGTTTCCATTGATCAGTATTAACATAGCGAAAGTCACATGTTTTTAATATTTGTTCCTTGTCTTCAATAAACAAGGCAAAGGCACAGGATGTATTACCGCTGCGCTTTTTTTTTAAGGAGGGCATTCCTGCAGAACAGACTCGTGCATTTGGACGACCGCCGCATGAAAGAAAAAGGTTTTCTGTTAACTCCATGTATGTTTCCAAGTTAAAGTTTACTGCAATAAAAGCAGGCAGGTTTTTGAGCAAAGTATAGCCCAATCGACCACTAGGTGAGCGGGACTGTGTGGTGCCTGCAGTGGTTGGCACAGGGTATGTGTCAATGCGGTAAACTGGCATTACACCACTCACACGATATAGTGGTATGCTAAGACTAATGTACAGTGTGCTACCTTTTTTGTTGTTGTTCCCATGGTTAAAAATGTGTGTGTAAGCTACTTTTTTCAGTTTGTAATAATAACTGACATCGTGCGAGGGTAGTTGAAAGTCAGAAAACATTGGCTTTTGCAGTACAACCTCCGTTATGTGTTGCAGGACATTTTTTACATCTTGCTCTGAAATTAAAAGAGGGGAAATAAACCCGCTCGTTAACTCAATTAAGCCTTTTAACCATTCTTCCACTATGGTTTCCTGTTGCGATAATGCTCTATAGGTGTCACTCACATAAGGAATGACTTTGGAGACCATTTCAAGGGTTATGTAATTGAGGAAATTTAACTTTTTTTTTAACCGGTTTTCTCTGTTTCCTATTACAGAATAGGAATACTGCATGTTTTGTTTGGTATTTTTAAGCATATGATTGGAACGATTTAAGGAAGCTACAAGATTATCTATTTCCTCACGTGCAACCTGAGAAAATGAGGCAATATCATGATTAAACTGGTTTATTCCCTTGATGTTTTCATACTCGGCCGATCCTAAATTACGAAGATGTTCTTTTAATTGTCTTAGAGCCCTAGGGCCAGGGACGTTAAACAGGTCTGCAAACGCTTGTCCCATTTTACGTGTAGGTAGAAGATTGTCGACTATTTTGTCTAAATTGTTAGGTTTCAGCCATAAAGGAAGGTTTGCATCAATATTATCTTTTGTAGTCCTTTTAGTTCTAGATTTATTGTCATGCTGCTTACTTACATGGAAGATTGCATGTTTTTGTTGCCAAAAGAGAGAACTGTTGCTGACGGGGGGAACTATAACCTTACACTCGTCAAGAAGCCGTTGTGTATGTAACAATGTCTCATATGCATATAGGTTTGTTTCCGTTATATATCTTTGAACGGCCAGGCAAATTTCGCCCCACTTTGATGCCTGGGTACATGAAAAATTGGGAACAACTTCGTATTTGATATTTGGCCAGGCCAAAGCCCATGTGTGAGTGTAATATGATGCACCCCCGTCTGCCACAATGTGATCCACTCGATTGAAATTTACACCGTATCCCGGCTTAAGTATTGTTAATCTGTAGTCTGGCTGGTTTATCCCGCTGCATGGTTGAATGATCCATAACCATAAATGCAAAAAAAAGGCAGTTAATTTAATGCCTACAAGAGACATGTTTGTTACATAATTTAAAAAAATAAAACCTGACCCCTTTTTTTTATCTTGAGGTTTTATTTCACCATCCGTGAGTAAAAATACTTTAATAAATATATTTAAACAGGATTATGTATAATGCGTTAAAAGAGACATGAAAAAATAATGCTGGAAAGTTCATATAGGTGTTAAATAACCATCCCTGTCTACGTCACCGGGTTCATATACATGCTTTAACTCTGACGAACCAGAAGCAACACTTGTTATGTTATATGCACCCAGAGTTACTGGTTGTAATTCCATAATATTTACCTCAAAAGGAGGACGGGGAGGAGGAGGAACAGAAGGTGGAGGGGAAAAACAAGGAGCAGGAGGGGGAGAACCGGCAAATATGCCAGTAGGATTTCTTACATTGCTAAAATTACTACGTCTTATACTTTTAGAAGTGCTTCTAATGCAATGACACAGTGTACATGAAAATAAAACAACGACAAAGATTGCTAATAGCGTACCTGTTATTGTTATAAAAGCCTGCAGAGACACCGTTTTTTCCCACTCATCAATTGTTGGGTTTGCTGTATACCCATTAGGCTTTAGCGTTACATTAAGTGACAGGGCCGTGTCTGTTTCTGCACAATGTTCTTCAGAGCTAATAATTTTTGACTCACAAAGACTTTTTACCACAAAAGAATCAGTTTCCACATAGCAATTGGGAGGTAATGATGTGATAGTTACGGTGTTGTTAATTGCAATGGACATGAATACATGACCTTTTGAGCAGGTTTTGTTAAAGTTTAAAAATGCATCTCCAGATATAATAGCGCAACACCCCCTTTGTGTTACTTTAAACACGGTTTTGGGGTTTAAAGTTACAAGTTTTATTGTACAATACACTAAATATTCCCTTTGTCCTAATATCATACCTAAAATGCAGTAGTTTTTTTTGTAAAAGTCAGGTACTGCGCACACTTCCGGTTTTTCACCATAACATGAATTTCTATCAAATATCACGTCAGTGTTAACAATAAAAGCTACCTTGTTTGGAATATTTTTAACTTGCCTCCAAAGACGTGTATTGCCAGTGTACACAGGTACAGCAAAAAGTGAATATGTCTTTAATTCCTGGGCTGTAAACGTTGGTACTTCCAAGGCGTATATGTACTCCCCGTACGCCCTTCCGATGAAACGCACCTTTAAGTTGTTGTAATACCAGCCCAAATGCAGTTTACTTGTTCTGAACCGTAACAACTGTTCATTCAGAACATGGTTTAATACTTCCGGCCAAAGAATAGCAGGTGACAAAAATGTGTTGCTGAGCTGCCGATAAAACATTTCATAAAAAAGTTCCATGTGTTTTTGTAACGTGCGACTATATTCCAGTTCGCCAATAGCTATTTGAATATTGTGAAGAAGCCTTTTAGCAGTGTCGCTGTTGTTTAAATACATGACGGAGGTCAATTCAGTGATAGTTGATCTAATTGAGTTCATAGGCATGTGCCCATCCAAATTTATTGTGCGCTGGGAGAAACGTTTAATCCGTCTTGTAGCATTGACCACAGTCATACATTTTTCATTAAAATGAACATGGGTATCCTGTTCTCGTTTCACCGAATCGATTTCCTGTAGGTATTGTTGTACTTTAAATGAAACACTGTCTAAAGGATTTGGATACCACCGTGGAGGTCTAGCATACAGAACTCTACTGAGACGTGAGCGGTACCATATATATCTGTCTTTGAACTCCTTTTGATTTTTGAAGTGCTCTATCGTTTGGCTGATTAAAAAAATGTCACCGGAGTCATCTTTCAAATATGGATAGCCCAGCGAAATTAAAAATGTCCATGTTGATCCAATTTCACGTGCGTTTTCCGTCTCTCGTACGTATACTCCGTTAGACAGTAACAGGGATGCACCACAACCTCCAATAAGGAGAAATATTGCAAGCAGCATGATGTTCAATTCAGGCATCGACCGACAGACACAAAAGCCTATGAGAACTGCCTCCAAAGCCCTGTTGTGTTTGTCTTAACATAGGGCTTTGCACAATGGGAAAGGAGGGTAATCCCCGTCCATACCAAAACAAGGTTTTTGTTGTTTGCCCGATGAGTAACAAATTGATTCAAGGAAGTACCTTATCGCACCTCCATTAATTCTTAAGATTAACCATTTTAAAGTAACGCCTGCTTCCATTGTTGATCGTGGGAACTGGATATGTCACTCTGATAAAAGAGTAGATAGATTGCGGGTTATTACGACAGCATATTTTCATGTTAAAGGTTAAATCTAATTTTCTATTAGCCGGCAACGAATTTATGACATGTTATATTGTGCAACGATTTAATGTATTGATCTTTCATTTCATCGACATCGCGCACAGTCGGTATAGTTGTTTTAAGTTGGATCACAAAATCTAGCGTACCACTGTTTTCTAAGTAAACACTTATTGTGGCATTTTGTATAGATTGTAAATCGGCGGGCACTTTTCTTTCTGTATTTCTAAGTGATTCAACCATGTTATAAACTTGTTGTCCCAAGTTTACTGACCGCTTCGTGTTATATTTTCCTCTTTTTTCTACAATGACTTCCTTCAACCGTTTATCGCGTATGCGTACTATTGTTTGGGAATCGGGAACATTTAAAGTGACCATGTAATATAGAACTGTACGCCATTCAGGGCTGTTAAAAATGGCTTGTAATGCATACTGCATGTTAGGGTCGACATCATAGCCAGATACAGAAGGATTTATGTGACTTTGAACAAAACTGTTTGTTGGTTCGTCTGTAATTTTGTAACTGGGCAATAGTTTACTTTTTAGGTCAGCACTTGGAGTTTTGGACAGATTTTGCTTGCACATCGTAGGCATTAAAATAATTTGATAAACACTGGGTAGCATGAGTTCTCTTAGGCTTTTATTGTACACGGGGTATACCTGATGGATGTCTGTAGACATTCTTTTTATTTTAGATCTGTTGATTACTTGCCTACGTTTGTTTTTAAACAGAGCCTGGTTTGAAATTCCAATGTTCCATACTTTTTTGTGCCATTTTTGCAAAAACTTCATTGTTTCTCCGTTATAACTATGCCCGTTGGCACTCTTTTAGATCGCTGCCCCTTTTTATGCTTTAAAGCGTCTTTTTGTTTTTCTGACTTCGATGCAGTGGACGATGTAAATATAAGCTCTTCCTGTGATACCTGATTTTTTGTATTTACTACTTTGTTATCAAACTCTTTAAGAGATGCATACCGTGCCGCCTTTTTTGTGTCAGTGAAGTCGCCACTGTGATGTGATTGATTTTTCATGTCGTCATCGGAAGTGGGATCGCCGTTAGTTGATAAAACATTTTGCTGACTGTCATGGCCTATTGGCAGCGGCTTATCTAAATCCATAAAATCTGTGAAACTGTTTTCAGATAAGTCATCACGGTCGTTTAGCTCTGTATTGTATGGTAAAGTGGAGCGTACCTCGTAGTCTTTCCAGTTTTGTTTTTTTGACCCTGACAGATTTGAAGAATTTTTCTCAGATGTCTTTTTGTGCTCGTATTTCATGTTTTTAGAAATGTCTTGTGTAAGCTTGCTGACTTTTGACAAGGTGTTAGGATTTGTTGTTTTTCCAGGACCTATGTTATCCCAGTATTTACCGCTGTTACTTTTAACGCTGTCTAATGCATCATAGCTGCCAGTCATATCAATGTCGTTTTGTGCAATGTTATCATCTACTAACCACCCACGGTCGTTTCCAAACCTTATTGTGTAATCAAACACCCTATATGTCCAGTAGGGAGCTGGATCTACTATAAAGTTTTCAAGTTCAATACTTGTTGGTCGGTTATACTTATCTGTTAGTTGAGAGAATGTTGACTGTCCTGAGTCAGGTATGTAACCCAATCTAATGGCAGCCATCTCCCTGTATACGGAGGCGTTATCGCTAAGGTTGGTGTATGTGCGACAGCGAGTTATGGCGTTGTCTATAACACTTTTGACTGTTTCCCCAGCCTCTGCAAACACAAAGCTTACTGTGTATGACTGGTCAATAACCTCATGGCCCTCTACGTTCCTAGTTGTGTATGTGGAAGTGCTAGCTTGTGGTTTATCTACAACCACGTCACCGTGTTCTCCACAGTGAAGTTCATCGTCTGGCCCAACAACCATATAAAGCTTTGCAAAGTGGCCATGGTTGTAGTGTGAGTTAATTTTTTTCATGCCAGATATCTTATCGTGAGGCAATCGAAAAGGTACAGCTTCATCTCCCAGGGCTGTGTTACCTCTACAGGTGCCTTTTGTTAATACTGTTGTATGAAACCTATGCATGTTGGGAGTATATATCATGTTCTCACTGTTTATATTAGTAACACCCAAAGGTTGAACCGTTTCTGTCATATATTTTATGCTACCTTTCACGGGGAGGGACTTATCCGGAAGAAAATAGTGGGTGCAATCTGACGTTAAAGTTTTGTGAAGATATTCTGATGAGGGAGGAAGACTAGATTCAGTGTATCGCTCTCCAACATTTCGCAATGATTGCAAAACATTTAGCAGACTCGCAAAGTCGATATACCATACATCAACCCCGATTCCACTGTCTGCAACTAAATGGAGCATGGACTGTCTCATTTTATTTTCATTTCCCGTGTCGATTTTATAAGCTAGGTTACATGCTGCTAAAGCAACAACGGTTGGACTTTGCTCTATTGATAGAGCGGGTGCTTCAGGTGCATTTTTTACTCCCCGCAAAAATCTTTCAGAAATGTGCACTTTTTGAAATAACCTATTTGATTGTTTATCCCAGTTAGCCTCCATCTTGATGATCTTTTTGGAATTTTGTTAACTACGTTCAAATTACCGGAAATAATGTTTCGGTTAATTGTGCTTGTACACCTACTTGCGGCAGGAATAGTCACTGTGTACTTAGGCTTTTTTTGGCAAAACCTTTATTTGTCGAATAACTACAATGAAAGCAGTCGAATATGCAAATTATTTTCTGGTTGCATACCGGGTGAAAAGACAAACTTAACCCTTGAAAAACTTAAGAGCTCATGTAAATCATTTGTGGTTACACAATGTATCGGGGAGCTTAGGTGCTGCATGGATTGTAAAAGGTCAACGATCATATCCACTTTAAATTCAACTTACTTAACTGAACAGCCGCCTGGCTACATCATTTCATTTAAGGATATGCATAAACCAACCATTACAGGAGTCAGCACTGGAATGTTTATTTTCCTTTTTATGTATGCTGTTCTCATAGCAATGCGTCATTTTTATAAAAGCAAATCGACTAAGAGGACTAACACAAATCAAGTTAAACCCTCTGGGTTGTTAACTTATAAAATACGTCTGTTGACTGGGGCAGTTTTGTTTTTCTCCTTTATTTTGCTTTTTGCCCTTTCAGCCCATTGTATTCTTTACACCGTTCGTTTTTGGAAACTGCTTGTTAGTTGTCAAACAAGTGCTATTGTCATTTTGTCCTGGACAATGGTGGTAGTTTTAGCTTTGCTTGATTACACCATGTTGTTTATACCTAGAATGTTAAATGTCTTGTTAAAGAAAAAGAAAATAGTATTTAGGGAATGTAATTCAATAATCTTTTTGGGATTTTTTAATAAAATTACTAATGTGGTGGGAGGTTTTTTAATTCTGTGGTGGATATTTATCGGCATATATTTGCAGGGTGTACGAGGAGGTCGGTGGAAAATAATATTATGAAAGGGTAAAATGTTATATCGCTATATGCCATTTTTTATAAACGAGTTAGTCTGCATATGAAAGGTATTATAAATACCAGGTTATGGCAAATAAATAATGCCACGACAATCCAATTGAAGGTTAAAAAAGAAACACAGTTGGCGCTGTTAGCAACATTTGAAAGTGATCTTGTTGTTCCCGCTCCAAAGGCTATGTAAATAATGACTGAAAGTACAGGAATGCTATCGAAACAACCTATTGTTAAAAAACCCAAAGACTTATATGACCCTTGACAAAGAGGTTTTTTCCTCGGACATTCCATGTTAGTCTTGTTACGAGTGGACCGAGGAGAGTGCATTTTATCCCATAGAAAAGATGAATCGTGTAATGAATCTAAAGCTGTGATTAAATCAAGTGCTGTTGTTTTTCTTGTCACCACGTTTTTTTGTTCAAAATTAAACTTGTCCGTTTTCACAAGGGATTCCAGGTGTCTAAACATGTTGATCATGCGTCCCATCTGCATGGTTGCTTTTGTTGCAGGTGAATATGTTTCCTTGACTAGTTGATCGGATATGATTTGTGGCTGTTTTTTATCCAAAAGGGAACAAAAAATATTTTTCCCGGTGTAACTTTTGGCACTAAACTTTGAATCGCTTTTGATTTTCCTGCAATGCAAATATGCAACTGCTACAATTACACTACTGTGAAAGTAGCGCAAAACCAATAAAGACAATATGCAAATTCCCATTATTCCAAAGTCTTCAATATATTCACAGTGGATTTTATTTTGTATATAAAAACAAACAGAGGCAACAAGCAACGTTGCCCACACTACCATGATGAATATATTAACTACCAACCACCAAAAAAATTGTTTTTTCAGTTTTTGCAGCTGTGGCAATGCCTCCCTCATTAAACTGGCAGTTGTATCTTCTTGATCTGTAAATGAATTAAAAAAAGCCTTTTCATTTACAATGTTGATTTCAACTTGCTTTTCATTACTCGTTTTACTGCTATTGCTAAAGGTCTTATTTTCGATTTTGTTATCACTATTATAATTATCATCGTCGCCAAGCTTTTCTTTTACATGGTGGGTACAGAACTTGTCTGCGTTATCCATTTTGCTTTTTGTGACATTGTTTATAGGGAAGGTTGAATTTAGGTATTTAACAGGGTACGTTTTCAGTGAGTTAGACATGAACTTTGGCTTCATGTCTGGTTCAACGTACAGAGGTCTTCTTTCTAGTAAACTCATGGCTTCCACATCAAATGCAGCCGGTGGTGTTTTTACAAGAGAAAGGTTGGAATCCTTTTGTGACAGGTATGCTGCTCGTCACTGTGATAAGTCTGTTACCTCTCACATAGCATCGTTGGAAACCTTGCTGGCTAAATCTCAACAGAAATACATTGATTTGACGCTTCACTCAGCGGTAACACAACCTTTTGCAACTTCACTAAAGGAACACACTGCTACCGTGTTATCACATAGCCAAATTGTAGACGCTGACGCTAACGCTGATGGTGAAGATGCAATATTTAAAAAAGGAACAAAGCAGGACGAAATAAAATGTAGAGACGAGGTCTTAAACACTTTAACGTGGGAGGAGGTCAGTCGTGCTGCTTGTAAATTGGCTGACAAGGATTACCTTTCACAGTCCATGACAGTTGAAAAACTACAGGCTGCAGCTTTTTTCCACAGTTCTTGGCCACTGACAATGCATCACGTGGAGACATTTTAGAAAACGATGATCATGCCTATAGAATGTTGTTAATGAAGCCTTATTTAACTCAATATCATAAAATGCAAGACACCTTGGTGGAATTAGGACGAACACAGCAGGGTAGGCAAAATGAGCTGTCGACCATCGTGACTAATGTTAAAATAGATCTTTTTCCTCGAATCGTTCCTAGTAAGTGGATGTGTGACTTTTTAAGTGTTTTTAGTCGGGCCAACCAAATGCAAAATGTGGAAGGTTATCCCTCCCCTGTTGAAATGGAAGACGTTTTTTATACCACTAAACTACTTAGGGTTTATCCCCAACACAACGAGCATGACGGTGGCATAGAAGCTGTAGAAAGAAAAATGCGAACCTATGCATATGACATTGGATATCATTGCGTAAGGTTTGGATCTTTATTCACGACGTTGTATTTCACACCAAGAAAAGGCCTAAATATAGGAAAGAGAAAATACACTGATGTGGAACTCTTAATTCATTATGCTATAAGAAGCACTCAAAGCAAAGAATGTTACAAGGACTTTCTCATGAATCCTTCTTCATATCTTACCTCCTCTAAACATGATATATTGGTGTCTGCAGTTGAAAAAGCAGTAAAAACTATAACGTTATCCTTTAATGACGGACTGATATTTAAGCCGGACGGAAGGCGTGGTTTTGACTTGTTGCGGACAAAAGCAAAGATAGACGGAGATGGACAAAAAACAGAATCTTCTCCAGTTCCTCGTGAAATAATGACGGGACTGGCCTTAGACATTTTAAATAACATTGTTATGTACGAGAGAATTAATGGAATGGCACAGTTTTCAGGAACAACAAAGGTCGAACCCACAGACACGCGGCTGCAATCTCCTATAGGACTCTACTTAAACTTTGATGAACGGTCTGTCGAGGAGTTTGAAAAACTGTACAGACACTTGTGCCCAGATCGGCCTACTTCTATCAATGCACAAATGTCTATACACCACATTGAAAATATGAAATGTGTTAAACGAGTGTATGCGATGTTAGTATCTGCCGCCTTTGCGTTTTATGTTCATAAAAACATGATATTTGATATTTTCGATGAAGGGAGCCGGGAAAGGTATAAAAAACCACACTCGTATGTTAGTTTGTGTATATCAAGATGTGTTGATTTCAATGAAAATATAAAGCAGGTTGTATATTCGTCATCGGCAGAAGCATTTCCGGGTTTGCTTTTTTACACTATGCTAACTGCAGGTGAAAATCCGAGCATGTTTGAATTGCAGCCCAAAGTTTCAGTCCATCAATATGCCCCGCCTGGAATGTCAAATCCAGCAAACTTTGCCCAAAAGTCATTTCTTAAAGCATTTTTCGACATATTTGGAATTTATGCTCAAAAGATGCCCACGATCAGTAAAAGCAAACTTAAAATAACCTTGCCCGTAGATCGCCTAGAAGAAAACAAAGAAATACGATGGATGTCTGCGGAAAACATGGAAGTCATTTATAGGTGTTTAGATAAAAAGCTTTTAGAGGCACAAGCAGCTTATATAACCCTGTTAGGATGGAAGGGTAGTCCGGGGGAGGTAAACAGATGGCTCTCTGAAAGTAAAGTGCTGTCTTATTTTACCTCTTCCTGGACAATGACCAATGGAAACGGAAGTGAAAAAGGAAATGAGGACAGGCGATTTATGCCGCTGACTAGTTTTTGTGAGAACAGTGGTTGGAATGCATTTTTTGCCATGCCTATACGGTACTACGGACGTGTTGATTTTATTAGCACGGACGCTAAACAAAAAACACAATATTCATCGAGTTACATGTTATCAACTCACTCACTCCCATGCATTAATTTAAACACTGTGGCTACAATAGATAACACGATTACTCAACAGCCTGAAAATGACTTGGCAAAACTCATTTTCAGTAAGCGACAAGAAATGGCACCTAAGTAAAAACAACTGTGTGAAATACGGTTAACTGCTGTTTTATAACATTTTTATTCACATTTTTGTTTGATGTAAATTAATTAGATGTTAAACACCCACCTTAACTAAATGAACTGCAGGTCACACCACTTTTTAAATGTTCTCTCAGGCAGCTGATGAACACAGATCAGCAATATATTTAAGGATAACTCTAAATATATCAAACCTTTGCTTTTTAAAACCTACCCAATTATGTATGGCCCGAGGGCAGATATGACCACAAAAAAATAAATTTGGTTTCACTAACTTATATTGTAATGAGAGCCTATATAAATTCAAATATTTTCACACAGAAAACCGTTTGTAGGGGTGAGTGACAGGCAGAGACAGGGTAATCCCCCTGATTGGGTATTCACTAATACCACCAGTGGTCTGGTATACAGCACCACAGACATACACAACACCATGTGGATGCCTAAGACTGGGCACGGTGTTTTATATATCTGCTTATTACTCACTAAGGAGCAACAGCTTATTTGCCATTTTCACACACCTAAATAAATGTCTTAGGATAAAGAGAATGGGGTGAATTATAAAATATGTCATTCTAGTATACTTGCTGTATAAAAGATGACAGCTTTTTGTTTTGGTGTCTAGATTGAAATCCAACTGTCCCTTATCTGGTCTGTGACCTTTCACTCTGGGGTTGTCAACACCTTGGGATGACATACACCAAATGCTGCAGCTCCCTGCACGGCTCCTGGGCTTACCACCCCTGTCCAATCAGATGACTCCAAATTCGGTACCGGGGCACCGAGAGTTGGGCGTTTAAAATAAAAACTAATTAATAAGGTCTCGTTTTCATATTTTGTAAGTGTTGCTATTTAACCAAGTACAGCAAACTCTCCTGTTTTTTAGCTAGTACTTTCCCCGTTCCTTAAGTTCATGGTAATTATAGACATCTCCTTCTTCATTATCTGATTCCAAGCAACTTTTCGAGTCTGTTACACATACTTTAGCGTATGGTATTTTTTTGCTGTATTTCTGACGCTTTGGCTGATTATCATTGCGTAAAACTGTGTGAACTGATTGTAAAGCTGCAAAACACAATATCAGAAGACACAGTACCATAATTACCACAAACATTGCCAAGTTCGAGTTTTCTATACGGACCAAGCGTGGTTGAAAGTCTGCTAGTAAAGTGATAAACAGCCGTTCGATTTCAGCATTGGATATTTCCGGTATGTTAATAGTCATGACGACTAAGTTTCAATGAATGGGTCGATGCAAAAATTGTACTTAACTATATGACCTGCGCTCCAGTAAATGTTTTTCTGTATATAACTCTATGTTGACTAAGGGAAATAAGTGATTGTTACTACAGTGTAATGCACATAAAAAATGTCCTACGTGAATGGAAAAAGATAAAGGTATTGTTTCTTATTATTTAAAAAAAAAACTGTACTGCACAGACGACTAAAATGTAACTTATGATATTACACTTTATTTAAAATAATACCAAAAACGGGCATAAAATGCTCAAAATCCTGTGAATTTTAACTAGGTTAAAGTATTTCGCCTTTACTATACCTGTTAGTTTGATTGTTTAAAGGGCAATGGAAACCTTACTTACTTGGACCCCACCAAGTGATCCGCAACGCGTTACAGAGTTACTCACAAAAATATCACTAACTACCAACGATGTATATGTGCGAAACAGAGTTAGAGATCTCTCTTCTGACATTGGGAGTTTACAAAAAGCATTGGTTTTTGCCATAACTTTAAGTTCGGCACCGGAGAATAACACTGTTGTTGATAAGTTGAAAAAGGAACTTGGAGACGTCTGGGCTGATTTTAACGAACGTCTTCTTCCGTTAGGTTTACCAGCAAAAAGCATTTGGAAACCCTTTGTTGCCATAAACGATCAAACAAAAAGACGTCATGGTGTAGTAACTACCTTAGCAAAAAAACATAAATTGCCCAGGGATGATATCACTGCACTACTTGTAGCATACACAGATGACCCTGTACTGTATAGTGCTTGGGAGACACATTGGGATGAATCACAATACCTATTTCAACCATACAGTGAAGAGAGACATTTATATGATTTTTTTGCCGTCATATGGCCCTCTGTGTTATGTTTATCTAAAAACCTAACATGTGACTATAGTTATCTTATAAGAGCTTTACGAGCAGTTGGCCTTTTGGTTCATTTACGGGTTTTTAATGATTTTTATGACGATTTTGAAAGTACCGTGATCGAACCATTAATGCAGGAGTACTGTAAATCTAATAAACAAGCTGGGATATATCATTTGTCAGATGCTGCATATGACGGACATACAATTTCACTTTCTACTATAGGACAGCTGGTAAAATATGTTCTTAAAGATAACTTTCCAAAGCAATGGAGTGATATGGAAGGTGATAAGAATGTAACAAGAAACCAGCATGCTGTTTCTGCACTAGCAGACGTTGCCCGCTTAATGGGAATTGTAGGCAAGAAGAAAGGTTTTTTCCTTTTCGATGCCTTGTGTGGTCTTTCAATTCATCCAACAGCTCGACCGTACGTTCAATTAACTAAGTGGTACGGTGTGTCTTGGGCAGTTTTAAAGAAGCTACAAGAAATATCTAACAAAAAACTTTTATTGCCACCTTTAATCGCGGATGATACGCTCATTTGGATAGACGCGAAGGAAGACATGCGTTTTTTAATTACTGGCGTGGAGTGGGCTAAACTGTCAGTAATGGTAACCAGCATGGCAAAGTATTTCTGGCAAGTTGAAGACAGGGATAATCGGGAACATCAACGTGAAAAAAATAAGCATGAGTTACTTAAAGCTTTATGTTGTGACGTTTCCACTGATAATATAGGGTTGGAAGTAATAGAATACGAGCCCGATCAGTGCATAGAAAATAATTTGGGCCACTACATTATACCCCTTACCATTCCCCGCTCTGAGAATAATGTAAAGGCCTTGGTTAGGATGTTAGGCTATAAGTATTTGGTTGACAATCATGGATTTCTTACACGTGAAGTGCTGTCGGGTCCACTTGCTTGTATATTTAGCCAGGAACAACTTGAACTAGGATTTTTGCAGGGACTTAAAACTATATTGAAATTCATCACGTTCTTAGATGACTTGTCCATTTCTCATGAAAGTTTAGATAAGGAAAGCATGGTGTATGACATATACAGAAAATATCATGAAACCAATAAAGAACATTTCTTTTTGCATGCTATGATGGCTTGCGCTTTAGAATGCTTGGAAGATCATATTTTCATTGCTCTGCGTGAACTTTTAAGGAAAATGCAAAAAGATAACAGTCATTACTTTAAGAACCTTGATTGGATTGTTTTAAGGTTTGCTGCAATACATAATATTTTACCGACACCTTACGGCGTTCTTGAGCAAGTATTGTGTGTACATCAAGATAAAGTTAAACATATGGATTATGGCACAGATAAAATAAACATTACAAAATATATTAATTGCTGTACTACTGGTATTATACCAAAATGTTATAAAATGTGTGACGTAAGCTTGTCGGACGTATGCTTGCCTGTAATTAAAACATTTTTTTTAACAAATAAAAAAACATGACTGAAATTGTTTTCCGTCGGTTGCTATTATCCAAATGAAAAAAACAGTATCTTTACTAATCTATTTACCCCCACACTACCCCATTCACCTTTTGCATACAAACACCAATGGCACGTGGGAAAAGATCTCCAATTATACGTTTGCAAAAGGGGAGTGGGGAGTGGTTGTGTGGGGCGGGCGGGTTCCCTTTTATTTGTTTCGGATGTGATTTCCCGTCCTGGATTTTTATACAGTTTCATAACGGCCCTTTCATCAGCTATAATACAGCAGATGGTGCTAGTGGCAACCATGCCACTTTGCTACTCCAACAGGGGCATGGCTGGTTTGGACTTCAGTACCTATAATAGGTTAACATGTTTCTAATGATCTGCCTTATGTTGGGCTTATCATTTTGTTAAAATATTAATAGTGATTATTTGCACAGTACTTCTCTGTGTCCAGCTTTAATTTCTGAAACATAGAGCTCTATTTTACATTGCAAATGGGAAGTTTTGTGAGGGGTGTCTGTGTACTAAGGGTAACCCTATGGAGCCCTGGGAGTAGATGCTTCACATGCCCATGTAAGCAGTGGGGCTACTTGAGCGCCATCTAGTGTATCAACTTGGTAAAACTAATGTTATACATATGTTGTATTTTAAGTGACAGCGTGCATGTGAATTCAGGACGGAAACTAACCGAGGCCACTGAAAAGGTTTCTATGAGCTTTTTTAGGGGTGTCTCTTATGGCACCTAAGTGTAATATTAAGTTTAGGTTTGTGGAAGCCATTTTCAAGAGCCGTGCTGTAAATAAGGAAATAAGAATTAAACTTTGAAATTTAGTACACCGGTACTATTACTTTTAGACAGGGCGATAACAATTTAACCTAACATCCTTTACCGTTCATGTAGTCATGCCAATGCTTTAAAAAATGGCAAAAACTTAGCTTTTACCTCCGATGCGTGCATATATATGGGTAGTACAGTGGTTGAATGCATCTTTAAATGAACACCTGAATGCAACATGCTGACTATATAAGGTTACATGTACACTTATTAAGGTTAATTAGGCCAACCTAATGCTAATTAGGTAACTAACGTCATTTTCATGATGTATAGACTCCTTGGACTATGGCCTATGACAACATCTTCACATCTACACCTTTATGTCACCTAAATGCAAATGAACATTAACCTACGACCTCTTACCAGCGATGTGTGTGCGTTGAGGCTTTGAAAATAAAAAGAAATCAATTCTCGCCTTCTTATGTATATATGGATAGTACAGGTATGGTGGAGTACGGGTGCTTATGGTGTAAGAAATGGATTAATGCAGGTCCCTTTTACATGTTTAACATAACTTTGCATAATATGTAAATAATACAAGGTTAATTGGCTTAATTGAAGACTAATATATTTATGTTAAAGTTTACCATCGTGGAAGTTCAGTTTTCATAGAAGATAAAGAGAGACACAGTGAGAGCCAATCAAAACACAGTATACCCCTGGAGTAAGCCCCCACCCACCCAACTGTATACAGGGACACTGAGGGACCCTACTAACTTGGCCTCCCTCAGCCAGCCTGTGCACATCTCCTGTACTCCAGCCCTTCACTGCACACTTGCACACACTAGACATGGCTACTACAGAGCAGGCACTTCAAACTCTTGGGGCCCTAAGTGCCTGGGTAGAAGAGATGCAAGCGACGGTTAATGAAGATGGTCTTTTACCACGTTATCCAAGAGGTACAGTGCTTATGAGGCACACTCTTACTGCCCTTAAAGCCCTTCACAAGGACAGGAAACTTGTACAGGCACAACAGCAAGAAGAGGAGAGGCGGCAGGAGGCCCTAGCCCAATGGGAAAGGGAGGAAGAGCAAAGGCGGCAGGAGGAGGCCCTAGCCCAGCAGCTAAGGGAAGAAGAAGAAGATCAGCAGGCCCAATTAGAGGAGGAGAGGAGGATGAGGCAACAAATGGCCCCGCTACTTAACACTCCAGGTGCGGGGGTGTCCGACTCTGCAAGGCCCACACCACCATTAGCAGAGTCGGACACAGACTCTGATTTGGATGTACAATTCGTTGGGGTTTCATATCTTTTACCTACTCGAACCCCATTGCAAAAAAACAAGAACTCTAACTGCAAAAGTTGTTTAAAAAAACTGAAACCTGCCCACCCTGTGCCATACTCAGTGGATTCTTCGGACACTGATGATCTTGAGGAGCCGGAAGAACAAAGGCGCAAGAAACCACTGACTATGGCACAGAGACGTCGCCGTAGACTAGCACCAGCACCGGAACCAGCTCCTGAACCGGAACCAGCACCTGAACCAGAACCGGAACCAGTACCGGAACCGGAACAAGTTCAGCAAAACTTGAGGGAGGAAAGAGATGAAGAGTGCCCTATTTGCCTGGACAGTTTAGCATTAAAATCTGAAGCAGGAGGGATTCTGGGCTGGTCTTTGTCTCTCACAGAATGTAACCACCTTTTCCATACAGAATGTGCAGACGGATGGTTTGCTGGTCACGGTTATTGCCCAATTTGTAGACATGCGATTGTGCAAACAGAAGAGATAGATAGACTTATGTGAACCTTTGTAAATTATGTTAACCTATGTAAATTGTATTTTTCAGCTATAAAACTTATACATTGTTTGTTTTATGAAACATTGTAAATAATGAATTATGATGAAAAAATGTGTTTGTTAAACATTGTAAATAACTAAATAAAGAACAGTGTAATTGATGATTAAAAAAATGAATGAAAAAAAACAAAAAAAGATCCCAAAAAACTCCAAAAATACAAAAAAATCCCAAAAAACTCCAAAAAAAATTGGGCCCGGGAAGGTAACATGGATAGGTTGCCCGGGACAGCTATGTGCGATGGTTGGGGCACATAGCACAAAAAAAATAAAAAGATGTCTAATGTTGCCCAATACAATTCTTTCCCTTCCACCTTCATAATTTTCCCCTGTTTAATAACGAAGTTGCACATTGGTACTACTTGTAGACTTGGCAATGAACACATAAGCTAACATGTCCCTTATTCTTCTCGTGCTCGCACCGAGGCTTAAAGAAATGATACAAATATTACTTTTTACCTCCTTCGTTTACATGTATACGAGTAGCACAGTGGGATATAGGTGCTTCTTGTATGAAAAAAAAATTGTCTCTCATTAAAATGCTTAACACACTAAAATAAAACATGCAAACTTTTAAGTTAGTTGGGTGAATTGAAAACAGACTAAAACACAAAATAAGTATGTTGGAGCTATTTTTAAAGGATACACTGTGAATAGGGATGAAAGGGCACAACTTAACATATTGTTACACAGCTACTACTAATTGTAGACAAGGCAATGGGTATTTTGCATACCATTTTTACCCATTCATGTATGTGCTCCAAAACTTTAAAAATAACAAAAAGTTAATTTTATGATTATTTCTTTTTATATGTAATAATTGTAGTAAATATTAGGTATGCAAGATAGGAAGGATAAAAATCCAATTGAAACACGGTAAACTTGTCCCCCCAGAGTAAGCCCCCCCCCCACCCAACCAAATCATATGGAGGACTATGAGGAGCCTCATTCACTTGGCCTTGTGCAGCCTTGGTGTGCGCATCCTTTGTGCTCCAGCCCCTTTACTCCATACACTAGCCATGGCTGCTCAAAATCAAGCCCTCTTCAACCTTAAGGCTCTAAGTGCTTGGGTTCAAAATATGGAGGCTGGAGTTGAAGGCGTTGGCCTTTTAGCCAACTGCACTAAAGGTACAGAGCTTATGAGGGACACCGTTGCTGCTCTTGAAGCCGTGGATGAAATAAGAAGAATTTTACATGTTGAACAACAAGAGGAGGAAAAAAAGAGGCGGCATGAGGAGGCCCTAGTCCAACGGAAAAAAGATGCAGAAAATGACCGTCAGGCGCAATCGGAAAAGGAAGTGAGGTTTAGGCTCCAATTAAATACGAGGCAGATCGAGCTAACTAAAAGTGAGGAGGAAAAGGAGGAGGAGGAGCAGGAGGATCAGGATGATTATTATGACATTTTTAATGTTTTACATAGGTCTTTGGCTAAAGAGGCCGAGAAACAACTGGCTATGCTAAGACCACCGTCAACAGAGTCGGACAAAGGTTCATATTTTTTTCCAGTTAACAGTACACCGCCCCAACACAACAACACTGACAGCAACTGCTATGTAAAAAAACCTGGATTGGTACAGCCTGTGCCTAATTCCCGTAAAAACATTAAAAAGTTGAAAAACCAGAGAAGACGCAGAGAACCACTAAGTTTGGCACAAAGACGTTGTTGGAAGCACGGGCTTAGGGCGCAGCCGTTTCTCCTAGCACAAATGCAGGCCCCGGTACCAGCACAACATCAACAAAATGAACTGTGTCCCGCGTGCCATGACGAACTGTATGACATGTGTTTTGTGTTGTAAAAAAACTATATAAAATCTGTTTGTTAAATAGAATGTTGTAAATCTTATGAGACCCGTATAGTGTTAGTTTATATAGCCTTGTAAATAATCAAACATGATGAAAAAAATGTTTTCCTTAAACATTGTAAATGACTGAATAAAGAAAGTGCAATAGATGTAAAAAAGAAAAAAAACAAATGAATGAAAATCCCCAAACAATTTCTTAAAAAATTGGACCCGGGAAGGTAACTTAAATAGGTTGCCCGGGACAGCTATGTGCGATGGTAGGGGCACATAGCACAAAAAATGAAAAAAAGATGTTTGATGTTGCCCATTAAAGTTTTACCACCGAACTTATATGTTAATACCCCATTCCTAATGACTCCTTATATTTGCACAAACTTATTTTTTTAAGTTTAAAAGAAACCCCTCTTTTAAATGCATTAACTTACACATTTCCCTGTACACCATCCTAAAGATTGAGCTCCCACGCTCCACCTCAGCTGTTTCTCATTGATCACTTCGTACAGATTACTTCTTGACATGTTACACGACTGGTGACCGTCACAGTTTGTAGTTTACAGCTTCCAGCCCAGATGATGTTGATAAAGTTTCAGTAGCATGGCGCCATGGGTTCCGTGAGAACCTTTTAACGTCCCTCTTTTGTTTACACCGCCCCTAAATCGTTCAACCCACCGTGTGACCGTGCGATCTAGCAACCCATTTTTATATATATATATATATAGGGTAATAAAGAAATGTTGCTTCAGCTATAGGAAAGGTTTCCTAAGTTTGGGTTATGAAAAAGAGGTGCTGGAAATCCCCTAAGGCGTGTAATAAGTATAATATCCGTATAGGGAAGAAGTTGCCCCTTTCTAATTGGTGCAAAGAAATGTCACGTGGGCCAGAAATTTTTATCACAGGAACAGGGTAAAAAGGGGCTATATAAAGAAAACTCCCACTACAGCTGGCATAGTTACTTTCATTAAACGATAAGAGTCAATACTACTTACCTTTTAAAAATGGAAGGAAAATTTGTGGACAAATCTACATACACAAATGAGGATGTTCTGCGTGTTACTAAGACTGATGAGGAGGCGAAAAGTGTGTCACAACAAAACCATTTAAAACTTTTAGAAAACATTAAGCTCAAGGACGAGGAAATAGCCAAAAGCAAAAATGCCCTTCGAGAAAAGGATGGAGTTATAGCACAGTTAAAACACCGCCTGCAGCAAATAAGCAAAGAAAAGACCGATGCATGGACTCGGGTTGCAAGTTATGACACGGAGGTTACCCACTATAGAACTACCGCAGAGCGCCTTGAAAAGGAAAATGTGGCATACAAACATCAAGCAGACATTCTTAGAAAAGAGTATAACGAAGAAAAACGCTGCACTGAGCTGAAGGAAGCATTTTTGGAATCTGAACTTAAAAAAGAAAAGGAAACATATACTTATTTAGAAAGTGTTTTGAAAAAGGAAAAGCAGGAGGTTTTAAGGCACTTAAACATAACGGTTGAATGGTATAAAAACCAGCTAAACTTTCTCCATGAAGGACTGTCATATCTTGTGGGACGTAGCAATGGCATACATTATAAAACCAATTTGCCTCCGTCTAAACAAGAAAGTTCTTGCTTAGTTCGCGCTCAGGAAGCTGGAATAAATCACACGGCGGGATGGACGGAATGTGACAGTGGTCAGGCTGATGTTTACAGTCAAGTTTGTAAAAAGTGTAAAAAGCCATTGAAGGGTGGATCGCAAACAATGTTGCAACACATGGCTGAGTGCATTGTTGGCTAAATGCAGTCAGTGTAGTATTATAGCAAATGACAATGCTTAATTACAAGGATGTAAGTCTTCATCATTTCCCATAATTTCCTGTTTTTATGTATCCTGGAATTTATATTTTTTATTTGACAATATAAACTCCACATGATATTTTCGGAGGGAATTTACCATTTCGTGCATCCCCTAACCTCCCCTCAATTCTCCCTGTCTGCTATAAAATGCAGGACAGGGCCTGGTAATGGCCCTACTGAACCCCAGGTTAGCCCCTACCCCCTGCCTGGCCTCCCTGCAGTTTCCCCAGTTACTCCCATGGCCCTAGTGCTTTCCTTATGATGAATCCTAATTGTGCCTGATTCACAAAGAAAGCAAAAATCAGGCACGGGGCAGTCCCCACTATGACACTGCACTTATGATACTGACTCTATAATTGAACAAAAAATAAATTCAGCTTCAGCTGGTTCCTCCGTCTGTATATACAGACTGCAGACACAAGCACATCAACTCACAACAACTCACGATGAAAATAGGTGCAGAAGTGTGACTGGAAAGGTTGTTTAAAAGAAAGCTCTTTTATAAAAGTCATGTTAATGTGGATAACAAAAGTTCAGTTTCACTGATTTAATCTGCAGATAAGTGTGGGTTAGATTAGAAATGAGTTACAGAGGTTGACAAATCTACACTCCCACTAGGAGTGGTGGTCTTAGCCATGCAGCCACGTTTCTAGGTCAGGCTATGGTCTGTTCAAATCAGCGAGGAAATGGTAGTTTTATACAACAATACTCCATGTCACTGTGACGGGTGGGGAGGGGGTGCAGGCACATTTCTAGGTCAGGCTATGGTCTGTTAAAATCAGTGAGAAGATGGTAGTTCTATACACCAATACTCCATGCCACTGTGATGGGGTGGGGAGGGGGTAATAGGTAAATCTTGAAACTTGTGTTTAGAAGCATTTTAACCCCATATACAATTGTTTTCAGGTCATATTAAGTGTTTATATACAACCTTTGGATGTCTGTTAATGTTTTCATGTTTTTTCACCACCCCTGACTTACATCCCTGTAATTACGATGAAAAAAATATTGAAATGATTAATAATCATGTAGGCAGTAATAAGTAAAAAGCTAAGGGCCACATCATATTTTATTTACTTGAAAAATATATATGTAATTAGATCATTAAGAACGACTATCGATAAAAATTGTGCTTTTACTTTTGAAATATAAGAAAAATAAATGTAGTAAAAAAACTCCATGTTTGTGTGTGTTTAGTACTTTTTTTTCTTTACCATAAACAAAGGTTATTTTAATTTATAACTTAGCGTTTAGTGCAAAAAGTATATATGGTCATTATAAATGAAGAAATGGCAATACACCAAAAAAGGGTTGCTGCGGTTATAAACGAAGAAGGATTTAAAAATGTTTTATATGAGGTCCCGCCAAATGTGTTTTCCAAATCCTTTATGTGAGACATGGCTAAGTCTTTAAAGTTCTCTGCTTTTTCTAAATATGCTGTAGCCCTGTCAGAATATATTTTTGAATTGTTCTTGTGGAGTGCCATCATGTGATTAAAGTCCTGAGTATACTTCTCATGTGATTCCACAACCCCGTCCCAATTGCTTTCAGTAACATTTAAGAACAAATCTGATAACATTAGGGGGTTTGTGGTGGATGGATCTGAATGGGTCGAGCTTCCATTTATATGTCTGATATCATCCTCATCGAACAAAGAAGTTATAACATGCAAGTTAACAGGAAAGGCTTTGATTACATCTGGAAAACCTAAATGGTCATTGAAATCGCAACCGGTAAACTCGTAGGGAATGTAAAAGCCGGTGCCTGTTAAGGAGCAGCCGCAGGGAACTTTAACTATGCACGTGTTGCATGAAGTAGTGGTTCTAAGGTGTTCAGTGGCCGTATTTCCCGGCAATGCATTTAAATAGGGACAGTGTACTACCCAAGGTGTGTCTGGTCCAGCATTATAAGAATGAACTAGATACCTTGTACTTTCTAACCGTATTACTTCAGTAGGTTGATCTGTTAGTTCAACGCGTACATCACAGTGCTTTGCTATAGCTCTTTTGTCGTCATAAAAAAGTGCTGCTCCACATGTTAAATGATTTGTATCCTGTAATCCTCTTTCTGTGGAGCAAACTTTAATTTCCTCACCCCGACAAGAAGTATAGTGTGCAAGAGACAATTCAGTATAGTAACGTGCATTTGGAGTCACTGCAAAAAAATCCGGCAGGTTAGCTATTCGTGTAGACGCCTTGTGATGCTCAGCTGTTGCAATATACGTTTTGTCTACACGGTACACACCTAAGATTCCACCTACTGATTTTAACGGGATGGTCAGAGTGATGAAAAGGTAGTTTTGAGAACGGGTGTAAGCTGTCGATCTAATCTTGTAATAAAATGATGGATCTGGATAAACTAACCTTAACTGGGGATGTCTTGGTAACTCTACATTATTAACATGCCTCAGGACTTTTTGAATGTCGGTGGTTTGTATAAGTCTAGGTGGAATGTAACCTTCTAAAAGTCTATTGATACCTAAAACCCAGTCCCGGCTATACTTTAGATAACGATTAGTTACCATTCTGTAATGTTCCAAGTTGCCTAAAAGAGTTAGGGTGGCTGCCTGAGCAGTAGCAAGAGATGACACCTTTGTCATGATACTGTTTAAGTCATTTGTCATTCTTCGACCCAATCTTTTAAGAGCCGCATCAGTTTCATTAATGCGCTTATTTATGTTGCGAAGGCCGCTTTGTAAGGCTTTATTTTCACCGTCTATCATGTGAGACAAGGAGGACAAAGTCTCCTCGGAACGAACTATTTCCTCCGTGTTCATATGAACAGTATCTGCAAGTTCACACATGTGTTTGTCCATTAATTTAACATCGCCCCAGTTTGGAGTGCCAAGTAGGTCACTTCCGATCCTGCCCATAGTAGCCAAAAGGCCGCCGCCGGTATCAGACCCTACCACTTTACTGTTGTTGCAAAAATTTGGCGACAGATGTGGTGCAGACGTTTGAGTATCGTATGTGCTTCTTCTTTTGCGGCCTCTTGAGCTGTTTTCTTCCACCCTACCAATGGCAGACAGAACATTGTTTATGCTTTCTTTCATGAGCCCAAACTCTTTTTTATAACCGTTGCTGACCACCGTAGAAAGCTCGTTTATTGCATTGCAGTGTGCCATGTCGTGCGTGTGTGCAGAGCAGTTAATGGAGTTTAAAGGTTTGTAATCCATGTTAGGAATAGGAAGAGCAAAAGTATGACGATACTTTGTTACACCGTTTAATACGGTGCCCACCTTAGTGAAAACCACACCCCAATTTACACGACTGTATTCAGAAGGCATGCTAAGAATCTTGTTACATAAACAGTTGGTATGTAAAAAGCCTATTATTAAAAACCAATTAAGTGCAAAAGATAATATTTTGCATTGACGGAACATAAAATACATGGTTTTGGTTCAGCTGTCTTACTGCAAATAGCGACGTTAAAAAGGTTTTATGGTTTATGCACAAAAAAATTACAATCTCTAATATCATTTTATTTTTTTATTTGTCACAATTTACTTATAAAAAGCCTGTTAGATGTTACGGTTAGTTTAATCGACCATTAACATTTTTAGTTCGTTTAAAATTGTTTGACTTATAACATTTTTCTTATTAAGGTATTGATATATAAAGACAGGGTTCATCGACACTATAACATAGTCAGTACTTTTTTGGCTTGTATTTATAGCAGGACGAGGTCTCGAGAAACAAACTACATACATGCTATCTATCAAACAAAATGCCAGTATGCTATTTGGTACAAACATGTACAGACAGCGAACAGTGTCTTCTAGACTTTTGTTTTGTAAGTACTTGTTAACTCCCTCTCCCTCGTGAGCTATTTCTATTTTTTCAAACTGAGCAACCTCACTGAGAGACGCATCTTCTATCTTTTCATCCTCGTACATGTTTGTAAATGGATATTGCTCTGAAGAAAAACATGGATTCAGTTGTATAACCCTTACTTTTGATCCACAGAATGTAGCACACATTTTATCACAGCCTTTGAGCACAGGGGTACTAATAAAGATGTTAGGCATCGGTAAAACTATGTTTGGTAAAAAGAAGTTTAAATCAAAGTTAGCCTGACATCTGGCTTTAAAGCACTTGGACATAAACAGGACAAACTTTATCATTTTAGAGGAGTAATTCACAGTTACTTGAACCCCTTTACCGGAACGTGTGTTATGTGGATATCGAATACATAAAGGCATGCTACAATTTGCATCATTGTTTATGACAAGATTTATGGTTTTTTCTGCATTGTTGTAGACGAACCTGGAGAACCTGTCCACATTATTAATGAATGTACTATCATATCTTTTGCCATTTCTTCCTTCTTTTGTTTTAAGGTGTTGAACCAAAAGAAATTTGCCACTGTTAGTTTGCTTCCATAAACTGTTGAGAATTTCCAACAATAAAGGAACCGGGTTTTTTCCTTCTGGAAATATGTAACTTCTTTTATTGATTTCCCTGGCAATATCGTTCACATTTTTAAAGCAAACGTGATTCATATTTTTTGTCATCACCTTAGCTTCATAATCCTTAAAAAAAGCCACGTCTTTAAGGTGTTGCACTCCTTCAAAATTTTTAACGACGCGACCAAAAATTACTTTCCCCCCATCTTCCCGGGTAGTATACTGAGGCCCATGAACCAGTATGTCATCTATTGTAAGAGGCGTGTCGCTTGTATTTAAAACACACTTTAATTGACGTGTGCCATCATGCTTAACTTGTGAAGGACCTCTTAGGCAGTGGCCTACAGGATCACCAGCTTTTGTTGGAATGGGATACACGCTTAAATCATATGCAGGCTCGTCTTCCCATGTTTCAATTCCTAAAGTATTGGGATAGGCATGGCGAATGGTTTCCAACATACCGGCTAAATCTCGACATGCAGAAGATGTAAATACGAGACCGGTTGGTAACAGTGCATGGTGGTGCAATCCAATTTTTATGGTATCACTGTCGCGGGTCGAACAAAAGACTAGATGTTTTCTTATTTTCTGACCTGGAAAAATTGATTGAAACATAGCATCAAAAGCGGCAACCACATCTTTACTCAAGGCATTAATGTCCGGAACAGGTACGTCTTTACCGGCAAGCTTAAGGTCAATGTCAGCCACAAAACTAGACCAGTGAAGACCGCTCTGTAAATACTCGTTAGTGGTTCCTGAAACCAATTTGTTTTCTTTAAATGGATACATGTTTTTTGTTATTAAGTCCTGCATTGAAGCCACAGAAGACATTTTTTGTTTAGTTTGGCAGGGTTTCTTTAAGGCGGGAACAATTCGCATAAAGTTCATGCCGCCATTTTCTGTGGGTCTTGCCCATATGGGTGTACAATGTTCTCCTGCCTCCACTAACCTAATTTTAGTCACTGATTTACCACTTAAATGAAAGGGTGATCTAGATCGAGGAATGGTGGCTTTCGTCAATCCAATTAAAGGCAAAGCTGGTGTTTCTGGCCGTCCATGCTCTAACGTGCCCAAGTTCTGAAAAGTGTAATATAAAGGCTCTTTTTTATTCATGATCTGTAAAAGATCCTCACAATTGCCATACAGCCGCAGGAAGGTTTTGTTGTTTCCATCGAATACGGGTCTTACATCTTTATAAACTGATTGGAAAACTACATTTGGATTGAGAGTGTGTTCTAGCAAATCAGTTTTTCTACTTTTGCACCATTTTTGTATAGCGAAAGTGTCAAAAACAGACAAAGGTACAGAGGCAATCGAATTTTCAATAAACTTTTCAGTGACATGGCCAGTATACAATGGAACAACTTTAAATACTGTACGTCTTGATTGCATTGGAACTGTTAGTTCTTTATATACAATGACTCCATTGTCAAACATTATATTACAGAGCTTTTTATAAGCAGCAGTTAGTTGATTGCGTAAATCACCATAACACCCTGTTAGTCTTGCCATCATTCCGTGGTACCGTGGATCAAATTTCAGTCCACCTTCTAGGGTCTCACCTAGTTGCTTGTCGTTCGTTCTATATTCCTGTGTTACTTTTATGTTTTTCATAATATGTCTTAACATTGTAAACGGATCCACATGACGGTCTCTATGCCACCGCAAAAGAACATGGAAGGAAAGAAACATGTGCTCTAACGCACTTATATTTCTCGGTAAACTGTTATTGTCTTTAGACCACAAAGACTCAGCTTGAACCGACCTAACCTTAGTGCTCCATTCTGAAAAAACATTTTGAAGTACGGCCATGTTCTCGTAAAAAGTTTTTTGTGGTAGAACATGTGGGTACAATGTATTCCTTTTACTTCTGTGTATAACGTCCATGGAAACATTCCACAAATTGTTCCAGCTATGACACAATTCGTTCACCTCACGTGCCAGTAGTGTATTTAGTTTTATTATATGTAACACTGAAAACCACAACAGTTTAATGTGACCTTTAACTAAATGTGCATTACTAAATTTGGCACTGTGTAAAATAATGTCTCTTTCGTCCTTTGGGCATGTAAACAATGCCAAACCACAAGGAATTGCGAGAGTGGCACATTTTTGTTCTTTTGTGATGCGCTCTAAAACAATAATCCCTGCAACTCCATCTTGTGCATTACAAGACCGACTCCATTCATGAATATAGTCTAGGGTGCAAATGTCTGGTACGTACAAAAAGTACTCCTCTTGTAGAGCACACTCAACATTTTCGATTTGCTTCAGAAATAAATCTGGTTTACTTGTGAGTATTGATCCCTGTTCACAAGCAAAACACGCCCTACCAAAAATTACTTCATGTGAAAGAGGCATTGTTTTTTAACTTAAAAGGGTGATTTGGTATTTCAGAAAGTGGTGTATCCAAACGGTTTTTACAGCACAGACAGGGTGACCGTGTTTATTTCACTAATATATTACTGAATCCTGCTGTTGGCCAATCATGAATGAGAACACAGTTATAAAGGACAGGATCGCTATCCAGTCAGGTGATTGGTGGGCGTCTAGACCCAATGCCGTGCCGGCTTTTCAACACGTATCCCCATATGATTTATATGAAAAGGATAAGAAACAACTGTACGTGTTGGATGTTAAAAGAAAACTGCAACATGTAAACGGGCTGTTTGTACCCGTGGACAGTCTGACAAAAGGCAAAATTGCAGCATTGACTTTGTTATCAAATGCCCATTTTAACTTTTGGAGAGCTTCGTTGCGTGTAAGACAGAGTCATCGTCACTTTGCCGTGGCGTATGACATTACTGCTTCATACACTGATGGTTTGTGGAAGGATGTTTTACATTCTCAAAGTCATGTTTTTGTTCAACCACATTGGATTCAAGTAGACGATTTTACATGACAAAAGCACTTGTTATTATCCTTTCCATCTAATTACATAGGGGCGATAAAGGATTATATTGTAACCGATGTACGTTTTCAAGATAACGGTGCTTCCTTTACAGCACGCACCATTCAACCATTTAAAAAAAACAAAAAATAAATATTTACTGGGGTTTATTTTACTTATGATAGATCAAGTGTGTTTGACAAAAACACTAATAACAGTACATGCAAATAAAAATGTACAACGATTTAAGAAAAGCTTTTTTTTATTTTGCACATCATACTTCAAAAGAACCACATTAAACATATTGATATTTTACATTACATAACACTAACAAAACTAGTATACATTTTATATGCTGCAAATAAAACAACATTGACATTTTACTTGAAATGCATCGGCACGATTTAATATACCCTGTTACCCACAATCCGTTTTTGATTTATCCGTAGAATAACATTAACACAAATGGCTTACTTGGGGAAGAAGAAACAGCCAACATTAGGTTTGCAAGAGGGGATTGGTAGTATGGGGAATAAATGGATAAGTACATTTCCTGTTGCTACACTAAGTAGACCAAGTTTAAAATGGTCATTAAACAGCTGTACCTTAACTACATAATACAAGGTTCACGGTACACTGATCGAACCAAGTCATAGATTCTTTTTACACAGATTTTATCTTGGGTAATATCCTTTGGAAGCTGGTAAAAATCACAAGCTTCATTATAGACTTTGGGATTTCTAGACAAAACGTCCCTGACAATGTCGTTGGTTACATATCTATCTGCAATTTCATCTTTAAACAGTTTAATAACTTTCTGTTTAAGAGACCGAGGCCACTTTTTTCGACCCTTTCCAGTAGACACAAATTTCCTCTTTGTCATGTTCATGCTGTTTGTATTTAGTTCATTGTTTTCTTCAGCAGCCATTGATTCCTCGTCCAGGTTCACTGCATTTTTAACTCCACCTTCAAAATTACAAGGCGTGGTAAAAAGAGCAGTGGACATTTCGCCGGTATTATTGACGGCACTTTGGGTTGCGTCACACATGTTGGTGTTTGTAACAGGCAAGGTATTACTTGCACTGTTTTCAATTTGAGTCGACAAGCAGGATTTTGCTGATACTCCTGCGGTTAACTCTACCTCTGTTAACTGTTTACCCGTGAGAGCTTTTGACACTAAATCACCCATACGGGCCATGTCCCGCTCTGTGTTATTCAAATCGTACACTCTTTTCTGCATTACTTCAGAGTGTTTCATTAGACGTGCCAAGTCCTGTTCATTTTTAGACCCCACACCCATCGGCAGTATTCTGGTGACGGTAGATTTGCGCACCAATGTACAGCTTGCACGTTTTTTACAACCCCTTACCTCGTTCAACTCTCTGGTGGCTATATTAGCTATGTGTGACTGCATTAATGCCAAACCTTTCCATGATAAAAACACCACATTGTCTTTTGCCGGGTTTTTGTTTTCTCCCACAGGTCGAATCTTGTTGATGTATGTTAGTAAACAAGCAAAATCTTCCTCCTTGAGGGACAACTGCGCTGGGCCGTATGTGTACTCTGTCTTGTGCTTCGAAATATTCATTACATGAATGCCGTTATACACGTTGTCCTTTGCCTGCATCACGTTGTCGATGGTTAAATTAATGATTGGGCCGGCCCTTGTTGCATTTCTTAACATGAGCGACATGATAAGATAATTACGGGAAACCGTGTGGTCGTATGTTGTGGGGCCAATGTCACATAGAGAAGAGTCGCTAAATTTCTTAAAGATTTCTTTGGCTTCCTTAGCACGACTTCCGTTCACATATTCATTCACTTCGTCCACTGATATGGTGTCCCTTTGGTGCTGCTGTTTTGTCACGTGGGATCTTTCTGCAATCAGTTTTCCAAGGGAACGGTTCCACAAGCCCACTTGTATCCCTATTCTTTCTACCACCCGATGTCTCATGTAGTCTCTGTTTTTCAAATTGGCAAACTGCACAAAGCTGTTCAAACTTAACAGGTAGTTTTTAACCGTACTGGCCTGAAGTGGTTTTGTTTTCCCCTTAGCCAACATCACTTTAATGAAATTGCGCTCTAGTTTCTCTAGGTTCTCAGTTAGGTTTTCATCTGAAAAGTCTTCACCAAATACCTTTAGGATTTCCCCAACCTGCCTTTGCATTTGACTAGCAACATCTGGAGTTTTCAAACTACCACTGAAATCCATGAGGTATTCTTTGTATCTGTTTAATTCATTTCTCATCTCGTCACTCAGAAAAGAGTTCAGTGCACTGATGTAATCAGAATTTTCATGGGACAAAGAACCATGTACTAGGTCACCGACACGTTCTACAGAGGTTTCACATTCTCCCTCTTCATACTCTTCAAGATTTTCTTCCACCTCCATTTCTTCATCATTTTTAGCTGCGTCTTTGGTTTTAGAGCCCGACTTACTTTTTGGTAAATATCTTTTGTTGTTGTCTGATTTAGACAAGACGTGGTAGCGTTGATATTGTTCACTTCCCACGCGGAAACGATGCTTTTGAATCAAGTGGCGATTAACCCGTCTTACAACAGCATGACAACCTTCGACGGCGCAGGAGTAGTGTAAGTTAATTTTACAGTCTGAAGTTGATTTCACTGGATTAAGCTCGCTATGAAACCGGGCTTGTTTGGCATACAACTTCGATGCTTCAATGGAGTAGTTATGGTACCCTCGCAAATGTCGTGGAAGATGAACAACAGACCCGCCACAGTAGGCACATGTGACCTTCTTTTGTGGGGTTTTACTCTCTGGTGGCGGTAAACTAACGTCTCCCTGGGGACTGCTAGGGGGTTCAATGGGTACAGTAGTGGTGCAACACTCGGTACTCCCCGACTTTCCATGGTGGGGCGAGTGACCTGCATCACTTTTTGCGTCACTAAGATACATGGTACTTACAGCAGGAGTCATGGTGATAGTGGTGGAAATATCGCTTTTAGCAACAGTTCTTTCAGTAGACGCCCCTCTTATAGTACCGGTTTTATGAACGTGGTTTTCTTCCTGGCCTGTTTCCTTGACATCAACATTTAGCATTTCATTCATCGCCTCTTCTTCTAGATCTTGAGAAGAACAGGAAAGAGTAGAAGGGGTTGTGGCACCGGCATCACGTGGGTCGTGTTGAGTTAAAGGCAAAAATGTGCCATTAGCAACAGACCCTATGTAAAGTAAAGACTCATCCTGATCATTATTTATACTGTTTTTAGACCAGGACGATGTAGCAGTAGCAGATACAATCTCTTCATCGTCCTCACTTTCACCTCCATTGTGTAAATTTTCACTGGCCTCTGCACGGTAATCCTTGTTGCTAGGGGTGGATGATAATATGCTGGCAATGGTGAAACACGTCGAAGTTTGCGGTACATAGTTGTTACTGTTGCTGTTGCTGCCGTTATTCATGTTCACAGTGTTTTCACTCACCTACTCCTACACTGTTTTGAGGTGTAGTGGTCCAAAGTACGCCTGTAACTTTAGTTTTTCCTTCTGTCTCACATCAAACCTCCCTTGTGCAATTTCAAAATGGCGAACCTCTTTCAGCGCGTCCCTTTACTCCCTTGACCTCCTTTTACCGTCCACACATGTCACTCACACCCACTATCACGCTAAGAAATCGACTCACTGAGTTTACTAGTTTCAAAAAAGAATTGCTTGAATAGCCATTGCGGTAAATCCAATAGCAAGTGTTGTTACTACTGCTTTCCAAATCACATTATTCATGGGTTCTGAAAAGCAATCCATCATGTTCTTTAGTGAACCATTTGCCTCCATCCACAAAGCCCATTTCAGTTGAACTACAACATCCATTGCTTTTGCAAACCTGTCAATATTGACTGCAACACCGTCTTTCATATACATTTTAGCCAAATAACCTCCAAACACGTATAAGGTGAGAATTCTTCCCCAAGAACAAACGCTGTCTGCAAAAAGTTTTCTAGCAACTAAAATAAAAGTAGCCTCTAGAGATTTACCTAGAAGACGCAATTCCTTAATTTGTACTTTCCATGACGATTCATGCTCGCCCAAAATGTAGTCCACCGCTTTTTTTAAGCCCCTTTTCAGCTTACATCGCTCTCCGGCAATGTATAACACTATGTCCCTTGAAGGTGTTGACGTCATGACTTTAAATATGTCCGGCCTCGTCAATGATTGTTTTTTTAACCTCCTTAAAAGTATGATGTTGTAGTGGTAGGCGGTCCCCTTTTTTCAGTTTCGTTCCTAATGCTCATTTGAACCCGTTATGGGGTGTTGGTCGGTGTATATGTAAATGGCCATGCATCCCACTGCTGCCTAACCCAGTACCATGTGACTTACTAACACCAAAGTGAGGTCCTAAGGGTAGGGAATCTTATGTTTTATGTCTACATAAAAAAGGGACAGTGAAACAACAGTAAAAGACACGGGTACTGTAGTTTTCATTTACTGTTTAATTACAACCCGTACAAAGCAGTATTTTTTCCAAATTTTAATCCCAGATGCTTCCCCTCCCCTTTTGCAAACATGAAATCGGGACTCTTCAACTTGGCCGGCATTGGCATTGGCATCGACATCGACATTGACATCGACATCGGTTTTTCACTGTTAGTCTATTTCTAAAACTTCTTTTAACATAAAAAGTCCCACTAAAAAACCAATGTCGATGTCGATGTCGATGCCAATGCCAATGCCGGCCAAGTTGAAAAGTCCCGATGTGATGTTTGCAAGAAAAAAAGTTAAAAGCGTGTGGGAGGCAAGAAAAACATGTGGGAGGAGGAGGAGGAGAAGGAGGAGGAGGAAAACAACGATGACGACGATGATGACCTACCTCTTGCTAAAAAATTACGTATAGATATTTAATAATACAAATCAATAGTTTAGATTTAGCTAAATTACCTAACTGATATGCAGTTTTATTTTCTACCTGAGGGCTCACGGTGTCATTTTGCAATTAACCTGGTTTTTTTTAATTTATTTTCCTTAAACACCACATCTGTGGTTGGTGCAAAAAACATGAATATATAAGATAAACTGCGTCCCAATACAATTGGAAGCGTGGGGGAGTTCAGTAGTAGACACCCATTTTAAAAATGGTAATGTATAAATGCATGCTTCTCTTCAGTTCCCATTTCTGTTCTGTTGTAAGCTAAATGAAAGTTGATGTAGTCTAATAGTTTCACTTGTACTAACATTCATTCTAAGAATTGTTAAGTTCTACCCTCACCCTATACTAGTATGTACGTATGTATCGTTGTCCAAAAGTGACACACACACACCCTACCTAATTCAGTGTCGTTAGTAACTCCCCTGCGCTTCCTTTTTCATTTGATGTTGTAATAATTAATCGACTTTAAAAAATCCGGTATAGTTAATGGACAGAAAAAGAAACAAATGCTTTTCAACGTCTGTACTTTATTTTTCTAACCTAGCCGTAGCTGCACAAGCCTCTAATGACTATGAAACCGGTGTTAAGAACTGCATTGCACATAAAGATAACAATTAGTGCACCCTTAACCCAAATGCAAACCTTCATTTTTTCTGTAGCCTTAAGCAGTCTTACATCTACAATGATGAGTATTCAGCTAAACTTTTCAGTACATTCAATGTGCACTCCATACTGTACAAAGGGTAACAGTTTACATGCATGTTATTTGCTACTTTCATTAACCTGTGATCAACAATGTTTGATCTTCACTACAACAGCTAATCATAATACCTGTTACTACATAGACAACACTGAATATACTACCATGTACATAGTATACTGAATTACGGAGAGAAACAACTGTAGCCTTAAACAGAAATCCTAAATGATTTGAAACGGCGGATTGGGTGGTGGAGCAGCTAAAAGAATCAAATTAATAGGTGAAACCACAAGCGATCGGTACATAAATGTCATTTCAACTGTGGTTGCAATCCGTGCGCTGAAATGAAGTTTGGTAGGTAGTTTTGCGTTGATCAGCTGAATGTCTCTCCATATATCCGCCAGCTTTTGGATGACTTGAAAAGACTTCTCTCCAGGCGTCTTTTCATAAAGGGCCAGTAGGTATTCTGTATAGTAATCCTTACACTCGACTGGCTCCGGCTCTCCTTTAGTAAATTCAAAATAAAATTGTCTCTTGAAGAGTGTGGCATTAATAGTCAATAACTTTAGCCACTGACCAGCTATTTGCCTGAAGTGTTCCTGGTTTTTGTCCTCGTGCTTCAACAGACAATTCAATCGATCCATAATACCATCGAATCTCATATCACGTACCATAAGATGCCTGAGTTTTATGTCGTAAACATCATCGATATCAGAGACTACGCTCTCCGTGTCTTCACAATCCGTCTTCTTTGAGTACAAAAGTTCAAAGGTTTTAAAAGAATATTGGTCCATATTAGTATCCAGGCTAACTCCTTCAGCAGGCACAGACAGACTATGGAAGTGTACCGATAAACAAAGAAACGGCTGTGGGAGTGGGTGAGTTTCGCTTGAATGTATCAGATAACACGCCCGGCACTGACCCGGTTGATACAGGAAGGGGATTTTATGTAAATAAACCTCTCTGGCTAAGCAACACACTTGGCGACAATAAGATAAAGGTCTTAGCACTACATATCATAGCACTATGAAACATGTCAACCACCAAAAATGTAAAAGTTTAGTTAGTTTTACGCCAACATAGTCAGGGTCAGTTGGTTTAAAACTCCCATGTCAATTGTTTTGGAGCAGTAGAGAATAGGTGGGACTAGTAATCCGTTTTTCCTGTTAGCCAATAGTTTTTCCCCACACTATCCTCTACTGCTTGTATGTACTCCTCTAACTCCACTTCGTTGTCACCATTGTCAATTTTGCATTGTGTATACGTGCTTTCACATAAGCTGTTAAAGTAACTGGTCGGCTTCTTATTAAGGCAACGAGTTGGTCCTGGGCCAAACCCGCCACCAAAATTTACTACAGGAGCACTGTTCGTAACAGCTGTTAAATAGGCGGTGTTGCTCTCAATCAGCAAAGACAACACATTTCCTTTCAACAGCGGCTCATCTACTTCACGTCCTTGTTTTCTAAGTGCCGCCACATTTTTCCAAACTTTCTTTTCTTCTTCTTGCAGTTTTTGCCAAGTTATGTCACACACACTTTGGTTAAATCCGTCTCTTTTGCCGGCTGTTATAAACAGCCAATATCCGCTTGTACACTTTACTTTGCGACCCATTTCAGTTGTTTAAGAAAACTATGTGAATAGTCCGTTGCCAGGCAAAGGCACAATGACACAGACAGGGCTGTGCAATGGGGAGGTCTATTAAATAGTGCGCCAGTGACTAAGGGACTGCGCATGTGCGCAAAACTCTTGTGTAAAAACATGTTAATGAACCGCCGTTAATTAAGCAGCCCGGGCGACAATAACCTTACAGTGTTAGCCATATAGCTGACATAGCCATTATCAGCTGGGGGCCGCCATTAGACCCCGACTTCACTATAACTAACACCTTTAGCCCCCAACTCCGCAGTTTATGCCAGGGATGCCTCCCGTTGGTCAATAATACAATAGCCATGTGCCGTATAGAACATTTCACTACAGGAGTGATTACAGTAATAACCTTAATTGTTTTTTTGATAAGTAGAAGTTCAATTATTTTGTGGAAAAACGGAAAACAGAGTTGAAAACACGTACAGCATCTGCTTCGTGTTTTGCCACCTCCCTCCAGTATAAAGCTGTTTTAGCTTCATTGTTTTTGCCACAGAATTTTGGAGGGAATTTTTTCATTGTAGCATGGTCTACACGGCCGGTCATTCCAAACTGTAGATTGCGACCTAAGCGGTCAGCGGACATTTCTTTTATGTCTGCTTCACTACACTCTTTTTTTGTTACCTTTTCATGTTCTGGATGGTGTGCCTCCATTCTATAGTGCCGTTCCACTTCCTCATCATACAGTTTATCGAACTTTTCACCGAGTTTCATTCCCGAGGTCCATTTAATGGAAAGGATCAGTTTATATAAGTCGTCCTTGGAGTAATCGTGGGGTTTATCCTCTGGCTTAATTATGCCAATCACCGGTAGTAACTTGTGCATGAAGTAAAAATGTTGACGCTCCAACTCCATTGCACTGTCCAAAAAATCCTTGGTAACTGGAGAAAGAGAGTCACTGTACTTCTTAGTTTTTATATACTCCACACGCTCCTCCCGGGTTTTTAAAGAGAGCAGTTTTTCTACAACCCAAAAAAGGTTACTTTTCACCACCAGGTTGGAAGAGGCTTTTACAGCCTCCTGAGATAATAAAACGGGTAGTGTAGGTGCTTCAGCCATTTTGCACAAAGCCTAAACGCGTTGATTTGAACAGTGTAACTACTTCTTGAGAAGTGTGGAACAGAATGACAATGAAATGGGATTATATAGGAAAACTAAAAGAACATGAAACTGAAAAGGGAAAACAGCTATGCTACATTACACGAAATCATTGAAAAAAACCCACATCACAACCCTTTTCAAGCGGTTCTATAGTAGCCGGGCGGGAAAACCCCCGGGCGTACCAAGCGACCCAGGGAAATACCCCTGACTTTCTTATCTATAACACTGTTTCATTAAGTATGTTTTGCCATGTTACAAGGATGATAGCGATGTACTAAAACATAATTTAGTTGACTCTAAATAAGGCGGGCCTTTGGTTACCATGGTCACTACACCCACTGACCTTTTACCACTGTTACCATAGCAACAGCATTTTTACCCCCCACGCTGCCCCTTCCCCTCTTGCAAACATGAATTAGGGGTCTTCCCACTGTAGTGTTGGCGTTTGCGTTTGCGTTTGCGTTTGCGGCTAGTAGTTTATATGGGGGGTATATATATATAAAAGGGATTTTATAAATTATCGAGCGCAAACGCAAACGCAAACGCAAACGCAAACGCAAACACTACAGTGGGAAGACCCCCAATTCATGTTTGCAAGAGGGGGAGGGGCAGCGTGGGGGGTAAAGATAAATCCTAACTTCAGAAGACTTGGAAAGTGAAACAAACTCAACTTTAAAGTACTTCTTTTTGGTTAAGTGCTTAATTGGGTCGGGTGAATGCTAATTAAGCCACTCACGAGGTCTATATTAGCCCTTTTTAGGGGCTCGTTGTAAGGTAACTAAGAATGGTAGAATTGTTCGAACAAAAAAAATACCCTGAAACTGAAGTAAGCTTTATTGGGCGTCCCAGCGTAAGAAATATCAAGTTTAAAGGCACGATGACACAAGCAGGGCTGTACAATGGGGAAGTCTATTGAATTGTGCGCCAGTGGCTAAGCGACTGCGCATGTGCGTAAAAGTTTTGTGTAAAAACATGTTAATGAACCGCCATTAATAAAGCAGCCCGGGCGACAATAACCTTACAGTGTTAGCCATATAGAACATTTCACTACAGGACCCTGGGAAATACCCCTAACATTTTTATCTATAACAGTCGGGCGGGAAAAACACACCACGTGTTTCGATAAGGGAAAACTTTCCATGACGGGTCCTACCACCCCCCCCTCCCCCTTCAGGCGGACCGGAACTGGGTTAATGGTCTTTGACGAGGCACCTAGGTTCGGGTAGGAAAGGGCGGCAAAAGGGACGGGGACGCGATGACTCATGTTGCTCAGCCGGCTATGTAGCTGCCAAACAACATGCAGCTAAGGTCAAATTTACCTTAAAACTGTTGTTTTTAGCAATCAAAATTACTCTTTTATTCTGAAATGAATTGTTAATATGCAAATTAGACTAATAAGCTTTATTTTGATTGGTTAATAAGCCTGTCAATCATACACAAACATAAGGAAGTGTCATAAAGTACATCGTTGAGAGGGTTAGGGTTAGGGTTAGGGTTAGGGTTAGGGTTAGGGTTAGGGTTAGGGTTAGGGTTAGGGTTAGGGTTAGGGTTAGGGTTAGGGTTAGGGTTAGGGTTAGGGTTAGGGTTAGGGTTAGGGTTAGGGTTAGGGTTAGGGTTAGGGTTAGGGTTAGGGTTAGGGTTAGGGTTAGGGTTAGGGTTAGGGTTAGGGTTAGGGTTAGGGTTAGGGTTAGGGTTAGGGTTAGGGTTAGGGTTAGGGTTAGGGTTAGGGTTAGGGTTAGGGTTAGGGTTAGGGTTAGGGTTAGGGTTAGGGTTAGGGTTAGGGTTAGGGTTAGGGTTAGGGTTAGGGTTAGGGTTAGGGTTAGGGTTAGGGTTAGGGTTAGGGTTAGGGTTAGGGTTAGGGTTAGGGTTAGGGTTAGGGTTAGGGTTAGGGTTAGGGTTAGGGTTAGGGTTAGGGTTAGGGTTAGGGTTAGGGTTAGGGTTAGGGTTAGGGTTAGGGTTAGGGTTAGGGTTAGGGTTAGGGTTAGGGTTAGGGTTAGGGTTAGGGTTAGGGTTAGGGTTAGGGTTAGGGTTAGGGTTAGGGTTAGGGTTAGGGTTAGGGTTAGGGTTAGGGTTAGGGTTAGGGTTAGGGTTAGGGTTAGGGTTAGGGTTAGGGTTAGGGTTAGGGTTAGGGTTAGGGTTAGGGTTAGGGTTAGGGTTAGGGTTAGGGTTAGGGTTAGGGTTAGGGTTAGGGTTAGGGTTAGGGTTAGGGTTAGGGTTAGGGTTAGGGTTAGGGTTAGGGTTAGGGTTAGGGTTAGGGTTAGGGTTAGGGTTAGGGTTAGGGTTAGGGTTAGGGTTAGGGTTAGGGTTAGGGTTAGGGTTAGGGTTAGGGTTAGGGTTAGGGTTAGGGTTAGGGTTAGGGTTAGGGTTAGGGTTAGGGTTAGGGTTAGGGTTAGGGTTAGGGTTAGGGTTAGGGTTAGGGTTAGGGTTAGGGTTAGGGTTAGGGTTAGGGTTAGGGTTAGGGTTAGGGTTAGGGTTAGGGTTAGGGTTAGGGTTAGGGTTAGGGTTAGGGTTAGGGTTAGGGTTAGGGTTAGGGTTAGGGTTAGGGTTAGGGTTAGGGTTAGGGTTAGGGTTAGGGTTAGGGTTAGGGTTAGGGTTAGGGTTAGGGTTAGGGTTAGGGTTAGGGTTAGGGTTAGGGTTAGGGTTAGGGTTAGGGTTAGGGTTAGGGTTAGGGTTAGGGTTAGGGTTAGGGTTAGGGTTAGGGTTAGGGTTAGGGTTAGGGTTAGGGTTAGGGTTAGGGTTAGGGTTAGGGTTAGGGTTAGGGTTAGGGTTAGGGTTAGGGTTAGGGTTAGGGTTAGGGTTAGGGTTAGGGTTAGGGTTAGGGTTAGGGTTAGGGTTAGGGTTAGGGTTAGGGTTAGGGTTAGGGTTAGGGTTAGGGTTAGGGTTAGGGTTAGGGTTAGGGTTAGGGTTAGGGTTAGGGTTAGGGTTAGGGTTAGGGTTAGGGTTAGGGTTAGGGTTAGGGTTAGGGTTAGGGTTAGGGTTAGGGTTAGGGTTAGGGTTAGGGTTAGGGTTAGGGTTAGGGTTAGGGTTAGGGTTAGGGTTAGGGTTAGGGTTAGGGTTAGGGTTAGGGTTAGGGTTAGGGTTAGGGTTAGGGTTAGGGTTAGGGTTAGGGTTAGGGTTAGGGTTAGGGTTAGGGTTAGGGTTAGGGTTAGGGTTAGGGTTAGGGTTAGGGTTAGGGTTAGGGTTAGGGTTAGGGTTAGGGTTAGGGTTAGGGTTAGGGTTAGGGTTAGGGTTAGGGTTAGGGTTAGGGTTAGGGTTAGGGTTAGGGTTAGGGTTAGGGTTAGGGTTAGGGTTAGGGTTAGGGTTAGGGTTAGGGTTAGGGTTAGGGTTAGGGTTAGGGTTAGGGTTAGGGTTAGGGTTAGGGTTAGGGTTAGGGTTAGGGTTAGGGTTAGGGTTAGGGTTAGGGTTAGGGTTAGGGTTAGGGTTAGGGTTAGGGTTAGGGTTAGGGTTAGGGTTAGGGTTAGGGTTAGGGTTAGGGTTAGGGTTAGGGTTAGGGTTAGGGTTAGGGTTAGGGTTAGGGTTAGGGTTAGGGTTAGGGTTAGGGTTAGGGTTAGGGTTAGGGTTAGGGTTAGGGTTAGGGTTAGGGTTAGGGTTAGGGTTAGGGTTAGGGTTAGGGTTAGGGTTAGGGTTAGGGTTAGGGTTAGGGTTAGGGTTAGGGTTAGGGTTAGGGTTAGGGTTAGGGTTAGGGTTAGGGTTAGGGTTAGGGTTAGGGTTAGGGTTAGGGTTAGGGTTAGGGTTAGGGTTAGGGTTAGGGTTAGGGTTAGGGTTAGGGTTAGGGTTAGGGTTAGGGTTAGGGTTAGGGTTAGGGTTAGGGTTAGGGTTAGGGTTAGGGTTAGGGTTAGGGTTAGGGTTAGGGTTAGGGTTAGGGTTAGGGTTAGGGTTAGGGTTAGGGTTAGGGTTAGGGTTAGGGTTAGGGTTAGGGTTAGGGTTAGGGTTAGGGTTAGGGTTAGGGTTAGGGTTAGGGTTAGGGTTAGGGTTAGGGTTAGGGTTAGGGTTAGGGTTAGGGTTAGGGTTAGGGTTAGGGTTAGGGTTAGGGTTAGGGTTAGGGTTAGGGTTAGGGTTAGGGTTAGGGTTAGGGTTAGGGTTAGGGTTAGGGTTAGGGTTAGGGTTAGGGTTAGGGTTAGGGTTAGGGTTAGGGTTAGGGTTAGGGTTAGGGTTAGGGTTAGGGTTAGGGTTAGGGTTAGGGTTAGGGTTAGGGTTAGGGTTAGGGTTAGGGTTAGGGTTAGGGTTAGGGTTAGGGTTAGGGTTAGGGTTAGGGTTAGGGTTAGGGTTAGGGTTAGGGTTAGGGTTAGGGTTAGGGTTAGGGTTAGGGTTAGGGTTAGGGTTAGGGTTAGGGTTAGGGTTAGGGTTAGGGTTAGGGTTAGGGTTAGGGTTAGGGTTAGGGTTAGGGTTAGGGTTAGGGTTAGGGTTAGGGTTAGGGTTAGGGTTAGGGTTAGGGTTAGGGTTAGGGTTAGGGTTAGGGTTAGGGTTAGGGTTAGGGTTAGGGTTAGGGTTAGGGTTAGGGTTAGGGTTAGGGTTAGGGTTAGGGTTAGGGTTAGGGTTAGGGTTAGGGTTAGGGTTAGGGTTAGGGTTAGGGTTAGGGTTAGGGTTAGGGTTAGGGTTAGGGTTAGGGTTAGGGTTAGGGTTAGGGTTAGGGTTAGGGTTAGGGTTAGGGTTAGGGTTAGGGTTAGGGTTAGGGTTAGGGTTAGGGTTAGGGTTAGGGTTAGGGTTAGGGTTAGGGTTAGGGTTAGGGTTAGGGTTAGGGTTAGGGTTAGGGTTAGGGTTAGGGTTAGGGTTAGGGTTAGGGTTAGGGTTAGGGTTAGGGTTAGGGTTAGGGTTAGGGTTAGGGTTAGGGTTAGGGTTAGGGTTAGGGTTAGGGTTAGGGTTAGGGTTAGGGTTAGGGTTAGGGTTAGGGTTAGGGTTAGGGTTAGGGTTAGGGTTAGGGTTAGGGTTAGGGTTAGGGTTAGGGTTAGGGTTAGGGTTAGGGTTAGGGTTAGGGTTAGGGTTAGGGTTAGGGTTAGGGTTAGGGTTAGGGTTAGGGTTAGGGTTAGGGTTAGGGTTAGGGTTAGGGTTAGGGTTAGGGTTAGGGTTAGGGTTAGGGTTAGGGTTAGGGTTAGGGTTAGGGTTAGGGTTAGGGTTAGGGTTAGGGTTAGGGTTAGGGTTAGGGTTAGGGTTAGGGTTAGGGTTAGGGTTAGGGTTAGGGTTAGGGTTAGGGTTAGGGTTAGGGTTAGGGTTAGGGTTAGGGTTAGGGTTAGGGTTAGGGTTAGGGTTAGGGTTAGGGTTAGGGTTAGGGTTAGGGTTAGGGTTAGGGTTAGGGTTAGGGTTAGGGTTAGGGTTAGGGTTAGGGTTAGGGTTAGGGTTAGGGTTAGGGTTAGGGTTAGGGTTAGGGTTAGGGTTAGGGTTAGGGTTAGGGTTAGGGTTAGGGTTAGGGTTAGGGTTAGGGTTAGGGTTAGGGTTAGGGTTAGGGTTAGGGTTAGGGTTAGGGTTAGGGTTAGGGTTAGGGTTAGGGTTAGGGTTAGGGTTAGGGTTAGGGTTAGGGTTAGGGTTAGGGTTAGGGTTAGGGTTAGGGTTAGGGTTAGGGTTAGGGTTAGGGTTAGGGTTAGGGTTAGGGTTAGGGTTAGGGTTAGGGTTAGGGTTAGGGTTAGGGTTAGGGTTAGGGTTAGGGTTAGGGTTAGGGTTAGGGTTAGGGTTAGGGTTAGGGTTAGGGTTAGGGTTAGGGTTAGGGTTAGGGTTAGGGTTAGGGTTAGGGTTAGGGTTAGGGTTAGGGTTAGGGTTAGGGTTAGGGTTAGGGTTAGGGTTAGGGTTAGGGTTAGGGTTAGGGTTAGGGTTAGGGTTAGGGTTAGGGTTAGGGTTAGGGTTAGGGTTAGGGTTAGGGTTAGGGTTAGGGTTAGGGTTAGGGTTAGGGTTAGGGTTAGGGTTAGGGTTAGGGTTAGGGTTAGGGTTAGGGTTAGGGTTAGGGTTAGGGTTAGGGTTAGGGTTAGGGTTAGGGTTAGGGTTAGGGTTAGGGTTAGGGTTAGGGTTAGGGTTAGGGTTAGGGTTAGGGTTAGGGTTAGGGTTAGGGTTAGGGTTAGGGTTAGGGTTAGGGTTAGGGTTAGGGTTAGGGTTAGGGTTAGGGTTAGGGTTAGGGTTAGGGTTAGGGTTAGGGTTAGGGTTAGGGTTAGGGTTAGGGTTAGGGTTAGGGTTAGGGTTAGGGTTAGGGTTAGGGTTAGGGTTAGGGTTAGGGTTAGGGTTAGGGTTAGGGTTAGGGTTAGGGTTAGGGTTAGGGTTAGGGTTAGGGTTAGGGTTAGGGTTAGGGTTAGGGTTAGGGTTAGGGTTAGGGTTAGGGTTAGGGTTAGGGTTAGGGTTAGGGTTAGGGTTAGGGTTAGGGTTAGGGTTAGGGTTAGGGTTAGGGTTAGGGTTAGGGTTAGGGTTAGGGTTAGGGTTAGGGTTAGGGTTAGGGTTAGGGTTAGGGTTAGGGTTAGGGTTAGGGTTAGGGTTAGGGTTAGGGTTAGGGTTAGGGTTAGGGTTAGGGTTAGGGTTAGGGTTAGGGTTAGGGTTAGGGTTAGGGTTAGGGTTAGGGTTAGGGTTAGGGTTAGGGTTAGGGTTAGGGTTAGGGTTAGGGTTAGGGTTAGGGTTAGGGTTAGGGTTAGGGTTAGGGTTAGGGTTAGGGTTAGGGTTAGGGTTAGGGTTAGGGTTAGGGTTAGGGTTAGGGTTAGGGTTAGGGTTAGGGTTAGGGTTAGGGTTAGGGTTAGGGTTAGGGTTAGGGTTAGGGTTAGGGTTAGGGTTAGGGTTAGGGTTAGGGTTAGGGTTAGGGTTAGGGTTAGGGTTAGGGTTAGGGTTAGGGTTAGGGTTAGGGTTAGGGTTAGGGTTAGGGTTAGGGTTAGGGTTAGGGTTAGGGTTAGGGTTAGGGTTAGGGTTAGGGTTAGGGTTAGGGTTAGGGTTAGGGTTAGGGTTAGGGTTAGGGTTAGGGTTAGGGTTAGGGTTAGGGTTAGGGTTAGGGTTAGGGTTAGGGTTAGGGTTAGGGTTAGGGTTAGGGTTAGGGTTAGGGTTAGGGTTAGGGTTAGGGTTAGGGTTAGGGTTAGGGTTAGGGTTAGGGTTAGGGTTAGGGTTAGGGTTAGGGTTAGGGTTAGGGTTAGGGTTAGGGTTAGGGTTAGGGTTAGGGTTAGGGTTAGGGTTAGGGTTAGGGTTAGGGTTAGGGTTAGGGTTAGGGTTAGGGTTAGGGTTAGGGTTAGGGTTAGGGTTAGGGTTAGGGTTAGGGTTAGGGTTAGGGTTAGGGTTAGGGTTAGGGTTAGGGTTAGGGTTAGGGTTAGGGTTAGGGTTAGGGTTAGGGTTAGGGTTAGGGTTAGGGTTAGGGTTAGGGTTAGGGTTAGGGTTAGGGTTAGGGTTAGGGTTAGGGTTAGGGTTAGGGTTAGGGTTAGGGTTAGGGTTAGGGTTAGGGTTAGGGTTAGGGTTAGGGTTAGGGTTAGGGTTAGGGTTAGGGTTAGGGTTAGGGTTAGGGTTAGGGTTAGGGTTAGGGTTAGGGTTAGGGTTAGGGTTAGGGTTAGGGTTAGGGTTAGGGTTAGGGTTAGGGTTAGGGTTAGGGTTAGGGTTAGGGTTAGGGTTAGGGTTAGGGTTAGGGTTAGGGTTAGGGTTAGGGTTAGGGTTAGGGTTAGGGTTAGGGTTAGGGTTAGGGTTAGGGTTAGGGTTAGGGTTAGGGTTAGGGTTAGGGTTAGGGTTAGGGTTAGGGTTAGGGTTAGGGTTAGGGTTAGGGTTAGGGTTAGGGTTAGGGTTAGGGTTAGGGTTAGGGTTAGGGTTAGGGTTAGGGTTAGGGTTAGGGTTAGGGTTAGGGTTAGGGTTAGGGTTAGGGTTAGGGTTAGGGTTAGGGTTAGGGTTAGGGTTAGGGTTAGGGTTAGGGTTAGGGTTAGGGTTAGGGTTAGGGTTAGGGTTAGGGTTAGGGTTAGGGTTAGGGTTAGGGTTAGGGTTAGGGGTAGGGGGTTAGGGTTAGGGTTAGGGTTTGGGTTAGGGTTAGGGGTAGGGGGTAGGGGTTAGGGTTAGGGTGAGGGGTAGGGGTGAGGGGTAGGGGTAGGGTTAGGGGTAGGGTGAGGGGTTAGGGGTTAGGGGTTAGGGTTAGGGTTAGGGGTAGGGTAGGGTAGGGGTTAGGGTGAGGGTGAGGGGTAGGGTAGGGGGTGGGGTGAGGGGTAGGGGGTGGGGGTGGGGGTGGGGGTAGGGGTAGGGTTAGGGGGTAGGGGTTAGGGTTAGGGGGTTAGGGGTAGGGTTAGGGTTAGGTTAGGGTTAGGGGTTAGGGTTAGGGGTTAGGGTTAGGGGTTAGGGTTAGGGTTAGGTTAGGTTAGGTTAGGGTTAG